>CM077150.1:141728020-142444916 GCA_039583875.1 Platanthera guangdongensis
TCGGGTTGTGAAACGGCCAAAAAAAAGCAAGCCAAAAACGGCTCTTGGACACGCCCCGTTGACCTAAGCCTGTAGAGCTTAAGGACAAAACTCTAATTTCACGACCGCCAAACCACAAAGTTCGGGCGTTATAATCCGCACTATTGGATTTGACTCCAATCCGGAGGATTTACGTCGTCCTATCTCTAGGATTGCGTGCAACTTCTTATTTCTTTGAGTGATCTTTCAAATCAATGAGTCTCTCGACTTCTATGAAATGAGATCAAATTGTCTACTACCGTATACCGGAAATACGGAGTCGACACGAGATAAATCAAAGAAGTATCGAGAAATAATTTAGACAAAAAATAAAACTAAGAAGTAAAAGAAAACCTCATCTCATTTCATGGATCCTCACGAACAAATACTAAGGAAGATTAGCTACGCATAATGGAAATTCAAATCAAAGTAGGATGAAAGAAATTCATTTTCATTACTTGCAAAATAAAAGAGAACACAATATTTAAAAAAGGCAATATTATATTAAGTTGAAAGAAAAGGATTACAATAATGAAAAGACTACAACAATAATGAAAGAAAATAACAACTCACTAGCTCTTTTGCTCTTCTACAACTCAACTCCAAAACTTCACTAAACTTCTTAACATAAATTGCTTACAAAATAAAATTCACTCTCTCCAAAATCTAACCTCTCAATGCATGTGACATGGGTTCCTTTTATAGGACAGGGAGAAGGTTCTAGAATAAAATGAAGATGAGGGGGCAAAGGAGGTCGCCGGCCATGTGCTTGGGAGATACATGTATTGCATTTATGAGGGGAGAGGGAAAAGATGAGATCCATTGCATGTTGTTAAAAGAAATAAAAAATAGAAAATACAAGGGGGATGAATAAGAAATAAAGAGGGGAGAAAGAATTAAAAGAGAGGGAAAGGGAGAAGGAGGGTCGGCCATGCTAAGGTGGCAAGGTCCATGCATGAATTAAATGAAAGGGAGAGGGGGAATGAGTGGTCGGCCAACACATGAATGGAGTGGGCTGCACTTTGTGGGCTCGGGTAACTTGAAGAGGGCTGGTTGCATCACGTGGGCTGCTTCTGGAAGGGGCCGAGCTGCATGGTTGAAGAGGTCGGGCTGCTCCAAGGAGGTACTTGTGCTCGGGTTTGACTTGAAGGAGGGTTGGGCTCACCAATGAAGGCCGACCATATGAGAGGGCTGCACCATGTGGGCTCCAACCTATAAAAATAAAATAGAATAGAATGTTAAGTTTATGTTTCAACAAACATACAAACTAAGACAAACAACATAATAGAAAATTTTATAATTAAACCAAATAGGATGCATAAAATATGGAATTAAAACATAACATTCAAAGAAAATAAAAATTAAAACATAACAAACTTAAAATACATGAAAATATAATTAATCCTAGGAATATTTAGACTAATTTAACCCAAAAATCAATGACTAAAACTAGTCATCACACCTATAGCTCAGTAGCACTACAGCCACCTACCTCAGGCATAAAGCCCTACACTCAGGCTGGTAGGACAGCCCTACCTCAGATCCACACTTGGATCCTACCACAGAGTGAAAACTCTCTAGCCTCAGGCTATTAAGCCTTCCAGCAACTTAGATCCACTTGGATCCTACCACAGAGAGAAACTCTCCAGCCTCAGGCTATTAAGCCATCCAGCAACTAAGATCGACTTGGATCCTACCACAGAGAGATAAACTCTCCAGCCTCAGGCTATTAAGCCTACCAGCAACTCAGATCCACTTGGATCCTACCACAGAGAGATAAACTCTCCAGCCTCAGGCAATTAAGCCTTCCAGCAACTCAGATCCACTTGGATCCTACCACGGAGAGATAAACTCTCTAATCTCAGGCTATTAAGCCTTCCAGCAACTCAGATCCACTTGAATCCTACCATATAGAGACAAACTGTCCAGCCTCAGGCTATTAAGCCTTCCAGCAACTCAAATCCACTTGGATCCTACCATAGAGAGATAAACTCTCTAGCCTCAGGCTATTAAGCCTTCCAACAACTCAAATACATGAAACCTGAATCCTACAGTAAAATGGTTACAAGTTTTACGATAAAAAAGAAAACAAAAATAACTCAGAGATTAAATCTCTGAGTTTGCTCTGCTAGACTATGCAGATATCAAACCTGCTAACTTATTGTAGAAGGGATGAGTCTTCTTCTATAGCTATCTTCTCTCTTGTTGTATAGGTGAGCAGTTATCTGCTGTTGAGTGGATCAACCAGCTTGATTTGTTCTTGAGAGAACCAACTTACTGAGCAGCAAGTGCTACAGCTATCTTCTTGCCCTCTGGCAACTTGGCTGGACTTTTAGCTTTCAAGCTTGATGAGGAAGAAGATCTCCAGTCGCCTCTTGCTTTTTCACTTTCTTCTTTTTGTGTTTGATGCCCAGGTATTCGTTAACCCTAAACCTTTTCTGTTTCTCCTTTTATATGTGTTGATTTGAATCAACGGCAACATAGTATGTGGGCCCACCAATGATTGGTGAGCGCCAACTCCATCAGAAAGGGACCAAACATCTTTCGGCGATGTAGCATCTTTCCCGCAACGACTTCTACAGATTTGACTTTGATGGTATCAGCGGTGGTCATCAACATCTGGACTTAGAAAATTCCTGAATCCTATCAAGCGTTGAGTGATGTTGAGACACTCAACGCCATCATCCTTGGCTCTCAGTGCTTTTGGACTTGAAAAATTTCCTGGCTTTGTCTCAGCGGTCTCAGTGATCTCAGGGGTTTTCCATTATTAGCTGAGACAAGCCTTTGTCTCAGTGTTTTCCTCTTATCTACTATCTCAGTGATTTCTGTACTTTAACTATCTCAGCAGATTTGTCTCAGCGGTCTCAATGGTTTTTCATTTACCAGCTGAGACAATTCTTTGTTTCAGTGCTTTCCTCTTTATTTGAAGCGTTGAGTGAATCTGCTTCACTCAACGCTTCTGGACTTAGAAAAATTCCAGCTAATTTTGCTCTCAGTTGTTTACCTCTTGACTATCTCAGCGCTTCCTGCTTTATTTAGAAGCGTTGAGTGAACTTGCTTCACTCATCGCTTTTGTACTTAAAAAGTTTCCAACTCACTTTGTCTATGTTGTCTCAGGTATCTCAATGTCATCTTCTCAGTTGTCTCAACTGTCTCAATGCCATCTTCTCAGCTATCTCAGCTGACTCAACGCCATCTTCTCAGTTGTCTTCAGTTGTCTCAATGCCATCTTCCCAGCTGTCTCAGCGGTGTCAACGCCTTCTTCTCAGCGGACTCAGCACTTATGCCTTAGACATATTTTCTGGCTTTAACTTGATAAGCTTTGAGCACAGCTTGACAAACTGCAACCTGAGCTCGACGAACTTTTATATTCTCAGTGTTCTCGATGATTTTTACCTTAGACACTTTTTCTCTTGCTTCAGCTTGACAATCGTTGGGCTGAGCTTGACAAACTATAACATGAGCTCGATGAACTTCGAGCTAAGTTCAACAAATTTTGTATCCTAATTTCTTAAGCTTATGCTGAGTTGAGCTCGACGATCAGCAAGCTGATTTCGACAAACTCTGAGTTGAGTTCGACAAAATTTGAGTTTACTGCCATACTCATTTTTCTTTACTTGTCCAATCATGGACTACATGTATGCATGAACTATAGCACACATCAAATACATTATGCCCCTTAGCATGAATAGTGATGCTTCTTCAAATCCTGAGGGACATTGTAGGGCACAATTCCTAACACCCTGCTGATGTGGCATCATGACGCGCATTTTGCCCTTATACTGATACAGCTTTATTGGCGGTGAAAAAATGCGGGTTGTGACAGGTAGTGACACGGGTGTGTCCCTACCCGTGTGGTGCCCAACACAAGATTTTTCTGCCATCAGTCATATTGGATCCGTGAGCACCACTGTTTGCTCAAAGACTTTTAGTTCCAAGGACTTGTAATACCTGCATTAAGAAGATTAATGAATAAATAACTTAATAAAGGAAAATGAAGGAAAATCTATATTGCGCTCTTCTATTCATGATAATTCAAGTTCTTAACTATTTTTTTGCAATTATAACGAATGGAGGTAGATAATAGTGGACATGATAACAAATATGATAGTAAAAAAGGACATATATAATTATACTCATCAGTCCTCGCTCAACGGATAAAAGTTACTCTGGGGATAACAGGCTGATCCTCCCCAAGAGTTCATATCGACGGGAAGGTTTGCACCTCGATGCCGGCTCTTCGCCACCTGGGGTTATAGTATGTTCTAAGGGTTGGGTTGTTCGCCCATTAAAGCGGCATGTGAGCTGGGTTCAGAGCGTTGTGAGACGTACAGTTCAATCCATATCTAGTGTGGGCGTTAGAGCATTGAGAGGACCTTTCCCTAGTACGAGAGGATAAAGAAGGACGCACCTCTAGTGTACCAGTTATTGTACCTACGGTAAATGTTGGGTAGCCAAGTGTGGAGCGGATAACTGTTGAAAGCATCTAAGTATTAAGCCCACCCCATGATGAGTGTTCTCCTATTCTAACTTCCCCAGAGCTTCCGGTAGAATAGCTGATATAATGATGGGTTCTCTACTCCTGCGGGGATGGAGCGGCAGAAGTATTGAGAATCCA
Organism: Platanthera guangdongensis; assembly: GCA_039583875.1. Taxonomy (NCBI): domain Eukaryota; kingdom Viridiplantae; phylum Streptophyta; class Magnoliopsida; order Asparagales; family Orchidaceae; genus Platanthera; species Platanthera guangdongensis. Next base: position 141,732,657 of record CM077150.1, read on the forward strand.
AGATAAGGTCACGGCGAGACGAGTCACTTATCATTATGATATGTGCCAAGTGTAAGTGCAGCGATGTATGCAGGTGAGGCATCCTAATAGGCTAAGAGATTTGAACCTTGTTCCTACATGACCTGATTAATTCGATCAGGCACTCTCCATCTATTTTCATTGTTCAAATATTTGACAACATGAAAAACCCAAAGGCCTCTGCCCTTCCATCCGATGGAGTGGGAGGGCAGAGGCCTTTAGCATCCCTTCCAGTCAAGAATCGGGGTCTCACAATCACTAGATAATATTTATCTCATGCCTTTCTACGTTCATGGTTCGATATTCTGGTGTCCTTGGCATAGAGGAACTGCACCAATCCATCCTGAACTTGGTGGTGAAACTCTACTGTGGTGACGATACTGTAGGGGGCCTACGAAAAAATAGCTTGATGCCAGAATGATAAAAAGCTTAACACCTCTTCTTTTACTTTTTCGTATTTAAAAAGATCAAAATAAAAAATGCAAATGTTGCCTTATTCAAAACTGAAAGTCTATGTTTCAAGGAAAGCTATATCACCTAGATGGGGTGAATAGGTTATTTGTCTCTTTGAGACTATCTTCTGCTTTCTTTAAAATGTATTGTTATTTTCTTTTATCTTTAAGCTCAGGGTGATCTATAGCTTGTCCGTAATACCTGTAAATAAGAAAAGAAAAACAACCACAGAAAAGCACACAGTGATTTATAGTGGTTCCCCAATTGGGTACATCCACTTTCCCTCTCACCTATCCAACTAACTTGTTAGACTAGGCACAAACTCCTCCAAATTGCTCCTAAGAGTTTACACCACAGATCCCGCAGGATCTCCAAGTCTCCTCCAAGACTCACTTCTCAGCCACAATGGCCTACACTGAGTGGTTAGCAGACTACCTACCTCGGGCTGTTAAGCCCTACACTCAAGCTGGGAGGACAGCCCTACCTCAGATCCACAAAGGATCCTACCTCAGAGCTTTGCAGTGCTCCTACACTCAGTGACCCGCAAGCCACCTACCTTAGCCTTATCTCTAAGTCCTACAACTCATGATTTTCATCCCTATAACTTCAGGCACAAGGCCCTACTCTCATAGTGCTGCAGCACTCCTACAACTCAGTACCCCTCCAGGTACCTACCTTAGTGCCCCTCCAGGCACCTATAGCTCAGTGACAAGCTTGTCACCTACCTCAGGCCAAAGGCCCTACACTCAGAGAGCAGCACTCTCCTACCTTAGGCAATTAATCCCTACAGCTCATATCCACACTAGGATCCTACCTCAGTACCCCAGCAGGGCACCTACAGCTCAGTGACTAAATAGTCACCTACTCAGATTCAGGTAAATTGAGTACTACAGGATGAAGGTGGGTTGATGGATATTCTTAACATAAGAGATATTTCTCTGTGACAAGCTTCTTGACTGAGATAGACTCAGCCCAACAATGACTACAGGAAATTATTTCCTGAGTCTACCTTCACTGAACTAAGGTATACTTAGTACAAACTACTTCCACAATAATAAGAAATTACTTGTGCTGGAAGTTACTTGCAGAGCTATGTTCTGCCACTTCCTGAACTGAGACAGAAGCTCAGCCCTAACTACTTCTTCACAACACCAGGGATTTTTCTTCTGGTCAGTGAAGTTACTGCAGCTAACTGCTGCTACCTGAGCTGAGAAAATCTCAGCTCTAACTTTGCAGACTAGGATAGCTCTGACTCTTCTCCTTTGTTGGGCTGAGGTGATTCAGCCCTTCCTTTGACTCCTGAGGAATAGTCCCCTGAGTCTTCCTTCAACTTCTTCAAGCTTTCTTCTCTTCACAGCTTCCAGATAAAGATCTTCAGGTGCTTGTGTTGCTGAAATTGTGAAGAACATGTAGCAAGGGTCGGCCATTGGCTTCTACCTTTTCCCTCAGAGAAAATACTCTGAACTAGCTTGCTGATGCAGGTGAGAATGACATAGGCTATCTTGTTGTTGAAGGTCTTGATACCAACAGCTAACTTGCTCTCTGTCTTGTAGAATTGAACTTCATGTTCTTCAGCTACACAACAATGGCGGAGAAGAAGAACTGACTTGATTTCTTTTTTCTTGAAGTCTCTTTTTTCTGTACGCCTCTTTTCTTTTATTTAATTTTGACCCAACGGCTCTTTGAGCAGTGGGCCCCAGATAATTAATATCCAGCAACAACTTTACTTTAACGCCAACTATCGTACAGTAGGTCTGCGGTAACATTTATCGCGTACTGTGGCCATCCCTCCACTAATTTGCATTTTGTTGACTTGTTGACTTGCTGACATCATCAGCTGTGGACTTGGCCAAAAATCAAACACCATTAGAATAGGCATTGAGTGAGTAAGCATCACTCAATGCCAAAACACTTAGACAGATTTACTGTCTCATGGCATTGAGTGAGTAACCTTCACTCAACGCCAAAACACTACGAATATTAATTTGATCCTAGGCATTGAGTGATCCAGCTTCACTCAACGCCAACTTGCTTTATCAGTTATCTGCTGCTTGGTGATGAGTCCAAGTTATATACATATTTTTGGACTCATCTGGGCTAGTTTTTCTCATTGATGCAATACACTTTAGAGACATAATTGTTCATATTTATTATTATGTTCATTCCATTTTAAGTGCACTTTTGGCCCTTTTCAGTGTGATTCCGTAGTTATTAAATGTTTGCCCTACTTGGTATTTTTCTGTGTCTAGAGAATGTGGAATGCCCATTTCGGTGGCTCTTCTATTTTTGCTGCAGGTACAAGGGTCGTGTGTGTGTTCCGGGATCATTTGGGAATGTTTTTCACCTAAGGGCCGCTGATCGTGTGTTTTTACACGTGCACGGTCAGTGGACTCCTTAGCACACGACCGCTGGTCGTGCGTGGTCTATTCATCGAACCCCAAACGGTACAGGAATATTGCGCACGATCATTGGATCTATAGCGCACGACCACTGGTCGTGAGCCACTGATCGTGCGCACTATTCTTCATTTTTCCAAGTTTTGTCTGGGGCAATCACACAATCATTGGACATAGTGCACATGACCTATGATCGTGCGCCACTGCTCGTGCGTGTTTATTCTATTTTTCTGGAGTTTTGCCATTGCTAATCGTACGATCAGTGGATCCAGTGCGCACGACCTCTGGTCGTGCGCCACTGATCATGCGCTTTGATCTTCTGCTGTAGTATTTAAACTTGTGCTCCGTGAATTAGGGCATCATCGCTTCCATTTTTCGTCCCGCTGCTGTGCGCGAAGTGCCGTTTCTCATCCCCGCAGGTCCCCCACTCATCTTCACCCTCCGGAAAGCTTTCTCCGGCGATCCGAAGCCATCTTCAACCATTCGGAGAGTTTCCGACCACCAGCAGTGTGCAACAGAGATCTTTCGGTACTACTCATTTAAGCAAAAGGGACAAAAGCTTGAAGGAAAGGGAAGAATACGGAGGAAGACAAGTGGATTGATAACCCATTTGCCTCCGGAAGCAACCACGGTCAGAGTCGAGAAGTGGATTGATAACCCACCACTCTGGCCAAGAACCACGGCTAGGCTTTCCTCCTTTTGGATTATTCTACCTCTTCTCCATAGTGTATTGTACTCTAAAGCTTGTAATGAACCTAAACTTGCTTGTATTTATCTATGAATGAGGATTGCTTGGGTTAGTTACATCCTCTTTTGTTAGCTGTGATGCACTCGCCTCCATTCACATCTACTCCACTCGTGCACTAGAACCACTCTAGCAAAGGCTAGTGTTGGTGGTTGATGAGGTGATTGCAACCCTCACTCTCCGCACGTGTGTTCATTCCTTCTGCTTGCTCTCCGTCCATTCGCCTCACAAATCACGGCATAGCGGCATGCACTAGCTCCATCCACCAAGCGAAGCGGTACTTACGACTCGCATTATTTCTTTTTTTTGTTTTGTTAGCACTAGGAATCAAAAACCAACCTCCTTTGTTGTTTTGTTTAACTCTTAGTAATGATCTTTCTGTGACGCTATCACGATACCCAACCTGCATTCCCTCGAGATCGACATTTGGGGAAGCTATTCACAAAATTATTACTTGGCAGCGACTGGTGCACATGTCAACGCATCACATGGCATTGAGTGTGTGAGCATCACTCAACGCCAAACTCCTTAGACCGGATTCTGTCTACACTAGGTGTCGACAGTGTTAAGTGAGCAACCACCACTCAACGCTTTTTGCCTTAACCATTTTTTCTGCTTATCTTGTCTTAGCGTTTTCTTGTTCTCAGCTGAGGCAAATACTTGTCTCAGCAGTTATGCTGAGACCAACTCCAGTCTTAGTGGTTTAGCTGAGACCAACTCCTGTCTCAGCAGTTTTGCTGAGACCAACTCCTGTCTCAGCGGTTTTACTGAGACCAACTCCTGTCTCAGCGGTTTTGCTGAGAGCAACTCCTATCACATCGGTTATGCCAAAGCGGATTTGCTAAGACCAACATTTCTCTCATCACTTTTGCCTTGAGCTTCTCAGCTGTCTCAGCGCTTTTGCATTGAGCTTCTCTGGCGTTGAGAGTGTTGAGTGTGTCTTCATCATTCAACATTTTTTGCCTTAGAAAAAAAAAACTTTCTGCAATTTAGTTCAACTAACTGAACTGAGTTCGACGACTGGCGATCTCGGCTCGACGAACTCTGAACTCAGTTCGACAAATTCTGTGAACTGAGTTCGACAAACTCAAAGTCTTAAACTCTGAAATTATCTCGACGAATGGTATGCTCAGTTCGACGAACTCTGAACTCAGTTAGATGAATTTCTGAACTGAGTTCTACTAACGGCCTTTTGTTGTATGGCGTTGAGTGTGTCTTCATCACTCAACGCCTGTGGACTTAGACAGATTTCTGTCATCCCACAACATAGGTAAGAGTTTACCTGACCTGGCCACTTAGGCTACTTCCTGTCTTTCCAGCATCTTCACTTTATGACCACTTGTCACATCACTTAGACAACCTGTCTTTGCAGCAGCTTCACTTTGTGACCACTTGTCACATCAATTAGACAACCTGTCCAGACTTGTTCCATGGAACATCCTGCACATGATGAGCTCAAAATAACATCAAATACAACTATGTTCTTAGTGTTGCTAGAGATGCCTCTTCAAATCCAATTTTGGGAACATTGTGGGCAATGGACCCAACAAAAACCTCAATTAGAACATCTCTTCTCTCCCACTTCACGCCTCGGAATGTGTTGTTCTACTATAGAGAAAGTCACTTTCACATCTTCTTAACCAGAAATGGCTGAGGAGATGTTCGTTTATACCTACTACTCAAATCTTCATTTCTTTTTCTTCTATCTTCCCGGAGAACGGACTCCGGGCAAATTCTACTTCAATTTCAATCATTCTTGTTTCTTGTATAGTGGATTATATTAAGATTCTTTTCTTCCTTTATTTTATTTTGATCTTATTTCTCAAACTGAGAGATCTTCCCCTGGACCTACTCCCCTCCCTAGTGTAGCTAAGTGCAGAAGTAAAATCAATTATTGTTTATAAATGGGTTTCTCTGGTACGAAATGAGCCACTTCAAATAGTTTCATTGCACCTGCCCAGAATAAAATTTATTCAGCATGAGCGACGTGAGCCCCAAGCAGTTTACCATACAAATTGATAAGTCTTGCATACCCGGCCCACCAAGCGAAACTGATCGTTTCTTGGTCACGGCCCACTAAGGCTAAAGTTCCATTAAAGAGCATAAGGCGCTCGAGGCCCAGCGGGCGGCGCCCGATGCCTGGCGGAATTCTCGTACTAGTTTGCCAAAGCATGAGTTCGAAATTCTAACAAATAATATAGATCGTCGGATCTGTATCAATAATCCACCCACCGTCGGATCAATCCTAATAATCCAGCTTCCTCTCTCTCCAAATTTGCATATGTATCCTAAACCTAGAATCAAGGTGCCAAAAATATATAAATTTAATAGGGCTACTACTACCCTAAAATGGGAAATTATTTTTTCACCCTTGAAATTTTGAAAAGAAAAAAAAACAAATCATGCAAGGCTTGCAAATACCCGCTCTACATATACTAGTCTGGTCTAGCCAAGCCTGCATTTGCATGTATTAAACGTAGAATCAGGGTGATCTAAACATATAAATTTAATAGGGCTACTACTACCCTAAATTAGAAAATTATTATTTCACCCTTGAAATTTTGAAAAGAAAAAAAAACAATCATGTAAGGCTTGCAAATACCCACTCTACATATACTGGTCTGGTCTAGCCAAGCCCGTAATTGCATGTATCCAGCGTAACCTAAACATATAAATTTAATAGCGCTACTAATACCCTAAAATGGGAAATTATTATTTCACGCTTGAAATTTTGAAAAAAAAAACTATGAACTTATCTCGACGAATGGTATGCTCAGTTCGACGAACTCTGAACTCAATTCGATGAATTTCTGAACTGAGTTCTACTAACAGCCTTTTTTATATGGCGTTGAGTGTGTCTTCATCACTCAACGTCTGTGGACTTAGACAGATTTCTGTCAGCCCATAACTTAGGTAAGAGTTTACCTGACCTGGCCACTTAGGATACTTCCTGCCTTTCCAGCATCTTCACTTTTTGACCACTTGTCACATCACTTAGACAACCTATCTTTCCAGCAGCTTCACTTTGTGACCACTTGTCACATCACTTAGACAACCTGTCTAGACTTGTTCCATGTAACATCCTGCACATGATGAGCTTAAATAACATCAAATACAACTATGCTCTTACTGTTGCTAGAGATGCCTCTTCAAATCCAATTTTGGGAACATTGTGGGCAATGGACCCAACAAAAACCCCAATTAGAACATCTCTTCTCTCCCACTTCACGCCTCATAACGTGCTATTCTACTACAGAGAAAGGCACTTTCACGTCGTCTTAACCAGAAATGGCTGAGGAGATGTTCGTTTATACCTACTACTCAAATCTTCATTTCTTTTTCTTCTATCTTCCCGGAGAACAGACTCCGGGAAAATTCTGCTTCAATTTCAATTATTCTTGTTTCTTGTATAGTGGATTATATTAAGATTCTTTTCTTCCTTTATTTTATTTTGATCTTATATCTCAAACTGAGAGATCTCCCCCTGGACCTACTCCCCTCCCTAGAGTAGCTAAGTGCAGAAGTAAAATCAATCCTTGTTAATACATGGGTTTTTCTGGTACGAAATGAGCCACTTCAAATAGTTTCATTGATCCTGCCCAAAATACAATTAATTCAGCATGAGCTACGTGAGCCCCAAGCAGTTTACCAGACAAATTGATAAGTCTTGCATACCTGGCCCACCAAGCAAAACCGATCATTTCTTGATCACGACCCACTAAGGCTAAAGTTCCATTAAAGAGCATAAGGCGCTCGAGGCCTAGCAGGCGGCGCCCGACTCCTGGCGGAATTCTTGTACTGGTCTGCCAATAGCATGAGTTCGAAATTCTAACAAATAATATAGATCGTCGGATCTGTCTCAATAATCCACCCACCGTCGGATCAATCCTAGTAATCTAGCTTCCTCTCTCTCCAAATTTGCATATGTATCCTAAACCTAAAATCAGGGTGACCTAAATCTATAAATTTAATAGGGCTACTATTACCCTAAAATGGGAAATTATTTTTTCACCCTTGAAATTCTGAAAAGAAAAAAAAACAAATCATGCAAGGCTTGCAAATACCCGCTTGAAAGACTTGATTTCTAGACACCTAGAGGGGGGGTGAATAGGTTCTAATTTTTCCTTCAGAATTTTAGGCAAATATCAAATTTTAACTCAGCACAGAAACAATGTAAGCCATAGAATAATGAACACAGCACAGCATACACCAGATTTATAATGGTTCCCCAAGGTCTGGGTACATCCACTGTTCCTCTTCGCCTATCTAGCAGTGTACTAGATTCGGCCTAACTTCCTTCTTTCTTCTCAGATCCGCAGATCTTACAGCTCAGAACCAAGAATGGTTCCTACAACTCAGACTTATACAAGTCCTACCTCAGATTCTTCCCAAGAACCCTACCTCAGGCCTCAGCCCTACCTCAGCCTATGTCACTAGGCTTACAACTCAGAGTGAAACCCCACTCCTACAACTCAGGCAAAAGCCCTACCTCGGCCTTTATAATTACAGGCTTACAACTCAGATCTTACAATAGATCCTACAAGAAATTGTTTGATTAAGAGATACAGAAATTTCACAAGATGAATCTCTTCACTGGTGTGCTTCTTGATCAGTTCTTGAATAGTCTGATCTTCAGATCTAACCTGACTTAGTCGTTTCAAAGCTTCTTGATAGAATAAAATAAGGTTGATCTTCACTTGATGTAGAAGTTGATCTTCAGATAGCTTCCTCCTTGAATTCAGAATGTAATCTGAATCTTCCTTGCAGACTGATCTGAATCTGCCTTCATAAGGGTTTCCCCTTTTCTTATTGTAGAAAACTCTCTCTGAAGGATTCACTTCTTAGTGTTGTATGTTCTCTTTTTTTTAAATCCACACTTGTTGTATTGAACCAGTCCTTTATATAGAGTTTCCTCCTGATTACCGGCTGATCCGGTTTATAACAGTCTTCTGACAGTTCTGACAAAGGTGTTAGACCGGTTGGTTATGTCAGTTGATTCTACAAAGACTTTCCAACTCAACATGAACCACTCAGCAAACTGCTTCACATGTGTCGACACAAATGGACTAAGTGTCGACACAAATCTTGATAATGTCGACACAACACTCCATATGTCGACATAGTCATTCTTCTGGTACTCAACACAGCATCTGTTTAAATGTGTCGACACAAGCCCTCTGTGTCGACATAATTCTGCTTCCATTGTCGACATGACTCCTGGGTGTCGACACAGATTCTGCTTTCAGTGTCGACAAAGCTCCTGGGTGTTGACACAGCTTCTGCTTTCAATGTCGACATAGCTCCTGGGTGTCGACACAGCTTCTACTTTCAGTGTCGACATAGCTCCTGGGTGTCGACACAGCTTCTGCTTTCAGTGTCGACATAGCTCCTGGGTGTCGACACAGCTTCTGCTTTCAGTGTCGACATAATTCCTGGCTCAGGTGTCGACTTAAGTCTGAGTGTCGACTCAGCTTCTTCTTTAGGTGTCGACATGATTATTCACAAGTGTCGACACTTGTACTTAGAAAATTTTCTCTCAATGCTTAAACCTGCACAATGAAACTCAAACATACATCAAATACAAATTGATGTATATCATTGATTAAGATGAGGCTTCTCCAAATCTGGTACATATAAACAGTGTACCCAACAATCTCCCCCTATTTGGAGAAGTCATAACTTTTAGTCAAAGATATACATCACTCATAATAATAAAACACATAAAAAGAAATATATGTACATGCATTTCACTGCAGGGTAACATATAAACATTGTAAACAACTGAAATGGATACAGAAACTGATTTCATTTACTTAGAGAGAAATGGAAAGTTTACACAATTTTCTTTAGAACAAAATCCATAAGATTACATTGTTCTATACATAAGACTAACTATCATATAATTGATTAGGCTCCTTAATCATAATGCCTTTTCCTGATTTGATCTGAGCCTGCACAGTAGGTTCAACATAATTAGCAGGTTGTTTTCCATTCAGATCCTTCTTTTTCAGTTCTTCATATCTTATCCTTTGCCTTTCAAAATAATGAAAAGGCTTTGGGAAGTACTTGCTAGGCTCCAGAGCATTAGCAGGTAACTTCCCAGCTTTTGCTTTTCTTATGTATTGAAGAATGGCTTCCTGTCTAGCTTGATACTTGTTCCACTCTTGCTCAGTATACCATTTACCCCTTTCATGGGTCTTATCCTTCACAGCTTTCCAGGCAGTCAATATAATGTTCCTGGAAGTAGGGCTCCATTGCTCAAAATCAAGCTTCAGCTCAGCCTATTCTCTAAACCTTTTCTTGGACAGTTGTGCTTCCTTCTGAGCTTCCTTGGCAGCCACTGACATTTCCACTTTCTCAGTAATAATATTTTTAGCCTCCTGTGGAGGGCTGTACATTGACTGAACTTCTGGATGAACCATGTCAAAATCAGCTGGAGGGTAAATGACTTGAGCAACTTCAGGTTGATCTCCCTCAATATAGGCAGGTTGCACTCGAGACTCAGCAACATTGTCATCATCACACATGGGGGGATATCCAAGAGTTGCTCTAATGTTATTTGATATCCATTTAGCATGATCTGAGCTGGCTTTGACTAACACCCTCTCCCCCTTTATGACTTCTCTTTCAATATGATCTCTTAGATCATCCTTCTGAAATCTGACTTGATTAACAAGATAATATGTGCCTTCCTTGTAATAATTCCTGAACTTCTGCAAGAAATCAGAAATATTCTTGTGAGATTTTGTAAAAGTGTCCTGAACAGCAGCAAAATCTTCTTTGATCTGCTTGGATATTTCAGCTTTGAGAGCAGTGGTTAGAGTATCAATCTTGGTAAGAATGGCAAAGTGTGACTCTTTGAGGTTATCATTCATCCTGATTTGATTCTCAAGAGCATAACCTTGCTTAACTGCAATGTCATCCACTTTAGTAATGAGTTCTTGTTGTTGCTTTGCCAAGTATACCACAGCATTTCCTCCCTTGTGGAAGCAATCTGTCATTTCTTTCTTATTTTGATTTACTTCAAACCTGATCGATTTTATATCTTGAGCCAGGTTGAATTGCAAATCTTTATGTGTATCATCCACATACAAAGATTGTCTTTGCTCATCCAATTTCACTTGTAATTGGACCAGTAGAGAACTGAAATCCATGTTTTGAGCAGTTGGTGGTGTGACTGTTTGTAAGGCCTTTTTATAGCCTGAGCTCAGTTTTCTTAAGTCAGCTAACTTCCTTTTCTTAGCCATTGAGGCTTCTTCATCATCAGAAGATTCTGAGGAACTTTGTATAGTTATTGGTTATTTATCAGTTGGGGATTCCTGGGACATCTCCCCCTCAGTACCTGGAAGTTCTTTTTCTATGATTTGTAGCTCCCCCTCAGTCCCTGTTGTTTGATGTTTAGGGAATAGATCTTTCATAGTTACCTCTTGCTGCAGCTGAACAGGAGGAACAAAATTTGTTTGGAAAACAGATGGTTCTCCCTGTACATCCAGATCTTTGTCCAGATCATTCTCTATAAAGGAAATATTTATTTGAATATTTTGTGCTATATCTTGTAGCTGCTCAGCTTGTTCTTCTGTCTCAGCATTTAGCAGTTCTTCATTGTTAATTTTTGACACTATGTCCATAATTGTATCAGCAGCATGCTCACTTTCTAGAGCAACTTCAGTAATACCTCCCCCTTGGGCAGGCAGCTCAAGTTGTACTGTGTCTTGTACTGCTGGTTCAGGAGTTTCTCCCCCTGGAGTGGAGACTACCTGTTGTTCTAAAAACATACTGCTCTCCACTTGATCCTATGCTACCTTTTGTGGCCTGTCTTCATCTGAACTGAAGACTACTTCTTCTTCAGAATCACTGAAGGATTCTGCTTGTGGAATAACCTTTTTCTGCTGTTTATCTTTCTTAACAACTTTCTGTGGAGTAGATACTTCCTTTGTCAAAACTCTATCCCATCTAGATAGAATTCTCATATCTATCCTCCTCATGTGGTTGATTTTGGTTCCTGGAAGTTGGTGCAAAACTTCTGGTATTGTAGCAGATAGATATAGACTCAAAATTCTTCCCAGATTTGGTTTTTTTATTCCTTCTTGAAGCTTATCAAAAACTATTGATGCCCAGTCTGTTTTTATGGTGAAAATAATCTTTGTCATCAAATTAAACATGTGGACTAAAATTCTGTCATGTCCACCAGCCTTACAAAGAATTACATTCCCAACTACTTCAGACAGAAACTTTCCTTGGGAATTCATCCCTTTCAGGGCAATAAATGATTCAAACTTGATATTAGGATTTAACCCGCACCAACTTAGTGCTTCTTTAGTTCTGGATGGCACAATCTCTTCATCATCCTTAATCATGGGAAGTTGGAGTGATTTCCTGATAGTCTTTAGCATTAGTCTAACTCGTGAATCTTGAACTGTGGCTTTGATCTTCTTCCCTTCTGGGTCCACAGTAGCAGAAGAATAGAATTCCATGACTTCCTTTTTCCAAATTTGTGTTGGTTCTGAGACCAAGAATTCTAATTCATTATCAGAAATTAGGGTAATGACACCCTGGATTTCTTGTGAAGCTGTTGTAAATCCTCCACGAACCAGCCCATATCCTTCATTCACCTTATCATCTTGGTGAGGAGCCATTGTCGAGAGAGATGGAAGAGAAAAGAAGAGAAGGTCTTTGTCGACACAAGGTGGAGATCCTAGATTTCTAAAAGCGTAGTCGACCAAATTTTAGCTTGACCTATTTATAGTGTTAGCGTAAAGGGCAGGTCAAAAGACGAGCCTTAGTCGACCAAATTTTACGTATGTCAACTGAAATGACCTAGGTCTCGAAAAAACTTAGATTTAGTCGACATGTCTAGAGGTCGACTTACATGTGTCAAAGTCGACACGGGCAGGTCATGTCTTGACATAGATGTGTCAACACCAACTTTTGTGTGTGTCGACATGAAAAATCCTTTAGATATAAGGTCTCGACAAGGTTATGTCGACACCTATTCTTGTGTCGACACAGATACTGTTTATGTGTCGACACATCCTTATTCTTTGTCGACACAACATACTGAGTGTGTCGACACAATTGTGCTTGTGTCGACACAAACTTTGAACTTAGACAAATTTCCTGTGAAATTCTGTAATTACATATTCTTCTTAGGGAAACTTGTGCTAACCTATTCTAGGTTTAACATACCTAATTCAATTTTAAAATAATTGTATTTAATTTCTTCCAGAGATTTTGTAAATATATCAGCTATTTGATTATTTGTGTTCACAAACTCTTGTACAACCCCATATTCGTTGAGTCAGACCAGGAGGCACAATGGTCAACAGTTGAGCTAGCCAAAGGAGTTCCCGTCCAAAAAGAGATCTCGCCAAAGTTGGTGGGAGCGATCGCGCCAGATCGTCGATCTAGGATCGACGAGCGTAACCAAATCGTCGAACGGAGAACAGCAGGCCAAGATCGTCGAGCGCGGCCTGTGCGGGAATGCTTGTGCTTGCGCCAGGCTCCCATCTCAAAGGGCTCTCGCCTATAGGCAGGCGAGAACGTTCGCGCCACGCTCTGGACAGAAAGACCTCGGCACAGCTCTTGTCGAGTGGGGCCCAGGGCCTTGGGTAAAATTTCCTAATTGCCCTCAGGTAAATTTACTTCAGTACCCTCAGAAAAACAGCGGGATTCGGCTATTGGCAGACCAACTAGGGGCTTTTCAATAATTTCTGGTCAGCAAGATGTTATAAATAGACCCATAAGGGCTCCTTAGAAGGCAAGCTATCATTATCTCCAAAATTCCAGTGCTTTCTGAGGAGCTCCTAGCCCAGCTTTGGCTTTGGAGGGGAAGCTCTCAGAGATCTTCCGGGTGTGAGGTGGGACCTCCCTGCTGAGGCTATTGGGTCAGTCTTAGGTCCTTCGAATCCAGTCGAGGGTTGAGGCTTGAGTGAAGTAGGTTTTGGCTGCACCCCTTTTTCTTCGAACTCCAGTTGAGGTCATATTTGGCTTCAACAGTTCTGGTGCGGTGAGCGTGGAAGGCAGCTGATACAAGAAAGCCTTGAGTTTTGTCCCATAGCTGGAGGTGAAGGTGAAGGGTCAGGTTCTAGAGGCTCCCCCACCCGGGGAGAGGAAGCAACAAAGAGGATGCTGGATGAGTTCAGGCGAGTGGTTCTGCAGACGATCAGTTTGGCCTTCTCGGTGAGAGGCGAGTGGGCCACCCCTCAGGTCCCAATAGAAGAGGTCCCGCTCTTGGGCGAGAACGCCCCAGGGCAGCGCCCGGGAAAGGAGGTCCCGGGGGAGGCTAGCGAGAGAGATGTGGCGGCGCGGGAACTCTTCCCTGGCCAGAGCCAGCGCCCGGGCAAGGAGGCGCTGACGGATCTGGGCGAGAAGGAAGCGGCAGTGCGGGAGCTCTTCCCGGGGCACGGTCTCGCGGATCGGGCCAGTCAGCCGAAGCCGCGGGACATACCATCTCGCCAGGCTGGAGGCGAGAGCCCATTTAGCGAGCTCATCATCTCAGCTCTGGTGCCAGAGGGGTTCCGGGAGCCTGACATGTCCTACTACTCGGGGAAGGATGACCCTGTACAACACGTACAGTGGTTTGAAGACATTGTATCGATAAGGCAGATGATGGATGCCTTCAAGTGCCGGCTGTTTGCCATCACGTTGAAGGAGAAGGCTCGGGACTGGTTCCACTAGTTGCCAGTAAGATCAATCTACTGTTTCGAGGATCTGCGGAGAAGTTTCTTGTTGAGATTCTTAACCTCGAAGAAGCGGAAGAAGGAAGCGGAGTGTCTGTTTGCGGTGAGGCAGAAGCCGGATGAGACGCTGGGTCACTATGTCGACCGTTTTCAGGAAGAGATCCTCCTGGTCCAGGAGGTCCCAGGGTACGCACTGATGCTGGCCTTCACCCTGGGGCTGAGACCGGGATTCTTTAGCATGGAATTGAAGAGAGTGCCTCCCCTCTCCTTTGAGGAGCTCATGGAGAGGGCGGCAAAGGAAATTGACTTCGAGAGAGCAAACCCAGCATTCGCCAGGAAGTTGGCCAAGCTGGCGGAGGACGACGTAAAGGAACCAGCTGCAGGAAGACAGAAGGAGCCGAGGGAACAGAGGGAGCAAAGGGAAGAAAGGAGAAGGGAAGAGCCCCGAAGGTTTGGGCAGTAGCAGGGATGGGGGGCCCGGGAGCCGAACAACCGGTTAGGTTGGAGGCCCCAGGAGGGTCGCCCCCAGGGCCCAGGAGAAGGCTACCAGGGGAGAGATAACCTGCAGGAGCCCCGGAGATTCGACCGACCGGCATGGAGGCAGGAGCCGAGAGGTCGCCCACCACCACCCCAGGAAGCCATGGAAGTGGGAAGAGGAAGAGGAGCTGATAGAGGAGCTCGAGGAGGAGGGAGAAGAGGGAGAGGAGAGGGAAGAAGGGGCGGGGAGGCGTTGCTCTTTTGTGACTTCCACCAGGAGGAAGGTCACGCAACGGCCACCTGCCTAGAGTTCTTAGAGCTAAGAGAAGCAAGAGGAGCAAGGAGGCAGGATCCACCGGTAAGGATAGTAGAGGTGCAGCAGGGCGAGGTGGAAGATAGGTGCGAAGATCAGGTAGATGTAGGGACCCGAGGAGGAATCGGGGTGATTCACGGAGGAGTGGGGATTGAGGCAACCCGCAAGGGGAGCCTACAAACCATGTACCGGAGGGGGGTGGCCTCTACCTCTCAGGTTCCCCCACCAGAAGAAAAGATCACTTTCTCATCGGCAGACATGCCAGACTATGAGGATCCATTCTGTGACGCCCTGGTGATCCAGACGGCGGTGGAAAATTACACGGTTTCAAGGATACTGGTAGATAACGGGAGCTCGGTAAATGTCATCTTCAAGAAAGCCTTTGATGAGATGAGGGTAGAGGGGAAGAGGGTCTTGGATTCGGATGGACCTATGTTCGGGTTCTCCGGAGAGAGGAAAGAGGTAGAAGGAGGAGTAGGGCTGCACGTAAGGTTGGGGGGCGTGTCACGGAACTGTATGTTCGTGATCATGGACGCCCCGAGCAGCTATAATGCCATCTTTGGGCGCCCCCTAATCAACGCCTTTCGCTGTGTCCCCTCCTCGTTCCATCAATGCCTCAAGTTCAACAATGGGGGGGTGCAGGTCAGGGTAAGAGGGGACCCGAAGGTGGCAAGACAGTGTTACGTTACCGCGGTCAACACCGTGTCATGGATGGCAGAGGCAGAGGAGTTGGAGATGGAGATGGCGGCACTTGAGGAGGTCGTGGAAGAAGAGGGAATGGACCTAGAGGAGGCGAGATGGATAGTTGAAGTGGAAGTGGGAGATGAGGAGACCGAGAAGCAGCAAGGAGATATGCAGGTGGTCCGGGGGGACGAGGAGCAGGAAGTCCCAGAAGGGGCGATGGAAGCAAGAAAACAAGCGTCAGGAGGAGTAGAGGGAGAGGCCCCGAGAGGCGTGGGAGTCGTGCAGCAGCAGGAGGGGCTGGTGGAAGCGATGGAGGTCGAGGAGGAAGTAGAAAGGGGAGAGCTGGAGCTGGAGGAAGAGGCAACGGCCGGCTGGGAGCAGTCGCGGCTGGAGCCGGCCGAAGAAGTGGTGGAGGTGGAGGTCTTCACCAGTGCAGGGAAGGTGCAAAGGGTGCGGGTCAGCGGGGGCTTGAGTCCCGAGGCTCGGGAGCAAGTGCGGGCTTGCATTCAAGGCAACGTCGACATCTTCGCCTGGAGCGCGGCGGACATGCCAGGCATCGACGCAGACGTGGCCTGTCATCGCCTGAATATGGACCCCCGCACTCGTCCCATACGCCAGAAGATGAGGACCATCGCAACAAAGCTGGAGGAGCCGATACGAGAGGAGGTCAAGAAGCTCCTGGAGGCGGGCTTCATCTCAGAGATCCAGTATCCAGGCTGGATCTCCAATGTGGTAATGGTAAAGAAGGGGGGTGGAAAATGGCGAATGTGTATTGACTTTTCTTTGTTAAATAAATCATGACCTAAGGATTGCTACCCCCTGCCTCGGATCGACGCGCTGGTTGATTCAGCCGTCGGTTTTTCTGTCATGAGCTTCTTAGATGCTTTTTCAGGTTATCACCAGATCCGGATGCACCCTCCTGATACCAAGGATGTTTCCTTCATCACGAGGGAGGGATGCTTCAGTTACAAAATGATGCCCTTTGGGTTAAAGAATGCAGGGGCTACCTATCAGCGCATGATGGATCGAGTCTTCCGGGATCAGAGGGGGAGGAACTTGGAGATCTACGTCGACGACCTAATGATCAAAAGCAAGTGCATGGTTTCGCACCTGCAAGATCTGGAGGAAACATCGCCACCTTAAGAAGGTTCAAGATGAGGCTGAACCCCTTGAAGTGTGTCTTCGGGGCCAGCCGCGGGAAGTTCCTCGGGCATCTTCTGACTCCGGCAGGGGTGGAGCCCAACCCGGACAAGGTAAAGGCCATCCTGGATTTGGAGTCACCTCGCGATGCCAAGGAGGTCCAGCGCTTGACAGGCAAGCTAGCTGGGCTAAGCAGGTTCCTCTCCAGGGTAGGAGACAAGTGTTCTTCATTCTTTAAGGTGCTGCGGGGGAATCAAAGGTTCGAATGGACAACCGAGTGCGAAGAGGCCTTCCAAGGGCTGAAAAGACAACTCTCTTAGGCTCCTCTCCTTCAGAGCCCAAAGGAAGGAGAGGACCTGACCTTGTACCTCGGGGTAGGAGCGGAGGCGGTGAGCTCCGTCCTAGTGAGGGAAGAAGGAAAGAAACAGCTGCCCATCTACTACGTCAGCCGGATATTGAGGAAAGCGGAGCTTCGCTACCCCATCCTGGAAAAGCTCGCTTACGCCTTGGTCATCTCGGCAAGGAAACTTCGGCCGTACTTTCAAGCACATTCGATTAGGGTGGTGACCGACCACCCTCTTCGCAAGATCTTCGAAGGAGTGGAGCACTCAGGGAGACTGGCTAAGTGGTCTATTGAGCTAAGCGAGTTCGACATCGCCTTTGTCCCAAGGCTCTCCATCAAGGCACAGGCAGTGGCGGACTTCCTAGCAGACTACGTCGTTGAAGTCGAGGGGGGAGAGCAGCAACCTCGAGAAGCATGGAAGTTGATAGTTGATGGGGCCTCGGGAAGGCACTCCCTCGGGGCAGGGGTGGTATTGACAAGTCCTCAGGGGGTAACCATAGAGCAAGCGGTCATTTTACATTTCCCCGTGACCAACAATCAAGCGGAATATGAGGCCGTGATCGCCGGCCTCCACCTGGCAAAGGAGCTGGAGATTCGGGATGTGGAAGCTTTCACTGATTCAAAGATTGTGGCATCGCAGATCCGGGGAGAGTTTGAAGCTCGGGAGCCTACCCTCATCAGATACCTCTCCAGGGTAAGGGCGATCATCGGAGGATTCCGGTCATTCTCAATTCAACATGTTCCAAGGGAAGAAAGTGTAGCCGCCGATCGATTAGCCAAGTTCGGACCTCGGGGAGGAGGGACCTTGACGGAGCTATTCCGACCGGCTATCGAGGAAGGAGAGTTGATGGTGGTGGATCGGCAACCCTCATGGGTGGATCCATTTGTGACCTTCCTAACCACCGATGAACTGCCTGAGGGGACCAAGGTTGGGAGAAGCTTCAAGAGCAAAGCAGCTCACTACTTAATGATGGAGGGGGGCCTGCATCGTAAGATGTTGTCAGGGCTCCTAGCTAGATGTGTGACCGAAGAAGAGATCCCGAAGATATTGAGGGAGGTGCACTCGGGCGAGAGCGGCAGTCACTCTGGAGGAAGGACGCTGGAGGCAAGGGTGGTCAGGCAGGGGTACTTCTGGCCCACCCTAAGGAAGGATGTCATGGAGTTTGCGAGGAGGTGTCAAAAATGTCAGCTCTACGCCCCCCTTCAGCTCTTGGTAGCTCATAGGCTCCGAAGTATCACGGCACCGTGGCCATTCGCTATCTGGGTAATGGACTTGGTTGGGCCCTTTCCTCCGGCTAGTGGGCAGAGGAGATTCCTCTTGGTCATGATCGATTATTTCTCGAAGTGGCTAGAGGTTAAAGCCTTAGCCAAGGTCACCTCGCAGGTCATAAGGAACTTCATCTGGGGGGAAATCATTTGCAGACATGGGTTGCCCCAAGCAATAGTGACTGATAACGGCCCCCAGTTTGCCAGCGAGGAGTTCATCAGCTTCTGCGCCCAACTAGGGATAGATCTCCGGTTTGCCTCCGTCCATCACCCCCGGAGTAACGGCCAGGTGGAAGCAGCAAACAAAATCATTGTAAACCTACTAAAGAAAAAGGTGGAGAACTTAAAGGGGAATTGGGTGGAACAGCTCCCCTCGGTCCTGTGGGCCCTGCGAACGACCCCGAACACGGCCACCGGTGAGACCCCCTTCAAGCTCTCTCATGGGTGTGAGGCCATCCTACCAGTGGAGTTCGAGGTCCGGTCCACGCGAGTCACAGCCGCGGGCGAAGGAGACGAGACTTGGAGGGTGGAGAATGAGGAGGGGCAGCGCCTCTCATTAGATATGGTGGAGGAACTACGAGACGTGGCGGCTATTAGGCAAGAAGAGATCAAGTGACGGATGGCAAAGCATTTTGATAAGCATGTCAGGGTCAAGCAGTTTACTGAAGGGGATCTGGTGCTGAGAAAGGTTGACGCAGCAGGAAGGTCGGCTCCCATGGGTAAGCTCCACCCGAACTGGGAAGGTCCATACATAGTGAAGGAAGTCCTCGGAACAGGGGGATACTACCTCCAGGACGTGGAGGGGAGGGCCCTAAGCCACACTTGGAGCGGTGATGACCTAAAACGCTTCTAACCCTGAGGGGGGAAGGATGTAACCATGTATTTCGAAAATAACCTCATTATACTACATCGATTGATTTTCCCTCAACCATTGTCAAATTTTTTAATATAGCATAATCATGTGTTTTGCAATACCCCGAGCTCGGCTCGGCCCCAGGTAGACCCGCTGCGCAGGCTCTCATCTAGCTGGCAGGTCTGTAGACTCGCATGTGGGGGATAGGTTTGGTTGGTTTGAGATCTTCATCGGCACCCCGAGCTCGGCTCGGCCCCAGGTAGACCCGCTGCGCAGGCTCTCATCTAGCTGGCAGGTCCGTAGTGAAAGTCCACTTAGTGTCAACTACCTTCACCTATGGGGGGGGGGGAATAGGTGTCTTGTAGCGTTTTTGCGGAATTAAAATCGTACCTGCACAAGAAAACAAAACCACACAGCACAGAAAGGACACAAGCAATTTATAGTGGTTCCCCGATTTTGGTACATCCACTTTCCCCCTTCGACCTATCTCCCAACCAGGGACGACTCGGTCACTTCACCAACAGGATTGAAATCCAATCCTTGCACTAACGGAAGGAACCCTTCCACACGTAGGAGACACCACTCCCACAACACGGGTTGCACTCAACCCTTACAACTAGGAACCAACGTTCCTTTACAACAAAATAGAAATTGGAGTGTATTAGAAATACAAACTACTTATGGAGAATAAGGTGTCCCTCTTCGTTCGACGACATGTTCTTGAAGTCAACGAAGAGTCCACAACCCTAAATCTCACTTAGATAGAATCTCTTCCGAAACCGGCGGCGGCACGAAGGGCGACGGCTTGGTTCTCGGGATCGGCGGCGACAACGGAGTGCTGCTGCTGTACTTTGGAGATTCAACTTTCGTAGCAAAGCTAGCAAGGTCTTCCAACGGTCACACTAGGATCGATCGTCTCGATCGATTCGGAAAGGGAAGGTTTTCCCGATCTACGAATCAAGAGACAAAGGATCTCTGGTTAGACGCGTGAGACGATGTGCTTGGCTGATCGTCTGTCGCCGGGAGATCTGGAAGAAACCACGATCAAAAGCGGCGATCCACTGGCACGAGCGGCGACGGCGGCGGAGCAGGTTTGCCAATCTAGGTCACGTCGGCGGCTCGTGTATTCGTTTTTCTATGTCCTCTTCTTCTTTACTGTTCAAAAATACAGATGTATTTATACATTAGGTCTTCAAGATGACCGTTGTGGGTCCCACCAGAAGAAACCCTAAAACCGGTTCAAAACAGAGCCTTAACATTTGATCCAGTCCAGCGTGCTCAGAAATTCGCCTAAGGCAAAATCGGCGAGAATCGAAGGTGATTCTCGTCGATTCGGCGAGAATCGAAGGTGATTCTCGTCGATTCGGCGAGAATCAAAGGTGATTCTCGTCGATTCGGCGAGAATCAAAGGTGATTCTCGTCGATTTTGACTTATTTGCACGCTCTGATTTAGCCGGATAGAGACGGCGAGAATCAGCCAGTGATTCTCGACGATTCGGCGAGAATCACTAGTGATTCTCGTCAATTAATACTTAGACGATTTTTCGTCTTTCCACCCATGAGCTGCCCTTTGACCCATCCTTGCTCCTTGTCTGCTCTTGCATTATCACAGCCATGTACTTGAAATTAAGTACACTCCAATAGAGAGAGTACACGTAAGCCAACACACTGATCTGCTCAACGAGGGATTACGTCGCGCAGACCCGTGTATATTGACCTACTGCACCCTGACATTGGTGTGTACTTAGCGTGGAATAACTGCAAGCACAACTTTAAAGATTTCATCAAATACATTGTCTATTTACATTAGCTTGTTCAGGGGCTTCTTCAAATCAGGTACGTTGTGGATACAATACCCAACAATCTCCCCCTATTTGAAGAAGTCTAAACCCTACATGCTAAGGTGAATAGAGCGTATGGGAATGAAAATCATAAACTTAAAATTGAGTTGAGAGAGATATTCATTACCAATACCAGTTCCTTGAGAGCAAACTTGGAGCCACCTTAGCCTTAGCCGAGAGGGTAATCTCCCCCTTTTCGGCTTTTGTAAATCTGGGTCTGTTGCATTTGACCCCTTGCTCCCCCTCAGTTCTTGCACCTGTGCTCACACTTGAGTTCCTGGCAGAGGCTCCCCTAGATGCACGAGCCTGGAGCTTCTGTAGTCTTCATTCCTCATAGTTGAGCATCCCCAATTCAGTTTTGAAAAGACTGAACTTGGCTTCATCTAAGGGCTGTGTGAAAATATCTGCAATCTGCTTGTCCGTGGGGACATAACAGAGAGAGATGTCCTTGTTCTCCACGTGCTCCCGAATGAAGTGGTAGCGCACTTCAATATGCTTCGTTCTGCTGTGCGATACCGGATTGTTGGCAATGGCAATTGCACTGGAGGAGTCGCAGTACATTGGTACTTCCTTGAACTGAAGGTCATAGTCGGCTAACTGGTTTCTGATCCATAGGAGTTGTGCGCAACAGCTGCCTGCCGAGATGTACTCAGACTCTGCTGTGGAGGTTGCTACACAATTCTGTTTCTTGTTGTTCCATGAGATAAGCCTTCTTCCGAGGAATTGACACGTCCCGGAAGTGCTTTTCCTGTCATCCCTACTCCCTGCAAAATCAGCATCTGAAAAACCTATTAGCTTGACATCATTGTTTCTCGGGTACCACAAGCCAAGATTGGGAGTACCTTTAAGGTATCTTAGAATTCGCTTTGCAGCGACATAGTGAGATTCCTTAGTGTTCACCTGATATCTGGCACAGACACATGTGGAGAACATGATATCCGGTCTACTGGCAGTAAGGTAGAGCAGGGATCCAATGATGCTTCTGTATTTAGTTTCATCGAAAGGTTTACCTTTCTCATCCTTATCCAGAGACATAGTGGATCCCATTGGAGTCCTCATAGAGGTTGCATTCTCCATACCGAATTTCTTGAGGATTTCATTGGCGAACTTCGTCTGAGAGATGAAGATTCCATCCTCAGACTGTTTCACTTGAAGTCCCAAGAAATACTTTATCTCTCCCATACTGCTCATTTCAAACTTTCCTTGCATAAGTTTAGAAAACTTTTTGCAAAGATTGTTGTCCGTTGAGCCGAATATAATGTCATGGACATAGATTTGCACCAGCAAAATCTTTCCTTTGACTTCCCTGAGAAACAATGTCTTATCTATTTTACCTCTAGAGAACTTGTTCTCAAGAAGAAAACAAGATAAAGTCTCATACCAAGCTCGTGGAGTTTGTTTTAAACCATATAGAGCTTTATTAAGAAAATATACATGATTTGGATAAGTAGGATTGACAAAACCTGGGGGTTGAGCGACGTATACTTCCTCTTTCAGGTCTTCGTTCAAGAATGCTGATTTCACATCCATTTGATAGACTGTGAATCCTTTGTGCGAAGCATACGCCAGGAACAATCTGATTGCCTCGAGCCTTGCCACTGGTGCAAAGGTCTGGTCGAATTCAATCCCCTCCTCCTGTCTGTAACCTTGAGCCACCAGCCTGGCCTTGTTCTTTATGATGACACCATGTTCATCCAGTTTGTTTCTGAAGATCCACTTGGTGCCAATCACATTCTGCTTTTGTGGTCTGGGGACCAGCGTCCAAACGTTACATCGTTCGAATTGATGCAGTTCATCTTGCATGGCAAAAATCCATGCCGCATCTTTGTTCGCCTCGTCGAACTTCTTTGGCTCAACCTGTGACAGGAAGCTAAGATGCAAAATCTCGTTAATAGTACCTCTTCGAGTTCTGACACCGTCACGAGGATCTCCGATGATCTGATCTCTAGGATGATCCCTCACGTGCCGGAGCTCTAGAAGTCTGGCGTCTGGAGCTTCGACTACTTCTTGGGCTTCTCCTTCTTTTAAGAGATTTGCTCCATTTTGATCTTCAACATTCCCAGTTGACGTTGAGGTGGAAACTTTGACGTACTTAGGAGTTTTATCTTTAGCGGTCTCATCGAGACTCAGCTGTTCAAGTCGAGCACCTGCATCTTCAAGAATACCGCTGGAAGAATTGCTGTTAAGCAAGCTTCCTTCATCAAATACAACATTAATTGATTCTTCTACCACTAGGGTTTTCTTATTGAAGACCCTATATGCCCGACTGTGGGAACTATAGCCCATGAATATGCCTTTGAAGCATTTTCACCAAATTTAGTACGCGGGTACTTCCCATTATTCAGTACATAACATCTGCAACCAAAGATCCTCAAATAGGACATGTTTGGTTTCCTGCCTTTCAGTAGTTCGTAGGGCGTCTTACGATGACTTTTGTTGATCAATGCCCGGTTTTGAACATGACAAGCTGTATGGACCGCCTCAGCCCAGAAGTATTCTGGGAGTGAAGCGTCATTCAACATTGTCGTGCAGGCTTCAATGAGTGTTCTATTTCTCCTCTCCGCGACTCTGTTTTGTTGAGGAGTGCGTGGGGAGTAAAACTCATGAAAGATACCAAGTTCTTCACAGAACTCTATCATAGCACCAGACTCGAACTCTGTTCCATGGTCACTTCTGATTTTGACCACTGAGCAGTTAAGTTCATTCTGGATCTGCTTGACAAAGCTGGTGAAGATGTCAAACGTATCAGACTTGCGTTTTAAAAAGAACACCCAGGTAAACCGAGAGTGATCATCAACAATCACGAGCGTATAAGACTTCTCTCCCAAGCTATGAACTTGCATTGGACCAAACAAGTCCATGTGCAGAAGATAAAGACATCTGGAGGAGTCTTTGTCTGCAATGCTCTTAAAGGTAGCCTGAGTCTGTTTGCCCATCTGGCATGCAGGACAGGGGCTATCTTTGATGCACTTGATAACGGGAGCATCCCTTACTAAGTTTTTAGAAAACAGCATACTAATTGTTTTGAAATTAATATGTGTCAATCTCTTGTGCCATTGTTCACAAAGAGATGCACTGCCTATTGCCACTAGGCATACGGGGGTAGATGAATCTAAACTAAGAAAATTTAAGCAGAAGATATTTCTGCTCCTAATGCCTGTTAATACCGTCTCAGAAGAGGCACATGATATTATCAGGCATTTATCCTTGCAGAACTTAACGTCATAACCTTTATCACATAACTGACTTACACTGATCAGGTTATGGTTTAACCCTTCAACATATGCCACGTCGGTGATAGAGATTATACCGTTGGAAATCATACCGTAACCTCTGGTGACTCCTCAATCTGACCCCATAAAGATGACTTTGGGTCCATTCTCGACTGGAGTGTAATCACGCAGCAGGCTTCTTGTCCCAGTCATATGCCGGGAGCATCCACTGTTCAAGTACCAAATTGGAGTTTTGGTGGCCTTTGGACATTCCTGCAAAACAAAATTAATTTCCCTTAGGAACCCAATCGAACTTGGGTCCTACATTCTTGGTTAGCATACTCCCCCTCGGGTGGTTAACCCTACGAGTGGTCGGCCTCGCATTGCTAACATAAGGATTCTCGTTGTACCTCGGATTAAACCAACAATCCACGGCAAAGTGACCGACTTTGTCACAACACCAACAGTCAAATCTGTTGTACCTCTTCTTAGGCTCCTGCTTTACCCTGGGAATGGTGTGTACAGCCGGGGCCTTGGATCTGGAGGTGGAGGCATCATAGTGATTGCAGTCACATGACTTCTTCACCTTCTGTTCCTTCAGTATAACAGGCTTGGCTTTTGGTGCTTGCTTTCTATTATGGCCTCTAGAGAATTGACCATAATTTCCCATGTGGATTTCCTCATAAGGTGCCTTGAAGACACTCTCACCGAAGTTGCGGGGAAAAGTCCAACCATCATATCAGCTCTTTGGCTTTGCAACCGAGGGCCGGAAATGATGACCAAAGGTTGACTCAAAGTCATGTTGGTTGCAGGGAAAGCTAGGCTTTCTGAACGCAACAGGACTGAGTGGGGCCTTTCCCTTTTCAGCAGCAGAGGCCTTCTTGGCGGCCTTATTCTTTCTCTGGTTCTTGTTTCTCCTGGATGAGGAACCAGATACCCCTACATGCCACATGCCAGCTTCTTTGGCCTGAGCAGAGAAGGTATCAACTAATGGAAGAACTGTTTTTGGCATAGAGAAGTTTTTGACGATCTTCCTTTCTGCCGCAAGTTGTTCTTCCAACTTGTCGACTTCCTCCTGCTTAAGATCAAGGAGCTTAAGAGACTCTGAATGCTTTGAAGTCAGGTCTAGGTGCTCCTGTCGGATAGAGATCAAACTGGTGATCTCTTCCCTTAGGGAGACACTCTCACCCTAAAGGAATTTCACTTACTTTTTCTCAGCCTTCAATCTCTTACGGCACTCCTCGAAAGTGTTGAGCAGAAGCTCATACTTCTCGAGGAGCTCCGCTTCACGGGCCGAAGGGCTATCCTCAGGGTCATCATCCTGAGACTCAGGATCAGATTCAGAGTCGGAGAGAGGGGTGTGAGCTTTTACCTTCCCAGTAAATGGGGGGCATTCTCCTTCTGAGTCGGAGCGACCCACCAGCCCGAAGTAGGCTTCCTCATCATCACTGAAGTATGAGGAATCGGACTCACTCAGTGTCTTTGGCTTTTTGGCGATGTAGCTCCTCTCTTTCTTCTTATCTCTAGAGGACTTGTGCTCCTCTCCCTTCCCCTTTTCTCTCTTGCCTTGGTGGCAGTCGGCCACGACGTGTCCTTGCTTATTGCATCCAAAACAAATAATGTCAGAGGAGCGATGTTTGTTCGGTTTAGAAGCATACCTGTCAGAAGAATAATTTTTCTTCTGATGCTTGGAGGAGGAGCCGTCTCTTTTTCTTTGATTTCTCATCTTGAGGAACTTCTTGAATTCTCGGGTGATGAGGGAGAAATCTTCCTCAGACAACTCTGAGCTGGAGGAGCATGGCTCGGAGTCCTCCTCCTCATCCTTTTTCCTGGCACGGTATGAAACCGCACCCTTGCCCTTCCTGGAGTGAACGGCTTTTAGGGCCACAGTCTTTTCCTTGGCTGCAGCCTTCTCTGCTTCTTCTTCTGCTTTCCTGGTGTTCAGTTGAAGCTCATAGGACATCAGCTTCCCAAACAGAATTTGCGGGTCAGTTTCAGCAAGTCTGCCAAACTCTCGGATGGCGCAGATCTTTGTGTCCCATTCCTTAGTAAGGGACCTAAGGAATTTATCATTAAGTTCACCATCAGTGAACACTCTTCCATATCCTTTGAGGGCATTGACAATCTTGAGGAAGTTCTCGAAGGTGACTCCGATCTCTTCCTTAGGCCCTTGTCTGAAGGCCTCATATTTCTGGTTCAGGAGGGATCTCCGATCATCCCTCACTTCATCAGTGCCCTCCATTAGGATAATCAGGCAGTGCCAGATCTCCTTTGCTGTCCTACAGTTGCAGAAGTTCTGCATCATTGAGTCATCGACCGCGCTGACCAGAATGTTCTGCGCCTTCTTGTCAAGTCCCACCAGCACCATCTCGTCCTTGTCCATTTCAGAAATTTTCTTTGGCACTTTCTTGGTAGGATCAATGGTGGAGGCCTTAGTGGGGACATAAGGTCCCTCCTCCACGATCATGAAGAGTCGGGGATCGACTGCTTCCATGTAGAACCTAATCCTTTCCTTCCAGATAGGAAAGTTTAGCCTGGTTCACACTGGGATCTTGCCTGTGTACTTGAGTCCGTCCATAGTAGAAGTCTGCCTTCTTCTTGACACTAGTGGCAGGATTCTACTCAAGGTGTGAACCTTTTTGATGAGTAACCTCGCTCTGATACCACTTGAAAGTCCACTTAGTGTCAACTACCTTCACCTATGGGGGGAATAGGTGTCTTGCAGCGTTTTTGCGGAATTAAAATCGTACCTGCACAAGAAAACAAAACCACACAACACAGAAAGTACACAAGCAATTTATAGTGGTTCCCCGATTTGGGTACATCCACTTTACCCCTTCGACCTATCTCCCAACCAGGGACGACTCGGTCACTTCACCAACAGGATTGAAATCCAATCCTTGCACTAACGGAAGGAACCCTTCCACACGTAAGAGTCACCACTCCCACAACACGGGTTGCACCCAACCCTTACAACTAGGAACCAACGTTCCTTTACAACAAAATAGAAATTGGAGTGTATTAGAAATACAAACTACTTATGGAGAATAAGGTGTCCCTCTTCGTTCGACGACGTGTTCTTGAAGTCAACGAAGAGTCCACAACCCTAAATCTCACTTAGAGAGAATCTCTTCCGAAACCGGCGACGGCACGAAGGGCGGCGGCTTGGTTCTCGGGATCGGCGGCGACAACGGAGTGCTGCTGCTGTACTTTGGAGATTCAACTTTCGTAGCAAAGCTAGCAAGGTCTTCCAACGGTCACACTAGGATCGATCGTCTCGATCGATTCGGAAAGGGAAGGTTTTCCCGATCTACGAATCAAGAGACAAAGGATCTCTAGTTAGACGCGTGAGACGCTGTGCTTGGCTGAGCTTCTGTCGCCGTGAGATCTGGAAGAAACCACGATCAAAAGCGGCGATCCACTGGCACGAGCGGCGACGGCGGCGGAGCAGGTTTGCCGATCTAGGTCACGTCGGCGGCTCGTGTATTCGTTTTTCTATGTCCTCTTCTTCTTTACTGTTCAAAAATACAGATGTATTTATACATTAGGTCTTCAAGATGACCGTTGTGGGTCCCACCAGAAGAAACCCTAAAATCGGTTCAAAACAGAGCCTTAACATTTGATCTGGTCCAGCGTGCTCAGAAATTCGCCTAAGGCAAAATCGGCGAGAATCGAAGGTGATTCTCGTCGATTCGGCGAGAATCGAAGGTGATTCTCGTCGATTCGGCGAGAATCAAAGGTGATTCTCGTCGATTCGGCGAGAATCAAAGGTGATTCTCGTCGATTTTGACTTATTTGCACGCTCTGATTTAGCCGGATAGAGACGGCGAGAATCAGCCAGTGATTCTCGACGATTCAGCGAGAATCACTAGTGATTCTCGCCGAATCGGCGAGAATCACTTGGTGATTCTCGTTGATTAATACTTAGACGATTTTTCGTCTTTCCACTCATGAGCTGCTCTTTGACCCATCCTTGCTCCTTGTCTGCTCTTGCATTATCACAGCCCTATACTTGAAAATAAGTACACTCCAATAGAGAGAGTACACGTAGGCCAATACACTGATCTGCTCAACGAGGGATTACGTCGCGCAGACCCGTGTATATTGACCTACTGCACCCTGACATTGGTGTGTACTTAGCGTGGAATAACTGCAAGCACAACTTAAAAGATTTCATCAAATACATTGTCTATTTACCTTAGCTTGTTCAGGGGCTTCTTCAAATCAGGTACGTTGTGGATACAATACCCAACAATCTCCCCCTATTTGAAGAAGCCTAAACCCTACAAGCTAAGGTGAATAGAGCGTATGGGAATGAAAATCATAAACTTAAAATTGAGTTGAGAGAGATATTCATTACCAATACCAATTCCTTGAGAGCAAACTTGGAGCCACCTTAGCCTTAGCCGAGAGGGTAATCTCCCCCTTTTCGGCTTCTGTAAATCTGGGTCTGTTGCATTTGACCCCTTGCTCCCCCTCAGTTCTTGCACCTGTGCTCACACTTGAGTTCCTGGCAGAGGCTCCCCTAGATGCACGAGCCTGGAGCTTCTGTAGTCTTCATTCCTCATAGTTGAGCATCCCCAATTCAGTTTTGAAAAGACTGAACTTGGCTTCGTCTAAGGGCTTTGTGAAAATATCTGCAATCTGCTTGTCCGTGGGGACATAACAGAGAGAGATGTCCTTGTTCTCTACGTGCTCCCGAATGAAGTGGTAGCGCACTTCAACATGCTTCGTTCTGCTGTGCGATACCGGATTGTTGGCAATGGCAATTGCACTGGAGGAGTCGCAGTACATTGGTACTTCCTTGAACTGAAGGTCATAGTCGGCTAACTGGTTTCTGATCCATAGGAGTTGTGCGCAACAGCTGCCTGTCGAGATGTACTCAGACTCTGCTGTGGAGGTTGCTACACAATTCTGCTTCTTGCTGTTCCATGAGATAAGCCTTCTTCCGAGGAATTTACACGTCCTGGAAGTGCTTTTCCTGTCATCCCTACTCCCTGCAAAATCAGCATCTGAAAAACCTATTAGCTCGACATCATTGTTTCTCGGGTACCACAAGCCAAGATTGGGAGTACTTTTAAGGTATCTTAGAATTCGCTTTGCAGCGACATAGTGAGATTCCTTAGTGTTCACCTGATATCTGGCATAGACACATGTGGAGAACATGATATCCGGTCTACTGGCAGTAAGGTAGAGCAGGGATCCAATGATGCTTCTGTATTTGGTTTTATCAAAAGGTTTACCTTTCTCATCCTTATCCAGAGACATAGTGGATCTCATTGGAGTCCTCATAGAGGTTGCATTCTCCATACCGAATTTCTTGAGGAGTTCATTGGCGAACTTCGTCTGAGAGATGAAGATTCCATCCTCAGACTGTTTCACTTGAAGTCCCAAGAAATACTTTAGCTCTCCCATACTGCTCATTTCAAACTTTCCTTGCATAAGTTTAGAAAACTTTTTGCAAAGATTGTTGTCCGTTGAGCCGAATATAATGTCATCGACATAGATTTGCACCAGCAAAATCTTGCCTTTGACTTCCCTGAGAAACAATGTCTTATCTATTTTACCTCTAGAGAACTTGTTCTCAAGAAGAAAACTAGATAAATTCTCATACCAAGCTCGTGGAGCTTGTTTTAAACCATATAGAGCTTTATTAAGAAAATATACATGATTGGGATAAGTAGGATTGACAAAACCTGGGGGTTGAGCGACGTATACTTCCTCTTTCAGGTCTCCGTTCAAGAATGCTGATTTCACATCCATTTGATAGACTGTGAATCCTTTGTGTAAAGCATACGCCAGGAACAATCTGATTGCCTCGAGCCTTGCCACTGGTGCAAAGGTCTGGTCGAAGTCAATCCCCTCCTCCTGTCTGTAACCTTGAGCCACCAGCCTAGCCTTGTTCTTTATGATGACACCATGTTCATCCAGTTTGTTTCTGAAAAACCTATTAGCTCGACATCATTGTTTCTCGGGTACCACAAGCCAAGATTGGGAGTACCTTTAAGGTATCTTAGAATTCGCCTTCTCCTGGAAGCACAGGGAGGAGAGAATCGACGTCTCGCCGAAGGTAGAGGACGTCGAAGTCCTTGGTTCCAAAGAACTCAAGGAGGGCGCTCTCGCGCCAGCCCAAAGAGGGGGCTTGTAGGCGGCATCCTCGTATTGGATGGGGGCGAGAGGTACGTTCCCGAAGTCGCCGGAAACATAGATGAACCTCTCGCCCCAGTGATGGTGCTTGTTGGCGAGACCGATTGTCTTGAGCAGTTGCCCTAAGAAGAATATCACACCTCCTTTCGCGCGGAAAGTAAACAGCTTGTGGAAGATCGGCAGGCTAAACTCGATCCTCTCGGACCGCATGTAACATATGAATGCCACGAGAATCGCAACTGAATTTGGGTTCAGCTGTGCGGGAACCACCCCCTAATACCGGAGGGCCTGCCGCATCTCGGGTCACAGCGGGAGGCGGAAGCCCACCTCGAAGTGCTCGATGGGGATGGCGAGCTCCCCCTCCCCTGCGGTGTTTACCTTGTCATGATTGCCCGGGTTCCGCGCGGTGAAGCCGGCGGGAACGTGTTGAGTATTGATTAGATTGAACTCATCCACGGTGAGAGTGCAGGAGAGAAAAAGATGCTTCTGAAAAGCTTCCGCGTAGTTGGATCGTCCCTCACCTCCGCCCGGCATCGCGATGAAGGATGTGAAGGCGAAAGCTTCAAGAAGAAGGCGAGAGCGAGAACGGTACGGGAACGGAAGGAGAATGCGGAGACAGGCGAGAACTTTGGAGAGACCGCGAAAGCAACAGAAGAGGAGAGAGACTAGAATCGGAGAAATGAATGTGGTAGGTGAGCTTCCCTATTTATAGAAAACCGTGATAATGATGCTGTTTCCAAAAAGGCGGCGGGGGTACAGCCGACGCGTCCTAGGTCAGCGCCGCTTCATTTTTCCCGCCCGAGTTTGATAGTGACCGATTGACTAAATGACTAGCGCAAATGTTGTGAGATGACATGCGAAAGGCAAGATAGGCGGTAGCAAGGTAGCTCCCGCCAACCAAGACCCCAGGAAAATAACATACATACGCATACAATAATAGAAAGTAATAAATGCCGAGTTATTGCTCTCGCTGAGCGAGAACGGGATAAAAAGTAAGCGATAAGCGCAGAATTATTAGTTACAGTTCTAAGCAAGTAAATAAGGGTACATCTGAGAAGGGAAAGCCTGGGGGAGAGAAGGGGAGGTCTCGCGCTTCAGTAAGGCTCCCAGCGCCATTTCCCTTGCTCCCACTGCCATTTTCCTCGCTCCCGCAGCTTGGTCCGGGGTGGCGCCTGCGGGTTGAAGTAGGACGACAGAACACTGCATCCCAGGTCAACCCGGCGAGACAGGTCCCGGATTCGCTCGATGCATCTCTCGGGTGAGGATCCGGCGGTAGCTCCCCCGACCGGTCCATCTCGCCGATGAGATAATACCGCTCCAAAGTCTCTAGCCTCTTCTTCACTGACTGGAGAAACTCTTTTGCTGCAAGGTCGCGGGCTCGTTCTCGCCGGATGAGCTTCGATAGGACGGCGGCGACCTTCTTCCCCCGTCTTTTAGCGCTCCCGGCACCAGTCAAGATCTCCTCCATCTCGTCAGATGAAGGGAAGGGAGAGCTCTCGCCATCTTCTCCCTCTCTTTCTTCTTCTTCTTCTTCTTCTTCTTCCTCTACCTTAGCTCCAAGCCGCGAGCCCATGTCCCCTGTCAAAAGAGTCCCTATTTTAGCGAGAGCTAGAGGATAGCTGTGATAAAATTTCCATATACATGCAGCATGACGAGGCCCCCCGGTCGACGGCAGGCGAGAAGGCCCAGCCCCCCCCCCCCCCCCCCCCCCGCAGCTCCAAAGCGTAGGTGAATTGGCTTTCCTTTGCCGGGGGGGTAAACTTTGCGAATGGTGATCCCGGATTGCTCGGGAGCGGGGGAGCGGGTCTCCTCTCCCGCAGGATGGCTTGCGTCTATCGAAGGCGCGAGGGGTTCGGCGGTATTTCCTCCCGCCGGTAGGGAGGAATCAACCGCGAGGGCAGGCTGATTCGCAGCTCTCGCCCCGCTCTCCCGGGTGGCGAGATCCGGCGGTGCGAAAACTGGCGCTGCGAGAAAACAGTTCAGCATTCAAAGACTTGAGTTAAGGACGAGAGGGGAACAGTTACCTGCAGTTTCGGGTCAGGTGGAGGAGCCACCTATGGAACCCGCGGTTGATCCTCGAGATGACTATAGGATGGATCCAGGGGTTCTCGCGGGGACGCGGCAGCATCGGGAGCCGTCTCCTACGAGAGATATCGCGTCAACTACTGAGCAGCTGGTGTTTTCAATAATTGGCAAACCGAGCATACCTTCCGCGGCGAGGGGCCGTCCGCGCGGCTAGGGGTTGGGGTAGGCGGGCTCCTGTTCTCGTGGGGCAGGTCCCGCTGAACCACCTTCGCCCTCTTCTCTTTCTTCTTGGGCAGAGAAGGCTCAGCGGCCGACGAATGTCTCGCCAGCCATGGGGCAACCAGGGCGCTATTAGCCCTGGCTCGCGCCTGTGCCGCGTTGATGCGGTCTTGCAGATCCTGCGGAAGCGGTTTGTCGGCGCGCTTAGAAGGCATCGCGAAAGGGGGCGAGAGCTCAGGCGAGGAATGACGACTCGAGAAAAGTGTTATGGTCATCTATCAGCACACATATTTATAGACACCGTACGGCCCACCAAAAGATTCCCTGATGTTGACACGTACTCAGCGAATATTTTTGGGTTGGACATGTCTTTTCGAGCGCAGAGCTAGCTCAAAAAGAGCGGTGATTGTGTACAACCCCATATTCACTGAGTCAGACCAGGAGGCACAATGGTCAACAGTTGAGCTAGCCAAAGGAGTTCCCGCCCAAAAAGAGATCTCGCCAAAGTTGGCGGGAGTGATCGCGCCAGATCGTCGATCTAGGATCGACGAGCGTAACCAAATCGTCGAACGGAGAACAGCAGGCCAAGATCGTCGAGCGCGGCCTGCGCGGGAATGCTTGCGCTTGCGCCAGGCTCCCATCTCAAAGGGCTCTCGCCTATAGGCAGGCGAGAACGTTCGCGCCGCGCTCTGGATAGAAAGACCTCGGCACAGCTCTCGCCGAGTGTGGCCCAGGGCTTTGGGTAAAATGTCCTAATTGCCCTCAGGTAAATTTACTTCAGTACCCTCAGAAAAACAGCGGGATTCGGCTATTGGCAGACCAACTAGGGGCTTTTCAGTAATTTCAGGTCATCAAGATACTATAAATAGACTCATAAGGGCTCCTTAGAAGGCAAGCTATCATTATCTCCAAAATTCCAGTGCTTTCTGAGGAGCTCCTAGCCCAGCTTTAGCTTTGGAGGGGAAGCTCTCAGAGATCTTCCGGGTGTGAGGTGGGACCTCCCTGCTGAGGCTATTGGGTCAGTCTTAGGTCCTTCGAATCCAGTCGAGGGTTGAGGCTTGAGAGAAGTAGGTTTTGGCTGCACCCCTTTTTCTTCAAACTCCAGTTGAGGTCATATTTGGCTTCAACAACTCTAGACTAATATCTTCCTTCTCAACATGTTCTCTGATGAAATGAAACTTAATTTCTATATGCTTGGTTCTACTGTGAGATACAGGATTCTTAGCAATAGAAATAGCACTGGTAGAATCACAAAAATATTGGAATCCTACTTACCTTGATGTCATAATCTTCTAGTTGGTGCTTTATCCACAACAACTGTGCACAGCAACTACCTGCAGCTACATAATCAGACTCAGCTGTTGATATAGCTACACTTGTTTGCTTCTTGTTGCACCATGACACCAGCCTTCCTCCAAGAAATTGATAGGTTCTTGTTGTACTCTTCCTGTCTTCTTTGCATCCTGCAAAAGTCTGCATCTGAGAAACCTGTTAGTAAGAAATCTCTATTTTTGGGTACCAAATGCCTAGATTTGGTGTGCCCTTAAGATATCTCAAAATCCTTTTAACTACAATATAATGAGATTCCTTTGGACAAGCTTGGTACCTAGCACAGACACATGTTGCATACATGATGTCAGGTCTACTAGCAGTCAAATAAAGTAGGGAGCGAATTATCCTTCTATATAAAGACTCATCAATAGGTTTCCCTGCCTCATCTTTGCCTATAGGCATACTTGTTCCCATAAGAGTTTTCATGGTGGAGGCTGAGTCCATACCATATTTCTTAATCAACTCCTTGGTGAACTTAGACTGAGATATGGACAATCCATCATCTGTCTGTCTAACTTGAAGTCCCAAAAAGAACTTCAGTTCACTCATACTGCTCAACTCAAACTTCCCTTGCATAAGTTTAGCAAACTTCCTACAAAGTTTGTTTTCAGTTGAACCAAATATAATGTCATCAACATATATCTGGACTAGGATTATCTAACCTTTACATTCCCTAAAGAATAGAGTTTTGTCTATCTTTCCTCTAGAGAACTTATTCTCAATAAGAAAAGCAGACAAGGTTTCATACCAAGCCCTTAGGGCTTGTTTTAAACCATATAGAGTTTTCTTAAGCCTATATACATAATCACGATAATGAGGGTCTACAAAACCTGAGGGTTGTTCAACATAGACTTCCTCTTTTAAGTCACCATTCAGGAATGTCACAACCCGCATTTCCTCAACGAGCATATCGTATCAGAGCAAGAGGAACTACGGGTTATGATGCCACGTCGTGCAGGGGATAACTGCACACGCTCAGGCAACCCTTGACGCTGACTTTACAAGTTGAAATTCAACAGTTACATGCAGGAAAACTTTTGGTTTGAATGGCCGTATCCCTCGGCCTTAGATAGTAAAATTGTATTTGTACGTGGCAGAAATACTTTGTTTATTTATGCTGATAGTAAAATTGATCAGCTTTCACCCGCTTGCAGGTATGACATTCCGACACAAACTGCACTATATCTCGTTTCATTCCATACCACCAGACAATTTGTTTCAAATCACGATACATTTTGGTTGAGCCTGGATGGTAGGCCATACTTGCGCCGTGTGCTTCCTTACACACCATCTCGCGAATATTCCCAACCGCGGGAATACAAAATCGTCCACGATACTTTAACGTGCCTGCACCATCAATCGCAAAATCTGGTAATTCATCCTTTTCCGTCCGAAGAAATAAATGTAACAGATCAGGATCATCTTTTTGATGTTGTCTTGCAAGCACCAGCCATGACGGTTCTTCTATTGTCGAATGACTTTGTGGGTCATATTTGCCCACCGCAATATCCATCAATAGAAATTCCTCTACAAGACGGTCGACGGAAAGATGAAATAATTTCCCCGTCTTCCGACTCAAAGCATCGGCTACAACATTCGCCTTCCCCGGATGATATTGAATGTCCACATCGTAATCAGCTACATACTCAAGCCATCGCCGTTGGCGCAAATTAAGTTCTTTCTGCGTGAAGACATACTTTAAGCTTTTATGATCTGTAAAGATTTTACACTGTGCTCCGTATAGCAAGTGTCTCCACAACTTCAATGCAAATATTACCGCTGCAAACTCCAAATCATGCGTTGGGTAATTCTTTTCATGAATTTTCAACTGTCGAGACCCATACGCAATCACCTTTTTGTCTTGCATTAACACACATCCAAGTCCAACGTGCGACGCATCCACGAACACTTCATAATCCTTTCCTTCTGTTGGCAAGATTAACACAGGAGCGGTACATAACCTGTTCTTGAGTTCCAGGAAGGAGGTCTCACACTTGTCATTCCATTCAAATGCTACATTATTCTGGGTTAAGCGAGTCAAAGGTGCGGCCAACGTCGCAAAACCTTCGACAAATCTGCGATAATAGCCGGCCAAGCCCAAGAAGCTTCGAATCTCCTTGGGTGTTTCCGGTCTTCTCCATTCCATGACCGCAGAAATCTTTTCGGGATCCACTGAAATTCCTTGTTGATTAATGACATGACCCAGAAAAGCAACTTGCGGCAACCAAAACTCGCATTTGCTTAGCTTGGCGAATAACCATTGATCTCGCAAAGTGGCCAATACTAATCGCAGATGCTGTTCATGCTCCTCAGCACTGCGGGAGTAGACAAGAACGTCATCAATAAAAACCACCACAAATTTATCCAAGTAGTCCTTGAACACCCTGTTCATCATATCCATGAAGGCTGATGGTGCGTTGGTCAAACCAAACGACATCACCAGAAATTCAAAATGACCATGTCGTGATCGAAATGCAGTCCGCGGAATATCCGACTCCCGGACCTTGAGCTGATGATAGCCCGAGCGGAGATCAATCTTCGAAAATACAGAACTACCACGCAGTTGATCAAACAAATCATCAATTCTTGGCAGTGGGTACTTGTTTTTAATTGTCACCTTGTTCAACTCCCGGTAATCGATGCAAAGGCGCATCGACCCATCTTTCTTCTTCACAAATAACATCGGTGCACCCCAAGGGGATAAACTCGGCCGGATAAAGCCTTTTGCCAATAAGTCATCCAACTGTGTACGCAACTCTGCTAGCTCACGTGGGGCCATCCTGTACGGCGCTTTCGCAATCGGTCGCGTACCCGGCTCCAAATCAATAACAAACTCGACATCACGATTAGGGGGTAGACCAGGAAGGTCAGTAGGAAAAACATCTGGAAATTCACGCACAACAGGAATCTCCTCTAAACGCGGCAAAACAGCACTAGTCCCCACAACGGAGACAAAACAAGCAAAACAGTCGGAAACAAACAACGTCCGAACACATACCGCCGAAATCCCTGGATAATCCTGGCAAGAATCACCATACACACTTCCTGGTTGACCATCATCCCTAATAAAATCCAAGCGCTTTCATCTGCACTGGATGACGGCATCATAACGGGCTAACCAGTCCATGCCCAGAATGACGTCAAAATCGTCCAAATCGATCACCTTGCAATCAACTCTTGCTATGAAATCACCCAACAAAATGGGACAATCAAGAAGACCCCAGTCAGCCACCACAGAAGCGCCGGAAGGAAATTTCACCAAAAACGCATTCCCCACTCGCTCTGGTGTCAAATGATATCGATCCAGAAAGTTTCGCGCAACAAATGAATGGGTCGCGTCAGAATCAAAGAGAACACGCGCCCAACGGTTCTTTACCTTAAAGTTTCCTATAAGGTATATATGCTATGCTAAGAACTACACATAAGAGGCATACACAAAACGAGAACCAGAGGAATGAATCGAACCTGAGATAACCTGAGGTGATGTATGCGCTTCCTCTGCAGAGACCACATTCAACTTTCCTTTGCCTTTGTCCAAGCGCGGAGGCGGAGGCAAAGCCTGGAGTGGTGCGGGTTGCAACACAGCTTGAACCTGTGGGCACCTTGCGCGAAGATGTCCTGGTCTGCCACACTGGAAGCATACCTTGTCTTTGGCCCAGCAGCGGCTCACATCATGACCTCTTCGCCCACAAAATGTACATTCCAAGTCTCTGGTTGGCGCACCCTGAATGGCGTGCACCTGCTCCTTCTTTTGCAGCCCCAACCGTTTGAAACATTTCTCAAACGGGTGACCAGCTCGGCCACAGAAGCTACATGTCTCCTTATTCCTCTTCCTTCCGTCTGAGTCTTGGGAGCTTTTCTCTCCCACCAGCTTCCTCTTATCCTTCCTCATCAGTTGCCCTCTCTGTTTGGCATTTTCGATCGCTTCTACCTTCAACGCCGCCTCAACCACCGTAGTGTAACTTGTCGCTCCATACGCACTTGCGAACTGCTGTACGTCGCTGCGGAGTCCGCCCAAAAATCGCTTAACTCGATCAGCTTCCGTCGTTACCAAGCTCGGAGCGAACCGACTTAACTTGTTAAACTCGATTTCATACTCACTCACTGTGAGGTTCCTCTGCTTCAAGTATAAGAAATCATTCATCAGGCGGTCCCTTTCCACTGCCGGTAGAAACTTGCGCCGTACCATTTCTTTAAACACTTCCCACGAATAGCCCGCCCCTAGTCCTTCCTTTTCTCGTAACCACCAACCTTTCGCCAACCCTTTCAGTTGATAGGCAGCAAGCATCACCTTCTGGTCCTCGGTCACACCAGTATACACAAACATTTCTTCCAACGTAATCACCCAATCATCTAGGATCACGAAGTCTGCTTTTCCATCATACGTCGGTGGTCCAAGACGCTGAAACTGCGAGATGAAAGTCATCGCAGGGGGAACTACAACTGGGGGTGTCACTGCCACTGAAGGAGTCGAACTAGTGGGGCCTCCAACCGTCTCTTGTCCTCTTGGTGCCAGCCCAGACATCGCGGATGACATAGCTTGAAGTTGGGATTGCACTTCCTGCACCTGCCTCGTCAAAGCCTCATTACTTTGGCGAAGACTATCTATCAACGCATTATTCTGCGCGCCCGAAGACTCGCCCTCGGATTGGGGAGTTTGCCTTGTCACTGGACGCTTCGACATCCTATAACACGTTCACTCTTAGCAAGCTCAAACCCAACAAAACACACAACGGCTATGTACAGACCATACAAAAAGAAATATGAACATCAACTGCTAACTTGCTTTGGGAGTTTAAGAATGATGGTATGCCTAGCCTAAAGATGACTCACCGTCATCCCATGAGCTTGTGCCTAACCCATGAATGCATGACTTTCTTTGACCCAAAACCATGTGTGTCCAGGTGTTATCATGTAAGTCTTAGCTTGGCACGTTGTGCTCATGCAAGGTTATGTTATGCATGCTGTGCTATGCAATCTAGAAAAGGCCTTAATGCATGCCATGAGCGGTCGTACGCATCACAATGCTATGCATCCCATACTACATAGCATTGCATGCAACGAAGAAAAGAAAACGTGCTAGTCGCATCCATGTGGTGAGGTTATGCATCCCATACTACATAACCCTCACATGTTGCCCCTATGGTGGATCCATATACAACCACATATTATGCATCCCATACTACATAATATGCCCCGTATACTTCTGTTCATGCCATGAGTGTAGTGTACGTGCTTCGGCCAAGACATACAT
Organism: Platanthera guangdongensis; assembly: GCA_039583875.1. Lineage (NCBI taxonomy): Eukaryota > Viridiplantae > Streptophyta > Magnoliopsida > Asparagales > Orchidaceae > Platanthera > Platanthera guangdongensis. The sequence continues at coordinate 141,772,054 of CM077150.1, forward strand.
GATGCCACCTCGGTGTGTGTATGAGATGATGCTTACAAACACAAAAGACAAGGAAAAGTTTGCCCGACCAATGTCAAGCAAACCTGGCTCTGATACCAACTGTCACAACCCGCATTTCCTCAACGAGCATATCGTATCAGAGCAAGAGGAACTACGGGTTATGATGCCACGTCGTGCAGGGGAAAACTGCACACGCTCAGGCAACCCTTGACGCTGACTTTACAAGTTGAAATTCAACAGTTACATGCAGGAAAACTTTTGGTTTGAATGGCCGTATCCCTCGGCCTTAGATAGTAAAATTGTATTTGTACGTGGCAGAAATACTTTGTTTATTTATGCTGAGCTCCTATATGCAGGCTATAGTGATATTACTATAAGAACTCCTCTTTGTTTACGTTATTTGGAAAGTATGTGTTAGTTAACCAAAACATGTATGCATGATCTACAATAGTACATATCATTAGTCAAAATAGCTAATGCAATCTATTAGAAAACCATCCCATAAGCAAGTACATGTCATTCCATCCAAAGGAGGTACATTAGCAGTCTCGTTCATATTTTACATAAAAGAAAACCACCAATGGGCGCCAACAAGCTGACACGAACCCATTGGGGCACATGTATGTCTGTACAACAAAAAGAAGAACTACCTCGCTATAAATGCTCGGCTAGTTCCCAGAAAACGCCACCAACCAACCTAGCCGCTCAATCGGCTACAACCTGCACCTGAGGCATTCAAGAAAGAATACCTCAGCAATCAACCAAGCTATACAAAAAGAGAGCATAACTGTTATATACTATAACGAAGGGGCTTACCGACCCCACAGAGATGTTTCATCAAGTAACATGAGTGAACAAATCAAGTGGAAAACGCACCCAAAACATATGCCAAACGCACCAAGTGCGTACAAGTTCATCAAATCCTGCTCAACCCGCAGGAACAAAAGGTAAAACGCATGTCCATTCCATCATTCATAAGCCACGAAATTACGATACTAGTGAAGCATAAGCAGCGGTTAAGTTCAATTTCGCAAGGGTCTTACCGGTGGCGGCCCTAAAGTGGAACGCACCAAACAAAACCAGCCCACATCGGGGCCAAAGTGGTCTCTCTAACCACAAAAACAAAACCCGGTGGCCACAGGCTGAAACCACACCACCCCTTGCAAAATTCTCACACAAACGCTCCCGCCATGCTTCACGAATTTGCCTCGCAAAACGCCCCATAACCCAAGGTAACACATTCCTTTCGTCGTCCTCACACACGACTACCAATTGCCAACGTATAGTTTGATGCCTTCATCCCATATAAATTACATGCTTTGTATCAAATTCACATGATAGCGTTTGATTACCATGAGTACATAAACCACATATGGAAAAAAATCACCTCTCTTGATAGGTTACATGAATATGACAATAGCATAGGGAAAAGTGATAATTACATGAATATGACAAATTAGCTACATGAATTTATCTAGCATAGGTAATTAGCATAGGGAATGAGCTAATTTGAATTTAGCATAGGGAATTTACCATAGGGAATTAGCTAATTTAGCATAGGACAAACAAGAGGATTTATCATACTTTAAATCAAGAAGAACAAATAAGCATAGGGGAATTGAAAGAGCATGATAAAGCTAGTGAGGAAGGATCCAAAACAAGAACAAGAAGTTCATGAATCTTGAAAGAGAAACTAACGAATTGGTTTGCACAATTAAAAAATCAAGAAAGGAGATTGGCAAGGGTGAAGAACACCGCTTGCCTGAACCGAGACGATGCCGCGACGGCTGATTCTCTTTTTCCTTGCCTTGCTTGCTCCCTTGTTCTCTTGCTTTCTCTTTGGGAATGAAGAAGAAGAAGATGAAGATGAATTGAAGAACCAAATATCTGTTTCGGACTTATGTCATTCAGAACAGAGCTGAACCGTTCGATGCAGGATCAAGGAAATGAACGGCACAAAAAAACTGGAAAAAGTCGATTTTCAGGCCGGTCACGCCCTGTGTCACGCCCGTGACACAGGGCGTGTACCATAAGCGGCGCCGAAAGGCGGCAAATTCCAGCTTATCCACACGGTACACGGCCGGGTACACGCCCGTGACGGGACGGTCACGCCCGTGACCTAGGGCGTGTAACCCGTGTCTCGACACCTCGTCGACAAAAAGTGTCGACACTCGACCCAGCATGACACGCCCTGTGACACGCCCGTGTCACAGGCCGTGTCCCCTCTCTCGACGACTCGCCACTCGATACTCGACGCTCGATACTCGACGATCGACACTCGACACTCGACGAAGCGGGACACGGCCCGTGACACGCCCGTGTCACGGGGCGTGTACCCCATTCGTCGAGCTCAACTCGACGCAAGAAAAATCGTCGAGTCAAGGAGGTCACGCCCAGGTCACGGCCTGGGTCACGCCCGTGTCAGGGGGCGTGTCTAGCACAAAAACGACCATTTTTCCCTTTTGTGAAAAATGTTTCTGTGACGTCCTAGACCATTTTTTCCTCAAGCACTTTTTACCCTTTTTTGTTTCCTGAACCAGCAACTTATTTTGAGCAACATTCCCGGGCGCGAAAAAGTGCAAGCATTTCCCTAAGAGGCCTCACCGAGTCCCTCATTTGGACTCCGGTTTGCTAGGGAATCGTGCAACTCGGCAATCAAAACAGCCACTCGCAAGCCCGCGGGAAAAACCATGCTCAAACTACAGTCAAAGCCAACGTAACGCCCAGCATGCGTACGTAAAAAAACAAAAAATCCGGGACGTTACAAGGAATGCTGACTTTACATCCATTTGATATACCTTAAACCCTTGATAGGCAGCATATGCTAAGAACAATCTTATAGCTTCCAACCTTGCCACTGGGGCAAAAGTTTAATCAAAGTCAATCCCTTCCTCTTGCATGTAACCTTTTGCTACCAATCTGGCCTTGTTCTTAATTATAGTGTCATTCTCATTAAGTTTGTTTCTGTAGATCCACTTGGTTCCTATGATGTTGTGATCCTTTAGTTTAGGAACCAGTTCCCATACATTGCACCTTTTGAATTGAGTCAGCTCTTCTTGCATAGCATCAATCCAGTTTGTGTCTAGCATTGCTTCTTCAAACTTTCTGGGTTTTATTTGTGACAAGAAGCTAGAACATAGAACTATGTTCATACTTTTGCTTCTTGTAAGAACACCTTGATTTGCATCACCAATAATTTGGTGTGCAGGATGATCCTTCAAGTGTCTTCTTGCTGGAGGAAATATGTCAACCTCATGGACTTCTTCATTTTCTTCAACCTGATGCTCCTCATTATCTTCTTCATTCAGTGAGTCTTGTTCTCCCCTTGGACAGCAAGCATCTTTTTCTTCATTCAGCCTAGCTGGTACCTCTTCATTGATGGTCATCTTGTCCAGCATGTCTGTTAAACCTGTAGAACTAACTGAAGAACTAGACAATTCACTGTTAATCAACTTAGATTCATCAAATACAACATGGATAGATTCCTCTACAACTTGAGTAGTTAAGTTGTAGACTCTATATGCCCTACTATTATTGTTGTACCCAACAAATATCTCTTCTAGGGATTTAGCAGCAAACTTTATTTGGTAGTGCTTTCCATTAACTAAAACATAACACTTACTACCAAAGATTCTAAAGTAGGAAATGTTTGGTTTTCTGCCTTTCAAAATCTGATAAGGGGAAATCTTATGTTTCTTATTGATGGAGGCTCTATTGAGAACATGACATGCAGTATTTACCGCCTCTGCCCAGAAGTACTCAGGGAGAGTGGTGTCACTAAGTAGTGTTCTACTTGCCTCAATTAGAGTCCTATTCTTTCTTTCAGTAACCTCATTTTGCTGAGGAGTTCTAGGTGAGAAGAATTCCTGATGAATCCCAAATTCATCACAGAACTTTGTCATACATTCAGACTGAAATTCAGTTCCATGATCACTTCTGATTTTGACCACAGAACTGTTATATTTATTCTGAATTTGTCAGCAAAAGTCTGAAAACAGTTGGGTTTCAGATTTCTGTCTCAAGAAGAAAACTCATGTGTATCTAGAATAGTCATCCACAATAACTAATGTGTATATTTTCCTACCAAGACTGTGAACTGGCATAGGACCAAACAAATCCATATGCAAGAGATATAAACATCTCATTGAATCTTTGATATCAAGTGCATGGAAAGAGGACTTAGTCTGTTTGCCCTTTTGGCAAGCAGAACACACACCCTCTTTAATGCACTTGACTTGAGGATCATTCCCCACTAACCCCATGCTAAATAGCTGTCCAATTGACTTATAATTCAGATGGGCAAGCCTCTTGTGCCATTTGATACATAGTGAAGTTTTTTTCTCCTGCAACTAGACAAATGGGTGAGTTGTCAAACTCACAATCTAGGTTAAGACAATATACATTCCCTTTCCTAGTGCCAGTCAAAATAATCTCTTGATTACTTGACCTTCTTATTTGGCACTCCCCTTCGAGAAAGGAGATGTCATAACCTAGATCACTAAGTTGACTTATGCTGATCAGGTTATGTTTTAGACCCTTTACATAAGCCACTTTAGTGATAGTAATTGAATCACTAAAAATGTTACCAAATCATTTGATAATTCCTTTTTCTGATCCACCAAAGATTACTTTAGGTCCATTCTCTATGGGTACATATTCCCTCAACATTCTCCTTATTCCAGTCATATGCCTGGAACATCCACTATCCAAGTACCATATAGGGGTATGGTCACTTGGATTCACCTGCATCAAATACAGAATCACTTACCTTTAGAACCCAAATTATTATTGGGTCCTGGGTCATTGTTAGGTTGAAATCCTGCAGCTGTTCTGACAGGTAAACTACTCTTGGTTTTAACACTTGTGTTGAACCAACAATCCTTGGCAAAATGGCACACTTTGACATAGCACCAACACTTAAACCTATTATACCTTCTCTTAGGTACAGACTTTACTACTTTGTTGCCAGCAGTTCTGTTGAGTGTAGGTGCTGGAGCAGTAAACCCTAAGACTTCCTCTTGAACCTAATGGGCTTGCCTATAGTGTGATCTATGGGCATTTGCACCCTTGCCCATGAGATCTTCATCCTCACAGTTACCATGAGTACTATCATGATCATACCTGTTTGTTGGTTGCGTCACTTTCCTAAAGAAAATAGGGGGCTTAGAAGCTAGTGGCTGAGTTGGGGCCTTACCTTTTCTATGAAAATTGGTGGCCCTAGTTCTACCTTTGAAACCTAAACCAGTATGCCCTTTATGAGAAATGAAATTATCTATTAAGGGCAAGACTAATTTTGGTTTAGAGAATTTAGCCACTAACTCACTTTATTACTGAAGTTTTGCCTCTAGTTTCTTGATGTGATTCTCCTTGAAAGAGATTGTGCCCATCTGAATAACAGTAATGTTTTTAGTTTGGCAATCTCCTTCAGTTTTGAATCTATCAACATGGCTGAATCTGATGCAGCCTGCTTTAGAGACTCAATCTCCTTGGCCTGCTCCTTGACAAGAAACTTGCTCCTCTTCAGAGCTTGCAGCAACCCACCATACTCATTAATGAGTTGATGCACATCCCCCTCTGATTCAGAACCATCCACATCTCTTGATGCAGAAGTTTCTGAATATGATGCAGTCCAGTAATCTGAAGCTGAGGGAGAACTGTATACCTTACTAGGACTAGGCTGATCCTGGCACTGATCATTTTATGATAGAGCCATCAGCCCTCTATAGCAATAATCTTCTACTCCATTTATGGAGTCCAGAATTCGTAGAAACTCTTGTTCCCTAGAATTCTCTTCTGTTGAGATTAGCCCAACAAATGCTTCTGCATTATCTTCATCTCCTGATCCTGAAGAGGAAGAGTCTGTCCAACTCTTCTGCTTCTGGGCAACAAGAGATTTCTCCTTCTTGCCTTTCACTTGATGTTTCTTCTTATCTTTAGATTCAGTCCTCTTGTCTGGACAGTCAGCTATGACATGTCCAGGCCTGTTGCAACAATAACACACAATCTTAGTATTAATTTGTTTACTAGATTTTGATGCATACCTGTCCTCCTTGGGAGTCTTATTTTTCTTGTAATACTCATCCTTAGAAAAACATGTTGATGGCTTGGTTCTCCATTTCTTCTTTTTCATGAACCTTTGGAATTGCCTTGTAAAGGCAGCAAAGTCCTCATCAGAGGTGTGGCTATCTGATGTGTTGTTGTCAAGATTTTCTTCTTCAGCCTCAGCACTCCTTCTGGGTGGAGAAGAAGACCTTTTCCAACCCTTTCTTGTGCCTTCTGCCTTGAAGGCTATAGACCTTTCTTTGTATTCAGGCCTACTGTTTTTCCCCTCCTCTTTTCTGGCAGTGAGCTACATTTCATATGATAGCAGCTTTCCAAATAAAGTGGGTGGAGGTGTATCAGCAAGCTTGGCCACTTCTCTGATGGCACATATCTTTGTGTCTCAGTCCTTTGTTAGTGACCTGAGAAACTTGTCATTCAGTTCATATGTGCTGAAGACTCTTCCATTGGTCATCAGCTCATTGACAATCCTGAAGAACTTCTTGTAACATTCAGCTATGTTGTCAGTCTTGGCTTGTCTAAAGCTCTCATACTCTTGATTCAGCATAGATTTTCTGTCCTCTTTGACTGCTTCTGTTCCCTCCATGTAGACAATCAGGGTGTCCCACATTTCCTTGGAGGTTTCACAGTGCACCAAATTCTGAAATGTGGCATCATCTATAGCACTTACTATAATTTTTTGTGCTCTTTTATCTAATGTTGCCAGGATGATCTCATCCTTAGTCATTTCAGAATAGCTCTTAGGGGTTTTAACATTTGCATCCAGAACTGATACCTTCATTGGAATGAAGGGACCCTCTTGTACTGTAATGTAGATTCTTGGATCAGATGCTTCCATAAACAACCTGACCCTTTCCTTCCATATGCCAAAACATTCTTTCCTGCAGATAGGCAGTTTCATAGATTCAAATTCCTTCTGATTCTCTATTGAACCCATTCTTGAAATTTGTTATTTGCCTTGGAGATCTACTCAGACTGTTAGGTCAATCTTTGATAAACCTCCCTCTGATACCACTTGAAAGACTTGATTTCTAGACACCTAGAGGGGGGGTGAATAGGTTCTAATTTTTCCTTCAAAATTTTAGGCAAATATCAAATTTTAACTCAGCACAAAAACAATGCAAGCCACAGAATAATGAACACAGCACAGCATACACCAAATTTATAGTGGTTCCACAAGCTCTGGGTACATCCACTTTCTCCCTTCGCCTATCTAGCAGTGTACTAGATTCGGCCTAACTTCCTTCTTTCTTCTCAGATCCGCAGATCTAACAGCTCAGAACTAAGAATGGTTCCTACAACTCAGACTTATACAAGTCCTACCTCAGATTCTTCCCAAGAACCCTACCTCAGGCCTTAGCCCTACCTCAACCTATGTCACTACGCTTACAACTCAGAGTTATACCACACTCCTACAACTCAGGCAAAAGCCTTACCTTCTCCTTTATAATTACAGGCTTACAACTCAGATCTTACAACAGATCCTACTAGAAATTATTTGATTAAGAGATACAGAAATTTCACTAGATGAATCTCTTCACCGGTGTGCTTCTTGATCGGTTCTTGAATAGTCTGATCTTCAGATTCAACCTAACTTTGCCGTTTCAAAGCTTCTTGATAGAACAAAATAAGGTTGATCTTCACTTGATGTAGAAGTTGAACTTCAGATAGCTTCCTCCTTGAATTCAGAATGTGATCTGAATCTTCCTTGCAGACTGATCTGAATCTTCCTTCATAAGGGTTTCCCCTTTTCTTGTTGTAAAAACTCTCTCTGAAGGATTCACTTCTTAGTGTTGTATGTTCTCTTTTTTTTCATCCACACTTGTTGTATCGAACCAGTCCTTTATATAGAGTTTCCTCCTGATTACCGGCTGATCCGGTTTATAACAGTCTTCTGACAGATCTGACAAAGGTGTCAGACCGGTTGGTTATATCAGCTGATTCTTCAAAGACTTTCCAACTCAGCATGAACCACTGAACAAACTGCTTCACATGTGTCGACAAAAATGGACTAAGTGTCGACACAAATCTTGATGATGTCGACACAACACTCCATGTGTCGACATAGTCATTCTTCTGGTACTCGATACAGCATCTGTTTAAATGTGTCGACACAAGCCCTCTGTGTCGACATAATTCTGCTTCCATTGTCGACATGACTCCTGGGTGTCGACACAGCTTCTGCTTTCAGTGTCGACAAAGCTCCTGGGTGTCGGCACAGCTTCTGCTTTCAGTGTCGACATAGCTCCTGGGTGTCGACACAGCTTCTGCTTTCAGTGTCGACATAGCTCCTGGGTGTCGACACAGCTTCTGCTTTCAGTGTCGACATAGCTCCTGGGTGTCGACACAGCTTCTGCTTTCAGTGTCGACATAGCTCCTGGGTGTCGACACAGCTTCTGCTTTCAGTGTCGACATAATTCCTGGCTTAGGTGTCGACTTAAGTCTGAGTGTCGACTCAGCTTCTTCTTTAGGTGTCGACATGATTATTCACAAGTGTCGACACTTGTACTTAGAAAATTTTCTCTCAATGCTTAAACCTGCACAATGAAACTCAAACATACATCAAATACAAATTGATGTATATCATTGATTAAGATGAGGCTTCTCCAAATCTGGTACATATAAATAGTGTACCCAACACCGCTCTACATATACTGGTCTGCCAATAGCATGAGTTCGAAATTCTAACAAATAATATAGATCGTCGGATATGTCTCAATACTCCACCCACCGTCGGATCAATTCGAATAATCTAGCTTCCGCTCTCTCCAAATTTGCATATGTATCCTAAACCTAGAATCAGGGTGACCTAAATATATAAATTTAATAGGGCTACTACTACCCTAAAATGGGAAATTATTTTTTCACCCTTGAAATTTTGAAAAGAAAAAAAAAACAAATCATGCAAGGTTTGCAAATACCCGCTCTACATATACTGGTCTGGTCTAGCCAAGCCTGCATTTGCATGTATCCTAAACCTAGAATCAGGGTGATCTAAACATATAAATTTAATAGGGCTACTACTACCCTAAAATAGGAAATTATTATTTCACCCTTGAAATTTTGAAAAGAAAAAAAACAATCATGTAAGGCTTGCAAATACCCGCTCTACATATACTGGTCTAGTCTAGCCAAGCCCGTAATTGAATGTATCCAGGGTAACCTAAACATATAAATTTAATAGGGCTACTAATATCCTAAAATGAGAAATTATTATTTCACCCTTAAAATTTTGAAAAAAAAAAAAATTAATCATGTAAGGCTTGCAAATACCTAGACGGATCTAGCCAAGCCCGCAATATACATACCTTACCAATCTCCTGCACGTTATGAAGCCCACCCGCCATTATAATTGCTGTACTTCAGCAAAAGGTCCCCTCCAAACAACTATATACATGAAATTTTTAAGAAAACGGACAAATGTGGGACTATTCAGGAGCGTCCTTTTTCCACTCATGCATTATATCCCGCTTTTAGATTTTTTACATTAATTTTAAAAACAAAGTATATTAGGTAACAGATAATATTCATTAAAAATATATAATATGTTTTAAATTTAAATTAGAAGAAAAAAATTCCTTTAAACCCATCCGAGGCGGGCGAAGCCCGCAGCCGCTTCACCCGCCCACGCAGGACAGATACTATCGCGATTGGTCGTAGGGGAGAGTAGTCCAATGCACAAAGGCATCTCCGTGCGGTGGATGTTCGGGGAAGGGTCCCGCCACAAGAATAAAATGTAGACAACCATACCATGCGTTTTTGCAGGAGGTTGCTTTCAGAACTCGAACATGTGACCTAAGGTTAAGAGGCAACACCTCAATGTCAAGCAAATAAAAAAACAATTTATTGAGCCTATGAACATTTGATTTATGTCATATTCCAAATATATAAATCCACCTTAAATTCTCATTTTAAATATATCTTAGTCATTTTCTCAATTGACTTGTCACATAATTCCAAAGAGCAATTAATTGAGATTATGAACAATCATCATCAGCAATCATCATTCATGTAATATTCCAACTATTTTCATTTCTATTAGTACTGCAAGAATGTTAAATAAATTGTGTTTCTATTATTTAAGACTGTTTTCAGACAACGATACCACAACCAACCCTCTACTGCAATAATTCTTTAACATATCATTTATTTGTTGTCATACATCGGTGGAAATATATAGGGGCGAGTAAGGGCAGCCGTCCAGATTCCGGACTGAATTTTAAAATTATTTTATTTTACTAATACAAATTATTTTTTATAATTTAATATTTATATAAATATTAGATTACAATAATATACTTAAAACGGCCCACCTCAATTGGTAGAAAGTGTATAGATTTTTATGATGGTAGTGAGATCAATTCCTCTCAATGAAAAATGATTCTAAATCTTTTCTTTTAATAATTTTTGTTTAAATTTAATTTTGCCATTTACTAAAAAATAATTTCAATTTTTAAAAAAATTTAATTATTTTTTAGTTGACTCTAAATTGATTCGAGCTCGCTAAAAATCGAGTCAATTTTGAGCTGAACAAGTCCACTGCAAGTCAAATTTTTTATTTTGAATTAAGCCTGACTAGATCGAAAACAATTTGACATTACCTTTAATGTGGACACTGATTAGTTTAAGTAATATGACTAATAAGAAAATTATGTATATAAAAAATTTATTATAAATAATTCTTATGTGACATTAGTATCGTAGACTTATTTTAGAGGATTGTTAAAGGCAAATCAAATCATTTTTAACGACAAATCATATATTTTGAAAAATACTCTGTGCAAATCAAATTGTTAACCACAAACCAAAATTGTTAACAACAAACCAACACTACAAATTACATAATCAAATGTTTTAGACAAAACAACTATTTCATAAATAGTCCAGCGCAACAGTTCGACAAAATAACACGTTTATAACATAAAAACACCAAATTTATGACATTTAATATATGGTAACTGTCAAATCCATTTCAATGAAAATCTGTAAAAATTTAAAAACTTTTATTACCTAACGACACCCACAAAATTCATAAACCTGATTAATTTAAATTTCAGAGGTCAGCCGTGAAACATGTCTGTATACAATGAAAATTTTTATAAGTTTCTTAGCTTCATTCCAGTCTCTGAAATTAGGAACAAAAAATGGAAATTTGGAAATAAAAAATTTGACGTCAATTTTTGTAATAGAAATAAAAATATGAACAACAAGAATCAACTTCATTTGTCACAGCAAGCAATACATTTATGTTTCCCCCTCTTCATAAACTACAATAGGTCATAAGAGGCTAGAAATCAATCATCCAACACCATTATCTAATTACAGCACGAAAACAAAACAAAACAAAAACAAAGAACGAAAAAGTCAACGTGTGGAATCCATATGTAGATTCCAAAACGAAAAATTAGTTTCTCAATATGCTGAAGATAAAAAAAGAAAATATGTATTAAAGAATCCAGATGAAGAGTCAAAACGAAAATGAAGAGAAGCGACGGCGCACCTTCAAAATCAATGAAAAATACTGCTGCCCGTGACGGGAGAGGTAACGAAAACAAAGAACCCACGTGCGCACCTACAAAATCGTCTGGCTGTTGTACGTCGAACCGCTCATCAGATGTCACGCGACCTACCGGCGACAGGAGAGACAGTGACAGAGAGGCCGGGAAATGTGGCGGGAGTTGCGACGAGAGAGGCGGCGGAAGGGGCCACGGGAGAGGCAACGACAGAGAGTCCGGGAGATGCAACGGGAGCGGCGGTGAATTTGGTTTGCGTAGAAAAAAACCACCAGAAAAAATGACCTGATTTTAAGATTTTGATTTACGTATATTCAAATTGAATTTGTCGTTTATTATTTATATAATGAAAAAAAATTGTCTATCATTCTACAAACAATATAGATGAAACTTGTACTGAATGACACTCATAAGCAATATTGACGAATTACTGCAATTTTAAAATAAAATATTATTAAGTTTCTATAATATCTTTATATTAGATACCTGTCCAATTTAATTACCTAATTAGCACACGCACCAATTTATCTTCTACACTACTAGTATCAATTCATAATCATAGCGCGCTGTTAAAATTGAATATCGTTTTTTTTGTCCAATTAATGTAAGAGTATTTTTAGTATTTTTTTTTAAGAACAAATGAAATATATTACCTAATTAGCACACGCACCAATTTATCTTCTACACTACTAGTATCAATTCATAATTACAGCGCGCTGTTAAAATTGAATATCATTCTTTTGTCCAATTAACGTAAGAGTATTTTTAATATTTTTTTTAATAAAAACAAATGAAATATAAAAAATTACGTTCATTACATGAGAATTAAATTAATGAGTCATACTATAAAATTATGAAAACAAATAATAGAAAGCAGAGTAAGACGAAAGAATAACATTTCAGAGAATCAATTCAGATTTATGTCCGGGCGGTGGACCATGGAAGCTATACATCTCTTGAAAAAACACTGGCAACTACCCACAAAAAAAATTGCATATGTTTATCGATAGAGGTGTGCTCATGCAGTTTGGTGCGGTTTTGGCCCAAACCGCAACCGCACCGCACGGTATTGGTTTTGGCCAGAGTAAAACCGCACCACACCGAAATTACGTGGTGCGGTTTTTTGCGGTGCGGCGGCAGTTTCGGTAAGGTTTTTAGCATGTGATATACATAGACACCAAAGATTAATATGAGGTAAAATAAGTTGTAAATTTGGGTAAAACATAATTATATGAATTAAATTATCCCGAAAAAAGATAAACTAAAACAAACTATAACAAAAAAATGTATTAAAGTAAAAAATTTAACTATTTGCACTAATATAATTAGTTTATTACTGTTGCGGGCTAACTCGATGCCCCGGTCGGACCGGATTCAACTTGGCCGCCTTAGCTTGCGGGGCGGTCGAACGCGCACACAGTCAGATAAAATGGAAAATCGACTCAAGATATGATGACGTGGAAAAACCACTAAATTGGGTAAAAAAACCACGTGACCGGGTCTGTGCCGGTCAAAATCCACTAGCTGCTTGCGGTTACAGGACGTTCGGTGAATCGGGGCGACAGGCGGCTCCCGTTACAACTGAGGTGAGAGAAGAGGACTGCAGCACCCCGCGTGCAACAGGCTGCTTCGCGGGAGCGCTTTGAGTACTAGTATTCGAGTGGCGGCACTGGGGCTCCACAGCTTGGTTTGCGGGTCCGCCGCGCGCCTACTTGCAAGGATCGTCTTCTTCCTCCTCTGCTCGCGCTGTGACTTGGGCGTTCTCCGGCTGGTGGTGCTCTGGGGGTTCGCGGTGGCTCGAGGTGGCTCGAGGATGACCTGAGGGAGGAGTCCAGCAGAGCTCTGACCTGAGGAAGAAGATGACCAGGAGCCAAAAAGGTGAAGATTGAGGAGACCCTGGGGCTCCTTTTATAGCCTCCAGGAGGGGTTCATGGCGGGCCCCACCACCAATGTAGTGGGCTAGTGGGTGGTTACCCACCAGATCGGACGGCGAGGAAAGCCCACCGTGATCGGACGGTGGGCAGGTCGTCCATGGCGGTGGGGCGGCCATGCGCCGGCGGTGGCCGGCCAAGGGGCGCCCTTGACCACGGCGACGGCGGCGGCACGGCCGGCGGCCGGCGGCGGCCCGGCCGGCAGCGGCCTGGTTGGCGGCGGGAAGGCTGGCCGGCAGCGGCCTGGCCGGCGGCAGGCGGGCTGGCCGGCCGCGGCCTGTCCGGCGGCGCCCTGGCCACGGCCCGGCCGGCTGCAGCTGTCCGGCCGACAACGACTACTCCACCGGTGGCGGCCAGACGGCGGCGGTGGCGCCCTGCCGGCGGCGGCGGCTGATGGTGGCGGCCGGCCGGTGGTTATTCCCCATTGGGGGTGGCTTTAGTGGAGAGATAGGGAGTGGGCCCCACCACCCATGTTCTCCTCATCATGGGAGGTGCGATTGACTAGTTAACCCCATGATCTCCTATTTTGGGGGAAGATCATGGGGGAGCATGCATTATAAATGATGGTGTAACCCATCAATTGCCGCCCCAAATCCTTGTTATCCGAGAGCGAAGCGAGCGAGGGAAGAAGGATTTCCTGCTGCCCGCCCCCCCCCCCCCCCCCCCCCTTTCTACCGTCATGACAACCTCCGTCGAGCGGGTGGAGATGGTGAAGGGAAGTGCTTCTAAGGTATCAAGAGCAAAGCATGTCGAAAAAAACGATGGCTGTCGAAAATGCCGACGCGGTTGCGCTCGTCCTTGCCACGCGGCCGCAGGCCACGCGCATGCGCCCTGACTGGGCGCAGCCAGGCTGCGTGCGACCAGGCCCCGCGACCTGGCGGGCGACGCGCGCAACCAGGCCGCGCGCGCAGCCGGCCGTGCGTGGGGCAGGCCGCGCGCGGGGCGGTCTATGCGAGGCAGGTCGCGCGCGAGGCGGGCCGCGAGCGCGGCAGGTCGCGCGCGAGGCGGGCCGCGAGCGCGGCAGGTCGCGCGCGAGGCGGGCCGCGAGCGCGGCAGGTCGCGCGCGAGGCGGGCCGCGAGCGCGGCAGGTCGCGCGCGAGGCGGCCACGCGCGGTAGACCGCGCGCGCGGCAGGCCGCGGGCGCGGCGGCCGCGGGAGGCGGGCCGCGCGAGGCGGCCCACGCGAGGCGGGCCGCGCGCGCGGTAGGTCGCGTGCGAGGCGGCCGCGCGCGGCGGACCGTGCGCGCGACAGGCTGCGCACGGGCGTCCGGTGCGAGGTGGGCCGCGCGCGCGGCAGGCCGCGCGGCCCGGCCGCGCGCGCGCCTCAGCCGCATGCGCCCCCCGGGAGCGCGTGCCCATGCAGCACTCGCTCATGGCCACGCCGCTCTCGCGCGCGCGACAGGCTGCGCGCGTGCGGGCTGCACGTGCCTTGGTCTGCTGTGCTCTATGGATGCGCGCCTCCAAGTCTTCACTTTCAGGGCAAATCTGCCCTTTTTTACATTTGCCCTGTGCAGGTCTTGAAACACTCTTCTGGTCCGATGCACTTGCGCTCCTCTTTAACCGATGACGGTGTGGAGATTTGGAGGAAGAAATATGGGTTTCCTGCTAGTTTGGAGGTGAGGATCCCACGTGCCGAGGAGCAAGTTCAGAATCCTGCTCGTGGTTGGTTGACCATTTGCGAGGTTTCTTTGAGGTCCGCCTCCCGCCGTGCGAGGAGGTGATCAAGATTTTGAAATTCTATGGGGTGTCAATTTCACAGTTTGTCCCTGTTGGAATTGCTCGAATCATGGGCTTAGCTGCATTCTTTCGCGAGCATGGGGGTGGGGCCCCAGATGGATGATGTTCGTGAGCTGGCGCTTCGGCGCGGTGTCTCGAAGGCTTTTCGCCTAGTTAGCAAGGTTCTGGGATGTGACACATCCGGCCTCAGCTTTGCTGACGTTTCTGAAGACGAGCGTTCTTGCTCGGACGACAAGTAGTAGCCTTTTGTTTTCGCAGCTGTGTATTTGTACTTTGTCGTTTTAGCCGATCGTATTGCTTTTTTGTTCGACATTTGTTGTAATCGCCCCTAGGCGTTGTTTGTCCTTTGCTGGATCATTTTAACTGTTTTGTTTGACATTATTCTCTTCATGTCATCTCAGCTGTCTTGTATGACATTAGTTTGGCTTCGTTAGCGCGTCTTTAGCCTGCGGCTGAGTTTGCGCGAGGGTTGCTCGCAGCTAGGTTTTCCGGAGAATGTAAGTACTCAATCCGACTACCGGAGAATGTGGGTACTCAATCCGGTTGCAATCGCGAGGGGGGCAGGCCCTGGCGACAACAAGGCATTGGTTTGCAGTAACGGCGGAGAATGTAAGTACTCAATCCGACTGCCGGAGAATGTGGGCACTCGATCCGGTCATCAGAGAATGTGGGTACTCAATCGGGTTGCAATCGCGAGGGGGGCAGGCCCTGGCGATGATAAGGCATTGGTTTGCAGTAACGGCGGAGAATGTAAGTACTCAATCCGACTGCCGGAGAATGTGGATACTCAATCCGGTCGCCGGAGAGTGTGGGTACTCAATCGGTTGCAATTGCGAGGGGGGCAGGCCCTGGCGACGACAAGGCATTGGTTTGCAGTAACGGCGGAGAATGTAAGTACTCAATCCGACCGCGGGAGAATGTGGGTACTCAATCCGGTTGCAATCACGAGGGGTGCAGGCCCTGGCGACGTTAAGGTGTTGAGCGATAATGTTGGCAAAGAACCTGCTTGCTCGACTTGCAAGTACGGCTTTACCTAAAGATTTCATATTAATATTACTGAAGCAAATACGATATTGTGTTTAAAAATAAGCATAGTCCGCGCGAGCCTGAGCTCGCAACTTTTACGATCAGTGAGTGACAAGATGCAAGGGGATGCAAACAATATGAAGTAAAAACGTAGAAGGAAAGGCGTCATGTAAGTCGCAAGCTACTGGTATGCTGCGAGGGATCTTCCTGCGTCGGGGAGAGCGTCCCTCCTAGGAATCTGATGTTGGGCGTAGGTTCATGCCGTCAACGCTGAAGGTGGTAGTGGATATTGGCTGTGCTTGCCTTGCGTAGAAGGCATGTGCCTCTTCTTGGTCTCCGCGAACAACTCGCACTCCTCCAGGGGTTGGGAATTTTATTGCGAGATGAGGGATTGACGGTATTGCTCCAAAGGTGGATTGTACTGGCCTTTCAAAAATGGCATTGTATGTCAAACTTGACTTGATCACGACAAAGTTGACATCATGGGTAGCTTGCTTCGGGAAATCTCCCATCGTGACGAGCAACGTGATTGTGCCTTGGACCGGGACGAGGTGGTTGTCAAAACCATAGACGGGGCCTTCTACGGGGCTAAGATGTTGCTTAGTGAGTTTCATGCTTTCCAGGGTTGAGAGAAAGAACACATAAACCGAGCTTCCGCTGTCTACCAAGATCCTTTTGACGTTGAAGCAGGGATCCCCGATCCCGGCATGGATAACGAGGGGATCCTGGTTGGGCGTCTGCAGCCCTTCGAGGTCCTTGTCATCGAATGTGATGGTAATATCCTGATTTGGCTTCCTAGCTGATCCTCTTACTGAAAGTATCTGGGTCAGGGGCCCGGCGATGGTCTCTATGTTGCCCACCATCGGCCTCCCCCCACCAGTTCCCTGTGGTGAGTTTTGTTGGTATCATTCACGATGTTGTGCTTGCTGGTTTTGCGTTTGCCCTTGCAGGAATCTCCCAAGGAGCCCTTGGCAGGCGAGACGCTCGACTTCATCTTTCAGCCTGACACACTCTTCGGTGATGTGACCAGGCGTGCGGTGGAACTCACAGTACCTCGTATGGTCAGCATTAGGGTTTGGCCGCGGTGTTCTTGGCCGCTGGAATGCCGGATCATTCTGAAATGCGTACAGTATGTTAGTGCGGGTGTTATTCAGAGGGGTGTATTCTTGAAGTGGATATTGCCCCCCAGTCCTCTGAGGGTCACGTCGACGGTTGTCTCCACGGCGCTCAGCCTGACGCCGCTCTTCTTGTCTTATGAGAGTTTGTTCTTCTCCTTTCTTCCATTTTTGTCCACCTTCAAATTGCTGGCGGTGTTCTTCGATGGCCTCGTCAGTCGCTATCTTGGCTTCGACCCGGTGAACAAGATCTGGATAACTGGGCATAGTTTCCCTCATCAGTGCTGAATAGATGCTGCTAGGATGGAGACCCCCCAAGGAACACCCCTCTTAACAGCTCTGGGTCGACGCCTGGGATCTGGCGAGCTTCTGCAGAGAACCTGCGGAAGAAGTCTTTCAAGGACTCCCCTTCATTCTGTCGGATACCTGATAAATGAGAAGGGTCGCGGACGATCCTCCGATTTGCTATGAATTGATCCATGAACTGTCTTGTTAGCTCTGTGAAGTTGGCGATGGTGCTCACCCTCATGGAGTGGAACCATGTGCGGGCTTTCCCCTTAAGGGTGGATGGGAACACTTGACAGAGCAACTGATTGGGTGCATTGTAGATCCTTATGATAGTAGTGAAGTGGTTGACATGTTCCAACGAATCGTCTGTTCCATCGAACGTCTCGACGTTCGGCAGCTTGAAACCAAGAGGAATTGGATGTGTCAGGATTTGCGGTGCGAGGGGGTAGCCTTGGCAGAGTGGTCTGCGAGCATGAATATCCCGTCGGCCAACCTGCAGGTATTCCTCTGCGATCACCTCCCGAATTTCTTTTCGGGTGAATCTTTCAAGCGGGGGAGGTTGGGCCTCGTCTCCCCAGTTGCGGTGGTGCCCCTCCTGTTTCGGTTCCTCCATGAGCCTGGTGAGTGGAATTGGAGGCATCAGAATATTCTCCGGACGCCTCTTGTCTTGGAGCATCTTGTGCCCTAACATGACTTGGCGGTGGTGGGTTAACCGGTGCTAGAGGAGGAGCAGGAGGCACTCCCACATTCCTGAGCAGAGCAAGCATTTCAGTTTGCTGCTCGTCCATCTGACGAACACGGCGCTCCAGGGCGGTGACGGGGGCAAAGGCGGCTTCAGCCATCAATGGCACGTCCACCAAAGAGTGGGAGCGTGCGGGTTCGACATGTCCGCCAAGGGCGGAACCTTCAGTGGTGCGAGCGCTTCTTTTTGCCATTGAAGCAGAACTTGGAAGAGGCAAGGCTGCTGATCTTGTTCTTTTGAAGGATGTTGGGTTTGAAGGATGTTGGGAATCGTGTTCCCATAGACGGCGCCAAACTGTTGCGGGCTAACTCGATGCCCGGGTCGGACCGGATTCAACTGGGGCGCCTTAGCTTGCGGAGCGATCGAGCGCGCACACAATCAGAGAAAAGGGAAGATCGACTCAAGATATGATGACGTGGAAAAACCCCTAAAATGGGTAAAAAACCACGTGACCGGGACTGTGCTGGTCAAAATCCACTAGCTGCTTGCGGTTACAGGACGTTCGGTAAATCGGGGAGACATGCCGCTCCCGTTACAACTTGAGCTGAGAGAAGAGGACTGCAGCTCCCCGCGTGCAACAGGCTGCTTCGCGGGAGCGCTTTGAGTACTAGAATTCGAGTGGCGGTACTGGGGCTCTGCAGCTTGGGTTGCGGGTCCGCCGCGCGCCTACTTGCAAGGATCGTCTTCTTCCTCAT
The DNA here is from genome assembly GCA_039583875.1 of Platanthera guangdongensis. Taxonomy (NCBI): domain Eukaryota; kingdom Viridiplantae; phylum Streptophyta; class Magnoliopsida; order Asparagales; family Orchidaceae; genus Platanthera; species Platanthera guangdongensis. The sequence goes on from CM077150.1 coordinate 141,791,160, forward strand.
CTGCTCGCGCTGGGACCTGGGCATTCACCGGCTGGTGGTGCTCTGGGACTTCGCGGTGGCTCGAGGTGGCTGGAGGATGACCTGAGTGAGGAGTCTGACAGAGCTCTGACCTGAGGAAGAAGATAACCAGGAGCCAAAAAGGTGAATGAGGAGGCCCTAGGGCTCCTTTTATAGCCTCCAGGAGAGGATCATGGCGGGGCCCACCAGCAATGTAGTGGGCTAATGGGTGGTTACCCACCAGATCGGACGGTGAGGAAAGCCCACCGTGATCGGACGGTGGGCAGGCCGTCCATGGCGGTGGGGCGGCCATGCACCGGTGGTGAACGGCCAAGGGGCGGCCGGCGGCGGCCTGTCCGGCGCCCGCGGGCGGGCCGGCGGCGGCCTGGCCGGCGCCCGCGGGCGGGGCCGGCGGCGGGCTGGCCAGCCGCGGCCTGTCCGGCAGCAGGCGGGCCGGCGGCGGCCTGGTCGGCTGCAGCTGTCCGGCCTGCGGCGACTACTCCACCGGCGGCGGGCCTGGCCCACGAGCGGGTCGACGGCGGCCTGGCCGGCGGCGCCCTGGCCGGCGACGGGGCCGGCAGCGGCCTGTCCGGCAGCGCCCTGGCCGCGGCGTGGCCGACTGCATTATAAATGATGGTGTAACCCATCAATTACTATTATTAATTAATAATTTATAAGTTGCACTTTAAATTAGATGTATGTGATATGCTATGTTTTATGAAAATTAAAAATAAATAATTAGTCGATGCGTTGCGGTTTTTGCGATTTTGAAGATCTGAAAACCGCACCGTACCGAACCACGCTCGGTTTGTAAAAGTTCAAAATCGCACCGCACCAAAACTACTCGGTGCGGTTTAAAAATCGGTGCGGTTTGTACGGTGCAGGCGGTTTTTCCGGTTTGCGATTTTTGCGGTTTGAGGTTTTGAATGCTCACCCCTATTTATAGATCTTGAGATGGCTTATCATAGGATTCCAAGAGATATCTTTCAGTCTTTAAAAAAAGATGTAAATGCATCATATATTGACATAATCAAAGATATGTATACAAATTAAGTTATTAGCGTGAGGACATCTGGAAGATTAACATATAAATTTTGTATCACTGATGGCTTACGTCAAAGTTCATATTTAAGCCCTTATCGCATTACCCTCATCTTAGATGAGCTCATCGGACATCCAACAAGCAATACCATGGTGTTTATTGTTTGTGAATGATATTGTTTTGGTCAATGAGACGCACAAGGGTGTAAATGCGAAAATCAAATATTAGCAAGACATGTTAGAAAATAATGATTTTAGTTTAAGCAGGGCAAAGATAGAGTATATGAAGCTTAAATTTAGTAGTGCAAGGACAAATGACTTCATTATTAAATTGAATAATCAAAATATTTTCCGCAGTAAGTGTTTTAAATATCTTGAATCGATAGTTCAAAAAATTGATGTGTTGATAAATATGTGATAAATAGAATCCAAGCGGGTTGGTTGAAGTGGAGAGGTGTGTAAGGGACCATATGTGATCATAAAGTACCATTAAAACTTAAAAAAGCAAGTTTGACCGTACTGCAATTAGATCAGCGATGTTCTATGGTTCCGAGTGTTGGGCAGTGAATCATGTACATGAGCAGAAAATGAGAGTTGCGGAGATGAGAATGCTTCGGTGGATGTGTGAACACACACAAGACTGGATAAAATTAGGAATGAATGTATCAGGGATAAGACAGGAGTGACACCAATTGAAGACAAGATGCGAGAAGCTCGACTAAGATGGTTTGGACACGTACAAAGAAGACCATTAGAGACCACCTATTGGGCGTTGCGAGAGTTTAGTCATTAGGCATGATAAACATAGGAGAGGTAGAACAATAAAGACTTGGAATGAAACTAAGACATGATGTACTTAGGCATTTGTGAGATTATGACTAAAGATAGGGCACAATGACAACAAAGGATCCATATAACCGACCCCACTATAGAGGGATAAAGGCTTCAGTGTTGTTTTAATATTCTAACATAAAAAAATTTTCTGTTTTCACCTACTTCAATATTTTATAAACAATGGCTAACCATTGCAAATAAGAATACAGCAGATCACGTCAATTAAATGTGCATCATTATTTGATGAAAGGAAGGCCAGAGGGAACCAATTCAGCATACTCCACATATCGGGGGCCAAAGAACTGCCTCAAGAAGAATTCTTCATATCTGTATTTCCCAACTGAAGGATAACAACTTCAAGAAATGGAAATGATTTCATTAAAAAATCAGAATATGCGATGCAAAGATCTTATCAAGAGATTAGAATTATACAAGATAAAGAAAAAACATAGGTGATTTTAACTGAAATTGAAGAGAAGGATACGGTATTCTAGTAGAGAAGAATCTCCATATAACCGCTGTAAAGCCAACTATGGAGATTGGATTGCAAAGCAGAAACTGGGTTCCAGTTGACCAAATGAAAAACCCACAATATCCTGGATGGCGGATGAATCTGTTGAGGAATATTCTATACTTGAATCAGCAACAAACACAACACAGCATGAGAATCATGTAAACAATAACCATCACTGAATTAACTCCTGAAGTATCAACAAAGAAAACCTACAACATCATCTCCAGATGCTGAAGAAAGAGCTCCAGTTCTTAGCTGCAGAGAGAAATTTTTGCTCGGAAGATTATGGCAGAAAGGTCTATTTTCCCATTCCTTTCTGAATTTTTCTCATCTTTCCTGTTTGTGTGGCTACTAAAGAGTGTAAAGGCGTGCTCCCTCTCCAGATGCCCATTGCAGTGATGACAGGCGCCCGGGGGCTTCCTCAGCCCTCCCTCAATCTAATCTGCGCCAGAAGATGACGTCTTTGAACTGGCTGCGCAAGTCAACCATTCTTTATATGCACGTCAAGCCTCTGGGATTCCATCAGAGTGCGGTTCACAGTGAAGTACTACAGCTTCATGCTCCCATGGAAAGTTAAGGAAACCTTTGTCTCACCGTTTGTCATCCCCAAGTATGGAAATTGTTGTTTTACCAACAAGCAGCAGACAAATTGACAAATCATTGCAGTAGAATATTTGTACGAAAGTTTTTTCTTAGGCTCTGTTTGGGAGAGCTCCAGTAGATTGAAAAGCTGCAGATTCGAATAAAGCTGCTTAAACAGAGCTATTTTAGAATCAATTTTGAGAAGCTGCAAATTGTTTGGGGGCTAGAACTCCTCTCAAAATTTTAGACCCCTTTCCAATCTATAAAACCCTAATCTCCTCCTCCATGCGGGTAATAAGTTGCTTCTGGTTGGCCGGCAACAGTGGGGACAAGATGGATTTTTGTCATGTTGTCGCCGGAGATCTGGAAAATGATGGATGTCGCCGAGGATTAGAAACAAGACGGGAAGGTCGTGCGGGAGTCGGAGAAGTCGACGTTGTCGCCGATGTCGCCGGAGAACGGAAAGAAGACGCGTCCACGGTCGTTGGTGTCTCCGGAGAACGGAATAGAGCTCGTGGCTGGAAAATGGCGTGATGTCGCGTTCGCTCGCTAGGGATCGGGAAGCAGACGAGAAAGAAAAAACACGAAAAGTGATTTCACGGGAGTTAAACGCAGGGGCAGGGCAGCTTTCTGAAAAGACCCTAAAACCGCTCTCCAATAAAATTGATTTCCGATCAGCTGTTTGTAAGGAGCTGTCCCAAATGATTAAAAATCAGCCCCGGCGGCTGGAATAGAGATTTTCCAGCCGCCAGAGCTGCGCCAAACAGAGCCTTAATCTACTTGAAATGCATCATATATTCTTTTTCTATTTGATATTATTTAACCTCTTGCTATCTAAATAGAAGCTAAAGCAAAAGGTTATGTCAACCAAGTCATTCACAACCATATTTTAAAACGTTATGAAAATATTTCCATACAGTCTTAGGCTGCGTTTGGAACGGCTTATCGCAGCTTATTTACTCCGGTGAGGTTGGTCAAAAATGTCATTGTTACACCAAAATCTTATGTCACAAACTAGTTTCTTTTTTGCAACATTTGTCATAACAAACATGCATTCTATGACAATGACGTTTTTGTCCAACCTCACCGGAGCAAATAAGATACGATAAGCCGCGTCAAACGCAGTCTTAGACTGTATATGAACTACGGACTTGGACTAGCATGATTTGGGGCACTGAGTTGGGGGAGGAGAGTTTAAGGCTCTGTTTGGGAGGACTTATTTTCACCGGTCAAGCGGTTACGACCGCATGAATCAAACCTTAATTATTGTAGAAAATGGAAGCAAGGAACATTGTAGGCTGTATTTCTCGTATAAACTTTAAGTATGAGTACAAATATATAGGTAGACAGGAAGAGAGAAATCCCAACAATACAATGTGGGACTAAACCTAAGACAAACTTGAGCTCATAAACGAGTCACAATTACAATGGGTTTTTACATAATTTTCTACTATCTTCTAACACTCCCCCGCAAGCTGCACCATACAAATCGTAAGCACCATACTTGGATAGAAACTATTGATACAGTGGCCGAGGTAGAACCTTGGTAAAGATGTCTGCAACTTGCTCGGAGGCTGGAACATGTTCCAATTCAAGTTTCTTCAGTTATACCTTCTCCCGGACAAAGTGACAATCAACCTCAATGTGTTTTGTTCGCTCATGGAACACAGGATTCTTCGCAATATTTATAGCAGCCTGACTGCCGCAGAATAGAGTAGCAGGTGAGGAGGGTTTGACACCCAAATCACAAAAAAAGCTCCCTAACCAGTATGTTCAGACGCGACAGCAGTCATAGCACGATACTCGAATTCAGCAGAAGAGCGGGCAACAACCGATTGCTTCTTGTTGCCCATGTGAAGAGATTTCCTCCAGAGAAGGTACAAAAACCAGTGATGGATCGTCGATCGTCAAGCGAGCCCGCATAATAAGCATCAGTGTACGCAACAAGAGATAAGGAGGAGGATGGCTTATATATCAAACCTCGTCCCAGGGCAGCTTTCAAGTACCTGAGGATGCGTTCGACAGTCAGTAGATGAGATATTCTTGGTGAATGCATAAAGCGACTAACCACTCCAACAACAAAAGAAATATCAGACCAGGTAACTGTTAGGTATATCAGTTTTCCTACAAGACGCCGATAATATTCAGGATTTGTAAGTAGAGAATCTGATTCGATTCCATGAGCACTTAGCTTGTGATTGACATCCATAGGTGTTACTGCGGGTTTATTACCGGAATTGTTGGGTTTTATTAGAGGGCACAACATTTGTGCGCGCAGCGGAAATAGAGAACAAGAAAACTCAAAGTGTTCGGATCTGTCAATATTCATGAATCAAGAAGTAAAGCATATTGTAATTAAAATTACCTTTGAGGGATTGAGCCTCTACAGATAGTCCACACGATCGGGAGAACCCACAACAACTTGTCGCACAAGGGCTAGGTTGGGAGAGGACACTCAGCGTCTTCACAGACTGTTAGATCTGTTAGAGGAGAGGCGGCGGTGACACTCGCCAGGATCGGGATCGGCGTCGACGATGGCGGAACGGCTTCCGTCGGCTTTCTAGGGTTATCGGTCTTATCGCACAGTAACGGCTCGTGTGCTTAGACAGAATGATTAATCGCGTGGTGTAGAAACCCTAAAAAACATCTATTTATAGTCCAAGAGATAAATAGAACAGCTTCTAGCGCTATCCGCAGCCCAAGACTTAGAATCCAGAAATTCGGCCAGACAACCCTTGTCTCGACGATTCGTTGAGTATCCATGACATATACGATGAATCGTCGAGTATCATCTTATACTTGACAAATCGTCGAGTATCCATAAGAAACACGACGAACTCAACGCTTATCTTCAGTCGAATCAACACTTGACATCGACGAAGGCGTTGAATGGACTCAAAACTGTCAACGCTTTCTGTGTCATGATGTTGAGTGCACTCAACGCACTCAACGCTTAAGAGCAGATTCGTCGAATGGCGTTGAGTGAACTCAAAGAACTCAATGTCTAAGGCCAAATTCGTCGAATGGCGTTGAGTGAACTCAAAGCACTCAACGCCTAAGACTCAAATTCGTCAAGTCAACATTTTGACTCGACAAATCGTTGAATGGATTCAACGCACTCAACGCTTAAGTGCAAAACTCGACGAATCAACTACTTGACTCGATGAATTGTTGAATACACTCAACGTCACCATTCGACTAGTCAACTCTTAACTCGACGAAGGCGTTGAGTGGTCTCGACACACTCGACGCGTTTGCCTTAGAATATTTTAAGTCATTTTCAACTCATCATATGAGTTATACCATACAGATCCAATCTCACAATTTCTCCACAATCTTTATGTGTAACCCTGATAGGCTCATACTGAGTTGGCAGTGTGGTGGAGACCAACCTAGGTCAGGTCGCCGAAAATACCCGATGTCGCATTCGACCGGATCTCTACCGTTCTTGAATGATCGCATTTTACTTTTGTTTTAGCATTTTATTTGCAAATTTTGGGTTGTCGCACGCCTGTGTGCGTAGTAATGTTGTTGCACGCCTGCGCGCGCAGCCGTTGGAGTTTATTTTACTCTATATTTTATATATATACATATATATATAACTACACATATATATAAGGCTATCCTCAGTCGGTTCAAGCTAAAGCAGCCCGTGCAAAATTCCCCGGTTCAGTTCCCTCACAGGCGGCCCGTGCAACTGTTCATCTTCCGCAACTAAGCGCGATCTAAGGCTCCCGTCTCCGCCATTGTTGACCGCATGAGTTGCGGATTTCACGCCGCCGCTTACTCCGGAGCTCCAACCGCCGGCCACGTCTGCATTTCCACGCATCTTCAGCCCATGAACAGCGGCATCAAGGCCCCGCAGAACACGACCACAACCCCTGTCGTTTCAGCTTCAGCCTGTCCAAATCTCTGCCATGGCCGCACGTTCCATGCTTTAGGCGGTTATGGATTTCTGTTTTCTTTCCTCTTCTTCTTTGTTGTAACCCTATAAAAGGGGATGCATTTTGTATTTTGGATTGTTGATGATGAAAATTTGAAGAAAGTTCTGTTGCGTTTGATTTCCTGTGTGAGATTGAGTTGAGAGATTGTTGCCCTTTCTCGAGACCTGTAGCTGGTAGAGGTGATTTGATGAGAGCATTGCTAGTTTCCTGTATGTGTTGAGTTACTGCGACGTTTTCCCGTGAAGATGAACAGTAAATTCGATGTTACTGTGCTGCAGTCGGATGATGATAACGTACAGTAGAATTAACTCTAATTTTGCTGGCCAGACTTTGCTTCATGTTAGAGTTAGAGGAGTGACTACTGCTTCGCGAAGATGAACTGTAGAAAAATTAATGTTACTGTTGCTAGGTAACTAGTAATGGGTATAATTGATGTTGTGCTACCTGCCTTCCGGCGGACTGTTCTACATCCATAAACAGTGCCGACTGAAATTAGTTTTGTATGGCATCCTATTGTAGTTGGATTCCCGATTTACACTGGATGAATAGGTGATTAGTGTTAGATTAATTGCCTTCCTTGGCTACTATTCCGTGAACAACATCGAGATTAGAATAGTTAAGTGTGTTAGAGATTTCGTGGAGCCACCTTGAGTGCTTGAGGTTACGTGGATCCACTTCGAGTGCGATGAGCGAGTGAATATTAGGTTTGTTAGCTTGTGGCTTCCTTACTTTGTTGAGTGATTCCGTGGAACCACCTCGTGTGAGGGAGCGCTTTAATTTCTTGGTGTCTGTGTGCAATAGCGGCCGACCTCGGAGCGGAGAACGAAGGTGACGAGAAGTTCCTCGCGTGATCGCCATCGACTTCGAATACGGAAGACGTCTCTTCCGTTGGTAATTGTTTCTACCACTTTCTTTGTGTGTGTCTCAATACTTTCTCGTAGGTTAACAGACTCTTTGCTGGGTTTTCGCCCGAGTTTCGTCAGCAAACGCTGCGTCGAAAGCTCCAAACAGAAACGTAATTGTAGTTCACGATTTCCGTTGTGCTACGACAAGGGGAACGGAACGAAGTTGCGAACTTTCTTCCCCGGATTTGAAAATCGAACCATTGTTTAAGAAAATTCATTTTAAGACGAAGAAGTAATTTTGTGTTTTTTATAAAACTTCCAAGTTGCGTAATTTCTTAATTGTTGTGTCCGCTCTAAATTTTGCAAATTTAATTTAATCGTCGCATGCATTTAGGGTTTCCTAGATAAAGCCGACAGATGCGTAAGCCCTACGAGTCGCCCTGCATCAAATTGATATCAGAGGGAGGTTCCAAAAATTTTCTAAGTTTTGGGATCCGCCCTGCGTAGAATAGGAACCCGCATAACATTTTGTTTAAAAAAAAGAGAAATTTTAATTGCATAATCATATTTTGCATTTAACTTCTTTTATTTGCATGAATCAGCATAGTGATAGAATGCGACGAATTGTGCATGGTCAATCGAGCCAAGGGAATGAAGGGAAAGAACCACCCCAGTGGTTTATACTTTTCGCCTACCAAATGACGGCATTAACGGAGAATACATGTCAGATGCGTGAAGGGTTGGAAAACCTTAGAGGTAGGGTGAGTAGATTAGAAATACCCCCTCGAGCGTCAATTCCGCCTCAAATTCGAGAGGAGCATTCGGTCCGCGCACATTATGATGTTCCACATCACTATGTGGAAAGGGCTATCTTTAGGAGGAATCCTTTATTTGAGGATCATGACTACCCTTACACTCCCTCCTATAGAGATCCGTCACGGAGATCGTTACGACACTTTGATGATTACACTCGATCACCGTATACCACTACCAGAGATCGTGTTGCCCCACCAACACGTTCTCATTATAGGGACGATCCGTATGATGACCATCGTCGTTATTATACTCGTACCCGAGTGGATCCTATTGGTCCCTCGACACCTTATTATGAGGATAGGATTCAGTATTTCTCTAGTTATCGATACTACATGTCTCCTTTATATGAGGAATCTGAGACTGCATATGTGCGACCACCACCACACGTTCGTAGGAATTATGATCACCCACGAGCACGTCATGATTATGTTGGGGACACTCATCATGATTACCCGAGAACTATCTATAGAGGTCATTATCATCACCAAGAGTACGTCACACCTAGTGATCCTCCTAGTGTTCCGAATGTGAACATGATGATAGACAGTAAGGGTCAACGAGAGCATTCCACTGCCCACACCAGGGAGACGTCACACACTCTATCTGATGTTCTAGTACAGGATGTGTGGAGTCAAGCCCCATGTGAGTCGGCTCCACTTAGTGAACCCGTCCAGGATTCGATCTCTACTAGCTCTATTTTGAGTGTAGATTCCTTGCACACTTCACCTAGTGGCGCACCGAGTCATATCACCACATCCGATGGCGCACCGAGTCACATCACCACACCTGATAGCGCACCGAGTGACATTACGATCGGAAGCCGAGAGCTGAGTAGTGATCTCGAGGTAGTCCCTTCTACCCTTTCTGAGAATATGACCCCTTCTGATGGTTCATTTTTGGAGGACCATCACTCGACTGATGGGTCATTTGACGACCCTCCTATTGAGCCTCCAGATGAGCCACCTCGCCCTTGTGTGGATGAGCTTTATCTGAATAGTACACTTGCGAGTTTTAAGACATGGATACCTGCTTCATTGTCTCACTTGATGTTGATAGTGCTTGGGCATAGTCATCTGGTTGCTCGCACTCTAGATGAGTTATGGGACGCACCACCTGCTGACCATCGTATTTGCGATGAGTTCTTCTATGTCCCACCTGGTGAGCCTCCTGATGCCTCACTCTTCCTTAGCACATTCAGTACGGTTGTCACACTTTGCGCACTTTTATCTGAGAGCACTGCATCTGTTATTGGAGCTTACGTTTGCACGCGTCGCATTTACGACGAATTTTATTATACCCCTCCCGGCGAACCCCCAAATGGCAAATTTATGGGTTCCCCGCACATTTGGGATGTTTCCATCTTTAGTGGCACAGTTGAGTTTGAGGGTGCACTCACTAATTCTTTGATGTTATATCATGTCACCCGCACTTTCAGAGACAGTCCGGACACTATGTTGACACATCTGATCACTGGCGTCTCTGATTTGCACTTGAGTGTTCATCGCTCCCGCGATGAGTTCTTTTATGATCCACCCTCTGAGCCTCCTAACCACGTTCCTCTCTCAGGAGCTGTCTTTTGTATCTGAAACCATCAGTTTGTGGCGGTAGTCATATTAGTAGTTCATTCACTGCATTTGTATGATTTGCATAAAATATATTCGAGCGGAAAGTGCATAGTATTTATGATTTTATGCAACTCAATTTTAAAAAGAGCATAAAAGAGCTACTAATTTTAAAATGAATGACTTGGTTATGGTTCGGCTAGAATCCGGAGTGGTTACTTTCTGGTACCATAAAGAAGCTAGCTACTGTAGAACTGGAACCTTTCGAGTAGTAAATCGGATTGGGCAAAATGCGTATGAACTTGAGATGCCTTCCGTTTGGGGAGCAAATCCTGTTTTAACGTAGCCAATCTGACTTAATTCTACGATTACTCGCATGAGTCTTTAGAATTTCCATTACCTTCTCCTCCACTTGTTTCTTCTGGTTTGGTCAGTGAGAGTGAGGAGCCACATTCACGACATACTTGCATTCATTCCGCTACTGACACTTCCATTGTAGTTCCTTCTGTTTTCACTGACAGTTTCAGGTTGAGCATGAGACACCAGGAGATTATTCTATTCCAGTTCCCGAGCAGATATTGGACAGTGGCCACTACTGATGATAGTTTTCAGAGCTCTTCGGTTCGTTGGCATGGATGTTGATCCTCTTCCGTACGACCACTCGGAACACTCACCAGAGATGAGTGATTTCGAGAGGGGGAGAGTTGGTGGAGACCAACCTAGGTCAGGTCGCCGAAAATACCCGATGCCGCATTCGACCGGATCTCTACCGTTCTTGAATGATCGCATTTTACTTTTGTTTTAGCATTTTATTTGCAAATTTTGGGTTGACGCACGCCTGTGTGCGTAGTCATGTTGTTGCACGCCTGCGCGCGTAGCCGTTGGAGTTTATTTTACTCTATATTTTATATATATACATATATATATATATATAACTACACATATATATAAGGCTATCCTCAGCCGGTTCAAGCTAAAGCAGCCCATGCAAAATTCCCCGGTTCAGTTCCCTCACAGGCGGCCCGTGCAACTGTTCATCTTCCACAACTAGGCGCGATCTAAGGCTCCGGTCTCCGCCATTGTTGACCGCAGGAGTTGCGGATTTCACGTCGTCGCTTACTCCGGAGCTCCAACTGCCGGCCACGTCTGCATTTCCACGCATCTTCGGCCCACGAACAGCGGCATCAAGGCGCCGCAGAACACGACCACAACCCTGCGGTTTCAGCTTCAGCCTGTCCAAATCTCTGCCATGGCCGCACGTTCCATGCTTTAGGCGGTTAGGGATTTCTGTTTTCTTTCCTCTTCTTCTTTGTTGTAACCCTATAAAAGGGGATGCATTTTGTATTTTGGATTGTTGATGATGAAAATTTGAAGAAAGTTCTGTTGCGTTTGATTTCCTGTGTGAGATTGAGTTGAGAGATTGTTGCCCTTTCTCGAGACCTGTAGCTGGTAGAGGTGATTTGATGAGAGCATTGCTAGTTTCCTGTATGTGTTGAGTTACTGCGACGTTTTCCCGTGAAGATGAACAGTAAATTCGATGCTACTGTGCTGCAGTCGGATGATGATAACGTACAGTAGAATTAACTCTAATTTTGCTGGCCAGACTTTGCTTCCTGTTAGAGTTAGAGGAGGGACTACTGCTGCGCGAAGATGAACTGTAGAAAAATTAATGTTATTGTTGCTAGGTAATTAGTAATGGGTATAACTGATGCTGTGCTACCTGCCTTCCGGCGGACTGTTCTACATCCATAAACAGTGTCGACTGAAATTAGTTTTGTATGGCATCCTATTGTAGTTGGATTCCCGATTTACACTGGATGAATAGGTGATTAGTGTTAGATTAATTGTCTTCCTTGGCTACTATTCCGTGAACAACATCGAGATTAGAATAGTTAAGTGTGTTAGAGATTTCGTGCAGCCACCTTGAGTGCTTGAGGTTACGTGGATCCACTTCGAGTGCGATGAGCGAGTGAATATTAGGTTTGTTAGCTTGTGGCTTCCTTATTTTGTTGAGTGATTCCGTGGAACCACCTCGTGTGAGGGAGCGCTTAAATTCCTTGGTGCCTGTGTGCAATAGCGGCCGACCTCGGAGCGGAGAACGAAGGTGACAAGGAGTTCCTCGCATGATCGCCATCGACTTCGAATACGAAAGACGTCTCTTCCGTGGGTAATTGTTTCTATCACTTCCTTTGTGTGTGTCTCAATATTTTCTCGTACGTTAACAGACTCTTTGCTCGGTTTTCGCCCGAGTTTCGTCAGCAAACGCTACGTCGACAGCTCCAAACGGAAACGTAATTGGAGTTCACGATTTTCGTTGTGCTACGACAAGGGGAACGGAACGAAGTTGCGAACTTCCTTCCTCAGATTTGAAAATTCATTTTAAGACGAAGAAGTAATTTTGTGTTTTTTATAAAACTTTCAAGTTGCGTAATTTCTTAATTGTTGCGTCTGCTCTAAATTTTGCAAATTTAATTTAATCGTCGCATGCATTTAGGATTTCCTAGACAAAGCCGACAGACGCGTAAACCCTACGCGTCGTCCTGCATCACAGTGAGATCACGTGCTTGATCACTTCCTGATCACAATGGTAACACCAACAGTCTCTCACTTGATCTTGAAAGTATCAAACAAAGGCTTCACAAATAATGAGCGGCATCTAGAAATACATCATTGCTCCCCAAACAGTAAGAGTTTATAAAACTCAAAAGTCATTGTGACTAATGTTACAGTATTGTCGTGTCCCTTCATCCCTTACATCCGAATAGAACTAGAGGTATAAACCGTGTCACCCTCATAATGGTTCAATCCCAGTTTTCTGATCTAGAATTGACTTTTAGAAATTGGTGAGCTCAATATCATATATTGACTCAACCAAGCATGGTTATGCATTTCTCAATCTCATTCCATCAAGGAGCTCATGGATGTAACTCTTGTTATAAAAGAAGACAAATCTCATCTCTGCTCACATGCAAACAACCAAATGATTTGTAACGTACCCAATAACCACTTTTATCATCCAACTTTCTCAAAACTGGACTTTTGATGGCATCAAAGCATGCTCTACCTCACTTGATAAATGTTGTGACTTCAGGTTAAAAGACCACAAACATCATTGTCACTTGAGTCATACTTGTGACACATTCATATAACAATCCATAAAGTATTCTCACATTGGGTCTGTCCAGTACAACTTGTTAATAACAAGTACTCACGTGATGACTTGATATCACAATATCATGACCTGGGAGAATGGGTAATCAGTCAACGCGCATGCTATTCTTAAAGGTATCATCATCGCCCTTAGCTTCTAAGATGATACAACGACCAGGGACCTTTAAGAATAAAGCTTCTAGGATCATAGATTCTCATATTCAAGTCACTACTTGACCTATGGAAGCAAACACTTTAAGGGCATTTATTTAGTTAACTACTCTATCACAATAGAAATAATAATATAATAAAAGAACATGTCAAAATATATAAAATGAAATACATATAGTACATTATTCATCAAATGAAAAATTACAACCAACAAACATACAATTCACAAGACTCTAACTAGAGTTGATCATTCAGGTATCGTATACCCATAACATAACATGATCATCATGTTTTCTCTATGCGAGAGGCTTTGTCAGTGAATTTGCAATGTTCTACTTAGTCGGCACTTTGTTAATACTCACATCTTCTTGATCGACAATCACTCGAATTAGATGGAACCGCCGAAATATGTGCTTGGAGCGCTGATGAGATCTAGGTTCCAAAGCAAGTGCAATTGCACCGTTATTGTCACAGTAGAGATCTACGGGACGAACAATGTTAGGAACTACATCTAACTCGCCGATGAATTTCCTAATCCATACAGCCTCCTTCGCTGCATTTGCAGTGGCGATATACTCGGCCTCAGTTGTAGAATCAACAACTGTCTCCTGCTTGGAACTTTTCCAGCTAACAACACCTCCATTAAGGCAAAATATGAAATCTGACTGAGACTTTGAGTCGTCTCTATCAGTCTGGAAGCTAGCATCCGTGTAACCCCTTACAACAATCTCTTCCTCTCCACCAAATATCAAGAACGTATCTTTAATCCTTCGCAAGTACATCAGGATATTTTTAACGGCAATCCAGTGACTTTCATCAGGATCAGACTGATACCTGCTAGTAATACTCAAAGCATAAGAGACATCGGGTAGAGTACATATCATTGCATATATGATTGATCCAATTGTCGAAGCATATGGAATCAACAACATGCGGTCCTTATCTTCAGAAGACTTAGGACACTGGTCCTTAGAGACACTCACACCATGAGATATGGATAAAAATCCTTTCTTGGACTCAAGCATGTTGAACTGTTTCAACACCTTGTCAATGTACGTATTTTGTGTCAAACCCAACAACTTTTTCGATCTATCACTATAGATCTTAATACCAAGTATATAAGTCGTTTCACCCAAGTCCTTCGTTGAAAAACAGTCCCCTATGTTGTTCTTAACAAATTGCAGGGTCGGTTTGTCATTTTTGATCAGCAGTATGTCATCCACATACAATATCAGGAAGACAACAATGCTCTCACTAATTCTTTTTTAAACACATGGTTCATCCTCGTTTTTGATAAAACAAAACACTTTGATCTTTTCATCAAAATGAATATTTCAACTTCGAGAAGTCTGTTTTAATCCATAAATGGATCTCTGCAGCTTGCATATTTTAGTGGTTTCACCTAAAGATACAAAACCCTCTGGTTGTATCATATACACTTTCTCAAGCAGGTTTCCATTTAGGAAAGCCGTTTTGACATCCATCTGCAAGATCTCGTAGTCATAATACGCAGCAATAGTAAGCGGAATTCTGATGGACATAACCATGACAATAGGGGAAAAGGTCTCATCATAGTCAATAACATGAATTTGCTTGAAACCTTTAGCCACTAGTCGCCTTTTCAATGTTTGTACATTCTCATCCATGTCGGTCTTCTTCTTGAATACTCACTTGCACCCTATGGGTCTTACCCCTTCAGGTGGTTCCACCAAGGTCCAAACTTGGTTTTCATACATGTAGTCCATTTCAGATGTCATGGCCTCAAGCCACTTCTAGGAGTCTGGTCCACTCATAGCCTCTTGGTAGGTTGCAAGCTCATCACTATGATCCATAAGTAACACATTACCTATTTGAGACACGAGAAATTCATATCTCTCAGGCTCAAACCTTGATCTACCAGATCTATGTGAAACTTGTGTTTCCTGAGCAGGTTCTCCAACTACAACAACTTATAGTCCTGGCTCAGGTTCCAATTTCGGTTCATTCACATTTTGTGATTCTTGAACTTCTTCAAGTTCTACCCTTGCAGTCTTTCTACTTAAGAACTCTTTCTCAAGAAAGACAGCAGTCCTGGCGACAAACACTTTGCCTTCGGACGGTAGGTAGAAATAGCACCCTTTAGTTTCCTTAGGATACCCTACAAGATAACGCTTATCTGATTTGGGTTCCAGCTTGTCAGGCATTTGACGTCACATGTATGTCTCACAGCCCCAAATCTTAACGAACGACATACTAGGACGTTTCCCGGTCTATATCTCATATGATGTCTTTAAAACCACTTTCGTTGGAGCACGATTTAGTGTAAAAGCAGCAGTTTCTAGAGCAAAATCTCAAAAGGAAACAGGCAGATCTGCATGACTCATCATCGATCGCATCATGTCTAACAGAGTACGATTCCTCCACTCAGACACGGCATTATGTTGCGGTGTTCTAGATGGAGTGAGCTGTGATACAATACCATACTCTTTCAGATGATCACAAAACTCATGACTTAGGTATTCGCCACCTCGATTAGATCGGAATGTTTTAACCTTCTTATCCAGCTGGTTCTCTACTTCGTTTTAAATCTCTTTGAATTTTTCAAAGGTTTCGGATTTGCACTTCATAAGATGCATGTATCCGTATCTACTGAAATCATCCGTAAATGTAAAAAAGTAGAAGTACTCACCCCTCACCATAGAACTCATGGGTGCACATGCATCACTATGTACTATACTCAAGAGATAATCAGCCCTCTCATTGTTTCCAGTGAAAGGTACCTTAGTCATCTTGCCTAACAAACAAGATTCGCATCACTCAAATGATTCATAATCAAATGAGTCCAATAGTCCATCTCTAAGGAGCTTGGATATACGTTTCTCATTTATATGACACAAAAGACAATGTCAAAGATATGTAGGGTTCGAGTCATTCGTTTTTAGTCTCTTCGAATTTTTTATATTATAAATCTAATAATCTAAGTTCAAAACATACAAACCATTAAACATTTGGGTTATACCAAAACAAGCATCATTCTTAAATATTGAACAACAATTGTTCTTAATAATAAAAGAAAAACTCATCATGTCCAAACATGAAATGGATATAATATTTCTAGTTATTAAAGGAACAAAATAACAATTATCTAGTTCTATTACAAGCCCACCAGGCAAAGCAAGACGGTAAACACTCACAGCGCCTGCAGCAACTCTTGCTCTATTGTCAATACGTAGGTCCACCTTTCCTTTACTCAGCATTCTTCTCATTCCCAGTTCCTGCACATTTATACAAATGTGAGAACCACATCCGATATCCAATACTCAGGATGGAGCAGAATGGTTTATCTCTATAACATAAATACCTGAAGCGGAAGTCATATCTCCCTTCATTCATTGCAGACCCTCAATGTATGAAGGACAGTTCTTTCTCCAATGACCAATCTTGTCATAGTGGTGGCACTTTCTCTTTTTCCATAAACCTTTCCTTTTCAGTGCAGAAGACTTGGGCTCCAAAGCAGACTTATGTCATACCTTCGTCTTCTTAAAGTCCTTGCCCTTGCCCTTGCCTTTATGCATCATCAGTATGGGGCTAGCAGGTTTGTCCTTCTTCATGTTGATCTCAGCAGTTCGCAACATGCCTAGAAGCTCGGGAAGTGTCTTGTCTTTTCCATTCATGTTATAGTTCAAGACAAGCTGCTCATAACTGTCCTGCAACGATTGCAGGATCAGGTCTGTGGTCAACTCTTAGCCAAGAGGGAAGCTTACTCTTTCAAGGATCTCGATATACTCAATCATCTTGAGTACGTGAGTCCCTACTAGGTCCCGAACTCTCATCTTGCACTGAAACAACGCCTTAGTGACATCGAATCTTTCTTGACGAGTTTGCCCTTGAAATATTTTCTTGAGATATTCGTCAATATCCTTGCAACCTATGTTCTCATGTTGCTTTTGGAGCTCAGAGTTCATGGTTGCTTGCATGAGACATTCGACGTCTAAGGAGTCGTCAAGATACTTCTTATAAGCATCTTTATCAGCACGGGGCGCATTCCCGGCAGGCTCATCAGGGGATTCCTCTTCCAAAACATAGAGTTTTGGCTCTTGCCTGAGAACAATTCTCAAGCTCCTGTATCAGTCCAAATAATTCGTCCCGCTCAGCTTTTCCTTTTCAAGAATTGATCGGAGGGACAGGGTGGAACGTGAAGCACTTACCATGGAAATTCTACAAAGATCAAGCAAAATAAAATTAGTACTACATTTCATAAATATAATTTTTTTTTCGATTAGAACTTTAATCAAAATAACACCCACTATTTTTATCAAACCGACAACCCTCGATATCAATTTGAAAGGTTTATGCGAGTAACTCTCTTAGTGGACAAGATCCATATTTCACTAACACTATGATTCAGCTTTTACTTTCTCTCACAATGCAGCTATTTAAATAGACAACGTTTGTCAATTGCATCACAATGCAATTCCTGTATGCCTGCTGAATAACTCCTTATTTGCATCCATCATATGGTGCATGTCAATCTTATGCCTCTGGGCACTCAACCTTTGAGATCACACAATTAAGTTTGACACGATGTCGACAGTGGGATATCACAATTATCCGCTCGCACCCTTATCAAGATAGATTAATGAACTTTGATTTGGCAAGCTCACACTTCATCGATCGAGGCAGGAAGAGTGTCATCTATCGGAAGGCATCCGAATACTTAATATTGCTTAAGGGATTTTGATACTTGATTAACAGTTAATCGCGGTTAACAATTAACCAATGTGCACATGCACAAAATAAAACAACAACAATCATAATCCAAATGCATCCCAGATATTCACAATAAAATCATCATCAACACTTGATGAGCTGGGCTAAATCTGAATATCTAGAACACTTATATATGTTTAGATTTACATGCACTGGACATGAGCAACACGAACTTCACTTACACAGTAGACAAACTCGTCACTTTATTTGTGAGATTTCAAAATCTACCACATACTTGGTTTCATAAACCAACAAGAGTGACAGTTACTGTTAAGGAATAGCAACAAAGAAATCACATACGATATTGGTGGGATTCCAAGAATAGATTTAGGCATTTTATAACACTTCTAAAATCTCCAAATCTACACGTTATGGATTTAGCAACTTCTGAAATGATGAACGTTGTCCGAACCTGGCTCTGATACCACTGTTGGGTTTTAGTAGACGGCACAACATTTATGGGCGCAGCGGAAATAGAGAACAAGATAACCCAAAGTGTTCAGATCTGGAAATATTCATGAATCAAGAAGTAAAGCATATTGTAATTAAAATTACCTTTGAGGGATTGAGTCTATACTCAACCAAGATGCTCCAGAAAATACAGTCGGCCACACAGCGGCTCGAGTCCTGAGCGCAGAAAGAATATTTGTGTCTATACAGATAGTCCGCACGATCGAGAGAACCCACAGCAACTTGTCGCGCAAATGCAAGGTCGGTAGAGGACACTCAGCGTCTCCACAGACTGCTAGATCTATTAGAGGAGAGGCGGCGGCGACACTCGCCGAGATTGGGATCGAGATCGGCGACGGCGATGGCGGAACGGCTTCCGTCGGCTTTCTAGGGTTATCGGTCTTATTGCACAGTAACGGCTTGTGTGCTTAGACAAAATGATTAATCGCGTGCTGTAGAAACCCTAAAAAACATCAATTTAAATTCCAAGAGATAAATAGAACAGCTTCCGGCGCAATCCGAAGACCCAAGACTTAGAATCCAGAAATTTGGTCAGACAACCCTTGTCTCGACGATTCGTCGAGTATCTATGACATATACAACGAATCGTCGAGTATAATCTTATACTCGACGAATCGTCGAGTATCCATAAGAAACATGACGAACTCAACGCCTACCTTCAGGTGAATCAACACTTGACATCGACGAAGGCGTTGAATGAACTCAACGCTGTCAACGCTTTCTGCATTATGGCGTTGAGTGCACTAGACGCACTCAACGCCTAAGGCCAGATTCGTCGAATGGCGTTTAGTGAACTCAAAGCCCTCAACGCCTAAGGCCAAATTCGTTGAATGGCGTTGAGTGAACTCAAAGCACTAATGCCTAAGACTCAGATACGTCAAGTCAACACTTTGACTCGACGAATAGTTGAATGGACTCAACGCTTAAGCGCAATACTCGATGAATCATCTTCTTGACTCGACGAATCGTTGAATACACTTAACTCACTCAACGCCACCATTCGACGAGTCAACTCTTAACTCGACAAAGGCATTGAGTGGTCTCGACACACGCGACGCTTTTGCCTTAGAATATTTTAAGTCTTTTTCAACTCATCGTATGAGCTATAACATAAAGATACAATCTCTCAATTTCTCCACAATGTTTATGTGCGACTCTGATAGGCTCATACTGAGATTGCAGTGAGGTCACATGCATGATCACTTCCAGATCACAATGGTAATACCAACAGAAATAACCAGCATCCTGAAAAAGGTCAGGACAATATTTTCGCTGAGATAGGATCAGGTCATCGGGTCTTCGAGCAACCTCAAGTCCAAGGAAGTACCGAAGGTTTCCCAGAACTTTTGTTTGGAAGACAGAGTGTAAGTGTTGCTTGATCTGTTGTATCGCGGTAGAGTCATCGCCAGTTATCAAAATATCATCCACATAAACTAAGAAAATTACTGTCCTTGTTGATCGATGACGGGTAAAAAGAGAGAAGTCAGCCGAGCTTCGATGAAAGCCAATATCACGAACAGCCTTACTAAATTTTTCAAACCAAACTTGAGGTTACTGTTTGAAATCATAGATAGCTTTACGCAGTCGGCACACCCTAAACTCCCACGTGGTCTCAAACCCGGGAGGTTGGTTCATGAAAACCGTCTCTTGGAGATCACCATTAAGAAAGGCATTTTTAATATACAGCTGATGTAATGGCCAGCGACAGTGAACAGCATGTGAGATAAGGACCAGAACAAAATTTAGTTTGGCGACTGGGGAGAAAGTCTCCTCATAGTTCAAGCCCTGTTGCTGAGTGAACCCACGAGCCACAAGATGGGCTTTGAGGCGATCGATAGTCTCATCCAGAGCATGTTTAATGGCAAAGATCCATTTACAGTTAACGCGGGACTGGGCAGACAGAAGAGGTATTGAATCCCAAGTATGATTAGCCCAAAGGGCTGACATCTCAGCTTCCATTGTCGCACACCACCTAGGGTGTTGGAGAGCCTCCTGCACAGTGTTAGACAGAGAAATAGAGGAAAGAGCAAGAGCAAATTTGAGCAGAAGAGGATAGAGCCGATGTAGGGAAATATAGTTGACCAGAGGCTGAGCCGTAGAGGTGGGGGCAGGGTCAGTTGGCCGCGAGATAGTACTGGTAGACGGTAGCAATGGCTGAGCTCCGGAGTTCAGACCACAACGAGTGTAGACACAGATAAGAGGGCGTTTGGTTGCAGGTGGTGTGGGTGCTGGTGGTTTGGGGGTTGGTGGTTCCACGTGGGATATTGGAAGAAGAGGAGGTAGAGAAGTCGTGACTGGGATAGCAAGACGAGGCACATGTTGTACACAAGGAGGTATTGAAGTGGATGACAGAAAGGGTTGGTCTTCCAAAAAAGTAACGTCAGCGGACACAACCACTTTCCGGTCGACTGGAGAGTAACACACATACTCTTTTTTAGTGCGAGAGTAACCTACGAACATACATTTTGTTGCACGGACGGCAAATTTATTCGTAGGTGGACCAAGGTTGTGGACATAACAAGCACACCCAAACACCCGAGGTGGGAGTGGAAACAGAGATTGAGAAGGAAAGAGGAGCCTAAACGGAGTGACGAAGTTGAGAACGGAGGAAGGCAGACGATTGATGAGATGACACGCAGCCGAAACTGCAAAGTTCCAGTATTCGATGGGTACCTGCATCTGGAGCATTAAGGAGCGGACAACGTCAAGAAGATGCTGATTTTGCGCTTAGCAAAACAATTTTGCTGAGAAGTGTAAGCACAAGATATTTGATGTATACTGCCAAATTCAGCACAAAGTGAGGCGAACGTTCGGCTCGTATATTCCGACGCATTGTCAGTGCGGATAATTTTAAGCGGGCAAAAAAACTGAGTTCGAAGTTCAGTAACGAACGTATGGAATATAGACGTCAGTTCGGTACGATCCCGTAGTAAATATAACTATTTCACTCGAGAGTAATTGTCAATAAAGATAACAAAGTAGCGATATCCAAATACACTAAGAACTTTATAAGGGTCTCAAATATCAGAATGGACAATGGATAAAGGAGTACTACTCTGATTACAGACATGACTAAAAGAAACTCGATGTTGTTTGTCAAAGATACATGACTCGCAAGAAAACGCATTCAAGGGACATCCGGAAGAGCTTGCTTTAGAATCTGGAGCGGAGCATGTCCAAGCCGACGATGCCACTCAACTGAGGAGACGACGAAAAGGGTAGATGAAAGGACACCAAGAAAATAGAGTCCATGAGACAGCCGTCCGCTACCAATAATATTTTGTGTTTGCCGATCCTCCACAACAAAAGAAGATGGTGAGAATGTAACATGACAATCAATATCCTGTGTAAGTCAGCTAATAGAAAGCAAGCTGAACGGGGAGCCCGGAACATAAAGAACCGAGGTTAAGGAGAGGTTGGGTGTGAGATGGATATCAGCAGCTCCTGAGACAGGGATGGAGTCACCATTGACAACAGTAATGAACTTGGGATGAGGAGCGGCCAAGCATTGCGGCGGCTTCTCGCAAGTAATGTGGTGGGTGGCACTAAAGTCCACAATCCAGTGGGAACTCTGAGATATACAGGTTATACCTTCATTTGCGATGGAAGTCACGGAGCCCAAGGAGCAAGCAATCACCCCTTAGAGTTGTTGGAGCTGGGTAAGGAGAGCATCAATGTCAGACTGAGCATTTGAGGAAGACGAAGGAGAAGCTAAGGGCGGAGACTCGGCCTTCGTAGAAGCAACAAGGTGGGGTGGCAGACCATGCTTATGATAGCAGGTAGCCTCCAGATGATTTTCCCGACCGCAGAAAGTGTGGGCTTTTACATACTTTTCTACTATCTTCTAACAATTATGACCCGGTTCATGCGGTCGTAACCGCTTGACCGGTGAAAATAAGTCCCACCAAGCGGAGCCTAAATCAGGATAGCAGGCGTAATTATTTAAGAACGACCGTCAAAAGAAAGGGAAAGAAAATTGGAAATGTGGGATGAATAATGTATAGTCCAACCCTAGTAGAAATCTTCTTCTTCACAAAATAAAGTATATACATCTTTCTCAACTAAAATTCTTATTCAATATGTCTCTTTTTCAATTTCAGCTTGTTTTCATGATATGCAATTGATAGAGCTCAATTTATCTTTTTTATGTTAATATCTTGTTATTTAAATAATTAATTTATGTTTTTATTTTAAATTATAATCTAAAATGTGTTTTTTTATGTTTTCAGGATAAACTGGGCTACCTATAGTAATTTGGAGCGAACTGGCAGGTTCAGGAACAAAATGGGGATGAATATGCAAAAAGTTCAAATTACACGCATCCGTCACGGGCGTGTACTTGGGGCATGACCTAGTGTCACTCCCCCCCCCCCCCCCCCTCGATCAAGATTAAGGTTGTCGGGTCATTTAAATTTACACACATCATAGGGTTCCTCATGAACCTTGTGAACCCTTGGGCATATAGACTCTCTTCATCCTCACTTTCCTCGATCACCTCTTATTCCTTGACCGCCTTCAATGCAAGTACGTTCTTTTTTTGTTCCCTGGGATATTCATCGGCTTGTATTTTGAATTCTAGTTTAAGGTTCCTCAGATTCGCAATGAAGCTTTCAATCTCCAGGGCACTGATTTCATTGTTGAAGCCAAAATCTGACTTCGACAAGAGTTCGAAAAATAGGGGTGTAGCCAACACCTACTCGTCCCAAACTCTGACCTCCGACTGCTCGTGAAGGACTAGAAACTGACCCAAGGCCTCAGCAGGGAGGTCTCAACGCTTACCCGGGAGATCTCTGAGAGCTTTCCCTCCAAAGCCAAAAGCTGGGCTCGGAGCTCCTCAGAAAGCACAAAAAAAAGCCTCTCAAGTCCCGGGAAAGATATCTCTGTGTGTGCTTCTGAAGAACCCCTCGGGGTCTATTTATAGTTTTCTGAATTGGATCTGCAAATAACCATACTGGGCTATCCTGAAAATACCAGAATACCCCTGTTTGGGTCTGCCAACAGCCAAACTCCGCTGTTCTGAGGAGATATATGCAGACCACCAGGGGCAAAAGGGTAAAATTACCCGGGGTAGAAGAGTAAAAACCCCCATAGGTATAGAAATGTGAAAACGGCCCCTTTTCTGTGTGGCGAGTGGGGGAGCACCTGGCGGCGAGACGAGCCTTCCTGCTCGTCTCGCCGATATCCTTTGTTATGGGGTCTTCTCGCGTTTTAAAGGTCTTCTCGCCGCCCTAGGAGGGGCGTCTCGCCTACTGCAGAGGCCACTCGTCTCGCCACCTGCGAGTGGACCCCATGGTCCCACTCGCCCATCAATTCCACTCGCCCGCCTCGACTATTCGCGCTTTGAGGACCTTTCGCGAGCCCGAGGTTGTACACAATCCTCGCTCTTTTCGAGATTATTCTAAGCTCGGAAAGAACATCCAACCGAGGCTCGCTATTAATACGTATTTATTGACGTATTTATGAGAGAATCTTCTGAGTCCCCCCATCAAAACCTATAAATATGGGATTCATATCCCGAATAGAGGCTGCCCCTTTGCACACTTCCTCCTTCCTTGCAGCACAGTTCATCATGTCTCACAGCCAGAGCTTTCGCGAGCGCCTTGCCAAAGTGCGTCGACAGAACAAGGCCGCCGTGGCTGCTTATACCTCAACCCTAGTTCGCCCCCTTCCTTCTGTACCATCCTCTCCGTCTCGCTTGAAGAGGGAAAAAAACAGGTGGTCCCTCCTCTGCAGAGGATCCGTCTCGTTCAGTCCAAGAGACCCTCCCCACCCCTCCTCTCGCATCTCCAAAAGAGAAAGAGGTGAGCTCTCGCTTCTATCTCTGGTCTTCAATATTTTTATCTGCTTTCTTAATTGTTTCTCTTCAGGGAGCTCCCGCGGCTACACAACGACCGGAAAGCCCGCGAGATGACTCCGCCTCCCGTCGCGAAGATTCTGATTCGCAACTACCTTCCACTCCTCTATCTACTCCTCCCTGCGAGAGGAGAGACGATCCCTCCCAGGCCGCCGGGACCTCCCGTCCCCCTGGTAAGGAATCTTCCCTCTCGCTTCTTTGTCCCACTCGCTACTCCCACACACTCCTGCGGGAGCCTCCCTCACCATGCTCCTTTACTCCTTCCGCAGGAGCTCAGACCGACTCGCCTGCTGAGGAGCACCCTGGGCAACCTGTCGTCCCGCCTCTTTCACCTCTTGACGGGATTGAAGATTTTCTTGGCGACCCTGCGAACCCGGTGGAAATGAGGCGCAAGACTGCCGAGTTGTTCCAAAAACACGCGCGCATCATCCACTCGCTGGCGCTGGATAAGCAGGCGGCGGATAGGCGCATCGAATGGCTGGAGAGCGAGTGCGCTCGCCTATCTTCTGAGTTTAATGTCGAGTTAGATGTTGATGGAACCGACCCTGACGCCATCATTAATGAGACCGACATGCAGCTCCGTCTCGCGCGCCGAGGGCTTGAGTCCGTTCGCGCCTTCCACTCGCGCAGTAGACCTCCCTGCGCGGGAGCTCGCGGTGGCCGCTGGCAATGGCACCCGTACTGAAGGTCGTGCGTCTCGCCCCGCTTCTTCTATTTTCTCTGAATGATGTAATAATAATTAAATAATGTTGTTCATTACCGTCTCGCCGGTATTTATCAGAATTGTTGACGCTAAAACGCTGGATGGTGTTTTTGATTTATTCATTACTGCTGTTTTAACTTTATTTTTTTTATTTCCTTATATAATGACCTCGTGATTGTGACGGGTCGCGCCGATCGAGGTTCAGGAGAGAGAGACAGAGAGAGCCTACCGCCGACTCTTCCCTTTCCCCTGTACTTTTTCCCGCCTACCAATCATTTCACCATACTTGCTATAAATACACCCGGCCCTGGATCAAAAGGATACCTGCATTCTTCACTCCTGCTGCACCCAAACTCTTGCCCCTCTGTTTCTTTCGTCTCGCCGACCCTTCTCGCCAAGGATGGGAAAGAAGAGAGTTGAGGAAGGCGAGGGGCGCAGCCGCTGCGGGAAGCGGTTCACTAACCACGACTTCCCGCTCGGTAGGCTCCCTGAAGAAGAATACCGCGGATTCGTCCGCGAGTACCTGGGGGAAGGGATCGAGTCGCGTCCCCCCAAAGTCGGCGAGTCCATCAACACCTATTACCCGGGAGAGTTTGCCTTCCCCGTCTCGCACTTCGAGGCGGGGTTGAGGCTGCCTCTATGGCCTGAGGTAAAACAAGTGTTTAAATACTTCGGCGTCGTCCCGACGCAATTCAACCCGAATGCTATTTCGGTGTTGATCGCCTTTGCCTGCTATATGCGCCGGGAGCGCATTGAGTTTAGCTTGACAGTCTTCCGCAAGCTCTTTATCTATCATGCCAACGCTGACGGCGTCTCGTACTTCACCGGCCAAGGGCTCAAGCTGTGCGAGACGCCCAACAAAAATCACCACTGGCTCACGCGGTTCGTCTTCATCCGTGGCGACCATGCTGACTTTGGTGGCATCCCGCTCGCGTCGGTGTCTCCTCCAGAAAGTTTCTATGTCACTCCACAGGTCAGCGGCCCAGAGAAGCTGCTGTATGAATATTTCGTCGGCAAAAACTTCGAAGTCAACTTCCTGCGGCGAGGCCTCGACTCGCTTCCTTCAGTGCTCCCTGGCGAAGGTACTCTCGCTGTGTCTGATTGCTTCTCCATCTCACCTTCTCATCGGCTTGCTTCGTTTTGTTTTTTAGGGGAGCGAGTCGTCCCGCCCATCCTCCATATAAAAGCAACATCCACCCCTCGAAGGGCCTTGGTCTCGCCAGCGCGGCAGCTGAGGCGGAGAGAGAGTCCCTGACTCCTGCCCCTCTCAAGAGGCCTCCAGGCGACACGGTGCCCTCTCGCTCCAGCCCTCCAAAGAGAATGAAGAAGGTTGTGGTGGTCTCCAAGGGGAAGAAGAAGATGACCCCGAAGCAAAAGGAGATATCGGGGTCCTTGAGCCCTATCTCTTTGGGGTCTCAATCGCCCCGCTCGCCTCCTCAACATGTCGTCTCGCCTACTTGCGAGACGGCACTTCCCAATCAGCCTGTTGCCGCCTCCCATCAACCAGCCGCTACCACCTCTCGCGAAGGCACCTCTTCCAGTCGTCCCGCCACCTCCTCCCACATGAACTTCAACTTGGGTCCCATGGTCCAAGACGCCGCGGGCGAACCTGTTCTTTTGTGGGGGCGGGACGTCAACTGCGTCTCCATCTCCACCCTCCTTCCCCCTTGGAAGGAGCAGGAGGAGCCCACCAGTCATGCTTTCGCCGTGGGGTACGGCCTTTATAGTGGTATTGAGGCAGTCTCTCCTGAGAGCGAGTCTACGTGAGATATCGTCATGAAGTCCTCCCACGCCCAGATGCGCGCCCTGGAGTTCTCGCACCGCGCTGCGCGCCGTCTGATATATATCAACAAAAGATGGTCGGAGAGCGAGAAGAGCCTGACGGCGGAGCGAGAGAGATTTGAAGACCTCGCAAAGAGGTTGTTTGATGCCGAGACCCTCCTTGCAAAAGCCCAAGGCGGCGTGGTAAAGCCCTATCCTTACTCTTTTCCTTCAAAAAGCTTTTAACTATTTACTAATGGTCGGGCGCCTCGCCGGATGCCGAGACGGCGGAGCAGCTACACTCGCGAGTAGCGGCCCTGGAGGAGGAGGTCAAGGGCTTGAAAGCCCTGAATACTCGCCTTCAGGCCGATGCCGCTTCAACGTCTAGCCGCGAGGCCTTCCGGACACCTCCGCCACACAACTCTTTTGACGAGGTTGAGGAGCAATGCCGAGATGCCGGCATCAGGGCGGCAGAGCTGGTCTTGAAGATGATGAAGGACCTAGGGGTTGTGAAGGACGATTCAGAAACGGTTGACCGTTCGCGACCTGGTCCCCCAGCTCTACGGCGAGGAGAGCGAGGAATCTGCTTCCGGCAAGGAGGAATGACATGCCAACTCCAAGATCTAGAATCCCTCTCTCCTCCTCTTTTTGCTGCGGCTGTAAAACTTAAAACCATCTTTTTTGAGCCCTATTTTGTGATGCATAATGACGATCAAATGTACATGTTTATTTGTTGTTTTGCTCTTTATTACACGAAATGAATCACTGGTTTGTCTGGGCCTGCGAGATGGTGCTATCCACCCGTCTCGCCGTCTTGCCTTTACTCCCTACATTTTGCTTTACTTTGCTGACTGCGAGACGAAACCTCCAATGCGCTTACGCACGCAAGACTGTGCTACTTCTTGTCTCGCGGTCTTGCTGGAGAGTTGGCCCAAGTCGCGAGTCGTCACTTCCTTTACCTTCGCGCGTGAGATCTGACTGGTATAATCTTCTCTCCTTGCCTTTAGGTATTCCCTGCGCGAGTGGCTCTTGATGATGCAACCTGCCCTCCGATTATTAGAGTGAGCCTTTCGTCTCGCGCGAGTGCTCACTCGCCTAAGCGAGACCATCCTCGTGACCGCCAGCTGTGAGTGCCTCCACTCGCACTGCTCCAAGCTTTTGCCTTAGTTTATTTTCCATTTCATAAGTTTAAGCTTGGGATGTTGTTTTGAAAAGATTTTCCCAACCCTTCTGCCATTGAGTGAGTTCACTGCCCTGCTAGCCTGACGAGAGCTTGAGCAACGGGTCCACCAGGGACCGAGCCGGGCTTGAAGTGTGTAGAATTCCCCGAAACTTAGAACTATCCCCAAGAGTCAAGAACCAAGACTTCAAGAACCAGACCTCTCCCCCACAGACGAGGACCTGCCAGCTAATAAGAGTCTGCGCAGCGGGTCTACCTGGGGCCGAGCCGCGCTCGGGGTAGTGCAGAACCAAGGACCAAGACCTCTCCCCCACAGGCGAGCCTTCGGACCTGCCAGCTAATGAGAGCCTGCGCAGCGGGTCTACCTGGGCCGAGCCGCGCTCGGGGTAGTGCAGAACCAAGGACCAAGACCTCTCCCCCACAGGCAAGCCTTCGGACCTGCCAGCTAATGAGAGCCTGCGCAGCGGGTCTACCTGAGGCCGAGCCGCGCTCGGGGTAGTGCATAACCAAGGACCAAGACCTCTCCCCCACAGGCGAGCATTCGGACCTGCCAGCTAATGAGAGCCTGCGCAGCGGGTCTACCTGGGGCCGAGCCGCGCTCGGGGTAGTGCAGAACCAAGGACCAAGACCTCTCCCCCATAGGCGAGCCTTCGGACCTGCCAGCTAATGAGAGTCTGCGCAGAGGGTCTACCTGGGGCCGAGCCGCGCTCGGGGTAGTGCAGAACCAAGGACCAGACTTCTCCCCCCACAGGCGAGCATTCGGACCTGCCAGCTAATGAGAGCCTGCGCAGCGGGTCTACCAGGGGCCGAGCCGCGCTCGGGGTAGTGCAGAACCAAGGATCAAGAGCTCTCCCCCACAGGCGAGCCTTCGGACCTGCCAGCTAATGAGAGTCTGCGCAGCGGGTCTACCTGGGGCAGAGCCGCGCTCGGGGTAGTGCAGAACCAAGGACCAAGACCTCTCCCCCACAGGCGAGCCTTCGGACCTGCCAGCTAATGAGAGCCTGCGCAGCGGGTCTACCTGGGGCAGAGCCGCGCTCGGGGTAGTGCAGAAGCGATCATCTTCCTGTCGTTAGAACTTCATGATAGATAAAGACAAGAAATAATTTGAGAAATTTATTATAATGAACTTGATTTGAATATACAATTTTTGTCCTCCCTTCTCATGGGTAGAAGCACTTCAAGTCATCGTCACTGCAGGTGTGGCTCATGGTCCTACCCTCCACATCCTGGAGGTGGTAGCCTCCTGTTCTCAGGACCTTCTCAACAATATAAGGTCCTTCCCAATTTGGGTTGAGCTTGCCCACAGGAGCGGACCTCCCCGCAGCATCAACTTTCTTTAGCACCAGATCTCCTGCTACAAATTGTTTGATCCTGATGTGCTTGTCAAAGTATCTTGTCATCCGTCGCTTGACCTCTTCCTGCCTGATAGCTGTTACGTCGCGCAGCTCTTCCACCATGTCCAGTGAAAGGCGTAGGCCTCTTTCATTCTCTAGCCTCCAAGTTTCGTCTCCATCACCTGCAGCCACAACCCGTGGGGAACGGACCTCAAATTCCACAGGCAGAACCGCCTCACACCCATGGGAAAGTTTGAAGGGGGTCTCGCCGGTGGCCATGTTCGGGGTTGTCCGCAAGGCCCACAAAACTGAGGGGAGCTGCTCCACCCAGCTCCCCCTAAAGTTCTCCACCTTCTTCTTGAGCAGGTTCACGATAATTTTGTTAGCCGCTTCCACCTGGTCGTTGCTACTGGGGTGATGGACGGAGGCAAACCTGAGGTCGATGCCCAGCTGGGTGCAGAAACTTATAAACTCCTCGCTTGCAAATTGAGGACAATTGTCCGTGACAATGGCCTGAGGCAGCCCGTGCCTGCAGATGATCTCTCCCCAAACAAAGTTCCTGATGACTTGGGAGGTGACTTTGGCCAGCGCCTTAACCTCCAGCCACTTTGAGAAGTAGTCGATCATAACAAGGAGGAATTTCCTTTGCCCACTAGCTGGAGGGAAAGGCTCAACCAAATCCATCCCCCAGATAGCGAACGGCCACGGTGTCGTGATGCTTCGAAGCCTTTGAGCTGCCTGGAGCTGGAGGGGGGCGTAGAGCTGACACTTTTGGCACCTCCTTGCAAACTCCGCGGTATCCTTCCTTAGGGTGGGCCAGAAGTACCCCTGCCTGACCACCCTTGCTTCCAACATCCTACCTCCGGAATGGCTTCCACATTCCCCGGAGTGTACCTCCTCCAGAATCTGCGGGTCTCCCCTTCCGTTACGCATCGTGCCAGAAGACCCGAAAGCATTTTACGATGTAGACTCCCTTCATGCATGAGATAATGGGCCGCCTTATGCTGAAAGTTCTTTGCCTCCTTGATCCCCTCAGGGAGGTTGCCTGTGACGAAGAAGGTTACGAAGGGATCCACCCATGAGGGTCTCTGATCCACTTCCATGAGCTCCCCTTCCTCGATCGCTGGATGGAACAGATCCGTCAAGGTTCCTCCTCCCCGAGGTCCAAATTTAGCCAACCGATCGGCTGCTGCACTCTCTTCTCTTAGAACGTGTTGGATGGAGAAAGTCCGGAACCCCCCGATGATCGCCCTCACCTTGGACAAGTACTTCACGAGGGTGGGTTCCCGAGCTTCGAACTCTCCTCGAATTTGTGATGTCACCACCAGCGAGTCTGTGAAAGCCTCCACATTCTGGATCTCAAGCTCCCTTGCCAAACGAAGGCCGGCTATCACGGCCTCGTACTCTGCTTGGTTGCTAGTTGCAGGAAAGTGCAAGACCACCGCCTGCTCTATGGTGACCCCCTGAGGACTTGTCAACACCACCTCTGCTCCGAGGGAGTGCTTTCCCGAGGCCCCATCCACTGTCATCTTCCATGCCTCCTGCGGCCCCGACTCCTCGGCCCCTACCTCCACAACGTAGTCTGCCAAGAAGTCGGCCACCACCTGCGCCTTGATGGAGAGCCTTGGTACGAACGAGATATCGAATTTGCTCAACTCGATAGACCACTTGGCCAGTCTACCCGAGTGCTCCACTCCTTCAAAAATCTTACGGAGGGGATGGTCTGTCACCACCCTGATCGAGTGTGCTTGGAAATATGGTCGGAGCTTCCTAGCCGAAATGATCAAGGCGTATGCCAGCTTTTCTAGGATAGGGTAGCGAAGCTCCGCCTTCTTTAGGATCCTGCTGACGTAATAGATTGGCAGCTGTTTCCTACCCTCCTCCCTAACTAGGAAAGAGCTCACTGTCTCTGCTCCCACTCCGAGATACAAGGTCAGATCCTCCCCCTCCTTCGGGCTTTGAAGTAGGGGAGCCAGGGAGAGCTGCCTCTTTAGCCCTTGGAAAGCTTCTTCACATTCAGCAGTCCACTCGAACCTTTGATTACCCCGCAACACCTTGAAGAATGATGAACATCTCTCTCCCGACCTAGAGAGGAATCTACTCAGGCCGGCCAGCTTGCCTGTCAAGCGCTGGACCTCCGTAGCATTGCGTGGCGACTCTAGCTCTAGGATGGCTTTCACCTTATCTGGGTTGGGTTCTACCCCCTCCGGGATCAGAAGATGCCCCAGGAACTTCCCACGGCTTGCTCCAAAAACACACTTTAAGGGGTTCAGCCTCATTTTGAACTTCCGCAAGGTGGCGAACGTCTCCTCCAGATCTCGAAGGTGCGAGTCCACACCCTTGCTTTTAACCATAAGGTCATCAACATAGACCTACAGGTTCCTCCCCCTCTGGCTCTGGAAGACCCGATCCATCATGCGTTGGTACGCAGCCCCTGCGTTTTTCAATCCAAAGGGCATCATTTTATAACTGAAGCATCCCTCCCTTCTGATGAAGAAGACGTCCTTGACGTCGGGAGGGTGCATTCGGATCTGATGGTAACCTGAAAAAACATCCAAAAAAACTCATAATTGAAAAACCAACGGCTGAATCAACCAGCGCGTCGATTCGAGGCAGGGGGTAGCAATCTTTGGGGCACGATTTATTTAATAATGAAAAGTCGATACACATGCGTCATTCCCCCCCCCCCCCTTTTCACCATTACCACGTTGGAGACTCAGCCTGGATACTGGATCTCCGAGATGAAGCCGGCCTCCAGAAGCTTCTTGACCTCCTCGCGGATTGGCTCTTCCAGCTTGGTTGCGATGGTCCTCATCTTCTGGTGTATGGGGCGCGTCTTGGGATCCAGGTTTAGGCGGTGGCAGGCCACATCCGCATCGATGTCCGACATGTCAGTCGCGCTCCAAGCGAAAATGTCGACGTTGCTCTGGATGCAAGCCTGCACTCTCTCCTGGTCCTCGGGGCTCAGCCCCGCGCTGATCCGCACATTTTGCCCCTGTCCGGCGCTGGTGAAGACTTCCATCTCCACCACCTCCTACGCCAGCTCCAGCCGTGACTGCTCCCAGCCGGCCCTTGCCTCCTCTTCCTGCCCCAACTCCTCTTCTTCTCCTGCTCCCTCAACTTCCATCGCCTCCTCAAAGCTCTCACGCTGCTGCTGCTCAATCTCCACGCCACTCTGGGCTTCCCTCTCAGCTCCTTCTTCCACCTCCACCTGCCGACCCTCCTGCGGCTCCAACTCTTCGTCCCTCTGGACCTCCTGCACATCTCCTCCCCGCTGCTCCTCCTCAATCTCCTCCCCTCCGACTTCCTCTTCGGCTTCCTCTCTCGCCTCCTCTAGGCTCATCTCCTCCTCTCCGACTTCCTCTTTGGCTTCCTCTCTCGCCTCCTCTAGGCTCATCTCCTCCTCTCCGACAACTTCTTCATGCGTCGTCATCTCCTTCTACAACTCCTCTGCCTCTGTCATCCATGATATGGTGTTGACTGTCGTAACGTAGCACTGTCTTGCCACCTTCGGGTCCCCTCTGACCCTGACCTGCACCCCCCCCCCCATTGTTGAACTTGAGGCACTGATGAAACGAGGAGGGGACGCAGTGAAAGGCGCTGATGAGGGGGCACCCAAAGATGGCGCTATAGCTGCTCGGGGCGTCCACGATCACGAACCTGCAGTTCCGTGACACGCCCCCCAACTTTACGTGCAACCCTACTCCCCCTTCCACTTCCTTCCTCTCTCCTGAGAAACCGAACAATGGTCCGTCCGAAGCTAGTACTCTCTTGCCCTCAACCTGCATCTCATCGAAGGCCTTTTTGAAGATCACATTTACGGAGCTCCCGTTGTCCACTAGGATCTTGGAGACCGTGAAGTTTTCTACCGCCGTCTGGATCACTAAGGCGTCGCAGAACGGGTCTTCATAATCCGGCATATCCTCTGAAGAAAAGGTAATTTTTTCTTTCGGGGGCGGAGCCTGGGAGGTCGAGGCTACCCCCCTTCGGTACATGGTCTGGAGGCTACCCTTACGAGCAGCCTCGATCTCAACTCCTCCGTGGATCACCCCGATCCCTCCCCGGGTTCCTACATCCACCCGGTCCTCGCATCTATCCTCCGTCTCCCCTTGCTGCACTTCCACGATCCTCACTGGCGGCTCCTGCCTCCTCACCCCCCTGGCTTCTCTCACTTCTAAGAACTCTGGGCAGGTGGCCGTTGCGTGACCCTCCTCCTGATGGAAGTCACAAAAAGGCAACGCCACCCTGCCCCTTCTTCCTTCTCCCCCCATCTCTCCTTTTAGCTCCTCCCTGAGCTCCTCTCCTTCCTCCTCTACCTCGGCCAATCTTCATTGCCTCTTGCTGATGCTGAAAGCAATCCCTCGGCCCCTGCCTCCACGCCGACTGATCGTACATCCTCGGCTCGCGGAAGTTATCTCTTCCCTGAAAAGCTCCTCCTAACTCCTGGGGGCGACCCTCCTGAGGCCTCCAACCTATCCGGTTGTTTGGCTCCCGGGCCCCCCGTCCTTGATGCAGTCCCTGCTTCCCCTGACCTCGGGGTTCCTCTCTCCTCCTCTCTTCTCTCTGCTCCCTTCGCCTTCCTGCTTCTGGCTCCTTCACATCATCCTCCGCCAATCTGGCCAGCTTCCTCGCAAACGCCGGATTGGCCCTCTCGAAGTCTGTCTCCTTTGCCACCCTCTCCATGAGCTCCTCAAAAGAGAGGGGGGCACCCTCTTCAACTCCATACTGAAGAAACCCGGCCTCAGTCCCAGAGTAAACGCGAGCATCAGCGTATACCCTGGAACTTCCTGGACCAGGAGGACATCTTCCTGAAACCGGTCCACGTAATGTCCCAACGTCTCGTCCTGCTTCTGCCTCACCGCAAACAAGCACTCCGCCTCCTTCTTACGCTTCTTCGATGTTGAGAACTTCAACAGGAAACTTCTTCGCAGATCTTCGAAACAGTAGATCGACCTTCCTGGCAACTGGTGGAACCAGTCCCGTGCATTCTCCTTCAACGTGATGACAAACAGCCGACACTTGAAGGCATCTGTCATCTGCCTTATCGAATCGACAGCTTCAAACCACTGCACGTGTTGTACAGGGTCATCCTTCCCCGAGTAGTAGGACATGTCGGGCTCCCGGAACCCCTCCGGCACCGGAGATGAGATGATGAGCTCATTGAATGGGCTCTCGCCACCTGCCTGCCAAGAGGGCACGTCTTGCGGCCTCGGCTGACTGGCCCGATCCGCGAGACCGTGCCCAGGGAAGAGCTTTCGCACAGCAGCCTCCCTCTTGCCAACTTCTGCCGGAATCTCCTTCCCAGGACGCTGACCTGGGAAGAGCTCTCTCGCCGCCACGTCCCTCTCGCCAGCCTCCGCCGGGACCTCCTTCCCCGGGCGCTGTCCAGGGGCGTTCTCGCCCAAGAGCGGGACCTCCTCTATTGGGACCTGAGGTGTGGCTCACTCGCTTCTGACCGAGAAGGCTAAGCTGATGGTCTGCAGGACCTCTCGCCTGAAGTCATCCAGCATCTTCCTTGTCGCCTCTTCTCCCCGGGAGGGGGAACCTCCTGAACCAGATCCTTCACCTTCACCTCCTGCCATCGGACGAAACTCAAGTTTTTCTTGTATCAGCTACCTTCCACGCTCACCGCACCAGAACTGTTGAAGCCAAAATCTGACTTCGACAAGAGTTCGAAAAATAGGGGCGTAGCCAACACCTACTCGTCCCAAGCTCTGACCTCCGACTGGTCATGAAGGACTAGAAACTGACTCAAGGCCTTAGCAGGGAGGTCCCACCGCTTACCAGGAAGATCTCTGAGAGCTTCCCCTCTAAAGCCAAAAGCCGGGCTCGGAGCTCCTCAGAAAGCACAGAAAAAAACCTCTCAAGTCCCAGGAAAGATATCTCTGTGTGTACTTCTGAAGAACCCCTCTGGGTCTATTTATAATATTCTGAATTGGGTCTGCAAATAACCATACTGGGTTGTCCTGAAAATACCAGAATACCCCTGGTTGGGTCTGCCAACAGTCAAACTCCGCTGTTCTGAGGAGT
Source organism: Platanthera guangdongensis (assembly GCA_039583875.1). Classification (NCBI taxonomy): domain Eukaryota; kingdom Viridiplantae; phylum Streptophyta; class Magnoliopsida; order Asparagales; family Orchidaceae; genus Platanthera; species Platanthera guangdongensis. The sequence goes on from CM077150.1 coordinate 141,826,698, forward strand.
TATATGCAGACCACCAGGGGCAAAAGGGTAAAATTACCCGGGGTAGAAGAGTAAAAACTCTCTTGGTATAGAAATGTGAAAACGGCCACTTTTCTGTGTGGCGAGTGGGGGAGCACCTGGCGGCGAGACGGGCCTTCCTGCTCGTCTCGCCGATATCCTTTGCTATGGGGTCTTCTCGTGTTTTAAAGGTCTTCTCGCCGCCCTAGGAGGGGCGTCTCGCCTACTGCAGAGGCCACTCGTCTCGCCACCTACGAGTGGACCTCATGGTCCCACTTGCCCATCAATTCCACTCGTCCGCCTCGACTATTCGCACTTTGAGGATCTTTCGCGAGCCCGAGGTTGTACAGTCATGAGATTCAGCAATACCGCTCACCTTTGGATTGAATCGCGGAGGGACGGATCGCAAGGTCTTCATTATTAAGTCAATATTCGGGAATGTCTTTCCGAGAGATCTTGAGACATTGATGATCTTTGTGAAGTTAGTGTATATACTTTTCATCTCCTCATCAATCTTCATTCAGAACTGTTCATATTCAGATTCTAGTCGAAACAACTTCGACTCCTTTACCCGCGAAGTACCTTCATGTGTTAGCTCTAATAATCGTCAAATATCAAATGCAGTTTCACAATTGCAAATACAACGAAGTTCAGTTTTGTCTAGTGCATAAAATAAAGAATTCATGGTTTTCGCATTATTAGTTCATCTCTGCTTATTCGCATTATCTCATTTATCTTGCAATTTCTCTAGAGTTTGATCTCCTACCGTGACAGTGGTTGCAGTGTATTTTCATTCTACCTTGGCTCATACATCCATGTCATGAGTAATTAAAAATATTCTCATGCACGTTCTCCAGTGACTATAAACAGCCCCTGATAGAGCTCAAATTATCTTTATTTTAATTAGTATTTTGTTATTTAAATAATTAATTTATGTTTGTTTCATTTTAATTATAATCTAAAATGTGTTCTTTTATGGTTTCAGAATAAACTGGGCTGCCTATAGCAATTTGGAGTGCGAAAAAGTATAAATTACATACCCCGGATACGAGCGTGTACTTGGGGTCACACCCCTGACCCGCCCCTCGATCCAAATTTTGGTTGTCAGGTCATTTAAATTTACACGCCTGGGAGTCACGCCCATGACTAGGGGCGTGACTCCAAGATCACGCCCGTGAACTTCCATCTCGGATCATCAGCAGCCTCTCAGCCACCATGCCAGCGATCATGCCTCTGACACACCCGTGAACTCCAAGGTCACGCCTGTGTAAAGCACGAGGATCGGTCGTTACTTGCAAAGCCCGTCAAAAATTCCCGCCAGAAGCCGAAAAAAGAGAAGACACGCCCCTGACTGGGTCAGGGGCGTGACCCAGCCGTAACGCTCTGAATTAAAGTCAGATTGTGCTTGTTCCGCCTTCAGCATTCACACCCAAGATACGCCCCCAGGTCACGGGCGTGACCAGGGGGCGTGTAACCTGTACTTTTTCAGCTATATAAACTAGCTCCTGCAGCCAACCAGATATCGAATTTTGGAATCCAAGTTGTAATTTTTTGCTTTGTTCTAGCTATTTTAAGCCTTCGTGTACTCTTTTTTCTTCAATTCTAGTTAGTGTGCAATTTCATTTCACTTGTAATCTCTTAGCTTGTGTACTTTTCTTTTGAAGTAATAAAATTCTAGTCTTTTTCCCCTTACTCCCATCTCTTTTCTACATCATGTATTTCAATTATTTTGATGATTCTTCCATCTACATGAGTAACTAATTCTTATAGTACTCCATCGAGATGATCTGAGGATGAAGTAATTTTGTTATGATTTAAAATTTATTTTATCAAATTTGTTGAACGCATACGATTTACCTTTGATCAAATTATTGAAGCTATATAATCAATATATAGTTTTCATATTTATTTTTGTTCTTTAGTGTTAGCCGAGAAACTCATAAGACGAATCGATCACTTATAGGTAAAAAGAGTTGAACACAACACTCGAGAGAGGACAACATAACTCTTTCGGATTGCAATGGAATCCAATAGCGGGGTTCATAACCTAAAGCAAGTCTTAGGCGATGCAATTAGAGAATGAAAATTTGGTCGATAAACCTAAAGCTTAGTTGAACTTAATCCTCGAAAGAGGAGTGTTCATGTTTCGAGAACCACCACGGTTAAAACCACTTCAACAAGAGAATTGAACTTTTATTTCATTCCGTTTTTCTTAGTACAAGGTGATTCAAAAATCGGGTACTAGCTTTTAACAATCGTTTTAATCAGTTAGTTTTTCTAATCTTTATTTTTGCAAACCCAACTCCAATCTCTCGTTGATAAAACGGTACACTTGTCATTATCGGTCGCAGCATAGCCCCAACCCATAAAGTATTTAGCGTCGTTGCCAAGAATTTTGGTTGATAATTTGAAAAGTGAAATAGTTATTAATTTTATCGTTTTTTTCAAATTTTACATTCAAAAAAAGAATTTTAAAAGCGCAATCTAAATTCCCGGAAAAAAAAGGTTTGGCCTTGTCATCTCAGCATATCTCTAGTACCGTTGTGAACCTTTCACAGGGTAGATCTTAAGAAGCTCGGGACTAGTCCAACTCGCTTTTGAAAAAAACTATAATAAAAAAAATATTATAATAAATTTAATTTTGTTTTTTCCTTCTTCATCTTTTATTTTCCAAATTTTATTTTCAAAAAATAAAAAATATAAAGGCATAATCTAAAATCTCAGAAATGGAGGTTTGGGTTTGTCATCCCAGCATAACTCCTAGTACCAGTGCGAACTCTTCACAAGGAAGACCTCGAGAAGCTCAAGACTAATCTAACTCGCTTTTAAAATATATATATAATAAAAATAATATTATAATAAATTTAATTTGCTTTTTTCTTCATCTTTTATTCTCCATGCCCCTAATTTTCTTTTTTTATTTTTGGTATGTCACGAGGGGGTCCTTCTAACGATCATAATTTAAATTTTTACCCAGAAATCGAGCGCACCTTGTGGCGACGCCTACGATTTTGTGATCAAAGTTTATCGGTAATTCTCGAAGAATTAATCGGGGAAACCAAATTAGGAGATATGGAAGGTCTCAATCTTAATGAAGCCCTGCTACGAACCGTATCCTATTATGTGAGGCCGAATTGGGGGGGGAGGGGGGGTACTCAATCTAGCATTATTCGCTCGGCGGTGACGAATAATAATTTTGAAATTAAAACGAGTATCATCCAAATGGTACAACAATTGGTTATATTTGATGCCTTACCAGATGAGGACCCAAATTTACATCTCTCCAATTTTTTAGAAATTTGTGATACATTTAAAATAAATGGCAGTACTGATGACGACATTCATTTGTGTTTTTTTTCATTTTCATTGCGGACAAAGGCCAAACAGTGGTTGGGTTCTCTTCCTAGAGGATCTATCACTACATGAGCCAAAATGACGGAGAAATTCTTAACTAAATACTTCCCTCTAGCAAAAACCGCAAAATTATGAACGGACATTCTTTCCTTTATGCAAATCGATTTGGAGTCTCTTTATGACACATGAGAGCGATTCAAAAAACTTTTGCGGAGATGTCCTCATCATGCCCTTCAAGTTTGGCAGCAAATCCAAACGTTTTACAATGGCTTAAATCTCAAAACAAGACAAATGATCGATGCGGTCGTCTGGGGTACTCTTAAGAATAAAACCCTCAAGGCCGCTCAAGAGCTTTTTGAGGAGATAGTCATGAATGCTTATCAGTGTAATACTTCATGGTCGCGCCCTAACAAGCCGAACAGACTTTATGAGGTCGAGGCCACCAGTAATTTGGCACTTCAAGTAGAACGTTTAACAAAGCAAGTAGCGGAGATGTATGTTTCCTCGCTAATTGGGCCAATAATAATAATAATTTTATCGAAGAACATGTGGACTACATGGAAAAATTTTATCGTCCACCCTTTAACCCGAATAATAATAATCCTTTCAATAGTACTTATAATCCGGGTTTAAGCAATCATCCTAATTTCTCATGAATCAATCTCAAAAATGCTCAACCACACCACACATGAATCCTCCTAGATTCGCAGCACCACCACCGCAAAAACCCTCTTCACTTGAAGAGGTCTTCACTAAATATGTTGCCTCCAATGAGTCCAATATCCGAAACAATACTGGATCGATTAAAATTTTAGAAAATTATATTAGACAGTTCCCCAAGATGTTTTCAGAACACCAACAAGGAGCTTTGTCGGGCAACACTGAGCCCAATGCACGGGAAAGCGCCAACGCAATAACCCTCCGTAATGGAAAGTAGATAACTTCTACAAATTTGATTGAACCCGAGGTAAATGTTTCAACTTCATCTCCGCAAATTATTTCTTCTTCGGCTTTAGCTCCGCGTAATATTAATAATTTTTCTATTCCTAATCCATCTAAATTTAAAAATGAGCGTAATTAGCGTAATAAGCAGCGATATAAAAAATGCAACGATATTTTAAAACAAATTCAAATAAACATTCCATTCTACGAGACACTCTCTCAAATGTCTAAATACGCGAAATATCTCAAGGATTTGCTCTTAAATAAAAAAGAAACTTGAAGATATTTCGTGCGTTTCTCTTAACGCAGAATGCTCGACGGTTGTTTTTGTTGAGAAACCGCAAAGGTTGTATGTATTGTTTGTGTATGTAAATACAAGGAGAAAATACAAATATATAGGAGGAAGAGAGAGAGAAAAAAAATCATATACAAGATGTGGGACTAAAGAGGAGAGAACAAAACATGGGCCCAAAACATGGGCCTAATACATGGGCTATTCTAACACTCGCCCGCAAGCTGGAGCGTACAAATCATATGCAGCAAGCTTGGACAAGCATTGATAGAAGAGAGCCTTGTGAAGAGCCTTTGTGAGGACATCCGCAACTTGTTCCGTCCCTGGGAGATGCTTTACATTTAGCTTCTTCATTTGAACTTTTTCCCAAATAAAGTGACAATCGACTTCAATGTGCTTCGTTCTTTCATGGAAGACTGGGTTCTTGGCAATATGTATAGCCGCTTGACTGTCGCAAAGGAGAATAGACGGAGAACGTAATTTTACACTCATATCAGTGAGAAGACTCTCAAGCCACATTAGTTCTGAAACAACAGATGTCATTGTCCGGTATTCTGTCTCAGCCGATGATCGAGCAACGACCGTTTGTTTCTTGCTTCGCCATGTAACCAAATGTCCTCCAAAGTATGTGCAAAAGCCACTAGTAGATCGTCGGTCATTAAGAGAACCAACATAATCAGCATCTGAGTATGCCACCAAAGTTGGAGCAGAATAAGAGGTCTGGTAAACAAGTCCTTGACCAGAAGATGTTTTAAGATACCTGAGAATACGTTCAACAGCCTGAAGATGAGATCTTCGAGAAGAGTGCATGTATCGACTGATAAGACCAACAGCAAAAGAAATATCTGGTCTGGGAACTGTGAGATAGATCAATTTTCCAACGAGTCGACGATAATATTCAGGATTCTGGAGAAGTAAATCCGAGTCAGATGTCTGGGCGCACAACTTGTGATTTACATCCATAGGGGTATCACTTGGCTTACATCCTGAATACCCAGCATAATGAAGAAGGTCAAGACGGTACTTCCATGGAGATAAAGTAATCACATCCGGTCGTCTGGCAACCTCAAGACCCAAAAAATATTTTAGAGCTCCCAGATCCTTAGTCTGAAAGACGTAGTTTAGATGTACTTTGACTGTCTGTATCCCTTGTGAGTCATCTCCTGTAATGATGATATCGTCAACATAAACTAGCAGAAGGACCGTCCCTGTTGGTCGGTGACGAGTAAACAGCGAAAAGTCGGCTGAGCTTCGAGTAAAACCGATATCACGAAGGACCTTACTAAATTTATTAAACCATGCCTGTGGAGATTGTTTGAGACCATAGAGAGCCTTTAGAAGGCAACAGACATGAGACTCCCTCGTGGTCTCAAATCCGGGTGGTTGTTGCATGTAGACCGTCTCTTGGAGATCCTCATTCAAGAAAGCATTCTTGATATCCAGCTGAAAGAGGGGCCATTGGCGATGAACAGCGACAGAGATGAGGACACGAACGATATTGAGCTTGGCGACCGGAGAGAAGGTTTCCTCATAGTCGAGTCCTTGTTGTTGGGTGAAACCACGAGCCACGAGACGAACTTTTAAACGGTCAATGTCCCATCAGCAGCATGTTTTATGACAAAGACCCACTTACACCCAACTGGTCGCTGACCCGGAGGAAGGGGCACGACGCTTCAAGTCTGGTTAGCCCAGAGAGCAGACATTTCTTCCTCCATTACGGCCCGCCAGCCTGGATGTGCAAGCGCCTCCTGCACAGAGTTAGGAAAAGCAACCGAAGATAGAGAGGTAGCAAATGTGCGCAGAAGGGGAGAGAGGCGATGAAGAGAGACGTAGTTCGCCAGAGGATGAGCAGTGGAAGGCGGTACCAGATCAGCAGGACGAGGAGTATCCGTGGTAGAGGGCGTCTGCAGAGGGGCATCAGAACGGGGAGGGCGACGAGTGTAGACACGGACAACGGGAGGTTTGGAGGGAGCAGGAGCGGGTGCAGGAGAGACTGGCGAAGGTGGTGGAGTAGCGGGAATAACTGGGCGTGGGATGGATGGAGGGAGAGGAGTTGGGGGTGGAGTAAAGGAGCAGGAAAAAAAGGTTGTTCTTTTCGGAAGGTAACGTCAGCAGAAACGGAGATCTTTCGAGTAGCTGTAGAGTAACACACATAGCCCTTCTGGGAGCGCGAATAGCCGACAAAGATGTGTGGAGCCACCCGGGGATCCAACTTATCCGAGGATGGCCCCAGATAGTGGACATAGCAGAGGCTGCCAAAGACACGAGGCGGGAGAGGAAAAGCCGGAGTTGAGGGAAACAATAGGCTAAACGGAGTAGCATAGTTGAGGACGGAGGAAGGGAGACGGTTGATGAGAAAACAGGCAGTCGAGACCGCAAAGTTCCAGTAAGGCTTGGGAACATGCATTTGAAGCATGAGGGAGCGGGCAACATCTAGTAAGTGGCGGTTCTTCCTCTCGGCAACACCGTTTTGCTGGGACGTGTAAGCACAGGAGGTTTGATGAAGAATCCCGAATTCAGAGCATAAAGCGGTAAAATCATGGCTGGTGTACTCACGAGCATTGTCGGTGCAGAGTATTTTGAGTGTGGTGTGGAATTGTGTACGGGTCTCGAGGACAAATGCCCGAAAAACCCGGGGAAGCTCGGAGCGATCACGAAGTAAGTATAGCCACGTAGTTCGAGAGTGATCATCAATAAATGTGATAAAATGGCGAAATCCAGAGATACTGGGAATCTTAAAAGGACCTCCTACATCAGAATGTACTAAATCAAAGTGAGCAGCGCTCCGAGTATAATGCGAAGGAAAAGAAGAACGCGGCTGTTTGCCGAGGATACATGAATCACACTGAAAAGGAGAAAGGGATATCTGGAAGAGCCCACCGGAGGACCGGCAGAGGGGCATGCCCAAGTCGACGATGTCATGCAATGGAAGAGACGAAAGACAGAATGGTGGGACATTTGTCGAGAAGGTAGAGCCCGTTCCGCAACTGGTCTTTACCAATGGTAGTCCGCGTCCACCGATCCTGTATAATAAAGGAAGAGGAAGTGAATATAACGGAACAATCAAGATCATTCGTAAAACGTCCAACAGAGAGTAAATTAAATGGTGAACTCGGAACATGAAGAGCCGAGTGAAGGGAGATGGACTGGTTGAGAGAAAGATTTGTCGAGCCGGAGACGGGAACCAGCGCCCCATTGGCCACAGTGATAGACTTCGGATAGGGAGAATCCGAGTACTGGGCAGGCCGTCGCGAAGTAATGTGATGAGTGGCACCAGAGTCCACAATCCATTCCAGGCTGGTGGAGAGACAAGCAGTACCTGTGTTGGAGACGGAGGCAGATGGTGGGTTGAGCAGGCCCTGGAGATGCTGGAGCTGAAGACGGACGGTCTCAAGATCAGGAGGACTGGCGTCAGTAACAACAGAAGCCGTCGGACGAGGAGGATAACCAATTTTCTTATAGCAGGTCGCCTCCAGATGACCCTCTTTCCAGCAGAAGGAACACTTCGGCCGACCCCGGCCACGGCCCCGAGAGCCCGAACGTCGAGGGCCCCCCCCCCCCCCCCCCCCCCCCCCCCCCCCCCCCCCCCCCCCCCCCCCCCCACCCCCGAGCAGTTTGAGGAGGGAAAGGTAAGAGCGGAGGGTCCTGCTGTAGAAGGGTCGGGGGAGAAGGAGCAGAAGTATCTGGAGGAGGTGATACACTGAGAAGCATGGAGCATACATCGGATAAGGATGGTGTGGTGGGAGCAGCCAGGACCTGAGCACGAATGCTCAGAAGGTGAGGTGGAAGGCGGGCCATAATGATGGCAATGCATGTGACTTCCTTCTGAGCGCGCTGAGCAGCATGATCATTGGTGGAGGGCTGATGCTGTATCCAGGCTTCCGCAAGAGTTTTAGCCCGAGCGACAAGGGACGTCATATCTGAAGCCCCGTAAGTGTCGAGAGCAAAGAGGTCGGTGAATATGTCGTAGAGATGTTGAAAACTGTCGCGGCCTGAGTATAAGGAATGCAACTCATCCCATGTAGTCTTGGCTGTGTCGTGGTACATAGCCATCTGATAAGGCTCACCATCTAATGAATTCAGGAGCCAAGTCTGAACGCGACCATCATTACGGAGACAATCATCGGTAAGAGGAGACGGAGGTGCCTGAGTAAGATGAGGCAGAAGACCCTTGGCTTGAAGAACCCGTCTAACGGAGTGCACCCAAGCGATAAAGTTTTTCTTGTCAGAAAGAGATATGATAGTGATCCGCAGCTCGTCACGGACTTCAGCAGAGCAAGTCGGGCGGTCTGTAGGACAGGCCGGGTGGTCAACAGGCGGACTGGTCGCCGAGCCAGTGGAGGTACCCGAAGAACCCATAGAGGCAGACCGCAATAACAGATCACCGAGGGAGACTGCTGCGAGAAGAGTAGGAGATCGTGCGACCAGGCCGCAGCGGGAAGGCTGGAGAAGACCGCGACTAAAGAAAACGCGGGAAGGCACCAGTCCGCACGGGTACGCCGGACACCAGCAATGAGGCAAATCGCGACCAAAATGCGGACAAGGAAGAGTCCGCACGGTCTAGGTGAACACAGTGGCGGGGAGAACACGAGCCCGCAGCGGACAGGAGCAGGCCGCAAAAGAGAAACTGTGGCGGTCAAGAGCAGTCCGCAGAAGAGAGGAGCAGGCCGCAGGAGAGAGGAGGTCGCGGCGGACAGGAACAGTCCGCAGCGGACAGGAGTAGGCCGCAAGAGAAAGGAGGCCGCGGCGGACAGTAGCAGTCCGCAAGAAAGAAGAGCAGGCCGCAAGAGGGAAAAGCCCGCAGCGGTTAGGATAGAGGAGCTCGAGGCCGCAGCGGACAAGAGCAGTCCGCAAGAGACGGCGGATAGGGAGTAGCACAGGGAGATGAGCAGTCCGCGAGTAGAGAGGAGCAATCCGCGAGTAGAGAAGCTCGAGCAAACAGAAGAAGAGAAGCTCGCAGCGGATAGAAGAGGTGGGTCCCACGAGTCAGAGCAGGAGATGGCTATAAGAAGCCTGAGGAGGGTGGAACCACAGAGAGAGAGAAGAGAGGCGGATGCAGAGGGGCAGTCCGCAGAGGCCACGAGGATAAGGAAAAGCAGACCGCAAGAGATCGGTGCGGACAGACAGGCAGGCCGCAGTGGATGGCGGGCTGGGCGGTTTGAAGAAAAGCGGACAGACAGACAGGCCGCAGGGGATGGCGGGCTGGGCGGTTTGAAGAAAAAGGAAGACCGCAGTAAGAGGAACTTCTAGAGGACCGAACCTGGCCCTGATACCATGTTGAGAAACCTCAAAGCTTGTATGTATTGCTTGTGCATGTAAATACAAGGGGAGAATACAAATATATAGGAGGAAGAGAGAGAGAAAAAATCTTATACAAGATGTGAGACTAAAGAGGAGAGAACAAAACATGGGCCCAAAAAAATGGGCCTAATACATGGGCTATTCTAACAGTTTTAAATAAATTGCCGGAAAAATTAAATGATCTGTGACAATTCTCTATCTCGTGTTTGTTCGACAATTTGCTAATAAAACACGTCATAGCAGATCTAGGTGCTAGTATTAATTTGATGTCATATTCTTTGTTCAAGAAGCTTAGTTTGGGCACCCAAGCACAACTAAAATGAGCATCCAACTAGCGGATCAGTCGATTAAGTACCCAATAGGGATCGTAGAGGATGTGCTAGTTAAGGTTGATAAGTTTATCTTCCCGATAGACTTTGTCATCCTCGAAATCGAAGAGGACGCCGAAGTACCCCTCATACTCCCCCCCCCCCTCAACGTCACGTCTCAGGTGATTAATGATGTAAGTAACGGAAAGTTTCTCCTACAGGTAGGAAATGAAGAAGTTACTTTTAGCATCAATCCATCTATTAGAAATGCTCTTTCAAACAACGATTCTTGTTTTACATTGAAAACAAATTTGAAGATGAATTGTCGTGCTTTTTTCTAAAAAATCGCCAATTTTCGAAGATCAGGAGTTAGCCTCTTTATTTTGTTTAAAAAAATAACTCGATCGTTAAAATTTGAGCAAATAAATTTAAATAATTTTAAAATCAAAACGACTTATAAAGAACCGTCGAGCCTAGAATTTAAACAACTCCTGGATAATCTTAAATATTTATTTTTATAAAAAGATTCGAAATTGCCCGCAATTATTTATTTTGTGCTTAACGATTCGGAAATATCCAAATTAATAAAAAATTTAAATAATCACCATCATGCAATTGATTTACAAGCTTATGATATTAAGGGGATTAGCCCCTTGCTTTCTATGCTAGAGGGTAATTCCCGCGGCACCGTTCAGCCTCAACGACGTCTCAACACCAATATGAAGGATGATGTTAAGGCCGAAATTATTACATTATTAGATGTGGGTATTATTTACCCAAATTTCGAATAGTACGTGGGTTAGCCCGGTGCAAGTCGTGCCTAAGAAAAATGGAATAACGGTCGTATCAAATGAAAATAATGAGTTGATCCCAACCCGTACAGTTGCAGGTTGACGGATGTTCATCGATTATAGAAAACTTAATGATGTCACCCACAAGGATCATTTTTCGTTACCCTTCATTGACCAAATTTTAGAATGTCTTTCTGGTCACTCTCACCATTATTTTCTTGATGGTCTTCCAGGAAATTTTCAATTCTCAATCGCGCCCGAAAACTAAGAGAAAACAATGTTTACTTGCCCCTGCGACACCTTCGTCTATCAGAGTATATCATTTGGTCTTTATAACGCGTCAGCTACATTTCAGAGATACATGTTGACAATTTTTGATGAGTTAGTGGAAAACGTGATGAAAGTTTTTATGGACGGTTTTTTTATTTTTAGTGATTATCTATCATGTGTTTGTTCGACAATTTGCTAATAAAGCACGTCTTAGCCGATCTAGACGCTAGTATTAATTTGATGTCATATTATTTGTTCAAAAATCTTGGTTTGGGAAATCCAAGCACAACTAAAATGAGCATCCAACAAACGAATCGGTCGATTAAGTACCCAATAGGGGTCGTAGAGGATGTGCTAGTTAATGTTGACAAAATTTATCTTCCCGGTAGTGTAACGCCCCGAAAATCGTTTTTGAGCTGATCGCGTCCAAAAGAAATTTTGGTGCCTGTATAGGGGTACACGGCCTAGGACACGGGCGTGTCTAAGGCTGTGTCTTTCTTTGTGTTTGGCCGGCTGTGTCCAGAGAAGGACACGGCAGGAAACACGGGTTGTGCGCAGTTTTGACACGGGCGTATCAGGTGTGACACGGGCGTGTTCATACCCGTGTCCCCACCCGTGTTCAGCAGGGACGTGACGGTTGGCGTGACGGTTATATGTGACACGACCCCGGTCACGGGCGTGTCGAGGACCTGACACGGGCGTGTCAGGTTGAGATACGGGCGTGTCTTAGCCCGTGTGGTTTTTCTGTGTTCGACGAACGTGCCTGGATCGAGGCACACGGCCTGGGACACGGCCGTGTGCAAGGCCGTGTTCGGCCTAGGTTTGAGGATTTTGTACAGATCTGAGTTGTTCGTTTTCTTTAAGTAAGATCTGACGGCCCATATGTGTTCCTGCTCTGTTAAGGTCGGGAATGGTGGGTTAACTCCTCATTTCTCCCTTAAGCTTTCTCTTTTCAAGGAGTTAGAGCAAGGAGGAAGAAGGAGGAGGATTCCGGCCGCCGGCGGATCATCGGAGCACCGTTTAGAGAACCGAGAGCGGATCCGTGGAGGAAATTCCGTTGCAAAAACTTCTATCCGGATAGTTTTCCATGGCGCAAAAGCGTACTACAAGGATAACGATTCTCTACTTGAGCATGTGAAGCTCTCTTCCTTTTGCATAGGGAAACCCGCTCCCGCGAGTGTGCGGCGAGTGTGCGGTGTTTTCTGGGGTTGATGTGAATAGTCCCCCTTGTGTTGCATATAGAGTCCGGAATCGAAGTACGGACATAGGCATTGTGTGTGAAGCCTACCCGGACATGTTGGTCTGGATCGGTGATGTTGCATTTGTTATGGTTGCCGGAGAAGACTCCGTGCTTTGGGTTTTCGGATTTCTACGCGGTAGATTGCAGCTGGGATCCTTGGAGATTAACTCCAAGGCGCACCCGGAAAACTGAGCGGAATCGTTGTTCTGCTAACTTGGCGGTCAGGGAACCAGCCTTGAACATAACTGGGTTATGTGATTGTTTTGGAATAGCAGGATCCGAGAGAAGCTTGGCTCGTGCGTACGTCTTAAGGTGAACTACGCGGTGTGAGCAACGGGCAAGTGGAATCGGACCTGGGCTTTGTGGTTCGGTGCGAGAGACCCGAAAAGGGGACTGGCCGTTGGCATAGTCGGGAGACTTAGATGGTGGTCAGAAAGGCTTGATTGCTCACGAGGTTGCCATCCTAGGGGTGGTGGTGAAGACGCTGAAGTGTCATGATTCACCGATAATGTGCCATGAGTGCACGGAGTGTTTGGCCATGCGAGCCTACACCTGTGACGTAGTATGTTTGTTCTATACTGTTTAGCTGGGCTAATGAATTGCAGAGGAGCACCGTCGTCCCGAGTTAGGGCGGGGTCGTTATAATTTGGTCGGCTTTGGCTGACTGTTGCTTTGTTTGCCACTGTGCGGTGGAATGTTGCTTGCAGGTGCTGCGGAGCCGAGTACCAAATAGCGGGCTGGAGGCCATGTTGCTGTGCTGGCCCTCGAAGGCCAAAGAGAATAGTTGTTCTTTATTTTGTCAAGTGTGGCCGGCCTGCAAGCCGATGTATGAAAATCATTATATTGCTAAGTGAACTCTTGTAAGGTCATAAGGCCAAGTTTCTTTCAGTGTATTTGTATTTCATTTCAGTTGTAGTGGTTGTGGACATTCTTGATTATTGGATTACAGTTATGGGTTCTTTCAACTGTTTAAAAGATTCCGCTAGAATGCTCTGTGTTAGGAAGAGTAGTCTTCATTGGATAGTTTGGTTATTCATACGTAACCCTTCCGACTGTCCGTGGTATATGGCATCGGGTTGCAGCTAGACCTTCTGTTATATGTCATACGACGGATGGGGGTGTTACAATTCAATGGTAACACTACTATCCTACTTCTGGTTATGCGCGGTGGAAGACGATCAAATTTATAGAAGTGGTGATAGCACCGCCGTCCTTCATGGAATAACTTCTAGTAGCGGATTAACCCCTATACAGGTTCCACAAAACAACCTGGCTCTCTAACGGATCTGAACGATGAATCTTTCGGGATGTACCATAATTTGGTATCAGACTTCTGATTACGGTCAGGCTTAAATGAATTCGTGGGCGAATTCTTTTAAGGAGTGGTGAGCACATGTGTGCGTCATCGTTATAACATCAAAAAGAACCCATGAATGTTCACTTAGGAATGAAAAATACACTTGTTTTGTGGAATCTGAGTGTTCCAATGATTGCTTTTAGCAATTTGTTTGTCGTCTAATCGTGGGTCTTTGCTATCATAGGCAGCTAGGAGCGGTGCTGGTCAGTCGGAGCGTCCGCAGTCGGCAGAAAGTAGTGCAGCGAGGGACGTGCCTATAACACCTCCTTCAGCGGAAACCATCAGGTTGGCGGCTGAAGCAGTCTTTGCGATGATAAATGCCCAACCTGCAACGCAATTGCGCCACGCACCACCTATTGTTGAGCAAGAACCGGTTAGGGCGGCAGAGCCGAGAGTGGTGGAGCACGCGGCAGTGGATCAGGTAGAGCCGAAGAGAGCTACAGAGAGACAGCTCAAGCATGTAATGGGCTTTAATCCTCCGAGATTCGATGGGGTTGGAACGTCAGCTCAAGCTGAGGATTGGCTCTCTACGATAAAGAGGGTCTTGAAGGCCACGTTAACTGAGGAGTGGCAGAAGACCACCATAGCGACCTTCCTTTTGGCTGGTAAGGCGAGGCTGTGGTGGGATGAGTTGGAGTTTCATCTCTTAGTGGGAAGGCAGCTTGCTGATGTGCCTATGGAGGAATTCTCAAGATTGTTCTTGGCCAAATATTTACCCTCTGCTCCGAAGCTTGAGATGGAGAATCAGTATCTTGGGTTGACTCAGGGAGCCAGAAGCGTGGACGAGTATCTCCACGAGTTTACACGGTTGGGTCGGTGTGTTGGTGCTATGTTTATGGAAGAAGAGAGGAAGACCAACCGATTTTATGAGGGTCTACGCAGCGACCTACAATTACTCCTTGCTGGGCCTAAGGCGCAGGGCTTCCTAGCCTTGGTCAATTCGGCCGGGTTATTGGAAAAGGTTGTGAAGAAAGGGCAAGAGAAGGACCCAGGGGAAAAGAAGGCAGAGTTCAAAGTGCCAAATGCAAAGTCAGGATTCCGCAGATGTAACAAGAAGCAGAGGACTTCGAACTCAGCCCCTTCGTCTGGTACGTCGGAGCAACCGCAAGTCGAGTCCCAGGAGCTTGCTACAACTGTGGGAAGACGGGGCACTTTTCTCGTGAGTGTTGGAGCGGACGTGCAAAGTCCGAGAGGAAGCCTGGAGCGACCTATGAAGAGAAAGGGAAGGCGGTGGAGTCAACTGCATCCCATCATGCTCCAGCCCAGCCTAGAGTTTATAATCTTAGTCTGCAAAAGGTCATAAAGCAAGCTGACGTGGTGACAGGTATGAGTTAAATTTTAGCAGTTTAACTTTATGTAGTTGTTACCTCTTTTTATTCGTTAGCTTGTTATTCTTGGTGCTAGGTTTCGTGTTGGTTTTCGATTGTCCGGCGAGAGCCCTGTTTAATACGGGGGCTTCACATTCCTTCTTGTCTGAAAGATTCGTGTCGCGCATCGGGGTCCCTTCCTCGATGGCAAAAGACAGGTTGGATGTGTTGTTGCCCAATGGGTGCTCAATGCGCGCGGATAAGTTCTGTATGGTAAAGATACGGATTGGGGACCAGGAGTTTGATTTGCGAGCGTTGGTACTACCGTTATTGGAGTTCGACGTAATCTTTGGTATGGACTGGCTCTCGGAGTAGCAAGCTTATATCGATTGCAACCGAAAGGAGGTTAAGTTGGGGCTGCATTATGAACGGGAGACTACGTTTGCGGGCATGAAGGGGTCGGGTAAAGTTTTGATGTCGTCCCTTCAAGTGATCAAGGCAGTTCGGTCTGGTGCAGAGCTGTTTGTCACCTTAGTGCAGGCTTCAACGCCTAGGCCAAGTCTGGACAGTATCCCAGTTGTGTCCGAGTATCCTGATGTGTTCCCAGATGATCTCCCAGGAGCCCCTCCTCAGCGGGAGATTGATTTTACTATTAAGCTGGTACCGGGTGCCAAACCGGTGTCACGCTCTCCGTATCGGATAGCGTCGCGAGAGATGGCGGAGTTGAAGGTGCAACTGCAGGAGTTGTTGGAGCAAGGGTATGTGCGTCCAAGTTCGTCGCCTTGGAGCGCGCCGGTTCTTTTCGTTAAGAAGAAGGATGGGAGCTTGCGACTCTGTATTGACTATCGGGAGTTGAATAAGCTTACGGAGAAGAATAAGTATCCGATCCCCAGGATTGACGATCTATTTGATCAGTTGGTTGGGTCAACAGTATATTCGAAGTTAGATCTGAAGTCCGGCTACTACCAATTGAGGATAAGGGAAAGCGACATCCCAAAGACAGCGTTCAGCACGCGGTTTGGGCATTACGAGTTCACGGTCATGTCGTTGGGCTGACCAATGCGCCATCCGTGTTTATGGATCTGATGAACAGGACGTTCAGAGAATACCTGGATCGTTTCGTGATAGTATTTATCGATGATATCTTGGTATACTCGCAGTGTGAGGAGGACCATTACAAGCATCTACACATGGTGTTGGAGACGTTGAGGAGAAATCAGTTGTATGCTATGTTCTCCAAGTGTGAGTTCTGGTTATCCTCAGTAGCGTTCCTTGGTCATGTTGTTAGTTGAGAAGGGATAGCGGTGGATCCGGTGAAGATAGTGGCGATACGGGAGTGGCCTATTTTGACTACAGTGGCGGAAGTCCGGAGCTTTCTGGGGCTTGCCGGCTACTACAGGCGCTTCGTATAGAACTTCTCGCGGATAGCGTTACCACTCACGACGTTGACAAGGAAAGATCAAAAGTTTGTGTGGTCGTTGGAGTGTGAGCAGGCTTTTGAAGAGTTGAAGAGGCGGTTGACCACGGCGCCTATTTTATGTTCGCCGAGTGGAACCGAAGGATTTGAAATTTATACTGATGCTTCGGGCAGTGGTTTGGGCTGTGTTCTGCTACAGCATGGGAGCGTGATAACCTATGGTTCACGACAATTGAAGGTTCACGAGAGGAATTATCCGGTTCACGACTTAGAGTTAGCGGCCGTGATATTCGCTCTGAAGCTGTGGAGCCACTACCTGTACGGTGTGAATGTTGATATCTACACCGATCATAAGAGCCTGAAGTACTTGTTAGATCAGAAGGATCTGAACATGAGGCAGCGGAGGTGGATGGAGTTCTTGGGGGACTACACCTTCGAGATACATAATGTACCTGGGAAAGGAAATGCAGTGGCGGATGCATTGAGCCGCAGGGCTCCTGCGCAAGCCAGTTGGTTGTCGGTACATGATGAGAGCTTGGTCCATGATTTGGAGGCATTAGAGATCTCCTGCGTTGATAAACGGTCTAGTGCCGAGGCGATGTTGTGTTGGGCAGAGGTGCAGTATGACCTGGCTGATAGAGTTCGACGGGCTTTGGTTCAGGATAGCAGCATGAAGCGGATCTTAGATGAATCTTTGGATGGGTCAAATTCCCAGTTTGCGGTTGAGGATAGACTGTTAAGGAAGAACGGTCGTCTATGCGTCCCTAGTGCGGATAATCTTCGGGAGGAGTTGATGTACGAGGCTCATCATACCAAGTACTCAATCCACCCGGGAAGCACAAAGATGTATAGAGACAAGAATAAGTTATTCTGGTGGCCAGAATTAAAGAAGGATGTAGCACTTTTTGTGGCCAAGTGCCAAACTTGTGTCTTGGTGAAGGCGGAGTGTCAGAAGCCCGGACTCTATATGAATAGAGACATGAAGTTATTCTGGTGGACAGGATAAAAGAAGGATATAGCACTTCTATAACTATCTGGTGAAGATGTATAGAGACATGAAGAAGTTATTCTGGTGGCCAGGATTAAAGAAGGATGTAGAACTTTATGTGGCCAAGTGTCAAACTTGTGCCTTGGTGAAGGCGGGGTGTTACGAAGACTTCTATCCGGATAGTTTTCCATGGCGCAAAAGCGTACTACAAGGGTAACGATTTTCTACTTGAGCATGTGAAGCTCTCTTCTTTTTGCATAGGGAAACCCGCTCCCGCGAGTGTGCGGCGAGTGTGCAGTGTTCCCTGGGGTTGACGTGAATAGTCTCCTTTGTGTTGCATATAAAGTCCGGAATCGAAGTACGGACATAGGCATTGTGTGTGAAGCCTACCCGGACATGTTGGTCTGGATCGGTGATGTTGCATTTGTTATGGTTGCCGGAGAAGACTCCGTGCTTTGGGTTTTCGGGTTTCTACGCGATAGATTGCAGCAGGGATCCTTGGGGATTAACTCCAAGGCGCACCCGGAAAACTGAGCGGAATCGTTGTTCTGCTAACTTGGCGGTCAGGGAACCGGCCTTGAACATAACTAGGTTATGTGATTGTTTTGGAATAGCAGGATCCGAGAGAAGCTTGGCTATGAAGTCGGGTTAACTCCTCATTTCTCCCAACCTGAGGATTGGCTCTCTACGATTGTTTTCGGACAAGAAGGAATGTGAAGCCCCCGTATCAAAAACAATAGCAGGATAACCCCGATCCGTTAGCCCTCATAACTCCGAGTTTCTATAACTCCGAGTGACGAAGAGCATACAATCGTTGTTCTGATTGTATGGTGCTATGTTTACGGAAGCAGTTTGGAATTCATAAAGAAATTCCAGCACAAAGACTACCGGGAAGCTATCCGTGACAGTGTCACAGCTCCACTCTAGGCGACGCTACCGGGCTGCAGCCCAAGCACCCCAACTCCTCTCCAGCCCACTGGCGGGTTGTTGGTGGTCACAGCCTCCCTTTGATGAGCGAACTCGACAGTTAAGTTGGGCATATGTCTGTACTACCCCAACCACCGAATACGACGGTTTGGACACAGCCGTCCAAACTAGTGTACCCCTATACAGGCACCATCTAGTACCCTTGGTATCAGCTTGGTCGGATCCGAGAGAACCTGCATGGGAGCGTGATAGCCTATAGTTCACGACAATTGAAGGTTCACGAGAGGAATTATCCGGTTCACGACTTAGAGTTAGCGGCCGTGATATTCGCTCTGAAGTTGTGGAGGCACTACCTGTATGGTGTGAAAGTTGAAATCTACACCGATCATAAGAGTCTGAAGTACTTGTTAGATCAGAAGGATCTGAAGATGCGGCAGCGGAGGTGGATGTAGTTCTTGGGGGACTACACTTTCGAGATACATTATGTACCTGGGAAAGGAAATGCAGTGGCGGATGCATTGAGCCGCAGGGCTCCTGCGCAGGCCAGTTGGTTGTCGGTACATGATGAGAGCTTGGTCCGTGATTTGGAGGCATTAGAGATCTCCTGCGTTGATAAACGGTCTAGTGTCGAGGCGATGTTGTGTTGGGCAGAGGGGCAG
The DNA here is from genome assembly GCA_039583875.1 of Platanthera guangdongensis. Classification (NCBI taxonomy): domain Eukaryota; kingdom Viridiplantae; phylum Streptophyta; class Magnoliopsida; order Asparagales; family Orchidaceae; genus Platanthera; species Platanthera guangdongensis. Next base: position 141,845,848 of record CM077150.1, read on the forward strand.
TATGACCTGGCTGATAGAGTTCGACGGGCTTTGGTTCAGGATAGCAGCATGAAGCGGATCTTAGATGAATCTTTGGATGGGTCAAATTCCCAGTTTGCGGTTGAGGATTGACTGCTAAGGAAGGACGGTCGTCTATGCGTCCCTAGTGCGGATAATCTTCGGGAGGAGTTGATGTACGAGGCTCATCATACCAAGTACTCAATCCACCCGGAAAGCACGAAGATGTATAGAGACATGAAAAAGTTATTCTGGTGGGCAGGATTAAAAAAGGATGTAGCACTTTATGTGGCCAAGTGCCAAACTTGTGCCTTGGTGAAGGCGGAGTGTCAGAAGCCCGGAGGTCTCCTAAAGTCCTTGCCTATCCCGGAGTGGAAATTCGACGACATTTCTATGGATTTTGTGCATGGTTTGCCAAAGTTGCGGAGGGGAAACGACGTCATCTGGGTGGTCGTAGATAGATTGACAAAAGTATCACATTTCATCCCGGATAGGAAGGAAGATCCGGTGGAAAAGTTAGTCAAACTCTATGTGGATAGTATCATGCGATTGCATGGTGCGCCCCGCAGTATTGTTAGTGACCGAGATGGATGCTTCACGTCGAAGGACTGGAGGCTGGTGCATAGTTTGTTGGGAACTAAGCTGAGTTTCAGCACAGCCTTCCATCCACAGACGGATGGTCAGACCGAGAGGGTCAACAGGACGATGGAGGACATGCTTCGCATGTGCGTCCTAGATTTCGGAAAGTATTGGGAAGATCACCTGTACATGGTGGAGTTTGCGTATAACAACAGCTTTCAAGCGAGTATTAGAATGGCACCTTTCGAGGCCTTTTATGGGAAGAAATGTCGTACGCCGTTGTCTTGGTTGGAGACAGGCGAGTCAAAGTTGTATAAATGTCAAGCGGTGGAAGACGCCACTTCAATGGTACGTACAATTCAGGAAAGGTTGAAGATCGCTCAGGACAGGCAAGCAAAGTACTATAACGCCTGTTAGAATAACCCTTGTATTGGGCCCATGTATTGTTGGCCCATTTATGCTTCTTCTTCTTTAGTCCCACATCTTGTATAGGATTTGTTTCCTCTCTTTCTCTCCTATATATTTGTATACTCTCTTTGTATTCATATACTCAATCAATATACATAAGTTTCTGGTCATTTCTACATGGTATCAAAGCGAGGTTCCGACACTCGCGGTTTGCCGACGTCTGACCGCACTGTGTATACTCTCTCGCGGTCTTCCTCCCGCGGCTTGTTTTTCGTGGCCGGTCTTGCCTGCGGTCTCTCTTCTGTCCGCCGCGGCCTTTCTTCTCGCCGCGGCCTCCTACTCTGTCCGCTGCTCAGATCTGCCTGACCGTGCGGGCTGTCTACTTCTCGCCTGCATCTTGGTCGCGATCTCCTGCCTTCTCCTGGTCGCGCGACTTGTCTCAGTCCGACGCGACTTGTCTCAGTCCGGCGCGACTTGTCTCAGTCCGGCGCGGCCTGTCTCAGTCCGGCGCGTACGATCTGCCTGACCGTGCGGGCTGTCTCCTTCCCGCCTGCATCTTGGTCGCGATCTCCTACCGTCTCCTGGTCGCCCAACTTGTCTCAGTCCAGTGCGGCTTGTCTCAGTCCGCCCGGCTTTTCTTTATCCGCGGCTTCTTCCCTAGTCATCTCAGTGATGCGGCCTGTCTCCATGACTTCCTCTGGTACTTCTCCCAGCTCAGCGGCCAGCCCGCCCCCTGTCCATCCGGCCTGTCCTCCAGACCGCCCAGCCTGTTCTGTCGAACTCCGTGACGAACTCCGGATCACTACTATCTCTCTTTCTGGCAAGAAGAACTTTATTCCTTGGGTACATTCTGTTCGGCGGGTTCTCCAGGCTAAGGGCCTTCTCCCGCACCTTACTCAGGCACCTCCTTCTACACCTACGGATGATTGGCTTCGTAATGACGGTCGTGTTCAGACTTGGATTCTGAACTCCTTGGATGGTGAGCCCTATCAAATGGCTATGTACCACGACACCGCCAAGGCTATGTGGGATGAGCTCCATTCCTTGTATTCTGGCCGCAATAGCCTCCAGCATCTTTATGACATCCTCACTGATCTCTTCACTCTCGACACTGGCGGCGCCTCAGATATGACCTCGTTTGTCGCTCGGGCTAAAACGCTTGCTGAAGCCTGGATCCAGCACCAGTCGCCGAACACTGATCTTGCTGCTCAACGGGCTCAGAAGGAAGCTGCTTGCATTGCCATCCTTATGGCTCGACTTCCTTCTCATCTTCACAGTCTTCGTGCTCAGGTCCTGGCCGCTCCTACTACGCCCTCTTTTTCGGATGTCTGCTCCATGCTTCTCCGGGTCTCGCCTCCTCCAGATCTTCCAGCTCCTTCTCCACCGGCTCTCCTTCAGCATGCCCCTCCGCTCTTACCCTCTCCTCCCCCTTCTACTCTGGGGGGACGGTCGGGCTCGCGGGGCCGTGGCCGTGGCGGCCGTGGCCGGCCAAAGTGCTCCTTCTGCGGAAAGGATGGCCATCTTGAGGCGACTTGTTACAAGAAACTCGGCTACCCCCCCCCCCCCCCCGCCCGACGGCTTCTGCCGTTACTGACGCTCCTCCTCCGGATCTCGAGACCGTCCGTCTTCAGCTCCAGCATCTCCAGGGGCTGCTCAACCCCCCCTCGGCCTTCGTCGCCTCCGTCTCCCACACAGGTACTGCTTGTCTCTCCCACAGCCCGAGTTGGATTATGGACTCTGGCGCTACTCATCACATCACTTCGCAACGGCCTGTCGAGTACTCGGGTTCTCCTTATCCGAAGTCCATCACCGTGGCCAATGGGGCGCTGGTTCCTGTCTCCGGCTCGGCCGATCTTTCTATCCACCCATCCCTCCCTCTTCGCTCGGCTCTTCATGTTCCGAGTTCCCCTTTTAACTTACTCTCTGTTGGGCGTCTTACGAGTGACTTGGATTGTTCTGTTATATTCACTTCCTCTTCTTTTGTTATACAGGATCGGCGGACGCGGATTACCATTGGTAAAGGTTAGCTGCGGAATGGGCTCTACCTTCTCGATGCCTCTCCGATCGCTCTGTCTTCCGTCTCCTCCACTGCCTGGCATCGCCGCCTTGGTCATGCCCCTCTGCCAGTTCTCCAGCGGGCTCTTCCAGACCTTTCTTTTACTTCTTTTCAGTGTGATTCATGTATTCTCGGCAAACAGCCACGTTCTTCGTTTCCTTCGCATTGTACTAGGAGTGCGGCTCCTTTTGATCTTGTTCATTCGGATATTTGGGGACCATTTCGGATTCCTAGTATCTGTGGTTATCGTTATTTTCTCACCTTTATTGATGATCATTCACGCACCACGTGACTCTACTTACTTCGCGAACGCTCCGAGCTTCCCCGGGTGTTTCGGGCATTTGTCCTCGAGACCCGGACACAATTCAATATCACCCTCAAAACTCTCCGTATTGATAACGCTCGTGAATACACAAGCCACGACTTTACCACCTTATGTTCGGAATACAGGATTCTCCATCAAACCTCTTGTGCGTATACCCCGCAACAAAATGGGGTTGCCGAACGCAAGAACCGTCATTTATTGGATGTTGCCCTCTCCCTCATGATCCAAATGCATGTTCCTAAAGCCTACTGGAACTTTGCGGTCTCCACTGCCTGCTTTCTCATCAATCGCCTCCCTTCCTCTGTCCTCAATTATGCGACTCCCTTCAGCATATTGTTTCCCTCCACTCCGGCTTTCCCTCTCTCGCCCCGTATCTTCGGAAGCACCTGCTATGTCCACTGCCTCGGGCCCTCCTCCGATAAATTGGATCCCCGGGCGGCGAAACACATCTTTGTTGGCTACTCCCACACCCAGAAGGGCTATGTTTGTTACTCACCCGCTACCTGCAAGGTCACTGTCTCTGCTGACGTTACCTTCCGGGAAGACGAACCGTTCTTTCCTGCTCCCTCTCCTACTGCTCTACCACCGCCTCCTCTTCCGCCGTCCTTCCCTCGTCCCGTTATTCCTGCTACTCCACCACCACCACCGCTCTCTCCTCCCCCCGCTCCTTCTACCACCAAACCGCCTGTTATCCGGGTCTACACTCGTCGCCCTCCCAGTTCCGTTGCCCCTCTGCCGCCGACCTCTGCCGTGGACACTCCGCGTCCCTCTGATCAGGTAACGCCCTCCACTGCCCATCCTCTGGAGGCCTACGTCTCTCTTCATCGCCTTTTCTCCACCTCTGCACACCTTTGCTACTTCTCTCTCTTCGATTTCTGTTCCTAACTCTGTACAGGAGGCGTTTCAACATCCGGGCTGGCGGGCAGCCATGGAAGAGGAGATGTCTGCTCTCTGGGCTAACCAGACATGGTCTGTTGTCCCCCTCCCTCCGGGTCAGAAACTGGTAGGGTGCAAGTGGGTCTTTGTCATCAAACATGCTGCTGATGGGACGATCGACCGTCTGAAGGCTCGCCTTGTCGCTCGCGGCTTCACTCAACAACAGGGGCTCGACTATGAGGAAACCTTTTCCCCGGTCGCCAAGCTCAATACCGTTCGGGTCCTCCTCTCTGTCGCTGTTCATCGCCGGGGGCCTCTCTTTCAGCTCGATGTTAAGAATGCTTTCTTAAATGGGGATCTCCAGGAGACGGTCTACATGCAACAACCGCCCGGGTTTGAGACCACGGGGGAGTCTCAGGTTTGCCGCCTTCGCAAGGCTCTGTATGGTCTCAAACAATCTCCACGGGCCTGGTTTGAGAAATTCAGTAAAGTACTTCGAGCTGTCGGCTTTAGTCGAAGCTCGGCTGACTTCTCACTCTTCACTCGTCACCGACCATCAGGGACGGTCCTTCTATTAGTATATGTTGATGACATCATCATCACGGGAGATGACTCACAAGTGATACATGCCGTCAAAGCACATCTGAACTCGGTCTTTCAGACAAACGACCTGGGGACTCTGCGATATTTTCTGGGTCTTGAGGTTGCCAGGCGACCGGACGGCCTTATTCTATCTCAACGGAAATACTGTATTGATCTTCTTCATGATGCTGGTCTCTTAGGGTGTAAGCCATGTGATACCCCCATGGATGTAAACCACAAGCTGTGTGCTCAGGCTTCTGACTCGGATCTTCTTCTCCAGAACCCTGAATATTATCGACGACTTGTTGGAAAGTTGATCTATCTTACTGTTACCAGACCAGATATTTCCTTTGTTGTTGGTCTTGTCAGTCGATACATGCACTCTCCTCGCAAGTCTCATCTTCTGGCGGTTGAACGCATTCTGAGGTACTTAAAAACAGCCCCGGGTCAAGGACTTGTGTACCGCACTTCCTCGTCTGCTCCTACCTTAGTGGCATACTCTGATGCGGACTATGCGGGCTCTCTTGATGACCGGCGGTCTACTAGTGGTTTCTGCACATACTTTGGGGGACATTTGGTTACATGGAGAAGCAAGAAACAAGCGGTCGTTGCTCGCTCATCGGCTGAGGCAGAATACCGCGCAATGGCTTCTGTTGTATCCGAACTCACATGGCTTGAAAGTCTTCTCACTGATCTGGGTGTAAAATTACCTTCTCCTGCTCTACTTCTTTGTGATAGCCAAGCGGCTATACATATCGTCAAGAACTCAGTCTTCCACGAAAGAACGAAGCACATTGAAGTCGATTGTCACTTCGTTCGAGAGAAAGTTCAAATGAAGAAGCTCGATTTAAAGCATGTTCCAGGGACGGAATAAGTTGCAGATGTCCTCACAAAGTCTCTTCCCAAAGCATCCTTCTATCAATGCTTGTCCAAGCTTGGTGCATACGATTTGTACGCTCCAGCTTGCGGGGGAGTGTTAGAATAACCCTTGTATTGGGTCCATGTATTGTTGGCGCATTTATGCTTCTTCTTATTTAGTCCCACATCTTGTATAGGATTTGTTTCCTCTCTTTCTCTCCTATATATTTGTATACTCTCTTTGTATTCATATACTCAATCAATATACATAAGTTTCTGGTCATTTCTACAACGTCAAGCATAAGAACGTGGAGTTCGGTGTTGGCGACTAGGTGTATTTAAAAATCAAGCCGTTCAAGGGTGTTTCGCGGGTTCGACGCTTGAAGAAGCCGAGTCCGAGAAACCTAGAACCATTTGAAATCCTGGAGCGTGTTGGCCAAGCAGCGTATAGATTGAAGCTGTCGGTGGAATTGAGTGGGCTACACGATGTGTTCCACGTATCGGTGTTGCGTAAGGCGGTGCAAGAGCCTTCGCAGATAGTTGCAGTCGATCAAGTGCCGGTTGATTACGAGTTGACGACAAAGGTCAAGCCTATACGTATAGAAGACGTTGAAGTCAAACGACTCCGCAACAAGGAAATCTGAATGGTTAAAGTCTGTTGGGATAACTGCGGACGTGAGGAGCTTTCATGGGAGCGAGAGCAAACTATGTTGGAGGAATACCCCGAGTTATTCCACTCAGGTAACATTTAATTTTGTGTACCTTCACTTAATTTCGAGACGAAATTCCTTAAGGGGGGAGATTTGTAACGCCCCGAAAATCGTTTTTGAGTTGATCGCGTCCAAAAAAATTTTGGTGCCTGTATAAGGGTACACGGCCTAGGACACGGGCGTGTCCAAGGCCGTGTCTTTCTTTGTGTTTGGCCGGCTGTGTCCAGAGAAGGACACGGTAGGAAACACGGGTTGTGCGCAGTTTTGACACGGGCGTGTTAAGGGTGACACCGGCGTGTTCATACCCGTGTCCCCATCCGTGTTCAGCAAGGACGTGACGGTTGGCATGACGGGTTATATGTGACACGCCCCCGGTCACGGGCGTGTCGAGGACCCGACACGGGCGTGTCAGGTTGAGACACGGGCGTGTCTTAGCCCGTGTGGTTTTTCTGTGTTCGACGATCGTGCCTGGATTGAGGCACACGGCCTGGGACACGGCCGTGTGCAAGGCCGTGTTCGGCCCAGGTTTGAGGATTTTGTACAAATCTGAGCCGTTCGTTTTCTTTAAGATCTGACGGCCCAGATGTGTTTCTGCTCTGTTAAGGCCGGGAATGGTGGGTTAACTACTCATTTCTCCCTTAAGCTTTCTCTTTTCAAGGAGTTAGAGCAAGGAGAAAGGAGGATTTCGGCCGCCGGCGGAGCATCGTTTAGAGAACCGAGAGCGGATCCGTGGATGAAATTCCGTTGCGAAGACTTCTATCTGGATAGTTTTCCATGCCGCAAAAGCGTACTACAAGGGTAACGATTCTCTACTTGAGCATGTGAAGCTCTGTTCCTTTTGCATAGGGAAACCCGCTCCCGCGAGTGTTCGGCGAGTGTGCGGTGTTCCCTGGGGTTGACGTGAATAGTCCCCCTTGTGTTGCATATAGAGTCCGGAATCGAAGTACGGACATAGGCATTGTGTGTGAAGTCTACCCGGACATGTTGGTCTGGATCGGTGATGTTGCATTTGTTATGGTTGTCGGAGAAGACTCCGTGCTTTGGGTTTTCGGGTTTCTACGCGGTAGATTGCAGCAGGGATCTTTGTGGATTAACTCCAAGGCGCACCCGAAAAACTGAGCGGAATCGTTGTTCTGCTAACTTGGCGGTCAGGGAACCGGCCTTGAACATAACTGGGTTATGTGATTGTTTTGGAATAGCAGGATCCGAGAGAAGCTTGGCGCGTGCGTACGTCTTAAGGTGAACTACGCGGTGTTAGCAACGGGCAAGTGGAATCAGACCTGGGCTATGTGGTTCGGTGCGAGAGACCCGAAAAGGGGACTGGCCGTTAGCATAGTCGGGAGCCTTAGACGGTGGTCAGAAAGGCTAAATTGCTCACGAGGTTGCCATCCTGGGGGTGGTGTTGAAGACGCTGAAGTGTCAGGATTCACCGATAATGTGCCCTGAGTGCACGGGGTGTTTGGTCATGCGAGCCTACACCTGTTGCGTAGTATGTTTGTTTTATATTGTTTAGCTGGGCTAATGAATTGCAGGGAAGGAGCATCGTCGTCCCGAGTTAAGGGCGAGGTCGTTATAATTTGGTCGGCTTCGCCTGACCGTTGCTTTGTTTGCCACCGTGCGGTGGAATGTTGCTTGCAGGTGCAGCGGAGCCGAGTACCAAATAGCGGGCTGGAGCTCATGTTGCTGTGCTGGCCCTCGAAGGCCAACGCGAATAGTTGTTCTTTATTTTATCATGTGTGGCCGGCATGCGAGCCGATGTATGGAAATCATTATATTGCTAAGTGAACTCTTGTAAGCCCATAAGGCCAAGTTTCTTTCAGTGTATTTGTATTTTATTCCAGTTGAAGTGGTTGTGGACATTCATGATTATTGGATTACAATTATGGGTTCTTTCAACTGTTTAAAAGCTTCCGCTAGAATGATCTGTGTTAGGACGAGTAGTCTTAATTGGATAGTTTGGTTATTCATACGTAACCCTTCCGACTGTCCGTGGTATATGGCGTCGGGTTCCAGCTGGACTTTCTGTTATATGGCATACGACGGATGGGGGTGTTACAGGTAGACTTTGTTATCCTCGACATCGAAGAGGATGCTGAAGTACCTCTGATACTCGGCCTCCCCTTTCTCGCCACCTCTTGGGTGATTATTGATGTAAGTAACGGAAAGCTTCTCCTACAGGTACGAAAAAAATAAGTTACTTTTACCATCAATTCTTCTAGGAGAAATGCTCTTTCAAACGACGATTCTTGTTTTACCTTGGAAACAAATTTGAAGATGAATTGTCGTGTTTTTCTAAAATAATTTCGCCAATTTTCGAAGATCAAGAGTTAGCCACGATGTTTTGTCTAAAAGAAATAACTTGACCGTTAAAATTTGAGCAAAAAAATTTAAATAATTTTAAAATTAAAACGTCTTATGATGAACTGTCGAGCCTAGAATTGAAACAACTTCTAGATCATCTTAAATATTTATTTTTAGAAAAATATTCAAAATTACCCCCGATTATTTCTTTTGCGCTTAACGATTCGGAAATTTCCGAATTAACAAAAAATTTAAATAATCACTGCTATGCAGTTACATTACAAATTTTTGACATTAAGTGGATTAGCCCCTCGTTTTGCACACATAAAATTATGCTTGAGGATAGTTATCGCGTCATCGTTCAGCCTCAACGACTCCTCAACCCCAATATGAAGGACGTCATTAAGGCCGAAATTATTAAAATATTAGACGCGGGTATTATTTACCCAATTTCGAATAGCACGTGAGTTAGCCCGATGCAAGTCGTGCCTAAAGAGGTGGAATAACAGTCGTTTCAAATGAAAATAATGAGTTGATCTCAACCCGTATTGTTACGGGTTGACGGATGTGCATCGATTATAGAAAACTTAATGATGTCACCAAAACTTTAAAACATCTTTTCGGTCACTCTCACTACTGTTTTCTTGATGGTCTTTCGGGATATTTTCAAATCTCAATCGTGCTCGAAGACCAAGAGAAAATAACGTTAGTTGTCTCTGCAACACCTTCGTCTATCGAAGGATGTCGTTTGGTCTCTGTAACACATCAACTACATTTCAGAGATATACGTTGACAATTTTGACGAGTTAATGGAAGACGTGATGAAAGTTTTTATGGACGATTTTTTTGTTTTTAGCGATTCTTTTAAAAATTGTCGAATTAATCTTGAATGTATTCTTCAACGTTGCGAAAACACAAATTTGGCACTCAACTGGGAGAAGTGTCACTTTATGGTCCGAGAGGGGTTAGTCCTCAGATATAAAGTTTCAAGTAAAAGGATAGAGGTCGATAGGGCCAAGATCGAGGTCATAGAAAAATTTTCCCCTCCTACTAACGTTAAATCTATTAAAAGTTTTTTAGGACAAGCGGATTTTATAGGCGGTTTATTCGAGATTTTTCAAAAATTACAAAACCATAAACTCACATTTTAGGAAAAGAATCTGTGTTTATTTTTGATGAAGAATGATTTAAAGCGTTTAATAAAATTAAAAACAAATTTATTAATTCGTCAATCTTAATTGCGTCAAATTGATCTTTATCGTTTGAAATAATGTGATGCGAGCGATTTTACCGTAGATGCAGTTTTAGGCCTACGAGTAAACAAATATTTTCACCCGATTTATTACACTAGTAAAACGCTCAAATCCGCCCAAACTAATTATATAACGGAAAAAGAACTTTTAGCGATAATTTTTGCGTTTGATAAATTTCATTCATATATAACGCTATCAAAAGTTATTGTTTTTACTGACCACTTCGCTCTCAGGTACTTACTAAATCAAGGAGACGCAAAGCCCGACTACTAAGGTGGATTCTTCTTTTGCAAGAGTTCGATTTGGAGATTTGAGACAAGAAGGGAGCGGAGAACTTGACGGTCGACCACTGTTGAAACCGAGAAATCGGTCTCTGTGGAGTTCGGGGTCCCTAAAAAGGGGTGACCTCACACTTACTGCCCTCAAGAGAATGTCACGGACCAAAGGCTCAGGAAACTAGGAACAGACCCTTGGCTCTAGCGTGGAGGTCCCACCACACACCCGGAAGGTCACGAGAGCACTTCCCCTCCCTCACCAATGGCTGAGTTGGGCACCTTGGAGAGCTCTCAAACTCTACCAAGAAGGATCCTAAGGGGGAGGAAAAACCAAAACTCCCCTCACCAAAGATACCGAAGGGGGTCTATTTATAGTTTTCTCAAACCTAGGGACCAAAAGGTAAGAAATACCCCGAAGACAAATAGGTCCTGCGCCAATAGAAAATATCCACACCTGGTGGGAAAGAGGTAATTCCACCACTGAGGGCACAACGGTAAAAACATGGTCAAAAGAGGTCCGGGGGTGAAAGGAGGCTAAACCATGCCCCTCACCTTCCCCGGACACCTGAGGCAAGTGGGGGTTAAACCACTCCACCCCTCCTTCACCTTGGGGACGGGCGAGTCCCGTAGAAGAACCGGGAGCTGGGGGTGAGACCCTGGCTTCCGGCCAATCTCACCCCGCAAGACTGGGCTCCTAGGCGACCTGGGCGAGACCTTGGCCGCCAGCCGGTCTCGCCCCGCAAGGATGGGCGCCTGGGCGAGACCTTGGCAGCCGGCCGGTCTCGCCCCGCAAGGCTGGGCGCCTAGGCGAGACCTTGGTCGCCGACCGGTCTCGCCCCGCAAGGCTGGGCGCCTAGGCGAGACCTTGGCCGTCGGCCGGTCTCGCCCTGCAAGGCTTTGAGGTGCAGAGGGCGAGACACCAACCTCTAGCCGGTCCCGCTGCTACTACCTCACACCTAGCAAGCCGGGGCGGGTGTTGGCCAACTCGCCGCACCCTCCCCCTAAAAGTGGTCAGGGGGAGGCAGATTTTTCCTTCCCCTACTAGTATATCCTGCAGATCCACCAAAATTGGCCTCCAGGAGTGCGAAACTCTCAAAAAGCTTAAAAATGCGCAGCAAGTCTCACGGCATGTTTGGGGGCCCCTTTTCGCAAATACGGGGTTGTACACAATCCCCGCTCTTTTCGAGCGAGTCTCACGCTCGGAAAGAAACATCCAACCCAACGTATTTGCTGCGTAGCCTTCTTGGAGACGAAAACACTTGGCCTCCCGGGGGGGTCAACCTATCATGCCAGCTAGTGGGAGCCTGGTCAGCGAAATCATCTCGGGGTAAGGTCTACTCCCCCCTCCGAGAGATCAACCTGTCATGTCAGCTAGTGGGAGCCTGATCAGTGGAATCATCTCGGGGTAAGGTCTACTCACCCCTCCGAGAGATCAACCCGCCCTGCCAGCTAGTGGGAGCCTGTTCAGCGGAATCATCTCGGGGTAAGGTCTACTCACCCCCCGAGAGATCAACATGCCCTGCCAGCTAGTGGGAGCCTGTTCAGCGGAATCATCTCGGGGTAAGGTCTACTCACCCCCCGAGAGATCAACCTGTCCTGCCAGCTAGTGGGAGCCTGGACAGCGGAATCATCTCGGGGTAAGGTCTACTCTCCCTCCGAGAGATCAACCTGGTCTGCCAGCTAGTGGGAGTCTGGTCAGCGAAATCATCTCGGGGTAAGGTATACTCTCCCTCCGAGAGATCAACCTACTCTGCCAGCTAGTGGGAGCCTGGTCAGCGGAATCATCTCGGGGTAAGGTCTACTCACCCCTCAGAGAGATCAACCCGCCCTGTCAGCTAGTGGGAGCCTGGTCAGCGGAATCATCTCGGGGTAAGGTCTACTTACCCTCCGAGAGATCAACCCGCCCTACAAGCTAGTGGGAGCCTGGTCAGCGGAATTATCTCGGGTTAAGGTCTACTTACCCTCCGAGAGATCAACCCGCCCTGCCAACTAGTGGGAGCCTGGTCAGCGGAATCATCTTGGGGTAAGGTCTACTCTCCCTCCGAGAGATCAACCTGCCCTGCCAGCTAGTGGGAGCCTGGTCAGCGGAATCATCTCGAGGTAAGGTCTACTCTTCCTCCGAGAGATCAACCTGTCATGTCAGCTAGTGGGAGCCTGCTCAGCGGAATCATCTCGGGGTAAGGTCTACTCACCCTCCGAGAGATCAACCCGCCCCTCCAGCTAGTGGGAGTCTGGTCAGCGAAATCATCTCGAGGTAAGGTCTACTCACCCTCCGAGAGATCAACCCGCCCTGCCAACTAGTGGGAGCCTGGTCAGCGGAATCATCTCGGGGTAAGGTCTACTCACCCCTCCGAGAGATCAACATGCCCTGCCAGCTAGTGGGAGCCTGGTCAGCGGAATCATCTCGGGGCTTTTCATGGATCACAAATGTTTTCTGGCGGTCCCTTTCATCAATCATAGTTGATACAATGCAAGCAAAGTTCATTACAAGAGATGATTCACTTCTTCCCTACCTCCCTTTTTCCTTCGTGCATCATCGGATCCCTCCCCGAGTGCCCACATCAACCCTGTCCTCACATCTCTGCTCTGCCGCCTCGGTTTGGACTTCTTCAATTTGCACCGGATCTTGCGATTGTTGAGGCTGTTGAGGCTGTGGTGCTGGAGCTCTTGTCCTTCTCAACTCCAGGAATTCGAGGCAAATAGCTGTTGCATGGCCCTCCTCCTGGTGGAATTTACAGTAGGGTAACTCTACTTTGACTCTTCTTCTTCCCGCGCGGTTCCTCCTCTCCCTTCGACCAATCACCATCGTTTGTTGCGGTGGGGGTAGGAGCTGTCTAGGGGCTTGCCTTTTGAACTTGAACCTCCCTTGACCTTCATGAAAATCCCCCCACCTTGGACGAGACCTCTTCCTGGGTGCCCACATCAACCCTGTCCTCACATCTCTGCTCTGCCGCATCGGGTTGGACTTCTTCAATCTGCACCGGATCTTGCGATTGTTGAGGCTGTTGAGGCTGCGGTGTCGGAGCTCTTGTCCCTCTCAACTCCAGGAATTCGGGGCAAATAGCTGTTGCATGGCCCTCCTCCTGGTGGAATTTACAGTAGGGTAACTCTACTTTGACTCTCTTCTTCCCGCGCGGTTCCTCCTCTCCCTTCGACCAATCACCATCGCTTGTTGCGGTGGGGGTAGGAGCTGTCTAGGGGCTTGCTGAAAGTGCAGCTAGATCTGAAATACTCTAGAGGGGGGGTGAATAGAGTATGGTGCTTAAAACCTTTTTACAACAGTTGTTGTAATCTGAGTGAACAGGGAAGCAAATATTAAATCTAATCACAGAAACTATCTAATCACAAAGTAACCTACAAAAGAAATTAATTACAGATCCTAACTAATCACAGATCAATCACAGCCAGAAACAAAAATAAAGACAAGCAAGCCAGAAGACACAAGGAGCTATAGTGGTTCCCCTAAACTTGGGTACATCCACTCTTCTAGCACCCTAGGTAGGAATCCACTGCAGCATGAGTTGATCAGGTGTCCTGGGCACCAATGAGCTTTTGATAAGGTGCTCAAAAACCAAATCAGATTTTTTGATCAGGTGTCTTGCCACCAATGAGCTTTTGATAAGGTGCTCAAAAACCAAGCACAAACTTTTGAAGGGAGTTTGAAAAACCCTTTACAGAGATGGGGATGAGAGAATGATGGAAGTCTTCTCTTTCTCAAAGCAGCTGAGAACACTATGTGGATTTTGATGTTGTCAAAGCTCCCCCTGAGTTCTTGAGATGTTCAGGAAATGAAGCTTTGCTGTAGGGTGATAGGCCTTCAGAAATTTGATCTCCAACAATTGATGATTTCAGCTACAGCTGAAATGTTAGGTGTCTGGAGTCTTTGAATGATGTTGGCCTTGAACACTTGAATCAAAGGGGATCTGAAGATTTCAGATTTGTTGATCTCCTTTGGTGTGTATTCTTGTATGAATTCTTTTAGACAGAGAATGTCTACAGCTCTTTCTCTTTTTCTCTTGTGAACAGTTGATGTTGAGAAAGATGTTGTCCAGAGAGTATTTTTTTCTTGTTCTTCTTGTTCTGCTTATCTGTGTTGTGTGTCAGTGAGAGATTCAAAAAACTTGTGTTTTATTCTCTGGTTCTGAATAGAAAATAATCTTCTGTCAAGAATAGCCGTTAGCCTGTCATTAATTGCATCCTTAATTGCAAATGTCTTCTGGGGGAAAGTCCAAAGAAACATTCCTTGATAATCCCTTGAAACTTGATCCAGAATAAATGAAAACGGCTAGAAAATCTTCTGAATTAATTGTTGAATAACTCCTTAACTGTCCTGAATTTGAATCTTGGAAATCCTTCAACTCTTCAGAAAAACGTCGAACTGAGCTCCACTATCGTCGAACTCAGCACAGCGATTTGGACTTAGACAGCAACAGAGATCGTCGATCTGAGCTCAACTATCGTCGAACTGAGCTCAGAGATAGAGAATCAATACTGGAGTCAAGATCGTCGAACTGAGCTCGAATACCGTCGAATGGAGTTCGACGATTTGTTGAAGTTGAGCTCAGCGATCGTCGAATGGAGTTCGACGATCCGTCGAAGTTGAGCTAGACGATCGTCGATTGGAGTTCGACGATTCGTCGTACTGAGTTCGACGATATGACTTAGTCTCCAAATTGAAAATCTTTGGTCTTGAGGGCAGCTTCCAAACCTAATTACTAACCCTTAGACTCAATTCTAGTTGACCTTTAGATCTATACAGGAGGTCAAAAACAGGTTTCCTAAAGACATAGTGATACTAACCCAAATTAGTAATAGGGTGTTCCAACAATCTCCCCCTATTTGGGTTAGGATTACTATTTACAAAACTTTGCAGAAATTAAAGAACAACATACAAAGCAACAATAAACAATCAACAAGCAGAATCACAGATATATTATCCCAAACAGAAATCAAGAATCAGAATAATTGTCACCTTACAGAATTATTCTTTCTCATTTCTCTTTATAAGTTTGATTTCTCTATTAGGATCAAGAGCTTCTTTCTTTGGCCTTCTGTCATCTGTTGCACCTAGAGAAGTTTGCTGTTTGGGCCTTGGTACCACAGCTTCAGGATGCAGCTCCATATATCTATCAGAATCAAAGAATTTGCTTGAGGCATATCTTTCCAGTTCTTTCTTTTTTTATTCAGACAATGTAGTAATGTTGGAGGAATCTCTGTCTTGCTCTTTAGCTTTCTTGATTTGATCCAGGGCAGCTAGCTCTTTCATCCTGGCAGTCCATGCAGTAGGGTTATTTTTTGGATCTTCAAAGGGCACTGGAGGCTCATATTTGTTGGATGGATTATCTAAAGGAGCTCTGGATGAGACTACTTCTTTTAACTTGTAGGGAAAAAGACCTGATGTTGTATCTGATGAAGCTTGTCCTTCCCTAGAGTAAGGATGTTGTCTAGAATAGTCTTTTGAGTAGACTTGGAATTCCCTTTGGCTTCCTCTGTAGCTTCCTCTTCTAGATTGAGAACCTCTGGACTGGCTTCCCCTATAATAAGATCTTGCATGAGGCTGATAGGGGGTTTGGCTTTTGGCAGAGGGTTGAGCAGCTGAGCTTCCACCTGCACCTCCATCAGGAGGAGGTGGTGGAGGAGGATGAGGATGATGAAACTGAGAAGATCCTTTCTCATACTTCCTCTTCTTCTTCATAGCTTTTAGTTGGTTCTTGGAATACTGCATCCAATGCTCAGTAATGGGACAGTCATGAAGAATGTAATAAGGTATGTCATTAGTGTCCTTTACTTTGGCTGGAGGCACCCTTTTCATAGCTTTGCTCCTTGCCTTTCTTTTTCTGGCTATGGTGGCAGAAGAATCATCAGAATCAGTCTTGAATTCATCACTTTCAGAACTTTGCTCATCATATAAAGCATCAATCTTTTTCAAATATTCTTTCTGAAGTTGAGTTGGAACAGATGAAGCAGCAGTGGTGACAGCAACAGATACAGCACTAGTAGCAACAGAAGTTGTAGCAGCAGTTGTAACAACAGACACAGAAGTTTCTGGAGCAATCCTTTCAAAAGAAATAGCAGCAGTAGTGACAGTAGTAACTGGAGCAGCAACAGATTCAGAAAGAGTGCTTTCAGATATTCAGCTTCAGCAGTTGAATCATCAAGAAGACTGAAAGAGGGAATGGTGGATGATGTGTCAATGTCTGGTTGTGGGTAGTGGTGTAATGGGTGGAATACTTCTTCTGTTAAAGGAAGAGTTGGGATTGGAGATGGAATAGATGTTGGAGATGGGCTGGAAATGATGATGGTGGATGGGGTTTGAATGGTGGATGGAACTGGAGGAGATGGAATAGGAGGAGGAGGAGAAGCAGCAGCAGGCAAGTCATTTGCAGGGGCAGAGACTTGAGGGGAAGTGACTGTTACAGTCCTAGTGCCTGAAGTTGTGCTTGCAGAAGGCCTGCTGGGCTTGGTTATCTGCCTGTCTCATTTGCCAAATAGGGCACAGGACAATCTCTTTGATGCATTAATATGTATCCCAGAAGATACTAGCAGGGTAGGGCATCTGTTCTGAAGAAAGAGCCCTAGGATCCTCCCAAAATTCACAAAGTTCTTATTGATTTTCTTTTTAATCAGGTCAAAGAAGACCTCTCCCCAGTTCAATTGCTTCTTGTCCACAATGGCTCCCATCAAGCACAGCTGATATCTAGAGATAGTATCATGTGCTGAATGCTTGGCCAGCAAAACTTTTCCTACTACATCAGCCAAAAATTTATATTCCACAGCTAGGTTCTTCTTCAGCAGCTTGCTAGGGTTAGCATCAGAGTGACCCATTCTTGAAAGCAAATCAGCAAATTCCTCTCCAGATAAATTAGCAGAATCTCTTCCAGAACGTAACTCAAAAACTTCTGTCAGAATAGCTGGAGTCAAAGGTACCTGGGTTCCAGAAATTGACCCAACTACTGTGTTTTGATCCTGGTTGTGGGCAGTGTAGACCCACTCCTTAATCTCATCAGCAGACAGCTTGATTCTGGTGGACATGATGATGGCTAATTTCTGCTCCTTGAACAGTTCCAAAATATCCTGAAAAACTTGATCAGTGGTGCTGAATGACTCCATGTCTATATCAAATCCAGCATCGAATTTCATTGCGGCGAGAACAGCAATAGAGACGGCCATGGTTACCTGCAAAAATCAACAAACAAACCGACCAAGTGTAGAGATGTTTGGAGGGAAAGAGAATTTTTGCAGAGAAATCGAAAGCGCAAAAGGAGAACGACGGCGAAAAATGAATTTTATATTAGGGTTCGACGTAGAAAAGGAAAGATCGTTGAACTCAGTTCGACGATCGGGGCTTCTAAAGGAATCTGAAGAGTCTTCAATATCGTCGATCTCCGTTCGACGATATTGGAGAGCGTCGAGCTCTGTTCGACGATCGTTCAGAGAACAAAATCGTCGAGCGTCGTTCGACGATCGTTGACCGGAAGAGATAGTTGAACACTATCTGAGAAACGCTGAACGCAGGTCGACGATTTCGGAAATCGTCGATCTCCGTTCGACGATCTGGGGGAAAATCGTCGACTGCAGTTCAGAGACCAGAAATACACTCTAGACACTAAAAAAAATCAAGATGTTTGCCTAATCTTGGTCAATTTTTAAAGTTTCAAAATCTTGGATATTATTTTAGACTTTCTCCATCTAACATTCCTAACTGATTTAGGAAGAAGCTGTGTTTCTTTTCATCCAAGGGTTTCGTGAAAATATCTCCCCTTTGCAAATCAGTTGGGATATATTGAAGTTCAATTTTATTCTTCTCAACATTATCCCTTAAAAAGTGATGTCTAATCTCTATGTGTTTTGTCCTACTATGGAGGACTGGATTTTGAGCTATAGAAATAGCACTGGTGTTATCACAAAAGATTTTTGACTTCTCTAAGTTGTAGACATAGTCTAGGAGTTGGTTTTGAATACACAAGATTTGTGAACAACAACTGTCTGCAGCCATATATTCAGCTTCAGCAGTTGAAGTTGACACAGAAGTTTGTTTCTTGCAAAACCAGGAGACAAGTCTGTCACCAAGAAACTGACAAGTTCCACTGGTGCTTTTTCTGTCAATTATGCATCCAGCATAATCAGCATCAGAAAATCTAGTTAATTCAAATGCTGAATCTTTTGGATACCAGAGACCTAGATTTGGACAACTTTTAACATACCTGAGAATCCTTTTAACTAATGTTAGGTGTGACTCTCTAGGGCTTAATTGGAATCTAGCACATATGCATGTAGCAAACATTATGTCTGGTCTACTAGCTGTAATGTACAGTAAAGAGTCAATCATTGCTCTATAAGTTATCTGATCAACAGGTTTCTTATGTTCATCAGCATCCAATACAGCATTGGTATGCATAGGTGTTTTCATACAAGATGCTTCATACATGCCAAATTTCTTAACCAATTCATTTGCATACTTGATTTGAGAAATAAAGATGTCTTCAGCATGTTGTTTGACTTGCAATCCTAGAAACAAGGATAGCTCACTCATGCTACTCATTTCAAATTTAGAATGCATTAGGTTGGAAAACCTTCTGCACAATTTTGAATCAGTAGAGCCAAAAATAATATCATCTACATAAATCTGTACTAGTAGGGTATGGGACTTATGGGTTCTAATGAAAAGAGTTTGGTCTACTCTACCCCTTATAAATCCATTTTCCAGAAACAAGCATGCTAGGGTCTCATACCATGCTCTAGGAGCTTGCTTGAGAGCATATAATGCTTTGTTCAACTTAAAAACATAATCAGGATAGGTTGGAGAGATAAAACCTGGAGGTTGTCTCACATAGACTTCTTCTTTGATGTCTCCATTTAGAAATGCACTATTTACATCCATCTGATATATCTTGAAGCCTTTGTGTGCTGCATAAGCTAAGAAGATTCTGATGGCTTCTAATCTTGCAACTGGTGCAAAAGTCTGGTCATAGTCTATGTCTTCTTCTTGAGAGTATCCTTGAGCAACTAGCCTTGTCTTGTTCCTTACAATTACTCCTTGATCATCCAATTTGTTTCTGAACACCCACTTTGTTCCAACAATGGAGTGATCCTTAGGCTTTTGTACTAGTTCCCAAACTTTGTTCCTTTCAAATTGATGCAACTCTTCTTGCATTGCAATGATCCAGTGTGGATCTTGCTCTGCATCTTGAATGGATTGAGGTTCAATTTGAGAGAGAAAGCAAGTGTGCAACAGGTTTTGGTTGACCTGATTTCTGGTTTGCACACCAGCTGAGATGTCTCCAATTACTTGGGAAATTGGATGGTCTCTTGATGTTACTAAATCAACATGGGGTGTTGATTGTTCACCAACCTGTGTTGTTATTTCCTCTTGTGGTACAACAACTGGCTCTTCAAGTTGTTTTTCTTCAATATGTTGAATGTTTTCTTCATCTTCACTGCTTTCCTCTTTTTGAGTAACCTGTAACTTGTTCAAATCTTCAACAAGAGAATGTACCTGCAAGGGTTCTATGGTAGAAGTATTCTTCTCCTTGAAAGACATGTTAGATTCATCAAATGATATGTGAACAGATTCCTCAATTTTAAGAGATGATTTATTATAAACCCTATAAGCCTTACTGATCATGCAGTATCCCAGAAACACTCCTTCATCGGCTTTAACTTGAAATTTTGCTAGATATCTCTTGTCATTATTATGTATATAACAAATACAACCAAAAACTCTAAAGTAATCAACTTTAGGTTTCTTCCCTTTGAGTAATTCATAGGGAGTCTTGCTCTTTAGTTTATATATTAAACTTCTGTTCAGCACATAGTTGGAGGTGTTCACTGCCTCTGCCCAAAAGGATAGAGAAAGGTGAGCATCTGACAACAATGTAGTGCAAGATTCAATAAGGGTTCTATTTTTCCTTTCAGCTACCTCATTTTGTTGAGGAGTTCTAGGAGCTGAGAAAGTATGTCTGATCCCTTCACTCTGACAGAACTCTTGTATAAGAAGAGAATCAAACTCTGTCTCATGATCATTTCTGATCAGGACAATGTGAGTATTGAACTCAATCTGTATGCATTTGAGAAACTCTGTCAAACACTTAAAGTTATCAGACTTCTTTCTCAGAAAGAACACTCATGTGAATCTAGAGAAGTCATCTACAACTACTAAAGTGTAAGATTTCTCTCCTAGTCTTTGTACTGTAATGGGTCCAAAGAGATCCATGTGTAACAGATACAAGATCCTAGGTGAATCACTCTTATTAAGTGACTTAAAACTATTTTTAGTTTGCTTGCCTAATTGACAAGCCCTGCAGAGTCCTTCCTTCTTGTAGGAGCCAGAAGGTAGTCCTCTAACAAGGTTGTCCTTGGATAGCCTAGCAATAGTTCTAAGGTTTAAGTGTCCTATTCTCTTATGTCATAAAACATTAGATCTACAGACAGAATTAAACAGGCAAATGTCTACATCTGTTGAAAGAAAATCTACTAGATAGATGTTACATTTTCTTTTACCTGTCAACACAGTTGTGTTGTCCTCTGACTTGATCTTGCATAATGCTTTGCTGAAAGTCATCTGTTAGCCTTCATCACATAGCTGACTGATGCTTATCAAATTGTGCTTCAGTCCTTCCACATAAGCTACCTTTTTGAATGTCACTGTTCCAATTTGGACTGCACCATATCTTTTAGTTTGTCCAAAGTTTGAATCACCAAAAATAATTTTGGGTCCAAGCTTGGCTTTAAAGGATGTGAGTTTGTCCTTGTTTCCTGTCATGTGCCTAGAGCACCCACTATCCAAGTACCATTGTTGGTTTGATGTTGGATAGGTCTTCACCTGCACATAAAATAATTCATTTGTTTTTGACTCAGTTTACCTTGGGCCTAGGTTGATAACCTTTAAACTCAGAAATAAAAGACATCCCAGGTTGACTCTTATAACCTTCAGGATGATATCTCCTTGGAAGTATTATCCATTCAGTATAAGGGTTAAAGCTTTGGGATGAAGGACTCCTAAGATTGGATTTTGATTTGCCCTTGAAGGAATTTCCAGAGCTCTGATCTCTGTTCGACGATCGTGGAGCTGCGTTCGACGATCTTGGGTCAGATCGTCGAGCTCCGTTCGACGGTCGACTGTGGCAGAGTTCAGGAATTAGAGATCGTCGACCTGAGTTCGACGATTTTGCCTGAGATCATCGATCTACGTTCGGCGATCGTCGAGCTCCGTTCGACGATTTCTGCTGGGACTTAGTTTTCTTAGGCAGATCAGAATTCTTCATAGCAACCTCTACAACTCCCTTCCCTTTATCAGAAATGAACTTGATTGGGGTTGTTAGAACTATAGGTTGGCTGGATGAAGCACTCAAGCCCAGTGTACTATTAAATCTGGAGTTCACTGTGTTTGTGATGTCCATCAGCTTGATACTTCTCCCATTAAGGGATTCTTCAAGCTTCTTGGCCTCTGATAGCTCACCTTTCAGTGAAGCTATCTGCTCTCTACAGCACTCCAACTCCTTAGAGAGTTTGAGGTTTTCTGACTTTAAGATATTATGTTCAGATAAATGATTTCTGAGATAAATAATTTCCTTCTCAGATTTTAGTAAGTCTAAACATAATGCTTTAAACTCAGATTTAAACTCCTCTGAATTGAAATCAAATGAACTGATTACCTGGTCTTCTTCAAGTTGAGTCTCTGAGTCTGATTCTGACTCTTCTTCATCTGAATTATGTTGAGAGGCATTGATTGCCATCATGCAGAACTCCTTCTCTTCTGCATCATCTTTATCATCACTGGAGCTGGATGAGGCTTCTGATTTCTCTTCAGTTTCACTACAGAATTCAGCAACAAATCCCTTCCTTGTGTGTTTGTTCTTGCTTGAGGAGGGTTTGTCATTGCCATTTTTCTTGAAGTCTTTGTCCTTTCTTCTTTCTTTCTTATCTCTTATATCCTTGTTTTTGTTCTCTGGACAGTCAGGTACAATGTGCTCTGTTTTCCTGCAACCAAAGCAAACAATTTCTTTATTATTTGACTTATCATACCTTTGCTTATCATGCTCCTTGTATGATCTTTTCTGAAGTCCTTTCTGGTCATCTTGTAAAATCTTTTGGCCAATAAACTAAGCAGCTCATCATTGCCTGTGACTTTGTCTTCAGGCTGATCTTCAGTTGCTTTGAAGGCTATTGACTTCTCTTTTCTTGTGGCTGGTGAGGCAGCCTTCTGCTCTTCTTCTCTGTTTTTAATGAGCAGCTCATAAGATTTGAGCTTGCCCAAAAGAACTTCTGTGGTGATCTCATTCAGACTTCTGGCATCCTTGATTGGCCAAATTCTTGAATCCCAAGTGCTTGGGAAGCACATTAGGATTTTGTCATTAAGTTCAGTCAGTGAGATCTCCTTATCCAAAGTCTTTAGTTCATTGACTATCAGACTGAGTCTATTATACATATCTCCAACTGACTCAGCTTCTCCCTTCTTGAAATTCTCATATTGGGATATGAGGTGGGATCTTCTGTCCTTTCTTTCATCAGCTGAGCCTGAGACTATTTCAGAGAGCTTATCCCAGATTTCCTTTGCTGAATTACATTCAGCCACCTTTTGAAAGATGTCATCAGACATGGTCTGGGCTAAGATGTTCATAGCCTTTGCATCAGCTACCTTCCACTTCTTGATATCAGCATATGTTCCTGATGGAGGTGGAACAACATTTGTGCTTGTGTTCTCTAGAGGTCTTGCACAAACTGTCAAAACAGAATTAAAAATATCCTCGTCAATAGAATTCATGTATAATCTAATCCTTACTTTCCAAAGTGCAAACTTGGATAGATTGCACACTGGAGGTCCGGTGCTAGCATAATCTTTGTTTTGGGTCATGATTTGTGAAGAAATAATCTAATAATAAAGTCTACAGCAAGCAGATCTAACTAGGAATCTTTGGGTTCAGGTGTTATCCTGTGCAACCACCAAGGTGTGGTATGTTTAACCAACCTCGCTTTGATACCAATTGAAAGTGCAGCTAAATCTGAAATACTCTAGAGGGGGAGTGAATAGAGTATGGTGCTTAAAAACTTTTTACAACAGTTGTTGTAATCTGAGTGAACAGGGAAGCAAATATTAAATCTAATCACAGAAACTATCTAATCACAAAGTAACCTACAAAAGAAATTAATTACAGATCCTAACTAATCACAGATCAATCACAGCCAGAAACAAAAATAAAGACAAGCAAGCCAGAAGACACAAGGAGCTATAGTGGTTCCCCTAAACTTGTGTACATCCACTCTTCTACCACCCTAGGTAGGAATCCACTGCAGTATGAGTTGATCAGGTGTCCTTGGCACCAATGAGCTTTTGATAAGGTGCTCAAAAACCAAATCAGATTTTTTGATTAGGTGTCTTGCCACCAATGAGCTTTTGATTAGATGCTCAAAAACCAAGCACAAACTTTTGAAGAGAGTTTGAAAAACCTTTTACAGAGATGGGGATGAGAGAATGATGGAAGTCTTCTCTTTCTCAAAGCAGCTGAGAAGACTATGTGGATTTTGATGTTGTCAAAGCTCCACCTGAGTTCTTGAGATGTTCAGGAAATGAAGCTTTGCTGTAGGGTGATAGGCCTTCAGAAATTTGATCTCCAGCAATTGATGATTTCAGCTACAGCTGAAATGTTATGTGTCTGGAGTCTTTGAATGATGTTGGCCTTGAACACTTGAATCAAAGGGGATCTGAAGATTTCAGATTTGTTGATCTCCTTTGGTGTGTGTTCTTGTATGAATTCTTTTAGACAGAGAATGTCTACAGCTCTTTCTCTTTTTCTCTTGTGAACAGTTGATGTTGAGAAAGATGTTGTCCAAAGAGTATTTTTTTCTTGTTCTTCTTGTTCTGCTTATCTGTGCTGTGTGTCAGTGAGAGAGATTCAAAAAACTTGTGTTTTATTCCCTGATTCTGAATAGAAAATAATCATCTGTCAAGAATAGTCGTTAGCCTGTCATTAATTGCATCCTTAATTGCAAATGTCTCCTGCGGGAAAGTCCAAAGAAACATTCTTTGATAATCACTTGAAACTTGGTCCAGAATAAATGAAAACGGCTAGAAAATCTTCTGAATTAATTGCTGAATAAGTCCTTAACTGTCCTGAATTTGAATCTTGGAAATCCTTCAACTCTTCAGAAAAACGTCGAACTGAGCTCCACTATCGTCGAACTGAGCTCAGCGATTTGGACTTAGACAGCAACAGAGATCGTCGATCTGAGCTCAACTATCGTCGAACTGAGCTCAGAGATAGAGAATCAATACTGGAGTCAAGATCGTCGAACTGAGCTCGAAGATCGTCGAATGGAGTTCGACGATTTGTTGAAGTTGAGCTCAGCGATCGTCGAATGGAGTTCGACGATCCGTCGAAGTTGAGCTAGACGATCGTCGATTGGAGTTCGACGATTCGTCGTACTGAGTTCGACGATATGACTTAGTCTCTAAATTGAAAATCCTTGGTCTTGAGGGCAGCTTCCAAACCTAACTACTAACCCTTAGACTCAATTCTAGTTGACCTTTAGATCTATACAGGAGGTCAAAAACAGGTTTCCTAAAGACATAGTGATCCTGACCCAAATTAGTAATAGGGTGTTCTAACACTTGCCTTTGGAACTTGAATCTCCCTTGACCTCCATGAAAATCCCCCACCTTGGACGAGACCTCTTCCTGGACCCTGAACGGGTCCTCCCTGTTGCCTCCATCCTGGCTCCGGACCTTCTTGAGGTCCCTGGAGCCCCTGAGCCCTCTGCTCCTCTCTCCTTCTCCGCTCCTGATGCCTCGAGCCACCTTGCTCCTTCAACTCTGCCTCTGTTAACCTTGTCAACTTCTTGACAAATGTCGGGTTGGCCGCCTCATTTGCTATCTCCTCCGCCGCCCTTTCCATCAACTTCTCGAAGGATAAGGGGGTCTTTCGAGTCAGACTCAACTTGAAGAACCCCTCACGCAACCTCACTGTAAACGCCATCTGGAGGGCATACCTTGGCATTTCCTGGATGTCCAGGATCTCTTCTTGGAACCTATCCACATATTGGGCCAACGACTCTTCCGCTCTCTGTCTTATCAAGAAGATGGACTCGGGACTGTTCTTTCTCTTCTTAGAGGTAGAGAAGCGAAGCTGAAAGCTCCGGCTCAAGTCTTCGAACCCGTAGATAGATCCCGTTGGGAGTTGATGGAACCAGTCCCTAGCTTAGTCTTTCAAGATAATCGCGAAGAGGCGACACTTGAACGCATCTGTCATCGGCCTGATAGAGACCGTATCCTCGAACCACAGCAGGTACTGGAGAGGGTCGTCTTTCCCGGTATAGTAAGTCATGTCAGGCTCCCTGAACCCCTCGGGAACTGGGGCTGAAACAATCAGCTCGCTGAAAGGTGATCCCTTGCTTGGCGGTCTCGCGTGCTCCACTCGCGCGACCTGCTCGCCTAGAAGGCTGGCACTTGCAAGGCTGGAGAACAACTCCCGGCCGGTGAGGTCGCACTCGACCCCATCTCTCATCCTATCCTTCCCTGGACTTCTTCCTGGTACGCTTCCCTCCACCGCCCTTGGGGTCATCTCGCCTAGACCCCTGGGAGTCGACTCGCCGAGAGGGGGGGAGCTAGCTCCTGGGGGGTTAGAGTGAAGCTGCCACCCCGAGGAGCAATACTTCGCAGCATATCCATGATGCCTTGGATGGACAACATGAACTCTTCCCTTCCTACATAGGGTGTTGGGTTGGGGGTCTCGCGGGAGTCATCACTACCTCCCTGATCTCCAGTCATGACACTCTCCTAGGATCTTCTGTGTCGGTCACTGTCCACGCTCACCGCACCAAGATGTTGAAACCGAGAAATCGGTCTCTGTAGAGTTTGGGGTCCCTAAAAAGGGGTGACCTCACACTTACTGCACTTAGGCGAATGTCACGAACGAAAGGCTCAGGAAACTAGGAACAGACCATCGGCTTTAGCGTGGAGGTCCCACAACACACTCGGAAGGTCACGAGAGCACTTCCCCCCCCCCTCACAAATGGCTGAGCTGGGCACCTTGGATAGCTCTCAAACTCTACCAAGAAGGAGCCTAAGGGTGAGGAAAAACCAAAAATCCCCTCACCAAAGATACCCAAGGGGGTCTATTTATAGTTTTCCCAAACCTAGGGACCAAAAGGTCAGAAATACCCCTAAGACAAATAGATCCTGAGCCAATAGAAAACATCCACACCCGGGGGGAAAGATGTAATTCCACCCCTGGGGGCACAACAGTAAAAACATGGCCAAAAGAGGTCCGGGGGTGAAAGGAGGTTAAACCATGCCCCTCACCTTCCCCGGACACCTGAGGCGAGTGGGGGTTAAAACACTCCACCCCTCCTTCACCTTGGGGTCGGGCGAGCGGGCGAGTCCCGTAGAAGAACCGGGAGATGGGGGTGAGACCCTGGCCTCCGGCCGATCTCGCCCCGCAAGACTGGGCGCCTGGGCGACCTGGGCGAGACCTTGGCCGCCAGCCGGTCTCGCCCCGCAAGGCTGGGCGCCTGGGTGAGACCTTGGCTGTCGGCCGGTCTCGCCCCGCAAGGCTGGGCGCCTGGGCGAGACCTTGGTCGTCTGCCGGTCTCGCCCTGCAAGGCTGGGCGCCTGGGCGAGACCTTGGCTGCCGGCCGGTCTCGCCCCGCAAGGCTGGGCGCCTGAGTGAGACCTTGGCCGCCGGCCGGTCTCGCCCTGCAAGGCTCTGAGGTTCAGGGGGCGAGACCCCGGCCTCCAGCCAGTCCCGCTGCTCCTACCTCACACCTAGCAATCCGGGTCGGGTGTCGGTCAACTCGCCGCACCCGCCCCCTAAAAGGGGCCACGGGGAGGCAGTTTTTTCCTTCCCCTACTAGTATATCCTGCAGATCTACCAAAATTGGCCTCCAGAAGTGCGAAACTCCCAAAAAACTTAAAAATGCGCAGCAAGTCTCACGGCTTGTTTGGGGGCCCCTTTTTGCGAATACAGGGTTGCACAACCACCTCTCAAAGTTGGAGAATCCGGCCGCAAGAGAACAAGTGGAGGCTGAAATAGATGATAAATTCCCTGAAGAGCATCTTCTCGCCGCCGATAAGGTAAGGACTTCTTTCACCCCTTGATACGCGAATATTGCCAATTATTTAATGGTACGGGCCCTTCAAAAAAAATTAAAGTCAACAAAAAAAAAATTCAGATTTAAAAGTTATTTTTGGGAGGACCCCTTTTTATTTCATGTATGTGCAGGCCAAGTGGTAAGGTCTATATCGGGCGAGAAAGGCGTCCAAATTTTGCGACACTGGCACAAGGGACCAACCGGTAGACATTATTAAGCAAACTGAACCGCAAGGAAGGTGCTAGAGGTGGACTTCTCTTGGCCCACCTTATTCAAGGACGCTCACACTTTGTGAGTAAATGCGATAGCTGGCAACGGTCAGGTAATATTTCTAACCGGGACGAAATGCCTCAAAATATATTTTTAGAATGCGAAGTATTTAATTTATGAGGTCTAAATTTTGTGGGTTCGCTACCTCCTTCGTATAATAATAAGTATATACTTGTTGCGGTCGATTACGTGTCAAGGTGAGCGAAAACACAAGCACTTCCCCCAACGGCGCGAGTCATCATTGAACTTTTTAAAAATTTATTTTCACGATTTGGCACACCACGCGCACTAGTTAGTGATAGGAGCACACACTTTTGTAATGACAAAGTTGCTAAAATTTTAGCCAAGTATGACATTACGCACAAACTCTCCACTTTCTATCATCCAAAAGCAAATGGTCAAGTGGAGGTAGTCAATAGAGAATTAAAAGAATTTTAAAAAAGACGGTGTCAGTTGATAGGAAGGATTGGTCGTTAAAGTAAGACGACGCTTTATGCGCTTATCGAACGGCGTACAAGATCGTCATCGGTTGTACATCGTACTGGTTAGTCAAGGACAAAGCATGTCATTTACCGGTAAAACTTGAGCACCACGGGTATTGGACGCTCAAATTCCTAAATCTAGATTTAAACTTAGCTTCCGAAAATCAGAAATTGCAATTAAACGAATTAGATGAATGATGTGCAAATGCCTATGAAAAATAATAAATTTTATAAGGAGAGAACTAAGTTTTATCATGATAAAAACATTAAAATTCCAAAATCTTTTTCGCCGGGAGATTTAGTCCTCCTTTTCAATAATAGACTTAGGCTTTTTCCCAGAGAATTAAAATCCCGATGGTCCGGCCCCTTTGTAGTAAAAGATGTTTGCTCATACGGGACCGTCCAAATTGAACACCAGGAAAAAGGCTCGTATAAGATTAACGGGCATCGTTTGAAATTGAATCACCTCGGCAACCCTTCGACCGGAAAAATTGAAACGCTAAACCTTCCAAATTTTTAGGTGAATCATCACTTAGTAAAACTACGCGGCAGTAAACAAAGCGCTTGTGGGAGGCGCCCCATAGTTATTTTTTTGTATTTTTGTTTGTTTGTTTTTTGCCTTAACATGTTTTCCAGGTTTCTTTTCTGAGATTATGAGTGGCCACCCGGATGACCAATCAGGGAAGCTTCCTTATAACCTCTCTTGTTATTGTTTTTTTTAATTTTAATTATGAACTTCATATTTAGTTTTAAACATTGCGGACAATGTTTAATTTGAAGTATAGGGGTGTAGTTTTGTAGTTTACTTTCAAAACTTTTCAGAAAAAAAATGATAATTTGTGGATGTTTTTTTCCAATTATGTAGCAAAAATAACAAAAAAATAGAAAACCCAAAAATCATAAAAAATTTAGAAAATCGAAATCTAATTTCCTAGAAAAGGAGATTTGGGCTTATCATTCCATCATATCTCCTAGTACCGGTGCGAACCACTTACAGTGTAGACCTCGGGAAGTCTAGGGATTAACAAAAAAATTAGAAACATTAAACTTGTTTTTCCTTAAGTTTTTATCAAAAATTTCTAGTTATTACGCATTGCTAGTTTCAAGTATATTTAATTTTTCATGTGGAATAGGAATTTTTTGTGCTAGATTAGATTTTTAGTTTTTTTAGGAAAATTGTTGGTCATGCTGTGTTTCTAGTCAAACGCATGTGTTAGGGTAGTGTTTGTGTAGAATCAAATTTTTGGCATAAATCTAAAAAATATGATTTTTCTAATTGC
Source organism: Platanthera guangdongensis (assembly GCA_039583875.1). Taxonomy (NCBI): domain Eukaryota; kingdom Viridiplantae; phylum Streptophyta; class Magnoliopsida; order Asparagales; family Orchidaceae; genus Platanthera; species Platanthera guangdongensis. The sequence goes on from CM077150.1 coordinate 141,875,185, forward strand.
GTAGAGATGTTTATTTTACTTCTAATATGAATCTAGTATTATCAAAAAGCAGTTTAGGTGAGTGTGTAAAAGATTGTTAGACAGCTTATTACTCGATTCGAACAGAAAGGTGTCTTTCTCGACGTCTCGAACTTGCATCTAGCTGCTTTCGAAGCATTTGTGCTTTAAATTAATTGAAATTTATGGACATGATTTAGGTCTTTCTTTGGATAGTTTGAGTCTTTGCTCCCAAGCCCAAAATCACTACCTTTGTTTATACAATTTTGAGTCTTTAAGCCTTTTTATTGATTCACCCCCACCATTTCATCACCAAAGTCAAAAATCCAAACCTAATTACACACTTAAAATTTTGAGCTTGAATATGAAAAAAAATTAAGTTCTATGTTTGTGATATGGTGAAAAGCCAAAAAGAAATGCACGTTTTTATGGGAATTTGTTTGAAAAAGAAAAAAATGGACTTAAGCAAAATTTCAAAATGAAAAGCCAAAATAGAAAGAAAAATATGAATGAAGAGAAATAAAAAAAATGGTAAAGGTTTCAAAGAGTGCTCCTGTTAGCAAAACTTAAGTATAGAGGTACCACTCTTTTATCTTTTTGGTAGTTATTTTTATTTTAGCTCAAAAATATTATGATTGTTGAGAGAGCTCAAAACTTGTATGTATTGCTTGTGTATGTAAATACAAGGAGAGAATACAAATATATAGGAAGAGGAAGAGAGAAGAAAATCCTATACAAGATGTGGGACTAAAGGAGGAGAGAAGATAAAACAATAAATGGGCCCAATAATGGGCCTTTTACATGGGCTATTTTAACACTCCCACGCAAGCTGGAGCATACATTTCGTATGCGCCAAGCTTGGGCAAGCACTGATAGAATAATGTCTTGGAAAGAGCCTTTGTGAAGACATCTGCAACTTCTTCCGATCCTGGGACATGCTTTAAGTCAAGCTTCTTCATTTGAACCTTTTCCCGAATGAAGTGACAATCGACCTCAATATGCTTCGTCCTTTCGTGAAAGACCGGGTTCTTTGCGATGTGTATGGCGGCTTGACTATCACAAAGGAGAAGAGCCAGTGATGGTAATTTTACACCCAGATCAGTAAGGAGACTCTCAAGCCATGTTAATTCTGATACAACCGATGCCATTTCCCGGTACTCTGCCTCAGCTGAAGAGCGAGCAACGACCGCTTGTTTCTTACTTCGCCAAGTTACAAGATGTCCTCCAAGGTAAGTGCAAAAACCACTCGTACATCGCCGATCATCGAGAGAGCCAGCGTAGTCGGCATCCGAATATGCCACCAATGTTGGAGCAGAAGAGGAGGTCCTGTAGACAAGTCCCTGACCAGGAGCGGTTTTCAGATACCTGAGAATTCTTTCCACTGCTTGAAGATGAGATTTTCGAGGAGAGTGCATGTATCTGCTGACAAGACCAACAGCAAAGGAGATATCCGGTCTGGTAACCGTGAGATATATCAATTTTCCAACAAGACGTCGATAATATTCAGGATTCTGAAGAAGGAGATCGGAGTCAGAGGCCTGGGCACAAAGTTTGTGGTTCACATCCATAGGAGTATCACTGGGCTTGCAGCCAGACAGACCCGCATCATGAAGAAGGTCAAGACAATATTTGCGTTGAGAGAGAGTGAGCCCATCTGGCCTTCTGGCAATCTCAAGGCCCAAAAAGTAGCGAAGGGGTCCCAAATCCTTGGTCTGGAAGACTGAGTTTAGATGAACTTTGACTGCCTGTATCCCTTGAGAGTCATCTCCAGTAATGATAATATCATCGACGTAAACTAACAGAATAACCGTTCCTGTTGGGTGGTGACGAGTAAAGAGCGAGAAGTCGGCCGAGCTCCGAGTGAAGCCAATCGCACGGAGGACCTTGCTGAATTTTTCAAACCATGCCCGCGGAGATTGTTTGAGACCATATAGAGCCTTTCTAAGATGGCAGACCTGAGACTCCCCCGTGGTCTCAAACCCGGGTGGTTGTTGCATGTAGACAGTTTCCTGGAGGTCCCCATTCAAGAAGGCATTCTTGATATCCAGCTGAAAGAGAGGCCACCAGTGATGGACAGCAACAGAGATGAGGACACAAACACTATTAAGCTTTGCCACCGGAGAGAACGTTTCCTCATAATCGAGCCTTTCCTGTTGAGTGAAACCGCGAGCCACAAGACGGGCCTTTAGACGGTCAATTGTCCCATCGGCAGCATGTTTGATGACAAAGCCCCATTTGCACCCAACTGGTTTCTGGCCCGGTGGAAGAGGAACAACAGACCAGGTCTGGTTAGACCAGAGAGCAGACATTTCTTCCTCCATGTCTGCTCGCCAGCCGGGATGTTGAAGCGCCTCCTGCACAGAATTAGGAATAGCAACCGAAGAGAGAGAAGTAGCCAATGTGCGTAAATGGGGAGAGAGGCGATGAAGAGAGACGGAATTGGCCAGCGGATGAGCAGTGGAAGGCGATACCTGATCAGTCGGATGCGGAGTATCCATGGTAGAGACCGACGGCAAAGGGGCAACGGAAGGGGTAGAGCGACGAGTGTAGACACGGATAACTGGTGGTTTGGAGGGAACGGCAGGCGGTGGAGAGGGAATGACAGGCAGTGGAGGAGTGGCAGGAATGACCGGGCGGGGAATGGATGGAGGTGTAGGTGGGGGATGGTCAGGTAAGGGAGCAGAAAAGAATGGTTGATTCTCGCGGAAAGTGACATCAGCAGAAACGGAGATCTTGCGGGTAGCAGGAGAATAACAGACATACCCCTTTTGGGTGCGAGAATAACCAACAAATATATGTTTGGAGGCCCGGGGATCTAACTTATCCGATGAAGGCCCCAAACGGTGGACATAACATAGGCTACCAAACACACGAGGTGGGAGAGGAAAGGCTGTAGCGGAGGGAAAGAGGATGCTGAACGGAGTAGCGTAGTTGAGAATAGAGGAAGGGAGACGGTTGATGAGAAACCAGGCGGTCAAGACCGCAAAATTCCAATACGGTTTAGGGACATGCATTTGAAGCATGAGGGAACGGGCAACATCGAGTAAGTGGCGATTCTTGCGTTCGGTAACACCGTTTTGTTGCGGCGTGTAAGCGCGGGAAGTTTGATGGAGAATCCCAAACTCGGAACATAAAGCAGTAAATTCGTGACTAGTGTACTCACGAGCATTGTCAGTGCGTAGGAGTTTGATGGTCCTGTGGAATTGCGTACGGGTTTCGAGGACAAATGCCCGAAAGACACGAGTAAGCTCGGAGCGATCACGAAGTAAGTATAGCCAGGTAGAGGAGCATGCCCAAGACGACGATGCCAATCTGTGGAGGAAATGGAGGAGAGGATGGTGGGAGAGTCGTCGAGAAGGTAGAGCCCATTCCGCAGCCGGCCTTTACCAATGGTAGTCTTCGTCCGCCGATCCTGTATAACAAAAGAAGAGGAAGTGAATATAACAGAACAATCCAAATCAGTAGTAAGCCGTCCAACAGAAAGTAAATTGAACGGAGAACTCGGGACGTGAAGATCCGAGCGAAGGGAGATGGAGGAGGTGAGAGGAAGATCTGTCGAGCCGGAGACGGGAACAGTGGCGCCATTGGCCACAGTAATAGACGGTGGATAAGGGGAATTCAGGTACTGGGCAGGGCGATGTGGAGTAATATGATGAGTAGCGCCAGAATCCACAATCCAGCCCAAGCCGGTGGAGAGACAAGCGGTACCTGTGTTGGAGACGGAGGCAACGGAGGCAGATGGGGGATGGAGCAAGCCCTGGAGATGCTGGAGCTGAAGACGGACACTTTCAAGATCAGGAGGACCAACATCGGTAGCAACAGAAGCCGCCGGGCGAGGAGGATAGCCAACTTTCTTGTAACAGGTTGCCTCGAGATGACCGTCTTTGCCACAGAAGGAACACTTCGGCCGACCCCGGCCACCACGACCACGGCCGCGAGAGCCTGAACGACCCCCCCGAGTAGGAGGAGGGAAGGGTAGAAGCGGAGGTGCCTGCTGAAGAAGGGTCGGAGGAGCCGTAGTATCTGGAGGAGGTGGGACTCGGAGAATCATGGAGCACACATCAGAAAAAGATGGTGTGGTAGAGGACGCCAGGACCTGAGCACGAATGCTCTGAAGGTGAGGGGGAAGACGAGCCATAAGGATGGCAGTACAGGCGGCTTCCTTCTGAGCGCGCTGAGCAAGAGCATCATTGGTAAACGGCTGATGCTGGATCCAGGCTTCAGCAAGAGTCTTCGCACGAGCAACAAAGGAGGACATATCGGAAGCCCCTCCAGCGTCCAGAGTAAAGAGGTCAGTGAGGATGTCGTAGAGATGCTGGAGGCTGTCCCGGCCAGAATATAAGGAGTGTAGCTCAGTCCACATATCTTTGGCAGTCTCATGATACATAGCCATTTGATAGGGTTCACCATCCAAAGAATTCAAGATCCAGGTCTGAACTCGGCCATCATTGCGGAGCCAGTCATCGGTAGGAGGGGTGGGTGGATCCTGAGTAAGGTGAGGGAGAAGACCCTTGGCCTGGAGAACCCGTCGAACTGAATGGACCCAAGGAATGAAGTTCTACTTTCCAGAAAGAGAAATGGTAGTGATGCGCAGCTCGTCACGAAGTTCTGTAGGGTAAGCCGCGCGGTCAGTTGGACAGGCCGGGCAGTCAGCAGGCGGGCTGGCCATCGAGCCAGAAGAGTTACCGGAAGAGCCCATAAGGCAGACCGCGGCGAATAGAGGATAAGCTGCCGGCAAGAAAGACTAAGGAAGACCACGACCAGAGTGCGGATAGGAAGCAGTCCGCACGGTCAAGCCGGACACCAGCGAGTAGTCAGGTCGCGACCAAAGGGCAGAAACAAAAGAGAGACTGCCCCGGTCTAGGTGAAGCCGGCAGCGGCCAGAAAAACAGCCCGGGCGGGTTGACAGAAAAAACCGGAAAGAGGAGAGAGGCCGCGAGTAGGAACTCGAGCGGCTAGAGAAGAGAGGCCGCGAGGAGGAACTCAAGCGGCTAGAAAAGAGAGGCCGCGAGTAGGAACTCGAGCGGCTAGAGAGCAGAGGCCGCGAGTAGGAACTCGAGCGGCTAGAAAAGAGAGGTCGCGAGTAGGAAATCGAGCGGCTAAGAAAGAGACTGGCAAAGGACAGAAGGCAAGGCCGCAGCGGTCTAAAGGCGAGGCCGCAACGGTCTGAAGGCGAAGGCCGCAGCGGTCTGAAGACGAAGCCGCAGCCGGGCTGGCAGCGGACAGAAGTAGAGAGCCCGTAGCGGTTTGAAGAAAGGTGGGCCCCACGAAGCAGAGAGAGAGGATGGCTATAAGAAGCCTGAAGAGGATGGAACCACGGAGAGGGAGAGGAGAAGCGAATGCAAAGTTGCAAACCGCAGAGTCAGGGGCGGACAGAAGACCGGAGCGGGTAGGCTACCAGGCCGCAAGAGAGAAAGCAGCGGGTAGGAGGGAATAGAGACCGGGCGAGCTTGGCGGTTAGAAAAAAAACAAGCCGCAGAGGACACCAACCTCGCTTTGATAGCATGTTGAGAGAGCTCAAAACTTGTATGTATTGCTTGTGTATGTAAATACAAGGAGAGAATACAAATATATAGGAAGAGGAAGAGAGAAGAAAATCCTATACAAGATGTGGGAATAAAGGAGGAGAGAAGATAAAACAATAAATGGGCCCAATAATGGGCCTTTTACATGGGCTATTTTAACAATGATTAAGTGTGATAAGCCCACATGTTTACTTTTGTCTTACCTCATCCTTAAACCCAAGTCTTACGTTACATCCTATTAAGTATTAAGGATCAGTAGATTGGTTAGTATTATGTGTAGTAGAGAAGTGTGAACAGACAAGCTTATGGTCATCGACATTAATGGATTTCTTTGGAGACCCCCGAGCATCGACATCGAGTAATTTAAATCTTAATAATCACGCTACTTTCTCCCTCTATTTAAATTTGAGATTTACCATTGAATCGTTTAAAAAGTAAAAAAAAATAATTGAAGCGCATTTTTCAAAATTCATAATCTACAACGTATACCAAGGAGGTTTTTCTGCTAGAATATTTACGAATGTCGACGTACGACTTCGCATTTTACTCTATGGCTTTCGAAACTCTACCTAGCATTATATTTTTCTATCCTTATGAAGAATGGTTTGCTCGGGACGAGCAAACGAATAAATATGGAGGTATTTGATAGAACTCAATTTATCTTTATTTTAGTTAGTATTTTGTTATTAAAATAATTAATTTATGTTTGTTTCATTTTAATTATAATCTAAAATGTGTTCTTTCACGGTTTCAAGATAAACTGGACTGCCTATAGCAATTTGGAGCGAACGGGCAGGTTCAGGAGCAAAATGGGCATGATTATGCAAAAACGTTTAAATTACACGTCCCAGCCACGGGCGTGTACTTGGGGCGTGACCTACCGTCACTCCCCGGACCCGCCCCTCAATCCAGATTTTGGTTATCAGGTCTTTTAAATTTACAGGCCTAGGAATCACGCCTCTTAGAGTTCCTCAAGAACCTTGTGAACCCTTGGGCATATAGATTCTCTTCTTCCTCACTTTCCTCGATCACCTCATATTCCTTGACCTCCTTCAATGCAAGTGCTTTCTTTTTCTGCTCCTGGGATATTCCTTGAATTGTATTTTGAGTTCTAGTTTAAGAGTCTTCAGATTCCCAATGATACTATCTATCTCCAGGGCATTGATGTCATGAGATTCAGTAAAAGTGGTCACCTTTTGATTGAATCGCGGGGGAGGGATCACAAGATCTTCCTTATTAAGTCTCCATTAGAGAATGTCTTTCGGAGAGATCTTGAGGCATTGATGAACTTCGTAAAGTGAGTGTATATATGTTCCACCTCCTCATCGATCTCCCTTCAGAATTGTTCATATTCAGATTCTATTCGGAACAAATTCAACTCATTTACCTGCAAAATACCTTCATGTGTTAGCACTAATAATCACCAAATATCATATTCAGTTTCACAATTGCAAATTTTATTAAATTCAGTTTTGTGTGGTGCACAAAATAAAGAACTAATGGCTTTCGCATTATTAGTACATCTCAGCTTATCCGCATTATACCATTTATCTCGCGGTTTCTCTAGAGTTCGATATTCTACCGTGACAGTTAGTGCAGTGCATTTTGATTCTACCTTGGCCCATACATCCATGCCATGAGTCATTAGAAATATTCTCATACATGTTCTCCAATTAGTATAATCAGCCCCTGATAGAGCTCAATTTATCATTATTTTAGTTAGCATTTTGTTATTTAAATAATTAATTTATGTTTGTTTCATTTTAATTATAATCTAAAATGTGTTCCTTATGGTTTCAGGATAAGCAGGGCAGTCTATAGCAATTTGGAGTGAACAAGGAGGTTCAGGAGCAAAATGGGGACGATTATGCAAAAAGTTCAAATTACGCGCCCCAATCACGAGCCTGTGCTTGTGGCGTGACGTAATGTCACTCCCCGGACCCGCCCCTCGATCCAGATTTTGGTTGCCAGGTCATTTAAATTTACATGCCTAGGAGGCACGCCAGTGACTAGGGGGCGTGACACCAAGGTCACGACCGTGACCTTTCTTCCCGGACAACCAGCCACCCCGACAGCGATCACGCCTTTGACATGCCTGTGAACTCCAAAGTCACGCCCATGTAAAGCACAAGGATCGACCGTCACACTCCAAGCCCGACAAAAGTTCCCGCCAGAAGCCGAAAAAGAGAAGACACGCCTAGGGGCGTGACCCAGCATCAACGCTCCGAATTAAATCCAAATTGTGCCTGCTCCGCCTTCAGCATTCACGCCCGAGACACGCCCCCAGGTCATGGGCGTGACTAGGGGGTTGTAACCTATACTTTTTCAGCTATATAAACCAGCACCTCCAGCCAACCAGAGATCGAATTTTGGAGTCCAAGTTGTAATTTTATGTTTTGTTTTACGGTTCTACCTATTTTAAGCCTTCTTGTACTCTTTCTTTCCTTCAATTCTAGTTAGTGTGCAATTTCATTTCACTTGTAATCTCTTAGTTTGTGTACTTTTCCTTTGAAGTAATAAAATTCTAGTCTTTTTCCCCTTACTCCATTCTCTTGTCTTCATCATGTCTTTTAATTATTTTGATGATTCATCCATCTGCATGAGTAATTAATTCTTATAGCACTCAATCGAGATGATCCGAAGATGAAATAATTTTGCAATGATTTAGAATTCATTTTCTCAAATTTGTTGAACGTATATGATTTACCTTTGATCAAATTATTGAGGCTATATAATCAATATATAGTTTTCATATTTGTTTTTGTTTTTTAATGTTAGCTAAGAGACTCGTAAGAAGAATTGATCACTCATAGGTAAAAAGAGTAGAACACAACCCTCGAGAGAGGATAACGTAACTCTTTTGAATTGGAGTGAAATCCAATAGCGAGGTTCATAACTAAAACAAGTCTTAGGGGATGCGATTTGAGAACAAAAGTTCGGTCGATACACCTAAACTTAATTGAACTTAATCATCGAAAGAGGAGTGTTCATGTTTCGAGAACCTCCACGGTCAAAGCCTCTTCAACAAGAGAATTGAAGTTCTATTTCATTTCGTTTTTCTTAGTTCAAGGTGATTCAAAGATCGAGTACTAGCTTTTAACCATTGTTTTAGTCCGTTAGTTTTTTGTCTTTATTTTTGCAAACTCAACTCTGATCACTCGTTGATAAAATAATAATGATTTTCTAAAGTAGGATTGCTCAACCACCCCAAATCTAATAGTACTTCTGATATGGTACACTTGCCGTTGTCGATCACAGCATAGCCCCAACTCATCAGCAATCTCAAGAAATATTCTAACCAATCTCACAACTCAGGCATATCTTGAAGTCAATGAACAATTCGACAAAACCACAACTAGCAACAAGTGAAATATTCGCACAAATGCAAGAAAAAAAACTAAAAGTAAAAATGCACCGAGTAATGGATCTGATGCGGGAAGGTGGGGGCGGTACCACAGTGTGCTCGGGAGGGTGGATGGGAGAGGGATATCACTACAAGATATAGACTTTACAATAAAAATTTTATTGCAACGTTTTTGTAAGCGCTGTCGTTAGTTTTCTATTTAGCGACAATTTTTTTCAAAATCATCACCAATACAAAATTTTAGCATTGCCCACACTTTTCATAAAGAACATCAGCCTACATGTTTATCTTTTGTGACGATTATTTTAAAAACGCCATCAAAACATAAGATTTTCAATCAATATTTGTCATCAAATAGTTTAGAAGATGTTTCGTCGAAAGGGATATGAGTGATATAGTGATTATTTATCAAATGATTGAACAATTAAATTTTTTGATAATCATGTCATATACTTACTGAACACAAAGTACATGAAATACATGACATCATATGCTTACATTCAGATAAAGAATCTTAAAAAATTTTAGTTCAATACAACATGTTTAGCAAAAAGAAGAATATTACCATACAATCACGTATTCACAAACTTCATGTGGGGCTAAGAGTTTTCATTTCCCATCTCATGGAAACCCTTTTTGCTATGCTAATTAGCCCTATCACTCATTCTAAATTGTAAAGGTCTTTAGTGTATATTTCATAACAACCAGACGATCCTATAATTTGGTCAAATACTATATATATACTTAACAATAAACTCGTAAGTTTATTTCATTACAATCTTTCTAAATAAGTTCCTAGATATAACAAGCTTTAATTAAGTTGATGATATCAATGTTTTCTATAGTGATATTACTGGTGGTAGTAAAGCTACTGATGATACTGGAGATATCGATCATGACGATATCGTTTGAGACATTCATGATACGGATAACTATGATGAATGTATTCACTGTGGATATGATATCTCCACAAACTTAAATGTTAGTTTCAGTACACATACATCAGGTAATCATTCTTTGGATTGTAGCTCAATGATCTTATCAAATTGTTACTATGGAATACCCTATGATCATACCAAACATTTATTTCCATACGGAGAAGAGGCTACATAGATAAGGCACACCGGACAAATGTTCCAAGATAAGAGCATGACTCGTGATAGAGACGAACTTGTCTACGTCGATAAGCCAGTTTGGTGAATAGTCTAAGATGAGAGATCCCAACATCGTATTAGATGCCCCATACAAAAAGTTTTTGAGATTTCTCTGGCTAATTGTTTTTATATTAACTTATCAGTTATGATCATGCCAAAAAAATACTAATAGAAAACATGAAAATTATGGAGGGAAATAAAAAAATCCCCCCCCCCCGAAATTTAACCCTCAAGCCATCCTGACTCTTCATTTCGGTCTGCTCACATAACCTAGCTGCTCCCATTACATTTTTGGCGTCGTGTTGCTCCCATTGGTTTCTTCCCGCTTGTCTTGTTTCTCCCATTCCCATGGTTCTCTTTGTGCATGGAGTTTCTTATCAGATTCGTTGTCGAAAATCGTTGCTGACATCACTACAGGAATCACACTCGTCGGAGGTCCCCACCAAAAAGACTGTCTCATTCACAGTCGAGGTACCTTCTCATGTTGCCCCCATTTTCTTCTTGTTTCAAGTTTAGAGTGTTTTTCCTCCCATGAATGGTTCTTGCAGCATTCTTTACAATCTCTTCCCATATTGAGGCTGCAACTGATCATTACATGACGCTCCGTCGCCGCACATTCTGTGCCCACTTGTGGTTATTTTTTACTCCATGAACCGTTGAGCGGGCTACTCCTTTTTTAGTTTTGTGCTCTGTAAATCATCGTCAAGGAGAAAACAAAATGGAATTTGAAAAACTTCAGGGTTCATCTCTAGTTTTATTTTCACCTTACAATTTCAGGTTACTAGATAGGAGGTCATTGGCTTTAGAAATTTACTTTGATGATAAGACGAAGTTAATCACAGCCGCCTGATCAATAGTGGAGGAAATTTGTCTTTTTAATGAAATCTCTTTTGACAAATTATTAAGGTGATAATTAATCATTTGGGTCTCTACTATTTTCTGATGATCAAGGGATAAATCTGTGATGCAAGGGTCTCTTGTTCACAATGTGTTGGGATTTTAATAATTTTAGTTTGATATTGTGTGATTGGGCACCATAGTAAATGTGGGGAGAAGGCTCCACCCATTTGACTTTACTTTTTAGGATAACACAATAAAGGAAATATTGATCATAGTGTAGGTTACACAGTTTTCATAAGTACCTAATAAATTTGGCTCTATTTGGCATGGCGGTGATCGTAAACACTATGATTATGAACTGTCGTCATTTGTTTAAGGTTTAGAGTAGTTTCCTCCCAGGAATAGTTCTTGCGGCCTTTTTTTCAATGCTCAAATATGTTAAAGGTTGTTGGGATAGAATGTAATGAAGGACATTCATGTTCCATGATAAGGAATATCAACACATGGGATGTTTTAATGATAGTAATTTATGCTATGTTTATTGAGTTTCAAGACCATGGCAAGTGTACAGTGGTGGTTTTATGGTTTAGAAAAAAAAATGTGCATACGATTTGGAATACTTCGAGAGAGAGATTTAAAAAAAACGAGGAACAACAATAGAATATTCTTGAAGTGGCTGTTTGTGTGATCAGTGGGGTTGTGTGATGAGGACATACAACATAACCATGTGAAACATTGGTTTTCATTGAATAAAACTCAATAGGAGTGCTTGGATTTAATCTTTTGCTTTCACGAGTTTTGATGACTTCCGTCATTATAACCCCCACAAAGGGGCAAATAATTGATGGTATGAATCTTTCAAACAATTTAAATGACTCGTAATTGAATAACCTACAAAAATATCTGAATGATTGACACCTTACGTTGATGGTTCAAAAACAATTAATTCTTCAATTTTTCTCTTAGAATTTAAGAAAGCCCAAGGCCATTGACTGAGCAGGGGCATGGAGACATGATAATGATACTGCATTCTCATCACTTGGAGGTATCAATGCATACGCAATGATCATGCTACATTCATCATCACTTGGAAGTTGGTCCGCAGTTCAAATCACAGAAAAAATCTCTTTAAAATACATGACACAACCCTTAACCTGAAACCACATCATGGCTCCCCGCTGTAATATTTTTTGCTTTTCCTTTACATTAATATATGCTAATGCCCCCCTTCAAGAAACCTCATCATGGCGAATCTCAACGGCCATATTACAAGCGGACCATTTTCCTTCCACGCACCACTTCCTAGACAATAGTTTCACAACTGACTTTATAAACAGCTACAACCACCACAAAGGGACACTTGACCAATGCTTCAAACCACCAAAGGTCTTCCTTTCATAAGAGCTTGTTACAAAAGGATGGGAAAAGGCCTGTGACACAAGTTACAGTACAAACACTGGTAGTTTGACCCATGTATCACTAGCTCTACCATGCTAGGCATGATCATGTAATTTGTATTTCAATTTGATGTTCTCTATACTACTAGCTCTTGGTATGACTTGATAGCTAATAATTGGTCAAGTGCAATTCAATCAAGATTTTCTTTTGTTGATATAACAGAATTTGATGTTCTCTATACCTTATCTCTTTACCCTTATCTTAGATGAGCTCAACAGACATATCCAACAAGCAATACCTTGGTGTTTATTGTTTGCGAATATCGTTTTGGTTGATGAGACGCGTGAGGGTGTAAACGCAAAACTTGAATCTTAGCGAGAAACTTTAGAAAAGAAGGGTTTTAAGTTGAGCAGGCAAAGTCGGAGTAGATGGAGCTTAAATTTAGCAGTACAAGAAGGACGGATGACTTCATTATTAAGTTAGGTGATCAAAATATTTCCTGTAGTGAGTGTTTTAAATATCTTGGATTGATAGTTCAAAATGACGGAGGTATTGATAAAGATGTGACACAGAATCCAAGCGGGTTGGTTGAAGTGGAAAGGCGCATCACGGATCTTATGTGATCGTAAAGTACCATTAAAACTTAAAAGGCAAGTTTGACCGTACGGCAATTAGACCAGTGATGTTCTATGGTTCTGAGTGTTGGGCAGTGAATCGTGTACATGAGCAGAAAATGAGAGTTGCGGAGATGAGAATGCTTAGGTGAATGTGTGGACACACACAAGACTAGATAAAATTAGGAATGAACGTATCGGGGATAAGACAGAAGTGACACCAATTGCAGAGAAGATGCGAGAAGCTCGACTAAGATGGTTTGGACACAAACAAAGGAGACCATCAAAGACACCTGGTAGGCGTTGTGAGAGTCTAGTCAGTAGGCATGTTAAACGAGGGGTAGACCAATAAAGACTTGGAATTAAACTATAAGGAAAGACATGATGTTCTTAGGCATTAGTGAGATTATAACAAAAGATAGGGCACAATGGAGACAAAGGATCCATATAGCCGACCCCACTATAGTGGGATAGAGGCTTGAGTATTGTTGTGTATATGATAGAATTAGATCTCCTTTCTTATTGATGGATGCCAAATGTCACGATTGGATTTAATTTGCTTCAGCATAGTAATTTGAACCAAGAGGTGTACAGGTTGGTTCGGTCCGAACGATTCGAGTAGGTTAGGCTGGTTTTGGTTTTTCATGTGTTGATGACTCCAACAATTGAACTTAATATGTCACCTTGCTTATCTTGTCAGTAATTTGGAAAGGCACAAAGAAACACAGTTTCTGGTAACTAGTAGCTCAAATAGTGGCTACTTATACGAATGGCCTGATGTATATTCAATCCCCTTCCTGAAATTCATGTTCCCGCCTCTTCTTATCGTCTAACACATTCACCTTGTTTTGTACCTTGGCTACATGTTTCGGAAGTTTGATGACTGCTTCTCTAACCTCTAGGGATTTGTCAACAACATCCATCTTTGTAAACTCGGGAAGGTATGGAATATAAATAGGAGGTTGCTGACCATAAACAATCTCATATTGAGTCAAGTGGATGACACTATGGTAGGAAGTGTAATACCACCACTACGGAACAATTGACTCCATTTTCTTGGTTTGTCAAAGACCTACACTTAAGATAATTCTCCACACATCTATTAATCACTTCTGTTTAGCCATCAATTTGGAGATGGTAAATCATGGGTGTATTCAATTTAATGTTGTGAGGCTTAAAAAACTCTTGTCAAAAATAACTCATAAAAGATGGCACCCCTGGCACTTACAATAGAAGAGAGCATTCCATGGAGTTCAGAAATTGCATTCATGAACACTTGTGCCACAATGGAGGTTGTGTATGGATGCTTTAAGGCACTGAAACGAGCATACTTGCTAAGCCTATCCATCACCACTACTATCACCTCATTCCCATAAGAATTAAGGAGACTTTCAATTAACTTCATAGAGATATCTGTCCACACCTTATCATGTATAGGACGAGAATGTAAAAGCCCCATCGTTTTGCTCTGGGCAGCCTTACATTGCTGGCAAATGGAACAATGCTTAAAATATTTGTCCACATATTCCTTTATACATTTCCAATATTAATTTTTTTTAATTCTTCTCAGGGTAACTTGTATTCCCGAGTGCCTTTCCAAAGTTGAATAATGATGAAGATTACTGTTGAAATTATAATGAAAGCTCATCTTGAATGCCCGTGTAAATTTCTATTAGGGATTAGTCCCACATCTTAGGATAGAGTTTAGGCTCACTTTTCTCCTTATATATATATGCACAAATACATGTGATGTATTAAGGGGAATTTGATTGAGAAATTAATAAAATTATATTTTATTTCTCCATTTTGGTACTTTTCGACATGGTATCAGAGCGTGACGGTCCTTTATTTCTCATGTTTCCGTCCTACACTCGTACATTTGGGCGGTTAGAACTTTTCTAATCGCAGGATTTTTACCTTTCCTGCTTCCATTGGCGTATTTCTTCGTTCCCAATCCCCCCCACTCATCTGCTTTTATAACTTTATCCTCAAGGTCCCACCTGCCTGCTTCCTCAGCAGTCTGTCCAGGCTTGCCGCATGTTTCATTTCTTCCCGCAGTTCACTTGGTTGCTACCTGTCTAGCCACTACCGCTTATCCTTGTCGCAGCTTCTCTGTGTCGCAAGTTGTCAGTAGACTCTACTCTTGCTACAAGCTCTCCTCTAGCCCTCTGTTCCTGCCACAAGCTTCTTCTTGCCACCGCAGTTCACCTTGTCGCCACTACCTGTCTAGCCGTTGTAGTTTCTCCTTGCCGCCGCTACTCGTCTAGACGCAACAGTGGTCCTCGTGGCCACTCTTTGCTCTCCTAACCGCGCTTGTTACTCAACTTGTCGTCACTACTGATCTCCAGGCCGTCGTTGCCCTCCTTGGTGTGTGTCTTGCTGCCCTTGCCGACGTTGTTGTTTGCCAGGCCGCGGGTACTTGAATGCAGGTACTTGCCACCATTCGTGCTCTCCTTGTCGCAGCTCCTTGCAGCTGATCCTTGATGTTGCCCTTGTCGCAGCTCCTTGCAGTTGATCACTGTCTTTGTTCTTGCCGCATCACATTGTCGCAGCTTCCAACCGTTGTTCTCTTGGCGCAGCTTCCAGCCGTTGTTTTCTTGTCGCAAGCCCGCAGGACGTCGCCTGCTTACCAACTGTGTTCTGCCCACCAAGCTCGGGCGGCCTCTTTCCCGCACGCATCTGGCTGCTCTTTTCCTACTCGCTAGGTCACCGGTTTTGTGGTCGACAGGTCGCTCAGTTCTGCTCGCGGTTGTTGATTTTGAGATCTGTTTCTTCTTTGCTCCTTTGTCGGATTCTACTTTGGTTGCATCTTCTCCAATGTCCGATCATGCTACTATGTTTCTTTCGTCTCGATCGTGTTCTCATGGAGGTCACATCTCTTCTCGGGGTAATGGTCGACACAGTCGCGCTTCCCTTAAGTGTACCTACAATGGAAAGGATGGTCATCTCCATGCCACTTGTTACCGGTTGCACGGTCTGCCACCCGCACCGCCTGCTTCTAACTACAATCCAAGATCCAAACAGCATCCAAACTGACATTGATGTCTTGCGCATTCAACTCCAGCAACTTCAAGGGATAAACAACAGCTCTTTCGGCTCTATTGTGTCTATTTTTGGTGGAGGTATCTCCTGTCTAGCCCACAGTTCATCCTAGATTATAGGCTCCGGAGCAACACACCATATTACCCCAACGAAACCATCTCAATACTTGAACTCTGAGCATCATAAGTTCATTATTGTTGTCAATATAGACACTACCCCAGTAGCTGGATCAGCTGACGTCACTTTTTATGTTGAAGCCGGGAAAATCCCTTACTCCAAAAATTCAGATCAAGTCAGCCTAAGGTTACCGGTTCAACAGTCAGGCTCGACGGCTAACGAACTAAGACACGGAAACTGTCAGACAACTAAAAGGACCCCAAGCGCTGCGGCAGGGAGGTCCCACCACGTACTCGGAAGCTTAGAAGAAGCAATCACTCCACAATCAAAAATGGTCGAGCAGGGTACGAGATAGACTAACTGACAACAAAGTCGCGGCGACTAAGATAGATAGTCGCAAACTCACGATATGTCTCTCTGAATAAGGGACCCAAAGCCTCAGCTCGCAGTCTAGGAAAAAGGTAGTCGAGATCTTTTGCGAGATTCCGAAGTCCGTCTCCCCGTACCCATGCGGTCCTATTTATAGGAAAATCCAAAGAGAGGGGGGTCTTATTTATAGCCCTACCCCCGGGGGCTAGGCGACTTCTTAGGAGGAGCTCCCCTGGTTGGGTGGGTAACAGCTCTAGTCGCCTACCTGGCGAGTATGCGAGAGGAGCTCGTCATACTCGCCCAGACCTTTGGCCGCCTTGCGCGTTGACTCTGACTTCCGTCTTAACTTGTTGACTTTGACCCCTGCTAACCTGGCTCTGGAGGGGTCCACCCTCGACGAATATGGGTTGTACATCATCCCCGCTTTTTCCGAGCGACGGAGGAGCTCGAAAAGAAACATACAACACTTATTCGGCGAGCTGCTTGGGCAAGTATCTGAGCTACTCGCTTCTGATGTATGTCTGCTGAACTCTATAAATAGGGGGGTGGCCGTTATTTGAGGCACGCATTTCTAAACTCGCATGCGATGTCGAAGTCCGCCGAGAAAGTCTACCAAGCGAGCATTGTCGCACTGTCTGGACTCCTTGAGCCTTCAAGGCCAAAAAGGCGGCGAGAAGACGAGGTTGCTGCTGAACTCCCTCCTCTAAAGAAGAAGAAACTAAAGAAGAAGTTGAAGAAGTCGCTCGCCTCCAAAACTAACAACCAGCCTCCGCCTACCAGGAATGCCTCCTCCTCGGTTGTCCATCCTGAATCTTCCACCAGCACCCAGAAGCTCCCTGACGACCTCGGGCTGAGCGACATTCTCGAGATCTTCGTCCCCGACTTCTCTCTGCTCTCCCCGCCGTCTTCTCCTCCTGCCCCGGAACTCGTCGGGTCCCAAGCACAGGTGCAGGCAGATCTCGATGTCTCGCAAGGTTGTCATTCTGTCGAAGACTAAAAGTTGTTGATCAAGTTGTATTCTTCTTTGCTGACTTGTCCTTCATTCTCGCAGCTCCTCCGCCGACTACTACAGGCGAGCCTCTGGACGTCGCTCCGCTGTTAGCAACTCCGCTGGTCGCCCTTGAAGCTCGGCAACAGCCCTGATCCGGGCATACCGTCCGGATCAATGTCGGTACTAAGAAGGGGTCTGAAAAACCTCCCCCTGAAGCGAGAAGACAAGACCTCCCCGCGCTGAAGACCTCGCAGCCTGGGACGAGCAAAGTTCCTGCTTCTGCGACCTCCTTATCGCTACCGGCGGCGAGCACACCTTTGTCGCCGTCACCTCCTCCGGCTAACTCGCAACAACCGAGGAGGAGCACTCCACTGCTTCCACCTCCTCCTTTGCCGCAGAGCAACGAAGCTCGGCCAGAAATCTGCCCGGAAACTACGATTCCCCGGATCTCGTCGGAGAGCTCGGCGCGAGATCCGGAAAGAAGTCGCCCGAGCTACTTCTCGCAGAGGACCAGAAGTCGCAACCAAGGAGGTCGCGGACAGGGGAAGGATGTCGAGTGCGCGGGAGGCTCGTCATCAGGCCAGCGAGAATCTACTCGTTGCAGCCTGTCCCCTCGTCGATCACGATCCCCTCGGCAAGGAACCTCGCACTGCTGCTGAACTGGATGAACCGATCTGACTGATGGTGTTTGCTTTTAACTGACTTGGAGACTTCTCTTTGCTTGGACAGGTCGCTCTGCTACCCATGGAGCGGTTTTCATCGACGCCATTGGACTCTCTGGCAACAAATATCACTATGCTACCGCACGCGCCTATATCGAGCTGGAAGCCAAGTTCGACCAACTCGTCATTTGTGAGCCTCATCGCCGGATCTCGGCACTGGAGGTGAGGATGGCGAAGATAGAAGAGCTACAGGACCGGCTGGCGGCCTACGAGACGCGTTTCCACATGATCCTCGAGCTGGAGCGGCGTCAATCGATGACCGACCATCGCATCCAGCTCCACGGGGAGGAGTTGGCCGGCATGCGAGCGAGCATGGGATCTACTGGGCTACTAGCGATGATGGAGGAGCAGCTGCGGCGGGGAGACGAGGAGATGGCAGTGGCCAGCAAGCACTTTTGACGAGCACGCGACATGGGCTGGGCTGGGCGACATCCACCTCTTCCCGACCAGCGGCCACCCGGGACATAGAATTTTTCTGCTTCTTTTCTCTCTTTCATCTGTACTAGTCTCTAGGCGACATTGTATTGAACTTTATTCTTTAAATAATGAGGCGAGTTTATATCTCGCATTGATTCTGCCAACTTTGCATTTGGTTGATTCTTTCGCACTGTGATAATACTCACTTTTTGCTTTAATACTTGTCTTCTTTTTGCGGGGTCCCGAGTAAGGGCTCGTAACTAGGGTCGATTTCTCGGTTAGCAAGCGACTTACACCGATACTCGCTCGAGGTTGATATACCCCCCCCCCCCCGGCCTCTGCCTAGAAATAGAAGGGGTAGGTGGGACTTTAGTACGCTGTTGCGAATTTTGATCCTTGCTCGCAAGTTGTTGCTCTTGCTCGCGTCTTCCTTCTCGCTCGAACTTTCCTCACCACTCTTTGTTATTTCTCGCCTTCATATGCTCGAAAATGGTTAGCGACGATGCCAACGCCCGCCGACAAGCCCACGCGATCAACTTCTTTGAGGTATTCTTCAAGAAATCGGTTGCAACTGAGCGAGATCTGGAAGATTTCCGCCAAAAGCACCTGCGGGATACTCGGTCAGGCTCCCCGTCCGGACCGAGAGACTAAACACCTATCTCGAAGGTGAGATTGACATGCCCCTTCGAAACTTCAAAGTAGGCTTGCGACTTCCGTTGTGACCCGAGTACTGTCAGATCTTGAGGTACTTTGGAATAGTCCCTGCCCAAATCAACCCCAACGGCATAACGATGATCATGAAATTCCTCTGCTTCCTTCAGGAAGAGAAGATCGTCTTCGACCTCTCCATCTTCCGGAAGGTCTTCGTCTTCGCTGCGACCTCTGAAGGAGTCATCTTCTTCAACAGCCACGTCTGCACACTGGTCGATGCGGCTAACAAAGTCCATCGGTGGGGTGAGTACCTCGTCGTCGTCGACAGCGACTTCGAAGGAGTGCCACGCAGACCGCACCAGCCGCCCAAAGTCGCCTTCCTGCCACCCATCCTCGAGGGTGCACGCGAGAAGCTTTTTGAAGCTTTTCGCGGTCGGCAATTTGACGTCATCCACGGGCGTCTCAATGTCAACTCGCTGGACGAGGTCTTCCCCGGCGAAGGTAGGGCACGGCGAGATTCCACCCTACTCGCTTTAACTGATCACTGATGCAAAATTACTTATTGTTCTTCCATCTCTGCAGCTACTTGCGTGCTTCCTCGAGAATAACTTCCTCTGACGAAGGAAGTCGCTTCGTCGCACCAAGATTCATCGAACCTGCCTTCTGAAGTGGAGATCCCGCTTCCCACGGGCTCCAAGGGCCAACGGCGAGCCGGCGACAAGGAGGGCCCGCCACAGAAGAAACTTGGAAAGGGGAAAGAAAAAAGTAAAGTCCCCTGAGCATGCGAGCAAGGGTCTCCCATGAGCACTTTGGTGGGAGGGAGTAGCCTATCAATATTGGGGTGTCGTACTTCCACCTGAACTACAACCTCGGGCGGGGTGGCAAGGATGTCTTTGGATGTCCGCTGGTCTCCTGGTCTGAAGGCGAGCGCAAGGTGACGGTGAGCACCAACCTACCCGCCTGGTTGGAAGACTGGGAGGACAAGGGGGGCTTACGACGTCGCCTTTGCGCTGTACGGGCGAGCAGATGCTGAGTCGATGCAGGATCTCAGCCCGGAGGTGCTCGCCCACCAAACGACTCGCGCGCTCCTGCGAGCTACAGAGCTGGGCCACCACACCGCGGGAAGGCTCATCGAGACTCAGGCGGCGCTGAAGGTCGTGTCGCAAAAGACGATCGACCTGGGGATGCAATCAGTCTGCTGGAAGGACTATGAGGTAGCTCGCTTTCTTTGCGTGACTTAGTCGCCTTTGTACTTGATCACTTTTCTGACTTATTACTGCTTGATCCTCACAGGCCGCCGAGCTTGAAACAGCGACAAAGATCTTCGAGCTCGAACAGGAACTCGCCAACACTAAAATCGAGCTGGACGCTTCCCAAATCTGGATCGCCCGGTCGTCGCTGAAGATCGCCCCGGTCCCTCGGATACTCACCCGGTTGAGAAACAGTAGGAGGCGAGTCCGCACGGGATGGGCAAGAGGATTCGCTTCCATGGGGACAAGACGTCGGCTATCCGCCGCAGGATAGCGCGAGCTAGGGTGGAAGTTGTTCTCGCAAAACTGAGGATTGACGACTTCCTCGGCCCTGAAGCCGGCCACTTCACGATCGCGGACGTCATCCCGAGCTTGCTTGCCGAGGAATACAACTCGCCTGACCGTGTCTTGTCCTCCCCATCCAGCTCCAGTGACAGTGGCAGAAACGGCGGAGGGAGTAGCGATGGCAGCAATGATGATGAGGATGACGCGGAAGAAGCCGAGGATGAGGAATACGTCGACATTGGTGACGAGAAGTATTGTCCTGATACTGGCGACGACGAAACTTAGTCAGTCTGTGAATTCCTACAAACTCGCTTGTAAAGATAGAAAGTTGTACGCTTAGAAAATTTTGTAAAGAAATGTAATACTCGCTGTGTAATACAAATCAATTCTTTTGTACTGTCTGTTTTGTACTTGAATGCTCGCTAGTTGATGATGCTCGCTAGGCTCGTAGATGCGGAGAGGTTGAGTGCTTGTTGTGCGCGTATTTGCTTATTGATGTCGCTCGGTAGGCTCATAGGCGCGGAGAGGTGGAGTGCTTGCGGTGCCGTATACTCGCATATTGATGTCGCTCGAAATCGGGCAATCGGTGCTCGCACCAACATAATCGCTCTGTCTACTCGCACGTTGCTACTCGCACTCGTATGGTCGCAATCGCATGCTCGCACGTCGCTGCTCGCACCTGCATGGTCGCATACCTCATAGGAGCCTAGCTCAACTGAGTTTGGACATTTGTAGTCGACACCTAATAAGGAGGAAGCTCAACTGAAGGTGGAGAATGGTCAACTCACAGGAGCCGAGCTCAACTGGAGATGGAGTTGACAGCTCATAGGAGCCGAGCTCAACTTGAGATGGAGTCAACAGCTCACAGTAACCGAGCTCAACTAGAGGTGGAGGTCGACTCGGGAGGCTAGTAGTCGGCCTGCAGGAGGGGAGCTCGTACAGGGCGTACGGACTACGACAATACTCACAGGAGGAATGAACATCTTACAGGAGTCGAGCTCAACTGGAGATGGGTCGACAGCTCTCAAGAGCCGAGCTCAACTGGAGATGGAGATCGACAGCTCATAGGAGTCGAACTCAACTGGAGGTGTAGGTCGACAAGGGAGGTAAGTAGTCGGCCTGCAGGAGGGGAGCTCGTACAGGGGGTACGGATTATGGCAACACTCACAGGAGGAATCAACATCTTACAAGAGTCGAGCTCAACTGTAGATGGGTCGACAACTCTTAGGAGCCGAGCTCAACTGGAGATGAAGGTCAACAACTCACAGGAGCCGAACTCAACTGGAGGTGGAGGTCGACTCGGGAGGCAAGTAGTCGGTCTGCAGGATGGGAGCTCGTACAGTGGGCATGGACTACGACAACACTCACACGAGGAATCAATCTCACCCGAGGGGGTTGGTAGCTGATATACAGGAGAGAAGCTCGTGCAGAACTAGGACTGCAGTAACTCCGCGACTCGAGGACTTCTATCGGTGCTGAGGTCATTGGCCCTGTTGCTTAGAGATTGTCAAACAATCAGAAGTATCAATAACTTTGATGACGAAGGAAACTTCTGAAGGGACGGCGATCTTCTTTATCAAGTTGGGGAGGTTGGCATCCAGACCTGTTCCTGATAATCCTCTAGTCGGAGGAGAGATGCAATCGGGGAGAGCTAGGCCGACATGCAAGGGGGGCTGATCTCCACCGTCAATGCAGGGGTTCGGTCTTACATGGACGCTTAAATCCTGAAGCATCGTCTCCTCGTCCGCCCTGGGCTTTTTAGGAGAATCAGGACGACGACTCGTTTCCCAACTCAATCGTGGAGATCGTTACCAGCTCTGTCACCTGGCTACGAAGGTCAGGATACAAGCGAAGGGAAATGATCATCGAGGGGTCCTACAGGACAAACAATCGAGCCCACCATCCTTCCATGAACTTGTATCTTCCAGAGCTTAGTTGCCCAGCTGCTTCTAAAAGCATGGAGGGTTATCCCACCTTGGCAACAATAGAGACACGTCTTGCCCTACAGGATAAACAATTGCAAAGAGCGGTCCTTTTAGTCTTCTCAAAGACCAATGACGCTTTTACACAAGTATCACTTTGGGAGATCGATCCTTCATCGAATTTAGGAGGTTAGCGTCCAGACCTGTTCCTGATAGTTCCTCCAGTCGGAGGAGAGACGCAATCGGGGGTAGCTAGGCCGACATGCAAAGGGTGAGCTTATCTCGACTGTCAATGCAGGGGCTCGGTCTTACAAGGACGCTTAAATCCCGAAGCATCGTCTCATTGTCCTCCCTGGGATTTTTAGGAGAATCAGGTCGGATGCT
Source organism: Platanthera guangdongensis (assembly GCA_039583875.1). Classification (NCBI taxonomy): domain Eukaryota; kingdom Viridiplantae; phylum Streptophyta; class Magnoliopsida; order Asparagales; family Orchidaceae; genus Platanthera; species Platanthera guangdongensis. The sequence goes on from CM077150.1 coordinate 141,898,227, forward strand.
GGTTTCCCAAACCGATCGAGGAGATGGATTTACTGCTTCTAGCTGACTTGAGACGATCTACACAAAGAAGACAATCGCAACCACTCATGCCCCCGGGGGCGAGGACATACATAAAAATATGGAAACAATATTACAGGTAAACAATACATGTTACCGCTAAGGGTAGAACCTTTTCAGGTCATCCCCGCTCCAGGTACTTCCCAGTAGCTCTCCTTGATTTTGTAAGTCATAGCCTCCAGTGGCTAGAGCTTCCTGGACTATGAAAGGCGCTTCCCAGTTGGGATTCAGCTTGCCAACGGCAGCTCCCCTTCCTGCTGCGTCCACCTTATTCATGACCAGATCTCCTGTGAGGAAGTGCTTGAGGCGAACATTTTTGTCGAAGTGATTTGTCATTCGCCACATAATCTCTTCTTGCCGGATGGAGGCCAAGTCACGAAATTCCTCGATATAATCCAGCGATAGCCTCTGTTCTTCTTCATTCTCCAAGCGTCATTCTTCATTGTCTTCCCCTGCTGCCACCACCCTCGGGTCTGAACCTCAAATTCTACTGGGATGAGTGCCTCGGACCCATGGGATAACTTGAAAGGCATTTCCCCCGTGGTCCAATTAGGAGTTGTCCTCAGAGCCCATAAAACTGAGGGGATCTGCTCCGCCCAGTTGCCCTTCAGATTGGTGACCTTCTTCTTCAAGAGGTTGATGATTAGCTTGTTAGCGGCTTCCACTTGTCCGTTGCTCTGAGGATGATGTACAGAGGCTAATCGAAAATCCGTCCATAGCTGCTTACAGAAGTCCTCCAACTCCAGGCTGGCAAATTGTGGGTCATTGTTGATGATGATGGCGAGTGGGATCGCAAACCTACAGGCAATCTCTCCCCAGATGAAGTTCTTGATGACCTGAGACGTGGTCTTGACAAGAGCTTTAGTCTCGATCCACTTGGAGAAATAGTCGATCATAACGAGAACGAACTTTCTCTCACCGCTAGCTTGGGAAAAAGGGCAATCAAATCCACTCCTCAGATGGCGAAGGGTCGGGGAGCGGTGATTGAACAAAGTTGTTGTGCCAGCTGCAACTAAAGAGGTGCGAAGTGTTGGCACTTTGGACACTTCCTCGACAAGGTTTCTGCATCCTTCTGAATGGCCGGCCCGAAGTAGCCGAGCCTTAGAATCCGCTGCTCTAGATTAAGAGTTACTGAGTGGCTGTCACACTCTTCTGAATGAATCTCCTCAAACACTTGAAGGATTTCAGCTTCTAACAGGCATCTAGCGAGAGGGATCCGAGATGGTTTTGCGATAAAGCTCTCCTTCATGCAACAGATAGTAAGCAGTCTTGTACCAGAACTTTCTCTGATCACCCTCACTGGCAAGAAGTCGACCTGTCGTTAAGAATGTAACGAACGGGTCCTTTCAAGAAGCCCTTTGTTTGATCTTCATCATCTCCCCTTCCTCGATGGACGGTCGAAACAACTCTGTCACTGTCCCTCCATCTTTGGGACCGTACTTGACGAGATAGTCTGCCTCTGAGTTCTCTTCCCGAGGCGCGTGCTCGACGAAAAAGGATTGGAAACCTACAAATCAAGCCCTTAACCTTTGCCAAGTACTTCTGCAAAATGAGGTCGTGCAGCTCGAACTCTCCTCTGATCTGCGACACGACCACCATTGAGTCGGTGAAGGCTTTGAGATCTTGGATCCTCAAGTCCCCGGCAAGACGCAAGTCTGCCACCATGGCTTCGTACTCCGCCTGATTGTTCGTGACGGGGAATAAGATCTCGACTACTTGCTCGATCCTAGTTCTCTGCGGGCTCACCAACACAACTCCGGCTCCTACGGAATTCTTGCCTAAAGCCCCGTCCACGAACAACTTCCAATAGACTGCGCTGGAAGCGCCTTCTTCCCCTCCTACATCGACCGATAAGTCGACTAGAAAGTACGCTACCGCCTGGGCCTTGATCGTCACCCTTGGCGAATAAGAATGTCGAACTCGATGAGTCTACCGCCCACTTTGCCAACCTGTCTGAATGTTCCACTCAATCCAAGATATTTCACAGTGGATGACCAAAGATGATCTTGATGGAGTGAGCCTGAAAATATAGGCGGAGCCTCCGAGCCGAAACTACCAAGGCAAAAACTAACTTCTCTAGGATGGAATACCTCATCTTTGCCTGCCTCAGCACTCTAATCACATAGTAGATGGGAGCTGCTTCCTTACTTCCTCTCTGACCAACACCGAGCAGACTACTTCCGCTCCCACTCCCAGATAGAGGAGGACGTCTTGGCTTCTTTGCGGGCCTTGTAGTAGAGGAGCTTGAGTTAGATGTTGCTTAAGCTTTCCAGAAGCCTCCTCACACTCTGCAGTCCACTCAAACTGTCGGTTATCTCAGAGATCTTTGAAAAAAGAAGAGCACTTCTCCCCAACCTTGGACAAGAAGCGGCTAAGGCCTGTCAGGCTTCCTGTCAGTCTCTGTACTTCTTTTAGATTTTTCGGGGACGCCATCTCAAGAATGGCCTTGACTTTGTCGGGATTGGGCTTCACCCCCCTCGGAGTGAGGAGGTGACCTAAGAACTTCCCCCTCCCAACTCCAAAAACGCACTTAGCCGGGTTGAGCCGCATCTTGTACTTTTGCAGGGTGGTGAAGGTCTCCATCAGATCCTTAGTGTGCTATGTGATGCTCCTGCTCTTGACCGGGAGGTCATCCGCGTACACTTCTAGATTCCGTCCCTTTTGCCCTTTGAGGACTTGATCCATCATTCTCTAGTAAGTCGCGCCCGCGTTCTTAAGCCCAAAGGACATCATCTTATAGTTGTAGCATCCATCACAGGAAACCCTGAAAAAACATCAAGGAAACTCATCACAGGAAACCCGGCGGCAGAATCAATCAGCGCGTCGATTTGAGGCAAGGGGTAACAATCCTTCGGACAAGCTTTATTTAACATCGAAAAATCGATACAAAGTCTCCAACCCCCTCCGGCTTTCTTAACCATTACATCATTAGAGACCCAGCAAGGATACTAGATCTCTGAAATAAAACCTGCCTCCCGCAGCTTCTTTACCTCCTCCCGGATCGGATCGGCCAGCACGGCGACGCTCTTCCTCTGCTTCTGACGGACGGGGGCAGCTTTGGGATATAGGTTGAGGCGATGGCAGACAACATCGGCATCAATCTCTGACATCTCCGCGACACTCCAAGTGAAGATGTCCACATTCTCCTGCATGCATGCGGCCATCTTCAACTTCCCCTCCAGTGGCAGGAATCCTCCGATCTTCAACAGCTTTGGCCTTCTTTCCCGGGAGATCACCTCAAGCTCTTCCAGTTCCTCTGCGGCTCTCAGCCCTTCCTCCTTCTCTGGAACCTTCTTCAGCCTTCCTGCGTCCTCCATCCAGCTGATGGTACTGACGGCGTTCAGGTAGCACTCCCTGGCGGCATTCGGGTCGCCCCCGATCCGCACTTGGACGACACCCCAGCAGTACTTCAGGCACTGATGATATGACGATGGAACCGCCTTGAAGTAGTTGATGAGGGGTCGCCTAAAGATGGCGTTGTAACAGCTCGGGCCATCAACGATGACGAACCGGCATCGGATCGAAGTACCCCCAAGGGTCACTAGAAGATCCACTCCTCCCTCTCCACCTCTTTCTTCTCTCCAGAGAAGCCAAACAGGGGTCCGTCTGAAGCTTGGATCTTGGACGCTTCGACCTGCAGCCCGACGAAGGTTCTCTTGAAAATGACATTCATCGAACTCCCGTTGTTCGCAAGGATTCGATTGACGGTGAAGTCCTCGATAGCAGCTTGGATGACCAGGGCATGATGAAAGAAGTTCTCATTCCCCAACATGTCTTCTGGTGTTTGAGAGGTTGAGGTGACGCTCTTCCGATAGATCTGATGGAGATTTCCCTTGCGGGAAGCTCCAAGGCCGGCCCCTCCGTTGATCACTCCAACCTGCATTGGATGACCAAAGATGACAAAGAAGCATCTTCTTCGGTATTTTTGCTACCAAAGATATGGGATATTTCTTGGAGATTGAGATATCTAGAAAACCTGGTTCCATAGTTCTTTCACAGCGGAAGTATGCATTGGATCTCTTAAAAGAGACAGGTCTCCTAAGGGCTAAACTTGTTTGATCTCCAATGACTGTTGGAGATGACAATTGTTGGAGTGAGGACTCACCTCTTCTTGAAGATGTCACCAAATATAGATGGCTTGTGTGGAAACTCATTTATCTGACAGTCACAAGACCGGATATTTATTATGCAGTGAGAAGAGTAAGTCAGTTTATGCAAGATCCGAAGGAGTGTCATCTACAGTCGGCTATAAAAATTCAAGAGTATGTGAAAGGTGTTCCAGGAAAACGACTTCTATTTCAGAAAAAAGGGCATTTGAAAATTGAGGTCTACTATGATGCTAGCTATGTTTTATGCATTCATAAAGACTGAATTAGATGCTAAACGCATAGAAACAATATTATCATAGTAACTGAATAGGACTACTTACACTGCTTTAATTCAGCCAAAAACTGATCAATCAACAATTCACATGTAGTATGAGCAATGGCTATGTATTCAGACTCAACGCTAGATCTAGCAATGGTATGATATTTTTTTACTTTTCCACAATATGACGTTCGCTCATATCAATACACAGTCTACAGAGGGCCAGCAGTCATAGGGAGACCCAACCCAGTCATCATCTGAGTATATATGTTTGTTATTTCTATACAACAACTCAATGCTTGGAGTATACTTCGGGTATCTAAAAATGTGGATCATAGTGACCGCGCGACAAACCCTTGATGTAGACATAAATTGGCTCCTAAAACTATCCGGAAATGATATTTCTGGTCAAGTGATCATAAGAGAATTCAATTTGACAACCAACCTCCTATATCTTTCAACGTCCAAATAAAGCTGCAAAACTCCTCCATCCTTCTTAAGTTTTGCATTAGATTTCATAAGATTTCAATAGGTTTATACCTGCACATTTCAACTTCTTTTAACAAATACCAGGTATATTTGTGTTATAAGAGACATATCTCTTATGTACATCTAATCACTTAATGCCCAAAAATTAGTTGGCTCAAATCTTTAGTCTTGAAAGTGTTTACCTAGATGATGGTTCAGGTTGCCAATCTCACCTTTATCGTGCTCAGATATCATAGTGACATCCACGTATATCACAAGAATAATGATATGATGCTTGGTATGCCACTTTTTTCGCTGCCAGCAAAGGCTCTCTCTCACCCACATCTGTCCTCTCAGAAATCTGTGTTGTTGGGTGTTGAAGACACCGATCCTGACTCCGAGGAATTGGATCCGCTAACGCTTTTTGACGACCCCTTTGGCCCTCGACCTTGAGGACAAGATCGTTTTTGGGTGAGGAGTGTTAATACAGCAGCATGCGGATATTAGTTTATATAGCCCATGGGCATTATTGTACTTTGTATTTCCCATCTCGCCTATATATAAGAGTGATAGTATCCTTAGATGAGCACCCTTTTGAAGTCTTAGGTTTTGGCTCTCTTGGAGAGTGGAGTGTCAAGGACGACCCAGCCTCCGGATGCTTGGCGAGAACTTGTTCTCGATTTGTATCTTTTGTTGTTTAATGCAATGTTATTTTTTTTCTTCGATCTTGATACGACTGTAATGTACCGGTGGAAGAGGGACAAACTCTCAGGTACGAGTGTACTCGAGTGTCTCCAACTCAGCAGACATGGCAGCCTGCAATCAACTATCTGGGTAGCCTCGCGGTAAGAAGTTGGCTTTGGAGTACCACGGTCAGTAGCAGGAAGGGCAGCGATGTCCAGCTGTAGTGTAGCAAAGCTAAAGCAGTCAGGAGGAAGTCTCAAACGAAGTGGTTAGCGACGCGTGGGAGGATCATCCACAGGGCACTCGCTGGAGGAGACAAGCACTGAGTCTGGGGGCACTGGAGGCGAAGAAATAGAAGGGGGATGGCGAGAGTAGTCATATAGAAGGGGGACGACGAGCTCGACAGAGGAAGAAGCGGGTGGCGAAGGGAAGGAGTCAGGACGTGAGACTGAAGAGGTCGGAGGTAGTGTAGACTGCGGCAAGAGGAGAAGAGGAGAACATACCAGAGGTGAGGAGACATAAGGCGGTGAGATAGGAAGGTTGAGAAACTGCACATTAGAGGGAGTAAAAGATGAGTGTGAGGTCGAGCGAATGGAGAACACAAAGAAAGAGTGAGACTCGTCAAAGGTGACATCACGTGAGATGTGAAGTCCACATACAACAAGGTCATAACAGTGATAGTCTTTATGCTCAGGACTGTATCCAAGAAAGACGCAGGGAACAGATGGAGCGGAGAGCTTGGTACGCTTGTTGAAGCCAGGAAAATCCTAACCTCAGAATTCGGACCAAAGCTGCCTAAGGTTACTGGCTCAGAAGCTAGATCAGACGGCAAAGAAGACTAGCACGAAGAAACAGGTCAAGCAGGACCCCAGATGCTGCGGCAGGAAGGACCCACCACGTACCCGGATGCTTGAAAGGAGCAACCCCTTCTCAACCAAAAATGGCCGAACTGGGTACGAGGGAAGCTAGCTGGCAAAGTCGCAAAGTCGCGAGTTGCTCTAAGGAAAAGGAATCCGAAGACTTAGCTAGTATCTTGAAACGCGCGAGTATCCTGGCAAGGATTTCAAGTGCTTCACCTCGTACCCCTGGGGTCCTATTTATGGGCAAATGCAAGGGGAGGGGGGGTCATATTTATACCCACCAACTTGGCGACTTGGCGACTTCCAAAGGAACTCGCACGGGCTGGGCGAGTATCTCGCCTAGTCGCCTACCTGGCGAGTATGCGAGTGGAGCTCGCCTATACTCGCTCAGGCCTTCCGCGATCTTGAATGCTGACTTTGACTCCTGCCTTGACTTGTTGACCTTGACTTCTGCTGATCTGGCTGTGGTAGGACCCACCCTCGACGAATACGGGTTGTACACAATCCCCGCTCTTTCGGAGCGACATCGGAGCTCGGAAAGAAACATCCAACACTTATTCGGCGAGATGCGCTGCCGAGTATCTGGGTTGCTCGCCTCTTTTGACTATCGGCCGATCTCTATAAATAGGGGGGGCCTAGTTCTTTAGCCGGTTCTCCATAACTCGCGCATAATGTCGAACGCCGAGAAGATTCTTCGTGACAGTCTTGCTGCGTTGACGAGTGCCATTGGAGTCGCTAAACCAAAGCGACCGCGCGAAGAGGATGTCGCCGCCGACTTACCTCCCCTCAAGAGGAAAAAGATAAAGAAGTCCAAGAATAAACCCGCCTCTGGCGATGATATCTCGCGGCCGCCCCTTTCTCGCCCTGCACCCCCCACCAGTAACCTTGTGCTCTCTACCAGCACGCAGCAACTGCTTAGCGACTTGGGACTCGACGATATTCCAAATGTCGTCGTTTCTGATGCGAGTCTCCTCGACTCGCTTGACATCCCTGAGCTCGCCACTTCCACGGCCCCGGAACTCGCCTCCACTCCGGCGTCTCAGCAGGTTGAAGTCGTCGACTTGCCAGGTTGTCTTTTCGCCGAGATGATTTCTCATTCTGACGGTTGTTTCTATTGCTTGCTAACCGGACCGTGATACTCGCAGACTCTCCCTCGGGGGGTGTTGACGCGGTTCTGAACCCGTTGAGTTCCGTACCGCTGGTCGCCCTTCCCGCCGGGAGGCAAGTAAAGACCGCGCACACGGTGCGGATTAATATCGGTTCCAAAAGGTCGGTCGAGGCCTCGGTTCCTTCGGTGAGCAGGGAACCGTCGTCGAAGAATCCTCCACCGAGGAAGACACTGGCGAGCAAGGGTCTCCCGGCGAGTTCTGAGTTGCCGGCGAGAAGTTCTGCCCCGCCCGCCGCGAGTTCTGCACTGCCTCCGGCGAGGTCTTCTCTGCCTGAGGCGAGCTCCTCCTTGCCCCCGCTGACGCCGTTTTCCAACATCGCCACCCTCCAGTCGGTGACCGCATCCTTGCCGCCGCCACCGCCCCTGATCGCGCCTTCTCAGGTTACTACGACGCGACTTCCTCCGCCTCCTCCGCTGAAGAATCCTCCGCCACCGGCGAGTTCATCGCTCCCTCCGCCTTCTTCATCACATCCCGCGGGTGTTAAGCCGGTCAAGCCACGGCCGAGCTACTTCCTGCCGAGGAATGTGGACCTTGGACAAGGGGGACGCGGGCGAGGCAAGGCAGCCGAGCTCGCTGGTGGGCCATCGTCGAGCCGGGGAGATGAGCCAACTCGCGGATCCCCTCCTCGCCGATCCAGATCTCCTCGCCGATCTAGGTCCCCTCGCAGCGGTATGTATCGCTATTGATGTGCACATGGCGGCTATGTATCTTCGTCTAATTCCGGCGACTTTTTATTTGTTGTCAGATCGGCCGGCGACTTCGGGGGCAGCCTTCATCGATGCCATGAGGTTACAGGGTATGGAATATCGTCGTGCTGCCGCTCGCGCCTACATAGAGCTGGAGAGCAAGTTTGACCAGCTGGCGATCTGCGAGCCTCATCGCCGAATATCATCGTTGGAAGTGCGGATGACGAAGATGGAAGAGCTCAAGAGTACGTTGGAGAGCTATGAATCCCGCTTCCACATGGTAAGGGAGAATGATCGTCAGCTGGCGATTAACAATCACCGCCTCCAGCTCGTTCTTGAAGAGGTCGCCGGCATGCGAGCGAGTATGGGCTCTGTTGGCAGATTGTCGAGGATGGAGGAGCAGCTGCGGCTCGGCGATGACGCGATAGCGGTGGCGACGGAGCATTTCCGGCGAGCGCGCGAGATGGGTTGGGTCGGGCGACATCCACATCCCCCAGAGAGGCCTAGGCCTTAGAATTTTCTTTTTTCTTCTTTTATTCAGAACTCGCCAAGTGCGGCTTTAACGGACTATTATTGATTATAATAAGCGATTTGAATCTCGCGTTTTTATCATATTGGTTTCTTCTGTGTTGCTTTGTGCGATATCTTGTCTTGTCTGCGCCGAGTTTATCCTGCAGGTTGCGATAATGCTTTATGTGTTCTGTTCGACCTACGCAATGGAGCTGGCTTCCTTGTTAGTGCGCGACTTGGTTTAATACTCGTCGTAAGGAGGATATACCCCCCCCCCCCCCCCCCGCGCCTATAAATAGAGGGGGTCGGTAGGACATAAGTACGCTGTTGCGCTTTTTATTCCTTAGCTCGCGAGTATCTGTTCCTGCTCGCGTGCTGCGACTTTGCTCTACTCCTCGCAATTCTTTCTCTCTTTTTCAAAGGTCGCAGGATGGTGGGAGACGACGCCAGTGCTCACCGCCAAGCCCATGCCGCCAACTTCGCGGATGCGGCTTTTAAGAAGTCGACCTCCACTGTGCGCGACCTAGAGAACTTCAGGGAAAGACTCCTCCCCGAGGGATACTCGGTCAGACTTCCGGACCGTAGTGAGCGACTGAACACTTTTATCGAGGGCGCGCTGGTCCTTCCCCTTCGCCACTTCGACGCCGGCCTGCGACTTCCACTATGGCCGGAGTATTGCGATATCCTCCGATACTTCGGCATAGTCCCCGCGCAAATCAACCCCAACGGCGTCGCCATCATCATGGGGTTCCTTTGCTATCTGCGCGAGGAGAGGATCATCTTCGATCTCTCCGTATTCCGCAAGATATTCGCCTTCGCGGCGACTGCCGAGGGGGTAGTCTATTTTAGCAGCCATGTCTGCACCCTGGTCAGGACGGCGAACAAAGTACATCGGTGGAGCGAGCAACTAGTCATCGTCGAGGGCGACTTTGGCGACGTCCAGGGAAGGCCGCACCAGCCCGCTGATGTCGTCTTCCTTCCACCAATACTGGAAGGCGCGCGCGAGCAGCTCGTTGAAGCGTTCTGAGGTCGTCGGTTTGACGTCATCTTTTGGCGACTAAACGTCAACACGTTGTTCGAGGTCCACTACAATGAAGGTAAATCTTAGCAAGGAAGGTCGGTAGCATACTCGTCGCAATAATCGCTTGTTTACATTACTCGGCCTTTTGCAGAGCCGAACGAGCTCCCGGCGAGGCCGCTTCCTCCAGCCAAAGGAGTCGCCATTTCGCTATTTGAGCCCAACTCGCCAGCTGATATCGGCGAGAAGAAGAAAATCGCCAAGGGCAAAGGCAAAGCCAGGTCGCCGGGTCCCGCGACCAAGAAGCAGAAGGTATCGTCGCCGCATCTCGACGACCATGACTCGCCGCTCCACGCTCGGCTTCCCCACTTCCACCCCAATTTCAACTTGGGGCTGGACGCGGTGGACTCCTATGGTCGCCCGCTGGTGACCTGGGCGCCGGACGAGCATCTGGTGACGCTGAGCACCAATCTCCCCTCTTGGGCGGAGGAGGGGGAGGATAAGGGGGAGGCCTTCGCCGTCCTCCACGCGATGTATGGGCGAGGCGACGCCGAGGCTATGCTGGATCTCAGCGAGAAGGAACTCGCCCAGCAAGCGGCCTGCTCGCTCGCCCGAGCTGACGAGTTAAATCACTTTGCGGCGAGGAGGATGCTGGGGAGGACACAGGCCTTGAAGATCGTCAGTAAGAAGGCGATCGATCTCGGCATGGAATCCACTCGCTGGCGAAATTATGAGGTATGTCGCATTTACGCGCGATGTCAATGTCGCCATGTGTACTTTGGCTGACTTCGATGTTTGTCGCAGGCTGCCGAGATGGAGACCGCCAAAAAACTTTCTGAGTACGAGGCGGAACTTGCCAAGGCTCGGGCTGATTTGGAGGCAGCCCAGATTCGCGCGGCCGAGATGGAATCTCGCCTGACCATTTTGGAAGCCGGCGCGAGTTCCTCTGCTCCTCGGCCGCGCCCGGAGGACGATCCTCATTACGCCATCAAGCGATCTCGCATCCTGTGGGAAGAGAGGTCGTCCGTCCGCCGCGAGATAGCCCGTGCGGCAGGCAACGTGGTCCTCGCGAGGCTGAGGATTAGCGGGAAACTCGACGAAGGGGAGGAGTTCACAGTCGACGAACTCATCCCTGAGTTACTCGCCGAGACGATCTCGCCAGATCGCCGGCCTCCGACGTCGTCAGGCTCTGACAGCAGCGATAGCAGCGGCGGCAGTAGCAGCAGCAGCGGTAGCGGCGAGGAGGAAAGCGAGGAAAGCGGCGATGAAGAGGACGCCGATATTGGAGATGAGGAATATCGGCCAGATACTGGCGACGATGAGTCCTAGTTGCTCGTTGATATCCTTCAGACTCGCACGACATAGCCTCTTTTTTGTAGCATCTTTTGTAACTTGTAAAATTTTCAAAGGAAATATATATATAAGTTTAAGTTAACATGTTGATTTCTTACTCGCTTATCTGTCGATCTCGCCTATTTGTTGATAATACTCGCTAGGCTCGTAGGCTCGGGGAGAACGAGTGTTCGCGATAATTACTCGCACGCCGATATTGTCGATAATCGCGTATTCAATACTCGCGCGCCCATAGTCACCTTCCCTAACTCGTGTCCCGGTTCTCGACCGTAGCTACTCGCCATGTCGTACTCGCATTTTGCTATGCCATACTCGCATATTCATCGCTGCCTACATGCATACTCGCCCCAACACTGCTCGCATTATCCCTCCGGGAAGCTTGGTCCAACTCGATCTCACTCGAGTAGGTCTGTAACCAATATGCAGGAGAATGGCTCGTGCGGGAACTTGGACTTACGGGGACCTACCACTCGAGGACTTGAGCGTTGTTGGAGTCGACAGCTCTCAGGAGCCTTACTCAACTGGAGTGGTGTAGGTCGACTCGGGGAGGCAAGTAGTCGGTCTGCAGAAGAGGAGCTCGTACAGAGATCTCGGACTACGGCATCACTCCAGCGAGGAACTCGATCTCACTCGAGGAGGTCTGCGGCCAATATGCGGGAGAGGAGCTCGTGCAGGGACTTGAACTTACAGGGACCTACCACTCGAGGACTTGAGCATTGTTGGAGTTGACATCTCTCAGGAGCCTTACTCAACTGGAGTGGTGTAGGTCGACTCGGGGAGGCAAGTAGTAGGTCTGCAGGAGAGGAGCTCGTACAGAGATCTCGGACTACGGCATCACTCCAGCGAGGAAATCGATCTCACTCGAGGAGGTCTGCGGCCAATATGCGGGAGATGAGCTCGTGCAGGGACTTGGACTTACAGGGACCTAACACTCGAGGACTTGAGCATTGTTGGAGTCGACAGCTCTCAGGAGCCTTACTCAACTGGAGTGTTGTAGGTCGACTCGGGGAGGCAAGTAGTCGGTCTGCAGGAGAGGAGCTCGTACAGAGATCTCGGACTACGGCATCACTCCAGCGAGGAACTCGATCTCACTCGAGGAGGTCTGCGGCCAATATGCGGGAGAGGAGCTCGTGCAGGGACTTGGACTTACAGGGACCTACCACTCGAGGACATGAGCGTTGTTGGAGTCGACAGCTCTCAGGAGCCTTACTCAACTGGAGTGGTGTAGATCGACTCGGGGAGGCAAGTAGTCGGTCTGCAAGAGAGGAGCTCGTACTGAGATCTCGGACTACGGCATCACTCCAGCGAGGAACTCGATCTCACTCGAGGAGGTCTGCGGCCAATATGCGGGAGAGGAGCTCGTGCAGGGACTTGGACTTACAGGGACCTACCACTCGAGGACTTGAGCATTGTTGGAGTCGACAGCTCTCAGGAGCCTTACTCAACTGGAGTGGTGTAGGTCGACTCGGGGAGGCAAGTAGTCGGTCTGCAGGAGAGGAGCTCGTACTGAGATCTCGGACTACGGCATCACTCCAGCGAGGAACTCGATCTCACTCGAGGAGGTCTGCGGCCAATATGCGGGAGAGGAGCTCGTGCAGGGACTTGGACTTACAGGGACCTACCACTTGAGGACTTGAGCGTTGTTGGAGTCGACAGCTCTCAGGAGCCTTACTCAACTGGAGTGGTGTAGGTCGACTCGGGGAGGCAAGTAGTCGGTCTGCAGGAGAGGAGCTCGTACAGAGATCTCGGACTACGGCATCACTCCAGCGAGGAACTCGATCTCACTCGAGGAGGTTTGCGGCCAATATGCGGGAGAGGAGCTCGTGCAGGGACTTGGACTTACAGGGACCTACCACTCGAGGACTTGAGCATTGTTGGAGTCGACAGCTCTCAGGAGCCTTACTCAACTGGAGTGGTGTAGGTCGACTCGGGGAGGCAAGTAGTCGGTCTGTAGGAGAGGAGCTCGTACAGAGATCTCGGACTACGGCATCACTCCAGCGAGGAACTCGATCTCACTCGAGGAGGTCTGCGGCCAATATGCGGGAGAGGAGCTCGTGCAGGGACTTGGACTTACAGGGACCTACCACTCGATGACTTGAGCGTTGTTGGAGTCGACATCTCTCAGGAACCTTACTCAACTGGAGTGGTGTAGGTCGACTCGGGGAGGCAAGTAGTCGTTCTGCAGGAGAGGAGCTCGTACAGAGATCTCGGACTACGGCATCACTCCAGCGAGGAACTCGATCTCACTCGAGGAGGTCTGCGGCCAATATGCGGGAGAGGAGCTCGTGCAGGGACTTGGGCTTACAGGGACTTACCACTCGAGGACTTGAGCATTGTTGGAGTCGACAGCTCTCAGGAGCCTTACTCAACTGGAGTGGTGTAGGTCGACTTGGGGAGGCAAGTAGTCGGTCTGCAGGAGAGGAGCTCGTACAGAGATCTCGGACTACGACATCACTCCAGCGAGGAACTCGATCTCACTCGAGGAGGTCTGCGGCCAATATGCGAGAGAGGAGCTCGTGCAGGGACTTGGACTTACAGGGACCTACCACTCAAGTACTTGAGCATTGTTTTTCCTGCTGCTTCAAGAGTTTGAAGATGGATTAAGCGCATCTTTGAGGAAGAAGAAAACAGAAATCGAATGACGATCTTGTCGATGTCGAGTTGGGAGGTTGGCGTCCAACCCTGTTCCTGATAGTTCCTCCAGTCGGAGGAGAGATGCAATCGGGGGTAGCTAGGCCGACACGCAAGGGGGGAGCTGATCTCGGCCGTCAATGCGGGGGTCCGGTCTTACAAGGGCGCTTATATCCCGAGGCATCGTCTCATCGTCCGAACTGGGCTATCCACGAGAAACAGGATGGAGGCACGTTTCTCAATCCAACCGCTGCGATCGTTCTTAGCTCTGCCTACCGGCTATGAGCGCAAAAGCACGGGTGAGGGGTTATGCCTTTCCGAGGGTCCTCCTGGACGCACTCGCGACTAACATACTCCATTGGGCCTATCCTGGCTCCCTGGCTACTGGAGGGAAAGCCTGGCCAGGTTGATCATTCCTCAAATCCGAGAGGTTGGGGTCCAGACTTGTTCCCGCTAGTTCCTCCAGTCGGAGGAGAGATGCAGTCGGGGGTAGCTAGGCCGACATGCAAAGGGGGAGCTGATCTCGGCTGTCAATGCAGGGGTCCGGTCTTATAAGGACGCTTATATCCCGAGGCATCGTCTCATCGTCTGAACTGGGCTATCTAGGGGGAACAAGTTGACTGTCAGCTTCTTGGATCGATCTTGAAGTAAAACCTTGAGCTCCCAGAAAGTTTGCGATAAAAACAAGATGCACAGAAAAAGAAAAGATGTCATTGCATATATGTAAAAGTATGTAAACAAAGTACATCATCGGCCGCTAAGGATAGAACCTTTTCAGGTCATCCCCGCTCCAAGTACCTCTCAGCTGCTCTCCAACCTGATCCTGGAGATAATAGCCTCCGGTGGCTAAGGCTTCCTGAATAATGAAGGGACCTTCCCAATTCGGATGCAGCTTGCCCACTGTTGCTCCCCTTCCTGCAGCGCCTACCTTCTTCATAACCAGGTCTCCGGCGAGAAAATGCTTTAGGCGACCATTTTTGTCGAAGTGCTTCGCCATGCGACGCTTGATCTCCTCTTGGCGGATGGAGGCCAAGTCACGAAGTTCTTCCACGAAATCCAGCGAGAGTCTTTGGGCGTCCTCATTCTCTAAGCGTCATTCTTCGTCGCCATCTCCAGCTGCTATAACTCTCGGGCTCCGAACCTCGAATTCCACTGGGATGAGTGCCTCAGACCCGTGGGATAACTTGAAAGGAGTTTCCCCCGTGATCGAGTTTGGAGTTGTTCTCAAAGCCCAGAGAACCGAGGGGAGCTGCTCCGCCCAATTGCCCTTCAAGTTGGTGACTTTCTTCTTTAGAAGGTTGATGATCAACTTGTTGGCTGCTTCCACCTGTCCGTTGCTGCGAGGATGATGCACAGAGGCGAATCGAAGATCCGTCCCTAGCTGCTTGCAGAAATCCTCTAACTCCAAACTAGCAAACTGCGGCCCGTTGTCGGTGACGATGGCCAGGGGAATCCCGAACCTGCATGCAATCTCTCCCCAAATGAAATTCTTCACGATCTGCGACGTGGTCTTGGCTAGGGCCTTTGCCTCGATCCACTTGGAGAAGTATTCAATCATAACTAGCACGAACTTCCTCTGTCCACTGGCCTGAGAAAAGGGGCCGATCAAGTCCATTCCCCAGATGGCGAAGGGCCATGGAGCAGTGATCGAGCGAAGGTGTTGAGCTGGCTGTAGTTGAAGAGGCGCGAAGAGCTGGCACTGGAGGCACTTTTTGGAGAAGGTCTCTGCATCTTTCCTAATGGTGGGCCAGAAGTACCCATGCCTTAGAATCCTTTGCTCAAGGGTCCTAGTTCCCAAGTGACTGTCGCACTCTCCTGAGTGAATCTCTTCCAGGACACGAGGTATTTCAACCTCTGATAGGCACCGAGCTAAAGGACCTGAGATGGTTTTGCGGTAGAGTTCTCCTTCTTGAAGCAAATAGTAAGCGGCTTTGTAGCGAAACTTCCTCTGGTCTCCTTCGCTGGCTGGTATCTGTCCCGTCGTTAGAAAAGAAATGAACGGATCCCTCCAAGATGCCCTCTGCTCGATTTCCATCATCTCCCCTTCCTCGATGGACGGTTGGAAAAGCTCAGTCATGATTCCCCCAGCCCTGGGACCGTATTTGGCAAGATAGTCGGCTTCTAAATTCTCCTCTCGGGGCACGTGCTCGACGAAGAAAGATTGAAATCCCCCGATCAGACCTTTCACTTTGATCAAGTACCGCTGCAAAATCGGGTCATTCACCTCGAACTCGCCTCTGATCTGGGAAGCAACTACCATCGAGTCGGTGAACGCCCTGAAATCTTTAATCCCCAACTCCTTGGCGAGACACAAGCCGGCCACCATGGCTTCGTACTCCGCCTGATTGTTGGTAGCTGGAAAATGGATCTCAACTGCCTGCTCGATCCTGGTTCCCTGAGGGCTGACGAGCACGACTCCGGCTCCCACAGAGTATCTGCCCGAAGCACCATCCACAAACACCTTCCAGGATACTGTGCTAGAAGAGCCTTCCTCTACTTCCACTTCGGCCGAGAAGTCGGCAAGGAAATCTGTCACCGCCTGCGCCTTGATTGCTACCCTTGGAGAGTAGGAAATATCGAACTCGCTAAGCTCCACTGCCCACTTTGCCAGCCTGCCAGAGTGCTCCACTCCATCCAGGATACTCCTTAGAGGATGATCGGAGACGACCCTGATGGAGTGAGCTTGAAAATATGGGCGGAGCCTTCGGGCCGAAACCACCAAAGCGAACACCAGCTTCTCCAGGATAGGATACCTCGTCTCCGCCTGCCGCAGCACTCTGCTAACATAATAGATCGGAAGCTGTCTCTTGCCTTCCTCCCGAACCAGCACCGAACTAACCGCTTCTGACTCGACTCCTAGGTAGAGGAAGAGATCTTCATTACCCTGCGGCCCCTGGAGGAGAGGAGCTTGGGTTAGTTGTTGCTTGAGCTTTCCGAAAGCCTCCTCGCACTCTAATGTCCACTCGAACTTCTGATTTCCCTGAAGGGTCTTGAAGAACGGAGAGCACTTCTCCCCTGCCTTGGACAAAAAACGGTTGAGGCCTGCCAGCCTTCCCGTCAGTCTTTGGACTTCCTTAGGATCTCGCGGCGACGCCATCTCCAGAATGGCCTTCACCTTGTCTGGATTAGATTCCACCCCCCTGGGAGTAAGGAGGTGACCTAGAAACTTTCCTCTTCCCGCACCGAAGACGCACTTGGCCGGATTGAGTCGCATCTTGTACTTCCTCAGGGTGGCAAAGGTCTCCACCAGATCCGTTATGTGCTCCGCGACGCTCTTGCTCTTGACGAGGAGGTCATCCATATAAACCTCCAAGTTCCGCCCCTTCTGCCCTTTGAAGATCTGATCCATCATCCTCTGGTAAGTGGCGCCTGCATTCTTGAGCCCGAAGGGCATCATCTTGTAGCTATAGCAGCCGTCACTGGTTATGAAAGAGACGTCCCGGCAGTCGGGGGGATGCATCCGGATCTGATGATATCCTGAAAAGGCATCAAGAAAACTCATCACAGGAAACCCGACGGCGGAATCAACCAGCGCGTCGATTTGAGGCAAGGGGTAGCAATCTTTCGGACAAGCTTTATTTAACATGGAAAAATCGATACATAACCGCCAGCCTCCTTCAGGCTTCTTCACCATTACAACATTGGAGACCCAGCCTGGATACTGGATCTCCGAGACGAACCCTGCCTTCAGCAGCTTCTCCACCTCTTCCCTTATCGGCTCCGCTAATATGGCGGCGCTCTTCCTCTGCTTTTGTCGAACTGGAGCCGCCGCGGGATCCAGGTTGAGGCGATGACAAGCAACATCGGCGTCCACTCCTGCCATCTCGGCGGCGCTCCATGCAAAGACATCAACGTTGTCCTGCAGGCAAGCGGCCATCTCCATCTTCCCCCCAAGCGGCAAGGATCCTCCCACCTTCAACAGTCCTGGTTCTCCCCCTCGAGAGATCACTTCTACCTCCTCCACCTCCTCGGCAGCACACAACCCTTTCTCCTTCTCCAGGAACTCCTCCAGCTTCTCTGCGTCACTCATCCAGCTGATGGTTCTGACGGCATTTAAGTAGCACTCCCTGGAAGCCTTGGGATCTCCCCTGATCCTGATCTGCACATCTCCGCGGCAGTACTTCAGGCACTGGTGATAAGACGACGGAACGACCCTGAAGTAGTTGATAAGAGGCCGCCCGAAGATGGCGTTGTACCCACTCGGTGCGTCGACGATGATAAAGCGGCACCGAATCGACGTCCCCCCGAGTGTGACCAGCAGCTCCACTGCTCCCTCCACCTCTTTCTTCTCTCCTGAGAAGCCAAAGAGTGGTCCATCTGCAGCTTGGACCCGGGACGCTTCCACCTGAAGTCCAGCAAAAGTTCTCTTGAAGATTACATTCACCGAACTTCCGTTATCCGCGAGGATTCGGTCGACGGTGAAGTCCTCGATGGCAGCTTGGATCACCAGGGCGTCATGAAAAGGGTTCTCATTCACCAGCATATCTTCCTCTGAGAAGGTGATCTCCTCTAATGGCGGCGGGGTCTGCGACGTCGAATCGACGTTCTTTTGATAGATCTGGTGAAGACTTCCCTTGCGGGAAGCTCCAAGCCCGGCCCCTCCATTGATCACTCCTACATGCCCACCTCCTGGGCCATGTATTACTTCCCCACGAGTTCCCAGATCGACTCGGTCTTCATTCCTTCTTCTTGCCGGAGTTTGAAATGTCACTTGCCATACCGGGGTCTCCTGCCTCTGTTGCTCTCTCTTCGCCGCTCCTACCTCCAGCCTCCTCCTTGCTTCCCAAAACTCGGGGCAAGCTAAGGTCCCGTGTCCCTCTACTCGATGAATATCGCAGTAAAGGGGAATTTTCGCCTCCTGACGCATCGCTCGCTGCTCCCTCCGACGTCGCTTGTTGTCTTGGCGAGCGATGGCCATTGTCTCCCTTCTTCCTCCTCCACGACCTCCCTCCTGCCGATTTCCACTCCTCCTCTCTTCCTGATGCTGCTGCCTCGCTGGTCTCCATTGGGGGCGATTCTCTGGATACTAGAATCGCCTTTCCTCCCTTCCCCCTTCTCGAGCTTCCGCCGGTCTTCTCTCTTCCTGTCTTTGAGGCCTCTCCTGCCTCCTATCTTCAACCCTCCTGGGTTCCTCCCTCTTCCTTCTCTCTTCCCTTCTTGGCTATTCTTTCTTCTTCTCCTCCCTCCTTTCTGGCGTTCTTCTTGACTTCGACCCCGAAGGTCCTGCTCTTCCCCGCTCCATCGCAATCTCCTCATCTAGCCTCGCTAAGAAGTCCTTGTTCTTCTCTTCTCCGCGAACAAAAGTATTCGTCTTCTCTATCATCTCTTCAAAGGATCTCGGGGGATTGGACCCCATCTCCAGACTGAACAAACCTTACTTAAACCCGAACTTGAGAGCCACCATCAAGGTGAAACTGTCCACCTCCTCTACCTCCAAAATTTCCTCTTGAAAGCGGTCGATGTAGTGTTCCAAACTCTCGTGTTGCCCTTGGACGATCTTGAAGAGTGCTGTTGCTTCCTTCTTCCTCTTCTTCGAAGTCGCGAACCTTGCCATGAGGCCCCGACGCAAATCTGAGAAGTAGTACACGGACCCTGCCGGTAGTTGATGGAACCAATCCCGAGCATTTCCCTTGAGGGTGATGGATAAGAACATGCACTTGAAGGCATCGGACATATTACGAATGGAGACGACGTCCTCAAACCACTGGAGGTGTCTAACAGGATCGTCTCTGCCGGAGTAGTAAGTAAGAACGTGTTCCCGGAACCCTTCTGGAACTGGAGCGGCGAGGATCTCCTCGCAGAAGGGGCTCCTCCCTCCCTGGAGGTGACGAGTTTCATCCTCGCTAGAAACGTCATACTAGTTGTATTGGCGAGTATCTCTGAATCTCGCCGGCGACATTGGATCCCGAAAACGGACCCCCTGGCTGCTCGCCATGTAAAGCCGCGACTGCGTTGGTCGCTCTTCCCTTGCCCAAGCGGGCTCCTTTCCAGCTCGCCTCGGCGGCTCTTCCTCTTCTAGCGGCGTCAGGCGACGAGGGGAAGTCGTCGTGACCTCTGGGCGCTGAGCGAAACCGGCGAGAATGGTTTGCTCGATCTTCCTCGTGAACTCTTCAAACGCGGCCACTGTTACAAACTCGCCACCTCGCGTGGCGTCTCCTCCTACTGCCGAGTTGCCGACCAACTCTCCCTGCTCGCCACTTATGGCCATCTTTCTCAACTTCCAAACTTCCTCCTTGGCTGCGATCCACGCTCACCGCACCAAGTGTTGAAGCCAGGAAAATCCTAACCTCAGAATTCGGACCAAAGCTGCCTAAGGTTACTGGCTCAGAAGCTAGATCAGACGGCAAAGAAGACTAGCACGAAGAAACAGGTCAAGCAGGACCCCAGATGTTGCGGCAGGAAGGACCCACCACGTACCCGGATGCTCGAAATGAGCAACCCCTTCTCAACCAAAAATGGCCGAACTGGGTACGAGAGAAGCTAGTTGGCAAAGTCGCAAAATCGCGAGTTGCTCTAAGGAAAAGGAATCTGAAGACTTAGCTAGTATCTTGAAACGCGCGAGTATCCTGGCAAGGATTTCAAGTGCTTCACCTCGTACCCCTGGGGTCCTATTTATAGGCAAATGCAAGGGGAGGGGGGGTCATATTTATACCCACCCCCTTGGCGACTTGGCGACTTCCAAAGGAACTCGCACGGGCTGGGCGAGTATCTCGCCTAGTCGCCTACCTGGCGAGTATGCGAGTGGAGCTCGCCTATACTCGCTCAGGCCTTCCGCGATCTTGAATGCTGACTTTGACTCCTGCCTTGACTTGTTGACATTGACTTCTGCTGATATGGCTGTGGTAGGACCCACCCTCGACGAATACGGGTTGTACAACGCTCACGTGGAGGGAGTAAAACATAGCACCAAAAGCCAAAAATACGAAGATGAGTATAATGGGGGGAGAGAGTACAGACACGTACCAATACTCTGGCCCTGAAGGAAAATGAAAGGGTACAGGTTAATAAGGTAGACAGCAGTGGAAACAGCTTCAACCCAAAAATGAACAGGAACGTGGGAGGAGATGAGAAAGGTGTAGGATGTCAGAATAATGTGGCGATACTTCCTTTCGGTGATGTCATTCTGAGCGTGAGCACCGGGGAAGACAAGCTGAGGGAAAGTGTCATGGGTAGGCAGCAAATCGCAAAAGAGATGAGAGAGGTACTCACACCGCCCACCCACCCCACCCCCTTGAGTCGGAATGAAAAATATGAATGGAAGCAGAAAACTTGGTGCGCATCATAACAGAAAAAGTAACATAAATCTGAAAAAAATCAGAACGAGAATGCATAAAGTACACCAAACAATAATGAGAATAGTCATCAACAAAGAAAACATAGTATCTCTAACAGTTTGGAAGTGCTGCTTGGGGTGGGAACTAGGTTGTTAGGGCACGTATTGGAGGGAATATAGGGGGAGGGAGGGTTGGATGGGTTGGGGAGGTTGGCGAAGGGAATGAGGCGGTGGCTGGGGGATGTGGAGGGCTCGACGGAGGCAGGAAAGGCCTCTACGGAGTCAACTGTGGTGGTGGAGGACGATGGAGGTTCGGCCTAGGGGGAGAAGCGAGATTCGGCGGTTGAAGGTGGAACTGTGGAACAAAACGCCAACTGGAGGTGGTTCTGTGGAAGGAAACTGTATGTGGAGGAGACAGGGGAGGAGGCGAACGGGGCGCTGACACCCCCAAAAACAAGAACCTGTGTCAACACCACACAGGGCTCTCGGCGTCGCACCGAGGGGAGGACCAAGCAGCTCTATCATGGAAGAATCCAAACTCTTGATATCATGACCTAAAGTGGACAGGTCCCCCACATGCCCCACGCGACAGTACCCGGGTCGCAGAGGCGGGTTTCGCCCACTCCCGTCGGGCTTCGCGAATCGCTGCCCTCGCCGAGCTTTGCCCGCCCCCGCGGTTATCATGTAATTTTTTTAAATAAAAAATATAATTAGATTTTATTTATTATATATTTTTTAAATTATTTTTTAAATTTTTTTAATTATCCTATTTATATATAGTTGGATAGAGAATGTAAGTGCTAATCAAATATTATTAATAACATATAGTTTTAAGTAAAAACGCATAGGCCCTCATGGTGTAATGGTTAAGGTGTTTGTCTTCTAATCAGGTGATTGTCGGTTCAAGTCTCATCGGGCGCCCTTTTTAAATTTGATTTTTATTGTTTTCATTTTGTCTAATTATTTGTCAGACATTGTTGGTTTAACACGCGTACTCAGGTTTAAATAATAGGAGAGAAAACTATCATTTGAAATTTGACATAAAGAGGGCGGGCTAGGTAGAGGGCGTGTTGGGCAGAGCGGGCGTGGCTATATGCAAACCGGGCGGGCATTGATTTTTTTCAAAATCTGAAGGGTAAATGATAATTTCCCAATGTAGGGCAGTAGCCCTATTAAATTATAGGTTTAGGACACCGTACTATCCTAGGTGTGGGAGACCTATAAAAAATTTGACGGGCGGCAATGATTCATTTGTGTGATCAAACAGCAGAGATTTATGACCTAACCAGATCGGACGGTCCAGATTAATTCCATAAATTTATATTTCATTATTATTAGTAGGTCACAGTATTTTTTTTATACTATAGTATAAATATATATAGGAGGGGAATTATGGTAAATGAATGTGACAGCTCAAATCGTCCAATTGGATCATTTACCCTAACTTTTGAAGTATAATTTGGAATAATATGAAAAGTAGTGACGAACACGATGACAATCAAAGGTTGTTGATCTTATAAATCGCTAAAATGATGCTCGAACAATCCGCATAAGAAACATAATGAATTTTTTAGAGAGACAGCTAATATATAAAAAACAATTTCTAGAGTAAGAGTGAGAGATCTTGTGAAATAAAACTTTTGAGAAATAAATTTTAGAGAGAGAATTACAGTGACATTTCTAGAGATACTTTCTAAAGAGAAATTCTAGGGAGAAACTTTTAGAGTCAAAAAAGGTTTGAGTGAGAGAAACTTAATAAGATAAAACCAATGAGATAGATTTACAAAAACAATTTGAAACTTCTAGAGATGAGTTATTTAGAGAAATATAAATAGAGAGATAGGAACTTTCTAGAGAGAGATTCTGGAGAGAAATATTGAGAGTGAAAAAACTTCGAGTGATAGTCCTACCTAATAAGATAAAATAGGTAGTGATAGATTTTTAAAAAGAGAATTCTAGTGAGAATTTTAGAGAATTTCTCGAGAGAATTTCAAGAGTGGAAAAATGTTTGAGTGGAAAATACTAGTGAGATGGATAACTTCCGAAATAGATTTACATAGAGAGAATCCTCATGAGATTTTTAGATTAAAAATTACTATAGAAACATTTTGAGTGAGGGAATCCTAGCGAGTTGACATTTGAGAGAGAATCCTGATGAGATTTTTTTGAAGTACTTCTAAATATTTCTAGAGAGAATTATAATGAAATTTCTAGAGACCAAGTGGTTAAAGTTAGGCTGATCCAATCTAAATCATATGATGGCTTTAAAGTTAGATATTTAATTAATAGAGATAAACCTATAATATATGTTATAAGTGGCACTTATATTAATTTATTCTAGGTTTAGTGCTACTAATACATCTGTGATTGAATTCATGTTTGATCCGAACAACAGAATTGTGCAATTCTAATTACAATTCTGCATACAATTCCATTACCTACTCGAACATCTGAATTGAATACAAACCAATCAAATTTTGAAAAAATTTGGAAATGAAAAAAATTCCTATATCCAGTTTTGAAATTGTGTGCTTCAGACAAACAAGTGAAAAACTAAATTGATAAGGTGTGAGAAAGTTAATCCGTATTATATGTGGTCTTATTTTCTCCAAATTGAGATTGCTGCGACAAAGAATACTTCATTTTGTAAAGCTACTGCACAGAATGATGTCCTGGATGCTAGTGATAGGCAGCAAGGTTAAATTTATGTATCACGCCAGATTAAGCATACATAGAATGATACTGGTAAGGTAATTCATAGGTAATTATTTACCTGTAAATTCCTCGGGTGATCAACTCATGATGGTCATCATGATCAACTCTGATTATATGAGTAAAGGCACTACCAGCAGTCAGGATGGCAGCTTTGCGTATGGCCTCCCCAGTTAGGACCATCAGAAGACCAATATTGGTGATCCACCATTGTGCCTTCAGTTCTGGGAGGAAAGCAACCTCTATGTAGTATTCAAACATTGAAAATGCCATTGCAATAATGTACTGTCTGCTGATCAAGAGAGCTGCAAGATGAGCAAAAGGGACATCCAAAAAACAGAAGTAAACTAAAAGAGTATGTAATGGTCAAGATAAAGAACTTCAAATTGTAGAAAAACTTTATTCGGCCAAAAGAATTACATTACAACTTATGAGAATATATATATATATATATATATAGGAAGAGAGAGAAGAATAATCCCAATCTATGACATGGGACTAAACTAAGAGAGCTATATGGGCTACAATATGGGCCTGAGAATGGGCCTAATTACATGATTTCTTTAATACTTCTAACACTCCCCTGCAAGCTAGAGCATATAAGTCATAGGCACCAAGCTTGGACAAAAACTGATGATATAGTGGTCGAGATAGTGCCTTGGTACATATGTCAGCAACTTCCTCAGAAGCAGGAACATGCTCCAATTCTACTTTCTTCAGC
The DNA here is from genome assembly GCA_039583875.1 of Platanthera guangdongensis. Taxonomy (NCBI): domain Eukaryota; kingdom Viridiplantae; phylum Streptophyta; class Magnoliopsida; order Asparagales; family Orchidaceae; genus Platanthera; species Platanthera guangdongensis. Next base: position 141,922,737 of record CM077150.1, read on the forward strand.
TGAACCTTCTACCGAACGAAGTGACAGTCAACTTCAATGTGTTTTGTTCGCTCATGTACCACTAGAATCTTAGGAATATGTATGGTAGCCTGACTATCACAGAAAAGAGTTGTTGGTGACGATAATTTAACTCCCAAATCACCAAGAAGACTCTCAATCCAGGTAAGTTCAGACGCAACAGCCGTCATTGCACGATACTCAGCTTCAGCAGAAGAGCGAGCAACAACTGACTGCTTTTTGCTACGTCAGGTGATAAGATTTCCTCCAAAATAGATACAGAAACCAGTAGTTGAGCGTAGATCATCCAAAGAGCCCACATAGTCAGCATCAGAATACGCAATAAGAGATAACGAGGTGCATGGCTTATACACGAGCACTTGTCCAGGAGCAGTATCCAACCTGAGGATGCGTTCGACCACCTGAAGATGAGAGATGCGTGGTCCATAGATAAAACGACTGACCACTCCAATGACAAATGAGATATCAGGTCTCGTAATCGTTAGATATATCAGTTTTCCTACAAGCCGCCGATAGTACTTCGGATTCGGAAGCAGTGAATCAGAGTTAGATTTATGAGCACGCAACTTGTGGTTGACATACATCGGGGTTTCTGCAGGTTTGTTGTTGGTGCAACCATAGTGATCTGGAAGTGATCAAGCATGAAGCATCACTGTCAACTCAGTATGAGTCTATTAGGGTCGCACATAAGATTGTGGGGAAATTGAGAGTTTGGATCTGTATGGTGTAGCTCATATGATGAGCAAAAGGGACTGAAATACTCTAAGGCAAAAGCGTTGAAAGCATTGAGTTAACTCAGCGCCTTGGCATAGTCGTCGAACTCAGTTCGACGAATTTGGCCTCTGGCGCAGATTCGTCGAACTCCATTCGACGAATTGGCCTTGGCGCAGATTCGTCGAACTCCATTCGACGAATTGGCCTTGGCGCAGATTCGTCGAACTCCATTCGACGAATTGGCTTTGGCGCTTATTCGTCGAACTCCGTTCGACGAATTGGCCCTTAGCGCTGATTCGTCGAACTCCGTCCGACGGTTTTGGCCATTGGCGTAAATTCGCCGAACGTTGTATCTGGCCTTTGGCGTTGAGTGTGTTGAGTTCACTTAACGCCATGGCGCAGAGAGGCGTTAACGGCGTTGAGTCCATTCAACGTCTTCGTCGATTCAAGTGTTGTTTTGGCTGGAGGTTGGCGTTGACTTCGTCGTATATCCTATAGATATTCGACGATTCGTCTAAACAAACTGTTGTCTGGCCGAAGGTCTTTTGTCTAAGTCCTGGGTCTGCAATAAGCGACGGGCCGATTTGTTTATTCCCTTTGGGTATAAATAGGAAGTTTTAGGGTTTGACAAATATGCAATCATTCTTCTGTCCGAGCACACGAGCCGTACTGTGCGAACAGACCGATAACCCTAAAGGCCCGACGGAAATAGTTCCGTCTTTGTCTTCGTCAATCCCGATCCCGATCCTGGCGAGTGTCGTCGCCGCCTCTCCTACAACAGATCTAGCAGTCTATGGAGACGCTGAGTGTCCTCTCCCGACCTAGAACTTGTGCGACAAGTTGCTAAGAGTTCTCCCGATCGTGTGGATTTCCTGTAAAGGCGTGTATATACTTTCTGCGCTCAAGACTCAAGCCACTAGTGATCGGTTGGAATTTTTCTGGAGCATCTATGTTGAGTATTGACTCAATCCCTCAAAGGTAATTTTATTACAGCATGCTTTACTTCTTGATTCATGAATATTGTTATATCTGAACTTGTTTGGGTTTCTCTTGTTCTTATTTTTGCTGCGTGCACAAGTATTGTGTCATCCTCATAAAACTCAACAGTGGTATCAGAGGGAGGTTGCCGGTAATATTCATTGTTTCAGAAGTTGTTAAATCCATGGTGTGTACATTTGGAGATTTAGAAGTGTTCCAAATGCTCAAATCTAGTCTTGGACCTTTCCAAAAATGCGTGCAATTTCTTTGAAGTTTACTCCTTAACAGTAACCGTCACTTTATTGGTTTGTGAAACTAAGCATGTGTTAGATTTTGAATCTCACATGAAGTGACGAGCTTGTCTACTGTGTAAGTGGAGTTGGTGTTACTCATGTCCAATGCATGTAGGTCTGAAGATTTAGACATGTTCTAGATGTTCAGACTTGGCCCAATTCATCAAGTGTTGATGATTCGTGTGCACATTTGGGATGCATTTGGATTATGCTTGTTGTATTTTATTATGCTTGATGTGCACGCTGGTTAAGTGTTAATCATGATTAAAAAATTAATTAGCTATCTAAAATCCCTTAAGCAATATTAAGTATTTGAATGTCTTCCGATGGATGGCAATCTTACTGCCACGATCGATGAAGTGTGGGCTTGCCAAAGCAAGGTGCATTAATCTATCTTGCTGAGGGTGCGAGCGGATAATTGTGATATCTCACTGTCGACATCGGGTCTAGCTTAACTGGGTGACCTCAAAGATTGAGTTCTCAGAGGTATGGGGTTGGCATACACCATATGATGGATACGAATAAAGAGTTATTCACGAGACATACAGGAATTGCATAGTGATGCAATTGGCAAGCGTTGGCTACCTAAATAGTTGCATTGTGAGAGAAAAATCAAAGCTGACTCATAGTGTTAGTGAAATATGGATCTTGTCCACTATGAGGGTTACTCGTCAAACTTTTTGAATTGATATCGAGGGTTATCAGTTTGATAAAAATAGTGGAAGCTTTTGATTAAATTCTTAATTGAAAAGTGAATTATATTTTGAAATGTAGTACTGATTTGCTTTTCTTGTATTCTTGTAGAATTTCCAAGGCAAGTGGTTCACACTCCACCTTGTCCCTCAGAGCAATCCTTGAGAAGGAGAAGCTGAGTGGTACAAATTATTTGAACTGGTATAGGAACCTGAGAATTGTTCTCAGGCAAGAGCGCAAGCTCTATGTTTTAGAAGAGAAATCCCCTGATGAGCCTGCCGGGAATGCACCCCGTGCTGATAAAGATGTTTATAAGAAGTATATTGACAACTCCTTAGACGTCGAATGTCTCATGTTAGCGACCATGAACTCTGAGCTTCAGAAGCAAACATGAGAACATGTGTTGCAAGGACATTGACGAGCATCTCAAGAAAATGTTTCAAGGGCAAGTTCGTCAAGAGAGATTCGACGTCACTAAGGCGTTGTTCCAGTGTAAGATGTGAGCTCAGGACATATTAGGGACTTGCGTACTCAAGATGATTGGGTATATCGAGAACCTTGAAAAACTAGGGTTCCCTCTGGGCCAAGAGTTGGCTACAGACCTGATCCTGCAATCGTTGTTGGACAGTTATGAGCAGTTTATCTTGAACTATAACACGAATGAAATAGACAATACACTGCCCGAACTTCTAGGCATGTTACGAACTGCCGAGATAAACATGAAGAAGGTCAAGCCTGCTAGCTCATATTGATGGTGCATAAAGGCAAGGGCAAGGGCAAGGGCTTCAAGAAGACGAAGGTGGGACCTAAATCTGGACTGGAGCCCAAGTCTTATACAATGAAAAGGAAAGGTTCGGGGAAACAAGGAAAGTGTCACTACTGTGGCAAGACTGGTCATTGGAGGAGGAATTTTCCTTCGTACATTGAGGGTCTACAAAAGATAAGAGGAGGTATGACCTCCACTTCAGGCATATATGTTATAAAGATAAACTTTTTTTCTCCTTTATCCTGGGTATTGGATATCGGATGTGGTTCTCACATTTGTATAAATGTGCAAGAACTGGGAAGGAGAAGAATACTGAGTAAAGGAGAGGTGGACCTGCGCGTTGGCAATGGAGCAAGAGTTGTTGCTGTTATTGTGGGGGTTTATCGTCTTTCTTTGCTCAGTGGGCTTGTAATAGAACTAAATAATTGTTATTTTGTTATTTCCATAACTAGAAACATTATATTCATTTCTTGTTTGGACATTGTGGGTTTTTCTTTTATTATTAAGAACAATTGTTGTTCAATATTTAAGAATGATGTTTGTTATGTTGTAGCTCAAATGTTTAATGGTCTGTATTTTTGAACTTATATCATCTGATCTAAAATATTGAAAATACTAAAATACTGAGAACAAATGACTTGAACCCTACGTATCTTTGACATTGACGTTTGGGCCATATAAATGAAAAACGTATATCCAAGCTCCATAGAGATTGACTGTTGTACTCATTTGATTATGAATCATTTGAGAGATGTGAATCTTGTTTGTTAAGCAAGATGACTAAAGTCTCTTTCACTGGCTTCAATGAGAGGTCTGATGATCTTTTAGGTATAGTACATAGTGATGTATGTGGACACATGAGTTCAGTAGATACGGATACGTGTATCTTATGAAGTGCAAATCTGAAATCTTTGAAAAGTTCAAAGTGTTTAAAAGCGAAGTAGAAAACCAGCTGGGTAAAAAGATTAAAGCACTCCGATCTGATCGAGGTGGCGAATACCTAAGTCGTGAGTTCCGTGATCATCTGATAGAGTGTGGTATTGTATCACATCTCACTCCACCTATAACACCACAGCATAATGGTGTGTCTGAGAGGAGGAATCGTACTTTGTTAGACATGGTACGGTCGATGATGAGTCATGCAGATCTGCCTGTTTTATTTGGGGTTTTGCTCTAGAAACTGCTGCTTTAACCTTAAATCGTGTTCCAACGAAAGCGGTTCTAAAGACACCATATGAGATATGGACTGGGAAGCGTCCCAGTATGTCGTTCATTAAGGTTTCGGGCTGTGAGGTATACGTAAGACGTCAAATGCCTGATAAGCTGGAACCCAAATCAGATAAGTGTTATCTTGTGGGGTATCCTAGGGAAACCAAATGGTACTATTTCTACCAACCGTCCGAGGGTAAAGTGTTTGTCGCAAGGACTGGTGTCTTTCTTGAGAAAGAGTTCTTAAGTAGAAAGATAGTCAGGGTAGAACTTGAAGAAGTTCAGGAACCATAAACAGTGAATGAACCAGAATTTGAACCTGAGTCAGGACTACAAGTAGTTGCAGCTGGAGAACCTGCTCAGGAAACACAAGTTCCACGTGGATCTGGTAGAAAATGGTTTGAGCCAGAGAGATATGGATTTATCGTGTCTCAAATAGGTAATGTGTTGTTTATGGATCATAGTGATGAGTCTGCAACCTACCAGGAGGCTATGTGTGGACCGGACTCCGAGAAGTGGCTTGAGGCCATGAAATCTGAAATGGACTCCATGTATGAAAACCAAGTATGTACTTTGGTGAAACCACCTGAAGGGGTAAGACTCATAGAGTGCAAGTGGGTCTTCAAGAAGAAGACCGACATTGATGGGAATGTACAGACATTCAAAGGGCGACTTGTGCCTGAAGGTTTCAAGCAAATTCATGGTGTTGACTATGATGAGACTTTTTCCCATGTTTTAATGGTTAAGTCCATCAGAATTCTGCTTGTTATTATTGTGTATTATGACTACGAGATCTGGCTGATGGATATCAAAACGGTTTTCCTTAATGGGAACCTACTCGAGGAAATGTATATGACACAACCTGAGAATTTTGTATCTCCAGGTGAAGCCACTAAAATATGCAAGTTGCAGAGATCCATTTATGGATTGAAACAGGCTTCTCGAAGTTGGAATTTTCATTTTGATGAAAAGATCAAACAGTTTGGCTTTATCAAGAATGAGGATGAACCTTGTGTTTATAAACGGATTAGTGGGAGCATAGTTGTCTTCCTGATTTTGTATGTTGATGATATACTGTTGATCGGGAATGACAAACCGACCCTGCAATTTGTTAAGAACAACCTAGGGGACTTCTTTTCGATGAACGACTTAGGGGAAGCGACTTATATACTCGGTATTAAGATCTATAGAGATAGATCGAAGAAGTTGCTAGGTTTGACCCAAAGTACGTACATTGACAAGGTGTTAAAACGGTTCAGCAAGCTTGAGTCCAAGAAAAGATTCTTTCACATGTCTCATGGTGTGAGTATCTCTAAGGACCGGTGTCCTAAGTCTTGTGATGATAAGGACCGCATGAAGTTGGTTTCATATGCTTCCACAATTGGGTCAATCATGTATGCAATGTTATGTACTAAACTTGATGTCTCTTATGCTTTGAGCATCACTAGCAGCTATCAGTCTGATCCCGATGAAGGTCACTGGATAGCCGTCAAGAATATCCTAAAGTACTTGCGAAGGACTAAGGACATGTTTTTTTATATTCGGCGGAGAGGAAGAGCTCGTTGTAAGTGGTTACACGGATGCTAACTTCCAAACTGATAGGGACGATTCAAAGTCTCGGTCAGGGTTTGTGTTTTGCCTGAATGGAGGTGCTGTTAGTTGGAAGAGTTCAAAGCAGGATACGGTTGTCGATTCTACTACTGAGGCCGAGTATATCGTCGCTGCAAATGCAGCGAAGGAGGTTGTATTGATTAGGAAATTCATCGGTGAATTAGATGTAGTTCCTAGCATTGTTCGTCTCGTAGATCTCTATTGTGACAACAACGGTGCAACTGCATTTGCTTCAGAATCTAGATCTCATCAGCGCTCCAAGCACATACTCTGGCGGTTCCATCTAATTCGAGAGATTGTCGATCGAGCAGATGTGAGCATATGCAGAGTGCCGACTGAAAGAAACATTGTGGATCCACTGACAAAGCCTCTCGCACAGAGAAAGCATGATGGTCATATTAGATCTATGGATATACGATACCTGAATGATCAACTCTACTTTGAGTCTTGTGGATTGTATGTTTGTTGGTGGTATAATATTTCATTTGATGAATAAAAGTACTATATGAATTTCATTTTATATATTTTGCCAAGTTCTTTTATTATGAAATTATTTTTATTGTGATAGAGTAGTTCAGTTTAATAAATGCACTTAGAGTATTTGCTTTCATAGTCAAGTAGTGACTTGATGTGAAAACTTATGATTTTAGAAGCTTCATTCTTAAATATCTCTGGTCGTTGTATCATCTTAGAAGCTAAGGGAGATGATGATACCTTTAAGACTAGCATGTGCGTTGACTGATGACCCGTCCTCACAGGTCATGATATTGTGATATCAAGTCATTACATGGATACTTGTTATGAACAAGTTATACTGGACAGACCCACCGTGAGAATACTTTATGGATTGTTATATGAACGTGTCACAAGTATGGTTCAAGTGGCAATGGTGTTTGTGGTCCTTTGACCTGAAGTCACAGCCTTCATCGAGTGAGTAAGAGCGTGTTTTGATGTCATCAAAAGTCCAGTGTTGAGAAAGTTGGATGATAAACATGGTTATTGGGTACGTTACGAATCATTTGGATGTTTGCGTGTGAGCAGAGATGGGATTTGTCCTCCTATATGACAGGAGTTGCATCCATGGGCCCCTTGATGGAATGGGACTGAGAAGTGCATGGTCATGCTTGGTTGAGTCAATATATGATATTGAACTCACCAATTTCTGAAAGTCCATTATAGATCAGGAAACTGGGATTGAACAATTATGAGGGTGGCACGGTCTATGCCTCTAGTTCTATCCGGATGTAAGGGACGAAGTAACATGACAATACTGTAACATTGGTTACAATGGCTTTTGAGTTTTATAAACTCTTACTGTTTAGGGAGCAATGATGTATTGCTAGATGTCGTTCATTGTTTGTGAAGTTTTTGTTTGATACTTTCTAAATCAAGTGGGAGACTGTTGGTGCAACCATAATGATCTGTAAGTGATCAAGCATGTAGCCTCACTGTCAACTCAGTATGAGCCTATCAGGGTCGCACATAAGATTGTGGGGAAATTGCGAGTTTTGATCTGTATGGTGTAGCTCATATGATGAGCAAAAGGGACTGAAATATTCTAAGGCAAAAGCATTGAAAGCGTTGAGTTAACTCAGATCCTTGGCATAGTCGTTGAACTAAGTTCGACGAATTTGTCCCCTGGCGTAGATTCGTCGAACTTCGTTCGACGAATTGGCCTTGGTGTAGATTCGTCGAACTCTGTTCTATGAATTGGCTTTGGAGCTTATTCGTCGAACTCCGTTCGACGAATTGACCCTTACCGCTGATTCGTCGAACTCCGTCCGACGGTTTTGGCCTTTGGCGTAAATTCGTCAAACGTTGTATCTGGCCTTTGGCGTTGAGTGTGTTGAGTTCACTCAATGCCATATCGCAGAGAGGCATTGACGGCGTTGAGTCCATTCAACGCTTTCGTCGATTCAAGTGTTGTTTCTGCTGGAGGTTGGCGTTGACTTCATCGTATATCCTGTAGATATTCGACGATTCGTCTAGACAAACTGTTGTCTGGCCGAAGGTCTTTTATCTAAGTCCTGGGTATGCGATAAGCGACGGGCCGATTTGTTTATTCCCTTTGGGTATAAATATGAAGTTTTAGGGTTTGACAAATATGCAATCATTCTTCTGTCTGAGCACACGAGCCGTACTGTGCGAACAGACTGATAACCCTAAAGGCCCGACGGAAATAGTTCCGTCTTTGTCTTCGTCGATCCCGATCCCAACGAGTGTCGCTGTCGCCTCTCCTACAACAGATCTAGCAGTCTATGTAGACGCTGAGTATCATCTCCCGACCTAGAACTTGTGCGACAAGTTGTTACGGGTTCTCCGATAGTGTGGATTTCCTGTAGAGGCGCGGATATACTTTCTGCGCTCAAGACTCAAGACGCTAGTAACCAGTTGGAATTTTTCTGGAACATCTAAGTTGAGCATTGACTCAATCCCTCAAAGGTAATTTTATTATAGCCTGTTTTATTTTCTTGATTCATGAATATTGTTAGATCCAAACTTCTTTGGGTTTTTCTTGTACTTATTTCCGCTGCGTGCACAAGTGTTGTGTCATCCTCATAAAACCCAACATTTGCACGTTGTGAGGCCGCATCCTGAAGAAGATCAAGACAATACTTCTGTTGTGATAGGACAAGGCCATGAGATCGCCTTGTTACCTCAAGTCCAAAGAAGTACCAAAACTTTCCCAGATCTTTTGTCTGAAAAACAGAGTTTAAGTGTTGTTTAATCTGTTGTATCGATGTGAAGTAATCACCAGTAATCAAAATATCATCCACATAGAGCGGGAGAATGAGTCTCAGTTGATTGATGACGAGTGAAAAGGGAGAAGTACGTCGAGCTTCTCTTGAAATAAATCTCATGAAAGGCCTTACTGAATTTTTCAAAGCAAGCCCGAGGAGACTGTTTGAGAACATAGATAAATTTTCGGAGCAGACACACATGAGACTCCCCCGTGGTCACAAAATTTGAGCGGTTGATGCATGTAGACAGTCTGTTGGGTACATTGAAAAATGTGTATCAGATTTGGAGAAGCCTCATCTAACTCAATGATATTCATCAATGTGTATTTGATGATATTTTGAGTTTCATTGTGCAGGTTAAGGAAATGCAGAAAAAGTTTCTAAGTACAAGTGTCGACACCTGAGAAGAATCGTGTCGACACTTGGGAAAGATTGTGTCGTCACCAGGAGCCAAATTGTGTCGACACACAGGGCTTGTGTCGACACACAGAAAATCAGTCGACAACAACTGTGTCGACACACAGGACTTGTGTCGACACACTCTAGAATTCTGTCGACAGCAATTGTGTCGACACACAGGGCTTGTGTCGACACACACCAGAATTCTATCGACATCAACTTTGTCGAGACTAGGAGTTATTGTGTCGACACACAGGGCTTGTGTCGACACATTCCACATAATCTGTGTCAAGAACAAAAAGAAGAGTTGTGTTCAAGGTTGTCAGGATCGCGATCCAAATCATAGGATCTTACGATCCTACGATCCAGATTGAATGCCCTCAAAATCAACTCAGACTGTTAAGCCTAATCTTGAGCAACCTGGTTCTGATACCACTTGAAAGAATTAGATTCAAGATGACCTAAACACTTAGAGGGGGGGTGAATAGGTTCAATTCTTTTTAATCAGGAAGATAATGTAAATTACTTGTTAGACAGTCTTAGCAATATCTATCACAGCACAGATTATAGCAAACACAGGCAACACAGCATACACACAGATTTATAGTGGTTCCCCAAGTGATGGGTACACCCACTTTCCTCCTTCGTCTATCTAGCAGTATACTAGATTCGGCCTAACTCATTTCTTTCTTCTCAGATCCTCAGATCTTACAACTCAGAACCCAGAATGGTTCCTACAACTCAGACTTCAGCAAGTCCTACAGCTTAGATCCTCTCAGAGAATCCTACCTCAGAGTGAGTCCACACTCCTACAACTCAGACAATCAAGCCCTACCTCAGCTTCTTCCACATGCCTACAACTCAGAGAAATTAATCTCCTACCTCAGGCACTCAGCCCTACCTCAAGCTTTATAGATTTAGGCTTACAACTCAGAGAGATAACTCTCCTACACTCAGATCTATAAAAGATCCTACAGAGAAAATTGATTATAAAAAGAATAAATCCTTCACTCATGTAGAGAGAGAATGGATTGAAGGTTTCTTGATCAGTTCTTGATAGATCTGATAACTTTAGATTCAACCTGTCTTAGCTTCTTCAAAGCTTCTTGAATTTGAACAAAGTAAGGTTGATCTTCTTGTGAAGTTGGAGATGATCTTCAATTCAGCTTCCTTCTTCTATTCAGATGTGCCTCTGAATTCTTCTTGCAGACTTGTTCAGGATCTGCCCTTAGAGACTTGTTGATTTCTGGATGAAGACTTCTCTTTTTCTTAGTTTTTCATACTCCTTTTGATGATAGAACATGTCTTTATATAGACTCCATCCGAGGTTACCGGCTGATCCGGTTCCTAACGGCCTTCTGACAGCTCTGACAGATGTAACTGCTTTGTTGGTTGTGACAGCTGTCAAGTCTCTAGTCATGATATTTGATACTTCATTGAACTTCAACTCTGCAGCAAAGTGTCGAGACAATACTTCAAATGTGTCGACACAAATAGATCATGTGTCGACACAATCCTTGGTGATGTCGACACAGCTCACATAATGTCGACACAGCTCTTCTTTTTCTTCTTGACACGGTTTATGTGGAATGTGTCGACACAAGCCTTGTGTGTCGACACAATAACTCCTAGTCTCGACAAAGTTGTTGTCGACAGAATTCTGGTGTATGTCGACACAACTCCTGTGTGTGGACACAATTGCTGTCGACAGAATTCTGGAGTGTGTCGACACAAGTGCTGTGTGTCGACACAGTTGTTGTCGACTGATTTTCTGTGTGTCGACACAAGTTCTGTGTGTCGACACAATCTGGCTCCTGGTGTCGACACAACCTTTCCCAAGTGTCGACACAATTCTTCTCAGGTGTCGACACTTGTACTTAGAAACTTTTTCTGCATTTCCTTAACCTGCACAATGAAATTCAAAACACCATCAAATACACATTGATGAATATCATTGAGTTAGGTGAGTCTTCTCCAAATCTGGTACACATTTTCTAATGTACCCAACAATCTCTCCCTATTTGGAGAAGTCATAACTCTTAGTCAATGATATACATCACTTTATAATAAAGCACAGATTATGATGTATAAAAGGATTATTTAGACAGGGTAACACAAATAAAACCAGCTCATTATATCATCACAAAACATGATAAAATATAGTGAATATGAATCAGTGTTTTGTTGAAGTACAAGAAGTTTTTGAACAATAAATTACATAGATTTTAAAACAAAAGATTACATAGTTCTAAAGTCTAGTCAATCTATTCTAGGACTGATCAGGCTCCTTGATGACAATATCTTTGCCAGACTGAATCCTTGCTTGTACATTAGCTTCAGTGTCTTAAGCTGACTTCTTTCTTTTAAGATCTTTTTTCTTGAGCTCTTCAGCCTTGATCTTTTGTCATTCAAAATAATGATAAGGCTTTGGAAAGTACTTGCTTGGCTCCACAGAAGTAGCAGGTATCTTCTCAGCTTTGATGACTCTTCTGAACTGATAAATGACATCTTGGCGCTTCTGATACTTGTTTCATTCTTGTTCAGAGTACCACTTGCCTCTATCATGCATGTTGTCTTTGACAGCTTGTCAGGCAGTGAGAATAATGTTTCTGGAGGTGGGATTCCATCTTTCAAAATCAGGCTTTAATTCAACCTGCTCTCTAAACTTTTTCTTAGAAAGTTGAGCTTCTTGCTCTCTTTTCAAAGCAGCTTCAGACATTTCAACCTTTTCAATAATCACATTCTGTACCTCCTGTGGAGGACTGTACATTTGTTGTACTGCAAATTGAATGCCCTCAAAATCAGCAGGTGGATAAATAATTTGAGCTACTTCCTGCTGAACCCCTTCATTTGAAGCCGGTTGAATGCCTGATTCAGCAGTGTTATCATCATCACACGGGGGTGGATAACCAAGTGTTGCTCTGATAGCATTAGTGATCCATTTAGCATGATCAGAGCCTGCATTGACTAATACTCTCTCCCCCCTTTATGACTTCTCTTTCAATATGGTCTCTTAAATCATCTTTTTGAAATCTGATCTGATTAGCTAGGTAATTGGTGCCTTCTTTATAGAATGATCTGAATTTCTGCAGTTGATCAGCAATTACCTTTTGAGAAGCTTGGATAGCAGTGCTAACATCAATCAAATCTGCTTTGAGTTGTTTATCAAACTCAGACTTTTCTTTAGCAATGTTAGCAGTGAAAGCAGTTGCTGTATTCTTATGTTCTGTGACAATAACATTGTGGGATTTTGTTAGATTGTCATTCATTCTGAGTTGGTTTTTCAAAACATAGCCTTGTTTCACTACTATGTCATCTATCTTAGTTTTGGCTTCCACTTGTTGCTTGGCTAAATAGACTACAGCATGTCCTCCCTTTTGAAAGCACTCAGTCATTTCCATTTTATGCAGATTGACCTCAAATCTGATGGATTTGATATCTTGGACCAATGTAGATTGCAATTCTTTATGACTCTCATCTACATATTTCTCAAGAGCTGCTCTTTGTTCATCCAACTTTACTTGCAGTTACACTAGAAGTGAACTGAAGTCTACCACTGGAGCTGCTGTGTGTGGGACAGTCTGCAAGGCTTTCTTATAGCCAGAGCTCCTTTTCCTTAGTTCCACAAGTTTTCTCTTCTTTGCCCTGGAGGCTTTTTCATCTTCTGAGGAACCAGATGAACTTTCTATATCCACAGTGTTTTTTGGACTTGTGGCAATGATGGGCATCTCTTTTTCTGTTCTTGGCAGCTCCCCCCCAGTCCTTACTCCTATCAAATCAGGAAATAACTCTTCTAATGTTACTTCTTAGTTTATTTAAATTGGAGGAATAGCTTGCTCTTGCTCAGCAGATTGTCCTCCTTCAACTTCAAAAGGTTCTTCCCTGGTAATGTCATCCTCAGGGACATTGTCTTGGTTATTTTTATCAATATCAGTCATATGCACATCTAGTGCTTCATTTTCAGTGTCTATAGCATCATGATTTATGTCCTGCACTACCTCAAGTATTGATTGAGTTGCTGCTTCACTGTCCAATTCAGCTGTTTGGTCAATTGGCTTTTGTACATGAGCTTCCTTTGAAGGTGATGGCAGTGGTTGAGCTGGAACTGGAGAAAGCTCATTAGCTCCCCCTTGATGAGACTCTTCCTGGACTTGATCCAGTTGGATGTTGACTGCAGGAATCTGCTCCCCCTACATCTGACTATCAGTCACAGTTTCTTGAGCAGGAGTTGTGGATGTACCCGAATCTAGTATACTGCTAGATAGGCGAAGGGGGAAAGTGGATGTACCAGAATCTAGTATACTGTTAGATAGGCGAAGGGGGAAAGTGGATGTACCCATCACTTGGGGAACCACTATAAATCTGTGTGTATGTTGTGTTGCCTGTGTTTGTTATAATCTATGTTGTGATAGATATTGCTAACACTGTCTAACAAGTAATTTACATTATCTGCCTGATTAAAAAGAATTGAACTTATTCACCCCCCCCCCTCTAGGTGTTTAGGTCATCTTGAATCCAATTCTTTCACAGTCTCAAGAAAATCGTCATTTAGGAAAACATTCTTGATATTCAGCTGATGTAGAGGCCACTGGCGATGAACTGCTAAGGAGATCAAAACTCAAACAGAGTTTAACTTGGTGATAGGGGAGAAAGTTTCATCATAGTCAAGTACTTGTTGTTGAGTGAACCCTCGGGCCACAAGCCGAGCTTTTAGACGTTCAACTGTCCCGTCCTCCACATGTTTGATTGCAAAGACCCACTTACAACTAACACATCCCTGTCCGGGAGGAAGAGGTACAAGATCCCAAGTACTATTGACTCAAAGAGCAGTCATTTCCTCATTCATGACCGCACGCCACCCCGGATATTGGAGAGCCTCCTGTAAAGAGTTAAGAATAGAAATAGAGGAAAGAGAGAGCAAATTTAAGTAGAGATGGGGAGAGGCGGTGTTAGGAGACGTAATTTGCCAAGGGATGAGCCGTAAAGGTTGATGTCGGATCGACAGGCCGCAACATCACACCGGTAGAGGGAAGCAGCTGTAGGGCATCAGTCTTGGCAGGGCGACGAGTGTAGACCTGAAGGAGGGGTGGTTGGATTGGACTGGCATGGGAGTAAGCGTGGGAGTAGGCGTAGGAAGGAGAGGTTGAAGCGGAGACGTGACCGGAACCGTGGGCCGAGGTAGAGGAGGAGGAAGAAGAGGATTTGTAGGGGTGGTGTGAAACGGTTGGTCTTCTCGAAAAGTTACATCAGCAGAGGCGACCATTTTACCATCAGTAGGGGAAAACAGACATATCCCTTTTGGGTGCGAGAGTATCCAACAAACATGAATTTTGTAGCACGGGGAACAAATTTGTCAGTAGCAGAACCAAGGTTATGGACATAACAAGTACATCCAAAAACACGAGACAGGAGAGGGAATAGATCCTTTGTCAGTAGCAGAACCAAGGTTATGGCATCAAAGCAAACTTTACAAGAGGCAACAGATTACTTTTTGATAGGAGTCTGTCGAAAAAGTTACGTTGATGAAGAATTTAAGAATTTGTGTACCACAACCAGGCAGCAGATGGCAATGATGCTATTGATAGTAAAATTGGACATGTTGTATCCTCCTGCTCAGATCAAGTGACGGCGCGCCACGACCCCCTCGCGTTAGTTGACGGCGCGCCACGACCCACTCGCGTGTACACCCGCAGGAGGCGGTGATCCGCTACCCGGATGGGCGATCGAAGTCCATGATCACGTCCGGCTGCCCGATTTCTGCGACTTTCATGTTTTGTGTTTTTTGTTTGGACGTGTATTCAACCCCCGATCGGACCAAACATTGTGAGCCGTCTGATAGGGATAGTTTTATTTATTTTGTATTGTGTAAGAGTGTGCTGGTTCGGTGGGGGGATGCACCGGTTCACCCCCTAGGGTTATAAAACTCGGTGGTTTTGATTGTTGAGGCATCGAATGTTTGCTGAGAATTTGCAACCGCTCGGTCTTGAAGGAGCGAGTCCTTCTTCCTCCGCCTTGCCTGGTGCGACGCCAGCAGCCCGCCTCCTCCCTACTCTCCATTTCCGGTAAAACCTCTGCCCTCTCCTCCGCCTTCCTCCTTCTTCTGTTTTTCCCGTACAGCCCGTCTCCGTTTTTCCCGTGCAGCCCGTCTTCGTTCTTTCCCGTGCAGCCCGCCTCCGTTCCGATCCCGTGCAGCCCGCGCCCATCCCGAGCCCGCTTCCTCCATCTTCCCCCATTTCCGGTAAACCCCACCTTCTCCTCCGCCCTCCTCCTCCTCCTTCTCCTCTTTCCCATGCAGCCAGCGCCCATCCCGAGCCCGCTTCCTCCCTCTTCCCCCATTTCCGGTAAACCCCCATCTTCCTCCTTCTTCCCCTCTTTCCCGTGCAGCCAGCCCCCGTCCCGAGCCGCCTCCTCCCTCTCTCCCATTTCCGCAACCTCCACCTCTTCCCCACCCCAAAAACCCCACACTCCCCTCCAGCAACTTCCCAAAGCCTCTACCCTTTCTCATCCTCTCTCGCTATTGCCGCCTGTCAACCGCTACAGCAGCCTGAACACCCACCGCCGTCACTGCTTACACGCGTGAACCGTGGTAACAGTTATTTTTCCTTTATTAGTTGTTTATTTGGCACTTGTACCTTGTGTTGGATTTTGCTTCATTACTATTAGTATTGTCCACTATATGACTTTCAGGGCCTCTTCTGCGCATGCTTAATTATTTGCACCTCTAATGAATTACAGTTGATGCTAGTTCCCTTGTTTAATAATTTGTAAACGTGTGTCTCTGCTAATTTACATAATATTAATTACTGGTTTTAATTTGAGCGGACCGCTCTCTGCATTAGCCCTTCTCTGCATTTTACCTTAGGCCACATTAGCGCGTCCACTGTGTTTGCCTTACCACATTTCCTCTAGGAGGGGGATCTCGGCGAGGGATATCTCAACCCCGTCTCTCGGGTGGCGGTGCGGTATCTTGTGGATCTTTGAGGGGCTCCTCATCAGGAGGTGGGAGCTCCGTCTGCATGTAACTCCCAGATAAGGAAATCTCGGAGGGATGACCGTGGAATGCAAAGGCGAGAGCCCATGAACAGATACCCGTCAGAAATCGAGTAGCCCTCTCGCGGATTGGGAGGGTCCCTCGATAGTGCTGTGTAGATGTCCCCAAAATCTGGGCACTCAAGATAGGCATAGACTAACTGATCGAATCCCACGACTCGAGTACGCATGGTGTGGAGGATGCTAACTCGGCGACTCAAGGTGTCTACCGGTTTGTTCTCAACACCTGCTCGGTGCTTCAGAACATAGTGAAACTCCTGCATGTACTCCACCCATTTGGCGTGACGATGACCCAATTTCTTTTGGGAGTCGAGATATCTCAGGGCCTGATGATCTGAATATAGAATGAACTCCTTGTGCAGGAGATAGTGACGCCAATAGCGCAGTGCTTGCACAATGGCATAGAACTCCCGGTCATAATTAGAATATTTTTGACGAGTCTCGTTCAACTTCTCGCTAAAGTAGGTCACTGGGTGGCCTTCCTGACTAAGGACTGCGCCGATACCAACTCCCGACGCGTCACAAGCTACCTCAAAGGGCTTGGAGAAATCGGGTAAACGTAATACGGGAGTCGTAGACAGTCTCTCCTTGATCTCCTCGAAGGCTCGAGTGACAGCCTTCGTCCAAACAAAGTCACCCTTACGAAGGCTGCTCGTAATGGGAGCCATGATAGAGCTGAAAGCACGAACAAACCTCCTATAGAAGGTGGCGAGTCCATGAAAACTCTGGGCCTCATGAATGTCCGTGGGAATAGGCCACTCTCGAATCGCCCTGACCTTGTCGGGATCGACAGAAACTCCAGAAGCCGACACTACATAACCCAAGAAATGAACAGATGTGGACAGGAACGAACACTTCTTCAAGTTGATGTAGAGATGCTCCTTTCGGAGGAGCTCGAACACCATGCGAATATGACGTAAGTGCTCGGTGCGGCCCTGGCTGTATATCAAAATATCATCAAAATATACGACCAAGAATTTGCCCATATAGGGCCGCAGAACCTGAGTCATCACCCTCATGAATGTACTGGGTGCGTTCGATAATCCGAACGGCATCACTAACCACTCGTACAAGCCATCCTTGGTTTTCAAGGCCGTCTTCCTTTCATCCCTCTCTCTAACTCTAATTTGGTGATATCCACTGCGAAGGTCGATCTTCGAAAAGATCTGTGCTCCAGCCATTGAATCCAGGAGATCATCGAGGCGGGGAATCGGAAAGCGATATTTCACCGTGATCTTTTTTATGGCACTGCTATCAATGCACATGCGCCAGCTCCCGTCCTTCTTCGGAGTAAGAAGGGCAGGCACTGCTCACGGACTCAAACTTTCTCGAATAAACTTCTTCCGCAGGAGATCATAGACTTGCCGCTTTAACTCGGTATGCTCAGTCGGGTTTAAGCGGTAGTGCGGAAGATTGGGCAAAGATGCCCCAGGGATCAGGTCAATCGCATGCTGGATGTCCCTTAGTGGGGGAAGCTCATTGGGGAGCTCCTCGGGCATAATATCACAGAAATCCATCATCAACTGCCGAACATCCGGGTCAGTACTCTCAGTCTCAATAGGGGTCACGGCCGCCATCGTGGCTGATATAATGAACATGACGCCACTCTTGAGGCACCCTCTCAGGAAATCACCCCGTCTCAAAACATGTAAAGGTCTCGACGACCCTGCGCTGACTGACGAGTCAACCTTGCCCTTGGAAATATCCCTGGGCTGGGTTGGGTGAGAGTAATCTTTCGTCCCTTGTCGAAGAATACACACGTGTTGGATCAACCGTAACACGTGGCATCGCGATCATAGAGCCAAGGTCTCCCAAGTAACACGTGGGCGACATCCATGGGAATAACGTCGCACCAAACTTGATCCTCAGTAGATGTCAAGCGGATCGGCACCAAGCGCCGCTGCGTAACATGGATGGTGGATTTGTCCACCCATAGGACGCGGTATGGCTGAGGATGGGGATCAGCCGTAAGTGGCATCCTCTTCAATCCTTTCTTTGCAATAATATTCACGCAACTACCACTATCGATAGCGAGCTTGCAGGGTCCACCTGCACTTGGGAAGTACGTATAAAAGATAGTGGTGCGGCGTCAATCCTCCTCCGCATGTGGGGTATGAAGGATGCGGCGAAGGACTCCAATTTCTAGTGATTGCTCAGCTTCGCTCTCCCATCCTTCCTCAACCACCAAAACATCCTCAGCGGTGACATCCTCGGCCTCATTGCTGGGCTCGCCCGAGTCTTCAATCAGCAAGTTCCTGGTAGGGCACTGCGCTGCGAAATGCCCCTTGTCGGAACAACGATAGCATTGGACGCCCTCAAGTTTGGGGCCCCCAGGAACAATAGTCTTCCCTGTTGCGTCGGAGGGAGTGCGAGGGGTGGCAGGAGTCGTGGCAGGGGCGGGCTTCCTAAATGTGGGAGCATCGGGTCTAGTGGACGCCTGTCTAGGTCCGGCTGAGCGCAAGTACTGCTCATATTCCAGGGCAAGTTGAAAGACCTGCTCAACTGTCTCCATCCTATGGGGAATCAATTCCCTTCGGATATCCGCTCGAAGGCCTGCCCGAAAACGTGAAGCAGTGGCGATAGGTTCTTCCCAAATGTCGCTACGGACTACGAGTTCGTCGAATCGAGACATGTAATCAGCAACGGTGAGAGTCCCCTGACGCAACGCGTATAACTGGTCTAAGAGTTGATTTCGATATGAAGCGGGGAGGTATTTATCCTGTAAGCGCTGCTTCATCTCATCCCACCGAGTGGCGGGGTAATAACTATCCCGCTCAAGTGACCTCTCTAAACTTGACCAATAAATTTTCTCCTGACCAATCAGTTTCATCTTTGCGAACCGGATGCGTCTCTCATCACTCATGTCAAACCAGTCGAAATAGTGATCCATATCCATGAGCCAGTCACTAAATGCCTTCGGGTCCAGGTGACCATCGAAGGTGGGAGCATCAATACGGATCCGACGGGTTATGTCATCCTCTTCTGGGGTCATGTCATGACGAGGCTCACGGAAGTCACCGTACTCATCATCCTCGTCATAATCATATCGTGCTCGTCCTCTACGACGAGGTGGGGGTGGGCGAGGTTCATCGACTGGGTGTTGATTTCTCCCTGGGTCTCTTCGATTCTCATACCCCCGACGATAATTTCCTCTAGGAGGGGGATCTTGGCGAGGGATATCTCTACCCCGTCTCTCGGGAGACGGTGCGGTATCTTGTGGATCTTCGAGGGGCTCCTCATCAGGAGGTGGGGGCCCTCGTCCTCTAGGAGTTTCCAACTGACTGACCCTCGTGCTGACCCTGGCAACATCACTCCGATGTGTGTCAAACTGGGCACCCATTCGATCAAATCGATCGAGGACAAGCCTTTGGAATTCCGCGGGCGTCATGTCTGTCTGAGAGCTAGCGGTCCTATCGTCGGGGTGATCGTGATTAGACATCGACTGACGATAATCCCTACCACTACGTAACATGCAATGACCCTAACCTAGGGCATCGACACACGCGTTAATGTGGGAGGCAAACAATAATTCAGTCCTGGGACTCTTCTTCGTTGCCTAGTTGGGGATAGCCCATCGACCTGGGATTCTGTCCTCCACATAGCCGAATTTGCATACAATAGTTCAGTCAATAGGACCACGGGCTTGAGTCCATTTCACATTATATTAGGGTATGAGCCTAGGAAACCAGTTGATTTGGTGGATATTCCCCTAGGATCCCGACCTAGTGAGTCAGCTGAGTCTTTCATCCAGCATGTGCATGCATTACATGAGTCGGTCTGTAAAAAAATTGCAGCTAGTAATGAATATTATAAGAATCAAGCAAACCAACACAGACGGGCACAAACCTTTGAGACAGGGGAACAAGTGTTGGTTCGCATTCATTCTGAGAGGGCCCCACAAGGGCCAGCAAGAAAATTAAGCGCACGTAGAATGGGCCCCTATACAGTTGTACGGCGGATTGGTACGAATGCATATGAGGTAGATATCCCTCATGGTATGGGCATCAGCCGAGTATTCAACGTAGAGGATTTGACTCCTTACTACGAGGAGCATGTGTACGTGGACCCACTCCCCACACTACCACCAGAACCCTCATCTGCCATACCTCCACCCCATGAACCTTCTCCTCCTGTTGCCCCTACTTGTCCCTCTTTGTTATCCTCTGCGACGTCGCGTCAGGCAGATGAGCTTGCACCTCCAGCGGTTCCATTGATATCATCACCAGACGGAGATACATCGTCGCCAAACGAAGATACACTAGTGCCAGACGGAGACACATTGGTACCACTTGCTTCTACAGACAACGTGCTTCAGATCGTTGGACATGACTTCCGTGCCGCGGGCGGGCAAGATACCCTACGCTATCTTGTCCGTTGGAGCGGCCGATCCCTGCACGATGCTACTTGGATTTCACCAGAGGAGCTTGAGAGACTCTCCCCACGGCTCCGCCGCTACTACGATCACGCGCACTCATCGGAGTTGAGTGCTTTTAAGCTCGGGGGAGTTGACGGCGCGCCACGAACCACTCGCGTGTACACCCGCAGGAGGCGGTGATCCGCTACCCGGATGGGCGATCGAAGTCCATGATTGCGTCCGACTGCCCGATTTTTGCGACTTTCATGTCTTGTGTTTTTTGTTTGTATGTGTATTCAACCCCCGATCGGAACAAACATTGTAAGCCGTCCGATCGGGATAGTTTTATTTATTTTGTATTGTGTAAGGGTGTGCTGGTTCGGTGGGGGGATGCACCGGTTCACCCCTAGGGATATAAAACCCGGTGGTTTTGATTGTGGAGGCATCGAATGTTTGCTGAGAATTCGCAACCGCTCGGTCTTGAAGGAGCGAGTCCTTCTTCCTCCGCCTTGCCTGGTGCGACGCCAGCAGCCCGCCTCCTCCCTACTCTCCATTTCCGGTAAAACCTCTGCCCTCTCCTCCGCCTTCCTCCTTCCGTTTTTCCCGTGCAACCCGTCTCCATTTTTCCCGTGCAGCCCGTCTCTGTTCTTTCCCGTGCAGCCCGCCTCCGTTCCGATCCCGTGCAGCCCTCGCCCATCCCGAGCCCGCTTCCTCCCTCTTCCCCCATTTCTGGTAAACCCCACCTTCTCCTCCGCCCTCCTCCTTCCCCTCTTTCCCGTGCAGCCAGCGCCCATCCCGAGCCCGCTTCCTCCCTCTTCCCCCATTTCCGGTAAACCCCCATCTTCCTCCTTCTTCCCCTCTTTCCCGTGCAGCCAGCCCCCGTCCCGAGCCGCCTCCTCCCTCTCCCCCATTTCCGCAACCTCCACCTCTTCCCCACCCCGAAAACCCCACACTTCCTCCAGCAACTTCCCAAAGCCTCCACCCTTTCTCATCCTCTCTCGATATTGCCGCCAGTCAACCGCTACAGCAGCCTCAACACTCACCGCCGCCGCCGCTTACACGCGTGAACCGTGGTAACAGTTATTTTTCCTTTATTAGTTGTTTATTTGGCACCGGTACCTTGTGTTGGATTTTGCTTCATTACTATTAGTATTGTCCATTATATGACTTGCGGGGCCTCTTCTGTGCATGCTTAATTATTTGCACCTCTAATGAATTACAGTTGATGATAGTTCCCTTGTTTAATAATTTATAAACGCGTGTGTCTCTGCTAATTTACATAATATTAACTACTGGTTTTAATTTGAGCGGACCGCTCTCTGCATTAGCGCTTCTCTGCATTTTACCTTAGGCCACATTAGCGCGTCCACTATGTTTTCCTTACCACTGCACCATCAAGTACCTCACTGTACATGAAGTGAAGCATATCTTCCTTCCAACACCAACGAGAAACATTATATCAGATAAATTCCAGCTCTCCAAAAAAATATTTCGTAACTCTGCCACTTATGATGGTAATCATTATCATTTTCAAATATCTCACTCCTCATTTCACTCTCCTCTTGGTAGTTTTGTAATCATATTGGCTCCATAAACTAGTGTGATGTTGAGTGGAGGGCAATATAATAATATTCCTAAATTCTGCATACTTGTCCCAAGTGATGACTCCAACGTATTGAACATTTACAGTTTGGCTTTTGAATCAAGCCAGTAAACAACAACGTTCTGGAATGGTTACCTCCCTTTGCACGGAAGCTTCAAATGCAAAGCATCCAAACCCTTGCCTCCTTGAATCTGAAATCCTCATTCCATGTGCATTTGAAAAGGTACAACAATGAGAAATCTCTTTTTCTTTTTTTTTGCTCATCATCATATATTTGAAATTAATTTCGCCAGGGTCAAATGCCAGAATTATTGACGTTCTTTGATCGTTCATGGTGAACTCTGTTGTAGCGATTTTTGTTGTAGCGAAGTTTGTTGTGACGAACTTAGTTGTAGCGAACTCTATTGCAACGAACTCTGTTGTAGCGAACTCTATTGCAACGAACTCTGCTGTAGGCAATGGTTTTATAGCAAATTAGCCCGAATAGATTTTGTCAAAAACAACATCTTTGTCGCTCTTGATTCTGTTGGTTCTAGATAACGACATAAAATCATATTTGTCAAGCTTTGATGGTGCTATTGGTAGTGAAATGTGCTCTTGAACTAAATGTTCTTGCTCCAATTGTTGTCACCAACTGTGAATCAACAGCTGCATCGAAGTCATTAATCCAAATATGCTCTTGGTCATGTTGAATAAATGGAGGTGCATACATGGATGATATAGCAAACAACAAATGGTTGAGAGAATCATGTTGATGATTCGTAGTATCATTATATATCTGCATTCTAATGTTAGGATGGTTTGGTATGTTTCTAAAATATTCTACTTTTTGTTGAAACGTATAAAATGCAATTTAATAGGAAGTAAAACATCATTGGTTCTTCAAAATTTCATGATAAAAAAAAATGGACGCACACTAATTTTCTCTATTTCCCCAGTCACTAGATCAATTTTAAGACACAATTACTCGTATCAGAACTTCTAATAATTGTTATTAAACTAACACAATCAGGGGCAATAGAATTTGGAAAGATCAAAGAATACTGGTGAAAGCGGGATGTACACCCAATTTGAGAGGGAAAAAAATTGATATGAGAGCCCCGAACAAGAATAAGAACTAGGAACTTACAGTTCCACGACACATTGGATAGGCCGTGGATGGCAACGGCGAGCAAGTACTCAGAGGTGTGGAAAAATGCCACAGCCACGGAGAACATCAAGCACTGCACGCGAAAATAACCAAGTTCCATATTCTCTTTTTACCGAGTTTTCAGGATTTGGGACCGATCTTGAGGAAGAGCGTTTGCGGATCTTGAGGAAGAGCGTTTTCAGGATTTCTGACCAATCTTGAGGAAGGTCGAACTATGCTGTCGTCTAGCAAGCGGAGAGAGGGAACTGAGCGGCGCAGGCATTGAGTGGCGGAAGCTTCGAGCGCACAAAGGCTGGCGTGGAGCGTGCGGCGTCGCGAGCGGTCGGGCGAGGCGAGCTGCACAAGACCTGTCGAGCGCTGGATCGGTTGCGATCGACCTCGTGTGGGGCGTAGGCTTTGGTTCCGGGGCAGCTTTGGAGAAAACCTTAGCCCCACATAGGGGTCCAAACGAGTCGAGTTCGAGTCGAGCATGGCAAAATTTCCAAGCTCGAGCTCGAGCTTTTCATTTCGAGCTCGAGCTTGACGAGCTCATTTTTCTCAGCTCGAGCTCGAGCTCAAGGCCAACTTATCGAGCTCGAGCTCGAGTTTCGAGCTCGCGAGCTAGAGCTCGAGCTACTCGAGAGTTTTTTAGCTCATGAGCTTTATTTTCTTATTTTTCATTTTATTTTTTTTATTTTTTTAAAAAAAATGTATAAATAAAAAGCTCGCGAGCCGGCTCGCGAGCTCATGAACAACATTAGATGAGCTCGACCTCAACTCGTAATCGAGCTCGAGCCCGTCGAGCTCGAGCAGGCTCGAGCTCGAGTCGAGCTTTTTTCGAGCCGGCTAATCGAGCTTTCGAGCCGGCTCAACTCAACTTGCACCCCTAGCTGCACAACCATCTCCATTTGTCATGTTTGGACCTGCAGCAAGTAGAAAAAGACCAGCCCGGGTCCTATTTGGACCGGCAACCACTCAATCAAACGAAGCCTAAGACGCGGAGGACTCCGGTCGCTGAAGCGGATGCCACGTGTCGACGCCTGCGGGCGGGAAAAAACAACTGACAAGAGATCTAATTAGGGTTCTGAAGGCGTGCAAAGAAGACCCGGTAGACCCAGGCCGGACCCGGGCCTTCCAGATCCGGGCCTTTGTCTGCCAAAGCCAGCCCGAGTCTCGGACAAGTCGGCCCCAGGCTGGACCCGGGCCTCTCTTTAAATTAAAAAAGGGGCCTGAGGGAGCCTACAAGATCGGGCCCGGTCAGGTCAGACTAGGCCTGAGTCGATAGCTCCCCCAATAAAAAAGTTGGGGCAAGACCCGAGCTTTTAATTGATGGGGCCATGCCCCAGCAATTAAAGTTGGGGTGTGGCACCAACAATTAATTTAATTATTGGGGCCAGGCCCGAGCTTTAATTGCTAGGGCACAGCGCCCCAGCAATTAATTGTTGGGGCGGCGCCCCAGCTTTAATTGTTGGGGTGTTGCCCCAGCTTGATGCCGGGCCTGGTGCCCGGGTGGGTCGAGCACCAGGCCGGGCTTCATTTGAAAATGGGGGCCATGTGAGCCCCCTTAGGCCTGGTCCGAGCCCAGACATAATCGCGCTCAGACCCGGGGTCCGGCTTAATTTGCACCACTATATTAGATACCTTTAAGGCTCCTTTTAGCACTGTGGTGGTTATGAACATAGGGGTTAAATTATCATTTGTTAATATCCACCTAAGGAAGTTCATCCACTTTTATGATCAAATGAATGATGTTTATTAGGTAATCTTTAACGAATGACGTTTTAACCCATCCGTTTACGACTGCTGCTATCGTGCCAAACGGAGCCTAAATGAGAAGCAGATGAAGCCATATCAAGATCTAAAACAAAGAATATGAATTTGCATTGCATGAAATTAAAGATACAATCAAGAGACAAGCTCTTGCCAAGCACCCGGAGGTCGGGTCATCCAAAGCATTCTCTTCTCCAAAGAGGGCCTAAAGACTAATACTTAAAAGATGATTTTTATTACCAAAGATGTTCCTTATATAGATGGAGACCCTGTTGAATTTTCTCAAAGTGGTCAGCAAGATAGCCTAAAGTCAAATTAATATTCTCAGAATTATCCAGTTAACGAATGACGTTTTAACCCATCCGTTTACGACTGGTGCTATCATGCCAAACGGATCCTAAATGAGGAGTAGATGAAGCCATATCAAGATCTAAAACAAAGAATATGAATTTGAATTGCATGAAATTAAAGATACAATCAAGAGACAAGCTCTTATCAAGCACTCGGAGGCCGGGTCATCCAAAGCATTCTCTTCTCTAAAGAGGGCTTAAAGACTAATACTTCAAAGATGATTTTTATTACCAAAGATGTTCCTTACATAGATGGAGACCCTGTTGAATTTTCTCAAAGTGGTCAGCCAGATAGCCTAAAGCCAAATTAATATTCTCAGAACTATCCAGTTAACACCTTGATCATGCGGAAGCCCAAAGAGCAAGTTTAACACCAAATGCAAATGGAAGAACAAGCAGATCTTATATTCATTAACACTTCTTTACATGGCAAGGTATACGTAGCGAGACATGATTTCGCTAGTACACAAGCTAAAAACAAAAAGCACAAAACAAGCCGGGCGGACAGCACTGGAAACCGCCGAGACCGCCCAGTCTGCCAAGGTCGTCGAAGCCGCCCGAACTGCTGCTGCTACAAGCCGAATAGAACACGGAGTCCGTCGAGACCGCAAGGTCGCGCGAACACACGTTATTTGCTGACTACTGATGAACTGAAGAACAGACCGCCTACCCGCCTGAGACCGACGGATAGGTTATTAGAACTTGGAAAACCTGAAGCAGAGAACCACTAACAAGCCACAGAAGTGACCAGCTGAGACCGCAGAGATCGCACACTTCAATGTACTTGACCGAAGTCAAAGCCAAACTCCTAGCTCCTTGAAGCTAGCCGCGCGACCTGCACACAGCAAACCGTCAGCTCTACTCAACCCGCGCGGACAGGGAAATCCAGACCGCAACAAATGACCAAGCCCCACTTACTGTTCACTCAGTTACTGTAGACGTGTCGGGGGGTCTATTTATAGGCGAGGTGAGGAGTGTGGTCACCACCCTAGTGAATAGAGTCACCACCCCAGCTCACGCACTAGCAAAGACCCGTACGCTGAGTCCGCATGGACTTAGCTAGATTCCAAGAAAACCCGCCAGGAGCAATAATGAAGATGTTCACCATTAGGCAAACCCGCACCAGTTCGCCCACACTATGCGGACAAGGCACCAGACCGCATAGCCCGCAAACACCACACAAGGACAGATACCTTTACTGCGACAGTCTGCACATAATATGTGGAGAGGCAGTCCGCACAGCTCGAAAACAAAGCCACCATCCTCCACGAGTCCACGACCAACAGGCAGTCCGCCCGGTCAACAGTAGACTCGTCAGATACCGCGGACACACTGATCTTGTCACTGAATGTGACCAAGTCCATAAAACCACCAAGAGCAAGCGCGAGCTCGGCGGACAAGGCCCAGTCCGCCTGCCCCAAAGCAGATTGCCAATAACTCCACCAGAAGGCAGAGCTCGCAAGCCCTACTCGCACAGCTGCCAAGACAACAGTCAAATGCCGGACTTAGACACCAATCCGCGTAGTCCTCCACATCAGCTAACACCCACTGTACCACCAGAGCACGACCAAGGCCACAGCCGAACTACAAGGCCAGTCCGCAACAGCGAACACCGCGGACACAACCAGTCCGCAAAGCCTCCCGCGGATAGAACTCCCAATCCGCTGGTTAACACAAGCTTGCAAATCTATAAGGCCGCAGAACAATAAAACACTGCCAACAGCCCGCAAACCGCAGTCCGCTCAGTCCGCTTCGCTAGAAACCCGACTTCCTTGGCCATAGGCCAACCAGGCCGCACAACAGCTCGCCCAAGGCCGCACACCAGGCCGTACAGGCCGCTCCTCAAGAACAGCCAAGCCACCAAGACAGCCAAGGTCACCCAGGCCGCAACCAGCAGTCCGCCCAGGCCGCGGACTCAGACTGCTCAGGCCGCACAGTCCGCCCGGCCTGCCAATCACCGACTTTTACTACACAAATTTCAACACTCCCCCTTGAAGTGACAAGTGGTGATCAAATCCAGCAAGCTTCGTAACCGCTGAAATGGCCCATTCGACAGCGACTTTGTGAAGATGTCAGCAAGATTATCTTCACTCCGAACATGCCCGACCAGAAGAGATCCCTCCAACACCTTCTCCCTTATGAAGTGGTGCTCGATCTCAGTATGCTTGGTCCTTGTGTGACACACTGGATTGTTTACCAGTTTGAGGGCACTCTCATTGTCACCCCGGAGTAAAGTAGGTCCTTGCACTTCTTCATGAACATCCTCTACAAGCCTTCTCAACCAGATGGCTTCCCGCGCAGCCAAGGCCGAAGCCTTATACTCAGCTTTCGTAGTAGACAATGACACTGAGTCTTGCTTCTTGCTACACCACGAAATACAAGCTGATCCACAAGTGAAAACATAACCCGAAGTTGATCTCCGATCATCCGAGTCACCACCATAATCAGCATCCGTGTATCCAAGCAAAGAAAAGTCTGCATCTCTACTATAGAGGAGTCCCATATCAGAAGTTGTCTTGACATACTTCAAAATGTTCTTTGCTGCCACCAAATGAGACTTCCTTGGTTCAGCCAGAAACCGACTTAATCGGCCAACAGCGTAAGCAATGTCTGTCCTTGTAATCGTCAGGTAGATCAAGCTCCCAACGAGAGCTCTGAACACCAAGGGATCAGGTAGAATCCTTCCTTCATCTCGTCGAAGCTTCAGTCCATGTTCCAGTGGAGTAGAGCAACTCTTTCCTCCACCCATGCCGAATTGATTCATAATACGATCCTCATAACCCTTTTGGCAAATGAGTATCCCGCACTCCTTCCTCTCCACTTCATGACCAAGAAAGTGATGAATCTCTCCCAAGTCTTTCATCTCGAAGCGTATAGCAAGCTCCACCCTGAGCCTAGCTACTTCCTCCTCCGAATTCCCTGTGATGATCATATCATCCACATACAGCTGGGCCAAGACTAGAAGCTCCCCCCTTCTTCTTGATGAACAAGCTAGAATCCGAGTTGGAAGCAAGATAACCGCAGAATTGAAGATACTCTGCTATCTTTCTATACCAAGCTCTAGGAGCTTGCTTCAAATCGTAGAGAGCCTTCCTGAGCTTGTAGACATAGTCCGAATGAACTTTAGAAACAAATCCAAGTGGCTGATCTATGAAGATGTCCTTGTCAATCTCTCCGTAAAGAAACACATTCTTCACATCAACCTGCCACATCCTCCATCCCTTGCAAGCTACCAAGGCGATCACCACTCGAACCGAAGTCATCTTTGCAACTGGACTAAATGTCTCCTCATAGTCTTCTCCATACTGCTGTGAGAATTCTCGAGCAACTAGGCGAGCCTTGTATCTATCAATACCCCAATCAACCTTCTTCTTCAACTTAAACACCCACTTGCAAGTCACCGGAGTAATACCATCAACCTTGGGCACAAGGTCCCAGGTTTCATTCTTCTTGAGAGCAGCAATCTCTTCCTTCATGACATCTTTCCACTCCTTGACTCCAGTGGCCTCATTGAAGTTTGCAGGCTCTCGCTCATCCAGAGGACCTGCAAAGAAGCAGGAGACAAAACTCACTGCATTCCCATCACAGTACCGAGCAGGTGGCTTCACAACCCTCTTTGATCTCTGAAGAGGTTGTTCCTTGCTCACTACCTCTATTGCTTCTTCAAGCTCAACTCCACCTTCAGGCAAGCTTTGAGCAATGCTCCCTCTGCTTCCTGAGCCAGAAGCCTCAGCACCAGAGCTTGAAGCAACAGGAGCTGCTGGTGATACAGTCAGCTCCTCTTCGAGAACTTAATCAGCCACCTTCTGCTCTTCATCAACCTTGCTCTCGGTTAGCTGAACCGAGCCACCTCCATATGACGTTAGTTCGTCAAATACCGCATCTCTTGAGACAACAAACTTCTTCGTCGCAGGATCCATGCATTTCCATCTCTTCTTCCGCTCATCATAGCCAACAAAGATAAGCTTCCTTGCATTTGCATCCAGCTTGGTCCTTGAAGCATCCGGGACATGCACATAGCAAGTTGATCCGAACGCCCGAAGGTGTTATACGCTGGGCTTCTCCTTCAGCAACATCTCAAAAGGAGTCTTCATGTTGATCGGGCTGAACGACATCTGATTGATGACATAAGAAGCATATGACATCCCCTCCGCCCAGAAGGACCTAGGAATGTCCTTCACATGAAGCCAGCATTTGCAAGTCTTCGTCAGATGATGGATCTTCCGCTCTGATACTCCATTTTATTGTGAAGTGTGAGCACAAGTAAGCTCTCTTTGGATCACGTGCTTCCTGCAAAAGTTAGAAAACTCGGAGGAGACAAACTCACCACCGTTGCCTGTTCTAAGCTTCTTGATCCGCAAGTCAAGCCGGCCCTCCACCAAATCCTTGAACTCCATAAACAAATGGAAGACTTCAGACTTCTCCTTCAAGAAATATACCCAAGTGTATCTTGAGTAGTCATCAATCAGAACAAGCATGTGTCTGCTCCCACCAAGGCTAGCAATGGTGGTTGGTCCCATCGAGTCACCATGGATGCACTCCAATGGTCTCTTGCTCCTCATTTGTGATTTATCAAACGGAAGGCGATGAGCCTTACCATACTGACATCCCGCGCAAACGTGACCGTCGTCAAATGAAGATAGCTTAGGCAGGCCTCTTACAAGGCTTCTGTTAGCCATAGACTTCAGCTTATCCATTCCTACATGCCCCAGACTTTCATGCCATATAGCAGCGCTATCGTTTGCTCTCATCCGATCAACATAAGAGTTAGTTGCAAATACAAATAAGTTCTTCACTCTTCTCCCAACATGATCAACATCAGCCTTAACCGCTGATATGTTGCGAAGGAACTTCACTTCTGTTGGCCAAAATAGAACGTGATAACCCGCGTCGACCGCATTGGTCACAGAGAAGAGGTTCTTCTTCATGCCTGGTACGTGATATACACTCCTTAACGTGAGTGGACCCTTATCACTACCCAAAGACACAACCCCCTCTTTCTCTACTGCATAAACAGTATTATCAGCAGTTATGATAGCTTCGTTACCTGAGTAAGCTTATAAGGAAGAGAACTTCGACTTGTCTCCGGTGAGGTGATGACCGCACCCAGAGTCCACGATCCACTCGTCGTTGAAGTCGACAGCGGGCAAAGCACGGACACAAGTGCCCGTCATAAAAGCTCCGCCCCATCCAACTTCCTCACTCTTAGAGCAAGCTTCCTCCTTGCCAGCAGCATGCCCAGACTGCAGTTTGACCTTGCAGTCACGCTTGAAGTGTCTCCGCTGATGACACCTGTAGCACTTCAAGTTCTTCTTCCAATCCTTCATAGGAGCAGCGCTCCTCTCTGGTTGATAAGAAGTTGAAGGCTCATTTTCAGCAGCAGTCTTCTTCTTCCCTTCTCATCCCTTCTTCTTCTTGCCTGAGAAGAGAGCTTCACTGCCTTCCTCTGTGACAGTAACTCCAGCCATCTGCCTTGCCAGACTTTCCTGCGAAGCAAGCAGGTTCTCAAGCTCCATCAGAGATGGCTGAGTAGCCCATCCTTGAACAGATGTCACAAAGGCAACATACTCCTTCCGTAAGCCGCGTATTATGTGCCTTTTCATCTTAGCCTCAGAGATACGCTCATCAGGATCAAGTACTGATAGCTCAGCACACAAGTTCTTCATCTTCAGAAAGAATTTGGAGATGGTCAGGTCTCCTTGAGTTGTCCTAGCCAACTCATTCTCCAGAAACTGAAGTCTTGCTGCATTCTTCTGATTGAACAACTCATCAATAGTTGTTCAAATATTAGCAGCAGACTCATATCCAATGATGTGATCAAACAGTTCTGGTGAAACATCCCTCTTGAGAACAAACTCCGCCTTTGCATTTGTTTTTCTCCAGAACCTCACTTGCTCAGCAGTACCAAAAGCAACAGTTACTTCATGTCTGTCGTCACCACTGATGACCTCCCATAGCTCCTCTCCCAGAAGGTAACTCTTCATGCAATACTTCCACTTCTTAAAGTTAGTTGGCGTTAAGAGTTCAATACCAAGACCTCTTGCGTAGCTTACTTCCATTGCAAGAACTTTTGTTTAAGCTTCCAGAAGCACAAAGCACCAACAGAGCAACAACACACATTGATCACCGCTCAAGTAACTAAACCTTGCTTTGATACCATGTTAAATTTTCTCAATGTGGTCAGCAAGATAGTTTAAAGCCAAATTAATATTCTCAGAATTATCCAGTTAGCACCTTGATCATGCAGAAGCCCAAAGAGCAAGCTTAACACCAAATGCAAATGGAAGAACAAGCAGATCTTATATTCATTAACACTTCTTTACAGGGCAAGGTATACGTAGTGAGACATGATTTCGCTAGTACACAAGCTAAAAACAGAAAGCACAAAATAAGTCGGGCGGACAACACTGGAAACCGCCGAGACCACCCAGTCCGCCAAGGTCACCGAAGCCGCCCGAACCGCTGCTGCTACAAGCCGAATAGAATACGGAGTCCGCCGAGACCGCGAGGTCGCGCGGACACACCGTTATTCACTGACTGCTGATGAACTGAAGAACAGACCGCCTACCCGCCTGAGACCGGCGGACAGGTAATTGGAACTTGGAAAAGATGAAGCAGAGAACCACTAACAAGCCACAGAAGCGACCAACTGAGATCACAGAGACCGCACACTTCAATGTACTTGACCGATGTCAAAGCCAAACTCCTGGCTCCTTGAATCTAGCCGTGCAACCTGCACACAACAAACCATCAGCTTTACTCAACCCGCGCGGATAGGGAAATCCAAACCGTAACAAATGACCAAGCCCCACTTATTGTTCACTCAGTTACTGTAGACGTGTCGGGGGGGGGGGGGGGGGTCTATTTATAGGCGAGGTGAGGAGTGTGGTCACCACCCTAGTGAATAGAGTCACCACCCCAGCTCGCGCACTAGCAAAGACCCATCCGCTGAGTCTGCATGGACTTAGCCGGATTCCAAGAAAACCCGCCAGGAGCAATAACGAAGAAGTTCACCATTAGGCGAACCTGCACCAGTCTGCCCACACTATGTGGATAAGGCACCAGCCCGCATAGCCCGTAAACACCACACAAGGATAGCTACCTTTACTGCGACAGTCCGCACACAATATGCGGACAAGGAGGCAATCCGCATAGCTCGAAAACAAAGCCACCATCCGCCACGAGTCCACGACCAACAAGCAGTCCGCCCGATCAACAGCGGACTCTGCGGATACCGCAGACACACTGATCTTGTCACTGAATGTGACCAAGTCCAGAAAACCACCAAGAGCAAGCGCGAGCTCGGCGGACAAGGCCCAGTCTGCCTGCCCCAAAGCAGATCGCCAATAACTCCACCAGAAGGCAGAGCTCGCAAGCCCTACTCGCACAGCTGCCAAGACAACGGTCAACTGCCGGACTTAGACACTAGTCCGCGTAGTCCTCCACAGCAGCTAACACCCGCTGCACCACCAGAGCACGACAAAGGCCACAGCCGAACTCCAAGGCCAGACCGCAACAGCGAACACCGCGGACACAACCAGTCCACAAAGCCTCCTGCGGATAGAACTCCCAATCCGCCGGTTAACACAAGCTTGCAAATCTACAAGGCCGCAGAACAACAAAGCACTGCCAACAGCTCGCAAACCGCAGTCTGCTCAGTCTGCTTTGCCAGAAGCCCGACTTCCTTGGCCATAGGCCAACCAGGCCGCACAACAGCCTGCCCAAGGCCGCACACCAGGTCGTACAGGCCGCTCCTCAAGAACAGCCAAGCCACCAAGACAGTCAAGGTCACCCAGGCCGCAACCAGCAGTCCGCCCAGGCCGCGGACTCAGACCGCTCAGGCCGCACAGTCCGCCCGGCCTGCCCATCTCCCACTTCCACTTCACAAATTTCAACAGACCCCGCTACAGACCAAAGACATGACGTGACAAAATACTCTAAAAACATATGTGTATCATCAACACCTTCTACCTACTTGCATTCAACACTTCCACTCACTACAGAACTTTTGCTCGAGTGTTAAACCTGGTTCACAATTGAAGATCTAAGAAACCAAGAGCATGTTCATAGTGCTCAGAAATCAGAATAGTAGATTTGGGAAGAAAATTATCATCTATTTCCTTGCGTGGATGATGGTAATTATCAAAATTCAATATTTAAATATTCACCGTCTTTAGATTTTTAAATTGCGTTTAATATTGTTGAAAAAATTCCTTTGATTTGTTCCGACAGATTATACATATAATGTGATATAGATTTCTATTTAACAATTATATATAGGAAAACTGTGTATTCTTTGTA
Source organism: Platanthera guangdongensis (assembly GCA_039583875.1). Classification (NCBI taxonomy): domain Eukaryota; kingdom Viridiplantae; phylum Streptophyta; class Magnoliopsida; order Asparagales; family Orchidaceae; genus Platanthera; species Platanthera guangdongensis. Next base: position 141,956,716 of record CM077150.1, read on the forward strand.
TTGTGGGCAAACTCGGCAACTCGGTCAGACCGGGATAACTCAACCGCCTTAACTCTTGGGACGGTCGAACACGCACACAGTAAGTGAAAAGAGCGAATTGACACAAGATATTTTTACATGAAAAAACCCCTCAATTGGGTAAAAAATCACGTGAGCAGATCTGTGCCGGTCAAACTCCACTATCTGATCGCGGTTACAGGGTGTTTAGGGAATCGAGAGCGACATGCCGCTTCTCGTTACAACTTAGAGGTGATAGAGAATTTCCTGACTTGCAACGAGCAACAGGTTGCGCCGAAGGAGTGCTAAATGCTAACTTGGTGGATGGTGTGCTCGAACGCTGGCGATTGTTGTCTTCTTCCTTCTTCCGCGCACTTGGGGACTTGGCTCGTAGGCAGCTTGAAGACGGCTCGAGGGAGGAGTTCGGCAGAGCTCTGGCCTGAGTAAGAAGAGGACTTCGGGATAAAAAGGTGAGAAATGAGGAGGCATGAAGCTCCTTTTATAGCCTCCAGGAGGTAGTTATGGAGGGCCCCTTCACTAACTCAGTGGCTTAGTGGATGGTTACTTGCAGATCGGATGGCAACGGATGCCTAGTAATGATCGGATTGTGGTCGACTTGCAAGCGGCGGCGGCGGCGGTTAACGGCGGCGGCCGACGGGCGGGCGGCGGGGGGTCGGAGGCGGGGGGTCGGCGGCCGGCAGATGGCCTGCCGTTGGCGGCCGGCGGAGGGCGGCTGGCGGCGGTCGGCCGGCGGTGGGCGTACGACGTATGGCGGCGGCAGCCAGCGGCGTACGGCGGCAGCGGCCGACGATAGTTGTTGAGTGGGCGGCCACCATGATCTCTCCTATTAGGATGGAGATCATGGGGGGAGTGGGTTGACTAGTCAAACCCATGATCTTCTCAATAGGAGGGATCATGGGGGAGATGGTTAAGTGCACACCCATTCTTACATAAATGGAACTTCATCCCCATCAATTGCCCCCCAAATCCTTTGCTATTGAAGGTTGGCATGAGCGAGAGAGGAAGGATTTTCTCTCATTCTCTTTGACTATGACGCCGTCCCGCGACAGGCCAGAAATGTCCGCAAGCGGCGCCCGACGAGCTCAAGTAACGACATGTTAAGAAATCTCCACGGGAGAGGGGGGACGACGCGCCCACGATCGGGAGGAGATTGTTGGGTATCGTATCCACAATAACCCAGATTTGATGAAGTGGCCCTTGAACTAAGATGAATTAAGTTGTATTTGATGTGTTGTTTGAGTTATGTGTTTATAGGACTAAATTACCAAGTGTAGACCAATGTCAGTCTACAATGGGCCACCAAACACAAGACCATACAATGTAATCCCTCATTGTGTAATCCCTCATGTTTCAAACACTAGGATTGATTGGAGAAAAAAGTGTTGCTGATTTTATTGAAGAAAGGAAAATTCTCTTGAATGAAAATTTTTCTAAGTCTTTCACTCGAGTAGAAGTTTAAGTACTCGAGTTGAACATTTAGTAAATACTCGAATAAGTCTGTCTGTACTCGAGTAAGGGAAATGGCTCTCGAGTAGTCTGAACATAGCTCTCGAGTGGCCAAGTCTATTACTCGAGTAGACTTTCTCTTATTCTCGAGTTAACAGTTTTTCCTCTCAAAATTTATTTTAAGTACTTTACTCGAGTAGTCATGTTAACCACTCGAGTAGATAAGTCCTTTGTCTCGAGTTACAGAAGGACAGTTCTCGTGTTGTTATTACCCCACTCGAGTAGTCAAGTTCATGTACTCGAGTAGTCTATCTACTACTCGAGTAGTCCAGCTCCAGTACTCGAGTAACCAGATTTCATCTCCCAGAAAAAATCGCTAAGTCTTTGACTCGAGCAATCCTTCTACCTCTCGAGTAATATTTCTAGTACTCGAGTAGTTCTTCTCCACCTCTCGTGTAACACTTATAGTACTCGAGTAAATTTTATTCCACTCGAGTATCTATAAGTTCTGTTCTGAATTTTCTCAAGGAATTCATCTCGAGTAGTCTATTACTATCCTCTCGAGATCTCAGCCTAGCACTCGAGTAGCTCATCTTTTACTCGAGTAAATCAGCAAATTTTTCCAGAATTTCGCTAAATCCATAACCGATAGGATTTTCAAATGCCTTGACGTGATTGGTACGCGTGTATGTCATTAATGCTAATTATGACAGTAAGGGAGATCTTATATAAGGTTTTGTCAAATCGTTTAACCCTAACAACAAGCTGTCAAGATTTATTCTAAGAAATCTGAATCGAAATTCTCTCTGTCCAAAAACGGAATCCGCCGCCCTCTTCATCATGCAAATCGCCCGGGGCTTGTGTTCAAGGAGATTCAGATCAAGTCGACTTACAGATCGAGATTGTTCTTCAACTCCTCATCTTCTCTCGGATCGTGTGAGTCAAAGAAACCTCAGATCCAAATTTAGCTGAGCATCTTCTTCAACAATTTCTGAAAATGCCGCAAAGATCAATGAAAGAAGACCTTGGTCGAGATTTTCCAGATCTGAGAAATATTTTGTTTGTATTTCATATTTTCTCTATTTATTCTTGTAGGAGATTCCTCTCCGAGTGTAGGAGCTTTTGTCTCCGAGTGGTAGGAAGTTTTTATCTCCCGAGTGTAGATCCGTGTTGTGGATCGAGATTGTAGGAACTTTGTTCCGAGGCGTAGGATTGATTTTCAATCCGAGATAGTGGAGTAGCCGAGTCTAGTGCTTTGCTAGATCGGTGAGGGAAAGTGGATGTACACAAGGTTGGGGAAACACTATAAATCTCTTGTCGCCTATGAATGCTTGGTAGATTTTTGTATGCACAGATCTCTAAGTATTTATTCCGCAAAAGACGCACAACTCACCTATTCACCCCCTCTAGGTAATTTAGGTAGACAACTGAATAACTTCCAGCACCACGACGGCCAACGCGCGGGTACGCGAGGGGGCACGTGGACCGAATTGCACAGGGCACGCGTCCGGCCGCGCACGCTTGAGTGGAACGCGCTGCGATGCGCATGTTCCGGGGGCGCGCGCGGTGCGCACGCAGCGCGCTCGCTGTAGGGCGCACGCCCGCGCGCTGTAGCGCGCGGCGCGCACGCCTGGAGCGCGCGACACACGCGCTGTAGCGCACGCCGGCGCCGTACCGCGTGCGCGGGGCGCACGCCGCTGTGCGTGTGTGCGTGTGCAACATTGCCCATGTACAGCCGTTGTGCGTGCGCGCAACAATGTGTGCGCGTATTTGTGGGGCGCACTTGTGCCTGTGCGTGTGCCCCTCCACGGGACCCGTAGAGCTACTTTTTATGCGTGTGTGTGCACGAGGACATCCCTCGGTCCGCTTCGAGGGTTTTACCGTTGCGTGTTGTGCCTCTCATACTGCGTCTTATTTTTCCTTGTTTGTGACAGTGCTTGAGGCTTTCCGCGAGACCACTGCGTCTACGGTCTTCTCTTACCGAAGACCAAATTGTTGTTTGGAGGAAGAAGTTCGGGCTACCTGCTGATTTCGAAGGGAGAATTTCGCATGCCGGAGAGAGAGTGCAGAACCCCCTATAACGCCCTCGAATTTTTGATAATTATTTGATTTGGTGATGTCATTGTTATGGGGTCGGGGCGTTACTTTTAACGTCGAGTTGACGGTGCGACGCCGTTAAGGCATTTTAGCGTCTGTTCGGTCGAGTCGGCTAAATTCGTGAATTCTTGTGGTAATTGAAAATTTTGATTTGGAAAATTAAGTTAAGTAATTTTAGACTTGCTCGTCAAGTTTTGTCGCGATCCGAGCATATTTGGAGTCTCGGCGCGTATTTGTAGTTTTGAATTATTTATGTTTGTCGTAAACTTTAGAAATTAATATCTCGAGAATGGCTCGTCGGATTTTGGTTTTGACTTTGCTATTGGGTTCGTAGCGTCAGTTTTCGTCTATGGTGCGAATTTCGTTTGATTCAGCGTGCCTTTGGGCTTCCGTTTTGAATTCGTGTTTCCTTGTTCAAAAATATATAAATATGATTATTTTAATATTAAAACACTATTCAAAAATGTTATTTTCTATTCATCTCTATACTTTAATTTTTTGGATATATTTGTAAAATTCACTGTTTATGCAATTGAATTCTCGAGTAGTCTAGCTTGTTCTCGGGTTAATGTTTGCTTCTTCTCGAGTATATCAGGCCCTGCTCTCGAGTGCGGTATTTTAGTTCTCGAGTACTTGCTTCATCTTCTCGAGTAAATTACTTCATGTTCTCGAGTTTCTGTTTTCCTCTTCTCGAGTACTTCTAAACTTGTTCTCGGGTAGTCGGCCGTCCTTCCCGAGAAGTCTGTTCCAGTATGCGTTCGGGCACCATTTTGAGAGTCAAAACAGTGTTGTATAAAATAATGGTTAACATGAAACTTATTCGACTTGACGAGATCTATAACTTTCATGTTGAGCATGTTTCGATTTGGAGCTATCTTAAACCTCTATTTTTATTTTTCCGCACGCCCGCACTTAAAATGTCCACCTCCTTCCTTTTTAGACAGAAAAATTTTATAAATACATGTATATATATATATATGTATGTATATATTCTTATACCTAAGGATAATTAGAAAGAAAAACTTCATCATCTTTCTCACGTTTAGACCGAACCGAAACCAGTGCGGCGACTCCCTCCCGTTCGTAGAACTTTCGGTGGCCGCCGACGGAGCTCTGATGCTCGAAATCTTCAACCAAATATAGATCTGGAAAGCTCTCAGCGAGAGCTTCATCATCGTGATAAAATCTTCCCCTTTCCTTAAGATTTTCTCGCTAGGGTTTTCGGCCCTAACTCCAATTTTCGGCCATTGTTGTTAGATTTCGATTTCTGTCGTCATCTTTAGCCCCGATCTTCGTCGAGGCGTGATTTGGAGAATTTTTCCGGTAAAACCAAGGCAAGTGGTGGTTTTCCCTCCTTCCCCCTCTTTCCTGATCTTGATGGTAACTGTTTTACTTTTGTTCGTTAATCCTTCTGCACTTTGGTCATTCCAACTGTAGATATGTTTAATACCCCTTAAAATTTACTTGAATTTATAAGTTCTTGTCATGATTGTTCAACTTCGTAGCGTTGTGGTGATTTGATGAAATATTATATTGTCGTCTTTAATCGCCCTTAACTATTGTTGTAGAACGTATTCGAGTTATCTAGGGTTATAAATCCCTCTTGAAGGTTGATCAACCGCTTCTTAATCTAAAAATGTCTAGTAGAATCCGATGTGCCAAGTCCTGAGATATATTTTTGTAGGGTTTTCTTGATTGCGGGAGTTAGTGGACGAAACCACCTCCGCAGTGTTTGTTTCCTTTATTAGTATCTCGTGGAACTCTACCGGGTGTTTGTGGCATTTACGGTGAATGGTGGAGTGTTTAGTATCCCCCGCATTTAGATGAATAATTGTCTTTGGGGTTGTGTCCAGCTGAGTTGCCACCCTGTCCGTTTTGGATTGTTTGGTGGAGTTGACAACAAGAGTCTAGTAGGGGTTTGTTTATTTTTCGGATGATTTAATCATGACCTTTTCCCCCTTATAGTCTTGTGCATTTGGGGTGCTTTTGTGGTACGTGACGCTTCACGTAAGTGTTTCATTTTGGCTTTTGTACATTTCTGCTATACTTTAATTAAGTATTTTTCTTTGGTCTTGGGTTGGTACCCCTCGACATTGTTTACTTTTGGCTTACTTTCCGCCATTTCTTGTATATTCTTGCTGAGGTATTCTGTCTTTGGAATGCCTCAGGTTCAGAGATGTAGTTGGTAGCCGTGCTGGTTTTGGAGTTTCTGAGCAGCAATGTTGGTTGTGTTCTTTGCCTCGTCGTAGTGAGGTAGTTTGTTATTTTTATTTATTCACTAGTTCAGACATAGTTTACTTTTGTGTATTCATGTCAGTTTGTTGACGCCCACAGGATTGTTATGTTGTTTTTGGATACTTGCTAACTGCTTAGCTTTCTTTCTGTGTGTTTGAGATACTTGCTCTCTGGGATGTTTTATGCTAGAAATGCAAGGTAGGTAATTTCAAGTATAAAATAAAAAACTATTATTACCTCATTCATTGCACGCTTTTAGAATGTTAAGTCACTATATTTAACGACCGTACATATCTACTTTTATTGCTATTATAAACTTAGAACTTGCATACCTTGAGGTGTCCTTTGGGAACCTCTAAGCTCTTGTAGGATGCCTATTCCGATAAAAGAAGTATTTTTCCGCAGCGTTTAACTACTTTTCTTGTGGATTAGATGAGCCACTAAGTCGAGGGATACGGCTACCCGCTATACTTAAATTGATTTTTTAACTCTAAATAACTTAAAGAACCTTTCTTCATGGTTATGTAGGAGTTTTGTCTGAACGTCCACAGTTATCCCCTACTGACGTGGCATCATGCCACACATTTTTCTCTTGCTCTGATATACTTATTTGGCGGTGAAAAATACGGGTTGTGACGGTTGGTATCAGAGGGAGGTTGGTTTGACAAGTTGGTTGAACCAGCCAAACTCGTTTAGTTTGTTTCCCTGCATTCATTTGCATTCATACACCGATATGTCATCAGTACGTCTTAACCGAAGCATCGACACTACACTCATAACATGAATAGAAGTGTACGAGGCATATTATGTAGTATGGGATGCATAATGTGTTTGTATATGGATCCACCATAGGAGACAATATGTGACGGTTATGTAGTATGAGGTGGATAACCATCACCACATGGGTGCCCATTATCACATTTTCTTTTCTCGTTGCATGCGGTGTTATGTAGTATGAGATGCATAACATTTCATATGTACGCCGCTCATACATGCATTAAGGCCTTTTTAGAATGCATAGCACAACCTGCATAACAAATCATCGCATAAGCACGTGTGCTAAGTTAAGGTTTACATGATGACACATGCACACACATAATTTTAAAGGAGAATAAAGAACTCATGCATTCATATCATAGGCACATGAGTAAATAGGATGAGAGGATATCATCCTAAGTAGTATATAACATCATAATAAAATCCTAGAGCAAGATGCAGCATAAGCAAGTGTCCAAGTATGGTCTGAACTAGTTGTGTGGCCTAGTTGTAGACTGGGATTATTTTTGACGAGTCGTTCGCTACCTTTTCTAGAATGTCGAGACGTCCTACGACGAGGTCGACTCCCCTATCAGAGGGCGAGTCGTCTGGTGCTCAGAACGAGGCTGTGATTGAAAGTTTGTGACAGAGAAATGAAGCTTTGTCTGGGCAAATGTTGGAGATGCATTCGCAGATCCAAACCTTGTTGACTATCATTGTAGGACAGCCGCTTAGAGTTCAGGACCCAGGCGTGGGTCAAGGCATTCCAGTTCCTCCCGCTCCTCTGGTGCCCCCAGCTGTACTGCCACCAGAGATGAACTTCATCGCGCACTTCCTTCGATTAAGACCCCCTACCTATGATGGTAGGACAGACTTTATGGCTTTGGATGACTGGATTATAACCATCGAGGAGATGTTCTCTTACTCCGGAGTTTCAGCAGACCAGAGAGTAATGGTCGCTGCCTACCAGCTCAAGGGTTTGGCAAAGAGTTGGTGGCTAATGGAGAAGGAAAACCTGAAGGATAGATGTTCTTGGGAAGTCTTCAAGGAGCGTTTTATGAAGAAGTTTCTGTCGTCGGTCAAGCGAGACCGTTTGTTAAATGATTTCCTGCACTTAAAGCAGAGACAACTCACGGTGAGTGAGTATGAGGTGGAGTTTAGCAAGCTGAGCAGGTTCGCCCCAGATTTAGTAGTTTTTGAAGATATCAGAGCCAAGCATTTTCTGGGTGGTCTGAAGAGTGACATCCAGCAGTTGGCGAGTGCTTATAAATCGGGGAGTTATGTTGAAACAGTCGAAGCAGCTCTTAAGGTTGAGGCAATTTACAATGCCAAGAACCGAGGACAACAAATGAGAAAGGATATGAGGAAGACTGGTGAGAGTAAGAGTTTCCAGGAATCTGGTACTACTTCAAGGAAGAGGTGCAAAGAAATATGCAATTTCTGTCGCTGGCCAGGCCACCCGTTTGAGAAATGTTTCCAGAGCCTAGGAGCTCAAAAATAGGAGCAGGTCCATGTGATCCAGGGTGCTCCTAAGGTAGATTTGGTTTGTACTTCATGCAAACGGAAGGGGCATGATGCTGCCCACTATTGGGATAAGATTCGAGTCTACTTTAAGTACAGACAGAAAGGTCATATCAAGTTAAAGTGCCCGCAGTCTCAGCCTGCGCTGTAGCCAATTTTGCTTTGGGCCTTGCCACCGCCGTAGCCTGTAGACAAAGGGAAGGGAAAGCTGAACGTGCTGTCTCAGGAGGAGGCCCAAAATTCTACTCAAGTGATTTCAGGTTAGTTTCTAACCTGGTTTTGTTTCTGTTTTAGCTTGTAGTTGTAGTTTCGATGTAGTTCGATTAGTTATGTAAGCGTTTTATAGAGAAATTTAATGTAAAGAACCGTTGGGCGCGTGTTCTCTTTGATTCCAGTGCTACCCACTCGTTTATGGCTAGGGCATTTGTTGAGCGTCATCGTTTGACTCTCGATCAAGTCGGCGATGCGTTTCAAGTCAAGTTTCCATCCAGTGACTCGGTGGTGTCGGACCAGGGTATCCGAGGTTGTCCGATTTTGTTAGACGACTTTTTAGTAGTTGCTGATTTGAAGATGATAGACTTGGAAGATTTTGATGTGATCTTGGGCATGGACTGGTTGTCCAACAGGCTACGTCTCCTGACGAGGCGCAACAGACAAAGACACCGAATGGTTCTCACTCGTTCCTATTCTACGCTAGCATAATTTAAACGCAGTGCTCCCGATTCACAATAATATCAATCTAATGCTAACGCACGGGTTTGCTACACCCTTAGAGATCAAATAGAGGTGATGAACCAATATTCTCTCAAGCGAAATGGATCGACCAGATCCGTTCGAGCGTGTGTTGTACCAAAAGAGATTCACCAAAAATAAACGATTCGAAAATGGTAGATCGCTCCCAACAAAAAGAAAACAAGGTCCGCCAATCCTCATGAACTTAAAATAGATCAAAAGAGGATAACAATATCGTTCGGATCAAAACCACGACGAATTCAAAAGTTCGCAATCAACGCCAAAGAAAACCACCACAAGATCTATCTAAGAGGGAATCACAAAAGAGTAGTAATTTTCATTACCCCAATCGGAATAGATGATTCCGATGAAAAAGTGGTTCGCTCTTCCATGGCTCTGCCGTAGTCACGCCGAATGGAGAGAAACTCGTCTGCCTTCCTTGCTTCATTCCGAAGAAGGTTCGTCGTCGCCGGAGTTGTAGTCCTTGACCGAAATCACCCAAGGACGGGGAAAGGATGTTTGCCGAATTCTTCAAGGGGAGGAGTTCTTTGATTTGTTGCTCATAGTGGAGAGGAGAAAGGATTTTTTGGAGAAGAAGAGAGGAGGGAGGAGAGGGGAAGAAGATGAGGCCGACGACCAAGAGAGGAGGAGAAATAGGGAGGGGCCGAAATTTACCTTAGAGGGAAAGAGGAAAGAGGGGGAAAATTGAAAGCTTGAATTCTAGGTTTTTTTTTCATTCTTCCTTCTCCTAAATCCTTCATAAACATGGCCTTTTATAGCGTACACCACTCAATCTCCTCCATTCAAATAAAATAAACACATGATTGTTATATGCACCCATCATAAACATGACATAACAAATACAATAACTAAATGCATGAAATAAAAACTCTCAAATTAAAACAATGTAATAAGAAAATTAATAAGTATAATATAATATTATAATTATTAGATTATTGTCGCGGCGATGACATTGTAGCGACGATGGCGTTGTAGCGAAATTATTGTCACGACGATGACATTGTAGCAGCGATGATGTTGTAGCAAAATAATTGTCATGGCGATGGCGTTGTAGTGGTGATGGCGTGCATAGAAATTATTATTGCGGCATCATCCATCCGAGTCTTCAAACGTATGGTTGCGGCGACGATCAACAAAATGCATAGACCCGGCGTCGCCATGGAGCTCGCCAAAGAAATCGTCAGCACCATATGCAACATCATCACGAACAAATGGCGGGACATCATCGCCACCAATCAAACGGTCACGATCATCACGAGCAAATGGCGGGACAACGTCGCCATCACTACCTATAAAGTTGTGAACCACCATCTCCGTACAAGAAAAATTGAAAATTCTCCCTCCCATTCATGATCGAAGAACTCTAAAGAGTGAAGTTTCCAATGAACATCAATATATGATCGAGCGCAAGAAGAATGACATTTAGAAGCATCGATTGCGCATCGTTCTGTGGAGGAATTCTGGTAATACCCCACTCCCAGAACATAAGACACGATCAAGTGGTTCCTTATGCCCTATATAGTCGTCTTCAAGTAACGTCGGCTCATAGGCTTACCTATACCATAAGACGTCCATCCTACCGGCCATAACCAATATCATATTGCCAACCCATCAATAAAGGAAAAGCAAATCCAAGATTTACGGTCATTATATAAAGGACCACAATAATATAATATAACAGGACAACAAACGATCCTGTAAAGACATCTGAGTACAACATAGTGTGGCTAATATACTACATCACAACTCCCTCACTGACATCTATTACTAACAGTAATGAAGGCAACGTATCTCCAGGCCTGGCTAACCTCCTGCATGGGGTTTTGTTGCTATTGCTCCTCCGGCGGGGTGTCCTCCTAAAAAAGTGTTTGTAACAACCATTACTCATAAAGACCAGGTGCTTCACATTCTCACATCCTAATGACTCCTAGGCACCTGGCAGAATGAAATAAAGAGAGGGGCATAATATAATCAGTAAGTTCAATTATATTAGGTAGTAAAACCTAAGTTAGCAGTTAATAATGACTTTAATAGTATGAAAGCACAGGTAAGAATAAGAACCAACAATATATGAGTAAGAGTATAAAAGACTAGTAGTATAATTTCATAAGTACAGAATTGAACTTAACTAATAAAAATGCCGATACAAATTTATAAGGTAAGGAACAGGTACAACATAACTTAACTCATCATATAAAAGTGCTCATACATATTTATATGATGATGATCTTATGCAGTGCAATGCAATGAATGTGGTATGAATACTCACTCATACCTACACACGCACTCTTATTTTTATGTTGACATGGACCTTTAGTTCCCACTATTCAGAGGTAGCTAACCTCTCGAGCACCCCCGTCATGGTCAAACGGTGGCTGGGGAGCGGGCGCCAACCCACTACTTCGCGAGTATACACACTACTTGACATAAGCCCACTATATGCCTCTATACCCATCTCTAGTGTACTATAGAGTCTCTCTGTACCTAATGCTGGAATCCACCAGCTTTAATGGTTAAAAGATAAGTCATTAGGAAAATGCCACCAAGACACTAAGTTAAGTTGTCCCTCTAAACCTTATCAATCTTGGCAAGTCAACATACTACCATCGGTGTGACGACTAGGCTAGTTCTGAAGACCTACCATATGTAATCCTCACACTATGATCATCATGCAATAATGTATCAATCATACATACCCATGTAAATTCCTATGATCAATCCATTCTAACAAGCAGCCAAGGACTCCAACTTAGTCCTTAATATATTACATCATTTATAAGTGTGACTGGTGCTAATCAGCACCCATGGACCGAGTCCATACCCTCAAGACCTAACATATAAACATATTTGAAAAGTAAAGTGAGGACATAGTTTAAATTGAAAACTGAGTTGGATCTATAAATTAGGCATTCTATCTCTTTTTACTTATTTACTGTGAATAAGGCAAGTGTACCTATCGCATAATAGTATGTTATTTTAAAATATTAAGGTCGTATTTTTCCACGGATCTATATCGAGTACTCTACTTTAAGGACTGGAACTATTATTTTGTCGAAAAGAGATGAAGATTTTTAAAAGTGAAAATAACATAATACTTATGGTTTTGAAAATAGATGAGGTAGAGAGCCCTCGATTTTTGATTTACTTTGAAAAATAATTTAAAACACAGAAAACTCTACTTTCCTATTAATTAAAATAATTGACCATGGAGGTTCCATAAATATGAGTGCACCACTATTGAGGATACATCCACCTGAGATTATATACTTTGACTAAACTTTTGTATCTAATCAAAAATAACTTAAAACGTGCTACATGGTGAACCCCACTATTGACCTCGTACTGCAATTAGAAGGTTCAACCCGGGAGGCTTACGTTCATCTCTTTCGAGAGTAAGGTGCAGTTTATCTTTACCTGAGAACTATCATTTTGTTGGATCCCTAGTTTGGATTTGGGCTAAGTTCACTATTAGGTTATTGACCCACCATGTATAGCCTAGGGTTAATTTGTTATTTCTAAGGTCTAGGTCAGTCTGACTAGGTTAGACATCTTTGATCCAGCCCTCAGAAGTATTCAGAGAATCAGACTTAGGAGAAATGTAGTTGAAATATTTCAAAAAATCAGTTCGAAGTTCTTTGAACTCAGCTCGACGATCGTCGATCGCAGATCGACTAACTCAGAGTGTCAACTCTGAGCTGAGTTCGATGAAATACGAGCTCAGGTCGACGATCTTCCTTCTTCTAATCAGATTCTCTGGTCGACGAACTTGGAACTCAGCATTGACAGATATCCTCCAGATCAATTATCTCTGAGCTCAGCTCTACGAAGGAGATTTCTTAGCTCGACGAACTTGGAGTTCAGTTCGACATAATCTGTCCTGAGTTTGATTAATTTCCTTCAGCATCAGTTTGACGTATTCTCTCTCATTTTGACTTCAATTGGTGTTATTCTAAGGCAGTAATTCTCTGATAATTAAAGCTCATATTTTCAAGAATATAGTCGTTTCTTGGCAGCAATAATTATGGTTTTCACAGAGTTAATTACTTGACTTATTTACTGGGACAGTTGAGGAAACTCATTAGAATCCAAAATCCAGTCGTTCAACTCTCAGAATATCAGCAGTAAATTAAGGATATTATTCAAATTTCAAAAGACTGAAATCTCTCTGGATATAAAAAAGTAATTTTTCTCTCTTCAATAGAAGAACAACAACCATTGATATACTTTTCAGAGAAAAGCATTGCTATTGTTCTTACATGAAATTGAAGAAGAACATCAACACACATATTATTAGACTTCTTCAGTTTCTGCTTCAGGAGTTTTCTAGAGACAACAGTCAACATCTGTTTGAAAGTTTCTAAAGATCAGCAAGCCAACTTCAAGGCCTACACCCTGTGCAAAGCTCTCATCTTCCTGAACCTTTCTTCATCTCAGGGGGAGCTTTGACAATAACATCCACTAAGTCTTCTCAGGTGTTTAAGAACGAGAAGACAACATCATTTTCTTCTCCTACTGTAAAAAGGGTTTTTAACTCCCTTCAAAATTTATCATCTAGTTGTCAAGTCTCCTTATCAAAAGACTTGGATTGATTTTGGGGCACCTGATCAAAAGCTCAAAGGGTTGTGAGATCTCACTTGAAATAGTTCTTGGGTGACAGGGCACCTGAGCAAAAACATGTGGTGGCAGGGCACCTAAACAATAACCTGTTAGTGGATTCCTACCAGGGTGGTAGGAGAGCGGATGTGCGTAGTTTTGGGGAACCAATATAAAATCTGTGTCGTCTGGAATGCTCTATTCTTTTATTTACTGTGATGTGACTGTCTTTTATTTTTATTTCTCTTTACGCATATAGATATCACTTATTTTAATTCTACTATAAAAATTAATTAAAGTTTTTAAATTACTCTAATCACCCCCCCTCTAGAGTTAAGACAGATCTATCACTCACTTTCAATTGGTATCAGAGGGAGGTTGTTTGGTTTCACAGGTTAACAGCTGAACCAAAAGATCTTTGATAGATCTATTTTTCTCTAGTGTCTTCTCTATAAATCATTGCACAAAATAAGGAATACTCAAGCACCAGACCTCCAGTGTGTAATGAAAATAAGTTTGCTCTCTGGAAGGCATGGATCATATTATATATGAATTCAATTGATGAAGACATCTATAATTCAATTTTGACAGGTCCCCCAACTCATTCTGCAACAACATCAACAAGTACATCAACAGTTCTACCACATGAGTGGATCAAGGCTCAGAAGAAGTTAAAGTTGGCTGATGCAAAAGTTATGAACATCCCAGCTCAGACTGTGTCTGATGATATCTTCCAGAAAGTTGTTGAATGCTCTTCAGCCAAAGAGATCTGGGATTCCCTAAATGCAATGGTTGCTGGCTCTGCCGATGAAAGAAAAGATAGAAGATCTCATCTCATTTGCCAATATGAGAACTTCAAGAAAGAAGAGTCAGAGTCAGTGGCTGACATGTACAACAGACTCAGCCTAATTATTAATGAGCTGAAGAACCTGGATAAAAATATCTGACTAACTGAGATAAATAACAAGATTCTTATGTGCTTCCCCAATAGATGAGACTCCAGGATTTGGCCAATCAAGGAGGCCATAAACCTGAATGAAATATCCACTGATTCTCTACTAGCCAAGCTCAAATCTTATGAGCAGCTTATAAAGATAAGAGAAGAAGCTGAGCAGAAGACCACCTCATTAGGAAGGAAAGAGCAAAACATTCCTTTCAAGGCATTTGAGGAATCAGAAGGTCCATCAGCAAATGAAGAACTCCTAAGCTTGCTGGCTAAAAGATTTTACATGATGGCCAAAAAAGATTTCAGAAGGAAGTCATCCAGACAAGATGACAGACCAAGAAATGACAAAACTCCTACCAAGGAGATTGCATGCTTTGGATGCAGAAAATCTAAACACATTCTTCCTAAGTGTCCGGAGAATCAGAAGAAGGAGAAAAGAAGAGATAAGGACTCCAGAAAACAGTACAACAGGCCCTCCTCAAGCAAGCATAAGAGGAAGGAGAAAGGCTTTATTGCAGAAACTTAGTGTGAGACAGAAGAAGAATCTTCTTCTTCCAGCTCCAGTGAACATGAAGAAGAAGATAACGCAAAAGTAGCTTGCTGTATGTCTATTAATGCATCAGGCAACCTTTCAGAAGTAGAAAATTCAGAAAATGAAGATTCTGAATCAGAAGAGGATCAGGTAAAGAACTATCCTACCATAGAGGAATAGTGGTACTTGGATAGTCGGTGTTCAAAGCACATGATAGGAGGCAAGGACAACTTAACCAACTACAAGTCAAAGTTTGGTCCAAAGGTGATATTTGGTGACTCCAACTGTGGCCAAACTGAAAGCTATGGGATTGTCAAGGTTAGAGCTGTCACTTTCAGGAAAGTAGCATATGTGAGTGGTCTAAAACACAATCTGATATCCATAAGCCAATTATGTGATGAAGGTTATCAGGTATCCTTTAACCGTTCTTCTTGCATTATTTCTTCAGTAGATAATAAAACTGTCTTAACTGGCCTTAGGCAGGGAAACATTTATGTAGTAAACTTCAAATGTTCTAGGTCAGAAATTGGCCTATTTAATCAAATCAGTAACAATAATGAATTATGGCATAAAGGATTAGGGCATGTAAATCTCAAAAATATTGCTAAACTCTCCAAAAACAACCTTGTTAGAGGATTGTCTTATTGCCCCTACAGGAAGGAAAGCCTCTACAGGGCTTGTCAATTAGGCAAGCAAACCAAAAATAGTTTTAAATCTATTAATAAGAGTGATTCACGCAGGATTCTATACCTGCTACACATGGATCTATTTGGACCCATTGTTGTACAGAGCTTGGGAGGGAAATCTTATACCTTAGTTATTATAGATGACTTCTCAAGGTTCACTTGGGTGTTCTTCTTGAGAAATAAGTCAGATACCATCAAAGTTCTTACATATTTTCTTAATAGCATAAAGATTTAGTATTCTACTCCAGTTGCATTGATCAGAAGTGATCATGGTACTGAGATTGAATCTCTTCCTATGCAAGAATTCTGTGAAATGGAAGGTATCATGCATTGCTTCTCTGCTCCTAGAACTCCTCAATAAAATGATGTAGCAGAAAGGAAAAATAGAACCCTCATTAAAGCTGCAGGAACACTGCTTGCAGATGCTTACTTGCCCATATCCTTTTGGGCAAAGGCTGTAAGCACAACAAACTATATCCTGAATAAGAGTTTAATACATAAACGTAAGGGCAAGACTCCCTATGAATTACTCAAAGGGAAGTAACCTAAAATAGATTACTTTAGAATTTTTGGTTGTAGATGTTATATTCATAATAATAATAAGAAACATCTTAGAAAGTTGGAAGCCAAAGCTGAAGTGGGAATCTTTCTTGGATATTCCCAAGTCAGCAAGGCCTATAGGGTTTTTAATAAATCAACCTTAAAATGGAAGAATCTGTACATATAACATTTGATAAAGTTGACATGTTTTACAAGGAGAAGGATTCTTCTACCAAAGATTTATTGCAGGTACCCCAACTGTGTGAGAAATTGGATGATTTAAACCTCACCAATGAGGCTATATCACATCCTTCTCCACATATTAAAGAAGACAGTGAAGAAGAATTCAGTGAAATAACTGCTGAACCACCAACAACAAACACAATTCCACAAGAGGAATTAATTCCCAATGATGTTGCTGAACAAACTCCTCAAACTGATCTTGTCGGACTTAGAGATCACACTGTATCTCAAGTGATTTGAGACATATCAGTTGGTGTGCAAACAAGTCATCAACTCAACAAAAACTTGATGCATGCTTGCTTCATATCTCAACTTGATCCCCAATATATAAAATATGCAGAGCAAGATCCCCACTAAATTATTGCAATACAATAAGAGCTCAATCAGTTTGGGCGATGTAGAGTTTGGGATTTAGTTCCTAGACCCAAAGATTTCCAAGTCATTGGAACTAAATGGGTATTCAGAAATAAATTGGATGCACAAGGATCCATCATCAGGAACAAAGCAAGGCTGGTAGCACAATGATATAGACAGGAAGAAGGAATTGACTATGATCAAACCTTTGCACCTGTTGTAAGACCGAAAGCTATAAGAATTTTTCTTGCCTATGCAGCCTACAAAAAGTTCAAGGTCTACCAAATGCATGTCAAGAGTACTTTCTTGAATGGTAAACTCTAAGAGGAAGTATTTGTTGAACAACCATGAGGTTTATTTCTCCAACTCATCCCTCCTTTGTTTTCAAATTGCATAAAGCTCTTTATGGTTTAAAGCAAGCTCCAAAAGCTTGGTATGAGACCCTAGCTAGCTTTCTTTTAGAGCATAAGTTCACTAGGGGCATTGTAGATAGAACCTTGTTTACTAGGCATCATAAACATAACATATTATTAGTACAAATATATGTAGATGACATCATTTTTGGCTCTACTGATTTCAAACTATGCAAAAGGTTTTCTGACCTGATGTATTCCAAGTTTGAAATGAGTTGCATGGGTGAGCTTTCTTACTTCCTTGGCCTCCATGTGAATCATATTACAATCAAAATATGCTAAGGAGCTAGTTAAAAGATTTCGGATGACTGATGCCTTAGCCAAGAAAACACTCATGGCAAGCCAGTTGATCAGAAAACATATAGGTCTATTGTTGTGTCCTTATTATATCTCACAGCTAGTACGCCAGATATAATGTTTGCTACATGTCTTTGTGCTAGGTTCCAAGTGAACCCTAGAGAATCTCACTATATTTTACTTTAAAGGATTTTGAGATATATAAAGGGTGGGCCAAATATAGGACTCTTTCATCCAACTGAGTAGGAATTTGAATTAACTAGATTCTCAGATACTGACTTTGCTGGATGTAGAGTTGACAGGAAAAGCACATCAGGAACATGACAGTTCCTTGGTGATAGGCTTGTGTCCAGGTTTTGTAAGAAACAAACATCGCTGGCTACTTCAATTACAGAAGCTGAATACATTGCAGCTGGCAGTTGTTGTTCACAAATATTGTGGATTCAAAATCAACTTCTGGATTACGGTTACAATCTAAATAATTTAACTATATTTTGTGATAGTACCAGTGTAATTTCCAATGCACAAAATACAGTGCATCATAGTAGAACCAAGCATATAGAAATTTTACATCATTTTTTTAGAGATTGTGTAGACAAAAAGAAAATTAGCCTTGTCTTTATCTCTACTGATTTCCAAAGAGTAGACATCTTCACTAAACCTTTAGATGAGAAGAAACATCTATTCTTTCTAAATCAGCTAGGTATGATCAATGGAGAAGGTTAATTTAATTTCTGTCTGAGGTCGAAGAATTGGTCACAGTTCGTCGAATGGAGATCGACGATCTTAGAACTATTCTTGAGAAATTTCATCGACCTGAGATCGACGAACTCTCTGCATGAAGTTATTTTCGTCGAGCGGAGATCGACGATCTTGCTTCAGAAAAGTTTTCGTCGACCTGAGAATGACGAAGTTTTTTCCCCACTTCCAACTGAGATCGACGATATCATTTCTTCATGAAATTTTTCTTCCACCTGAGAACGAAGATTTTTTTTTTCGCAGGACAGAGTTTGTCGCTTCATATTTTGAAAGCCCTATAACTAGATTTTCTTCGAGCTCTATCCCGCTCTTTCTAGTTCTCTTGCACTTGATCTCTATAACACCCCCGATTTTTCGATGATTTGATTTGTTTGGGAAACGCCAGATTTATGACGTCATGGCATTACTTTTAACATCGAGTGTTGGATTTGAGTAGTTTTGGACGTGCTCGTCCAGTTTCATCGCAACCCGAGCGTTTTTGGAGTCTCGGCACACGATCGAAGTTTTGGGTTTTGTTTTTGGTTCACCGCATATTTTGGCGGTTAATATCTCGGGAATGGCTCGTAGGATTTTGGTTTTGACTTCGTCGTTGTGTCCGTAGCTGCAGTATTCGCCTACGGCATGAGTTTCATTTAATTCGGCGTGTTTGAGCCTTTGTTTTGATCTCTTAATCCTTATTCGACTATCTGAGCACATTAATTTCTATATTAATGCTTTGGGCTTGTGTGATTCTCGGGAAGCCCTCCTTTAGGTGTGGTTTTTGTTGAACCGAGCATTTCCGATTTTTTTCCTGAGCGCCGTGTAGGGTTCGACGATCGTCGAGCGGAGCTCGACGATTGTGTTCCCTTTTTCTGGGCACTGTTTTGCGTTCGACGATCGTCGAGCGGAGCTCGACGATGGTAATTTTTTCTGGGCGCTGTTTTGCGTTCGACGATCGTCGAGCAGAGCTCGACGATTGTCATTTTCTCTGGACGCTGTGGTGCATTCGACGATCGTCGAGCGGAGCTCGATGATTGTCATTGTCTCTGGGCGCTGTGTTGAGGTCGACGATCGTCGAGCGGAGCTAGACGATTGTCACTTTTCCTGAGCGCTGTGTTGAGGTCGACGATCGTCGAGCGGAGCTCGACCATTGTCGTGCTGAGCTCGACGAATCGTCGAGCGGAGCTTGCTGTAGGTCTAGCGGATCTTCGTGTTGAGTTCGACGATTTTCAATTTGAGTTCCATGATTTTCGAACAGATTTCGTCGAGTGGATCCTCCCTTGTACTCGAGTAAGTCCCTTGTACTCGATTTGTTCTCCCGTGCTGATACTCATGTAATTGATTTGTACTCGAGTAATTCCCAGTGCCTTGCTCGTGTAATTCCCCTATACACGAGTACTCCTTCTCTGTTACTCGAGTAGTGGTGATGAACTACTCGAGTAGTTTTATGTTACTCGAGTAGTGGTGATGAACTACTCGGGTATGTCTCTATTACTCGAGTAGTGGTGATGAACTACTCGAGTAGGTTTCCTGACACTCGAGTAGTAGTATTGAACTACTCGAGTAGGTCTTTTGTACTCGTGAGGTTGCATTGAACTACACGAGTAGTTTTCTGTTACTCGAGTAGATGGAATGAACTACTCGAGTATGTCTCGGTTACTCGAGTGGTCGTAGTAAGCTAGACGAGTAGGTCTCCTATTACTCGAGTAACTCTTTCCCTCCTGTCTCGGGAAACCTGGTTCAGCCAAACCCGGTTTAATTTTGTTGTTCGTCCTATTTCCACCTTTGGTATAAATACCTTCTTCATCTTCCTCTCCGATCTTTTTCCTCCCGAACTAGAGCGGCGTGAGCGAGATAGAAGGGGTCGGTCCTTGTTCCTTCCAGTGGCTGTTGACGGTGCTCCGTGCTCGGAATTTCAAACCGATCGTAGATCTGGAAAGTTCTCGACGAGAGCTTTGCCCTCGTGGTAATTTCTTCCCCGTTCCTTGAGATTTTCTCGTTACGGTTTTTCGGCCCTAATCCCCTTTTCGGCCTTTTTTGTCTAGATTTCAACTCCTCCTGCAGTCTTTTGCCCCGATCTTCGACGTGGAGTGATTCTGAGGACTTTTCTGGTAAAACTAATGCAAGTAGTGGTTTTCTCCTCGTTTCTCTTTGTCCGATCTGATGGTAACTACTATACTTTCTTGTTCTTTAAATTTTCTGCGCTTATTCTTCCAAATAAATGTTATGATTAATCGCTTCAATGTTCCTTTGTTGTCGTAAGGTGTTGTCTTGGAAAGCCCGATTTTGCCGGGTCTTGATTAATTGTTCCTAGTGTGTCTTAATGAGGGCTGTGCATGTTTTGGGTTTCGTTATTTAGCGCGTTAGAATTTATCTAGGACTGTAAATTGCTCCTAGAGGTTGATCAACCACGTCTTGAGTTCGGTAATGTCAAGTAGAATCTGTCGAGCCAAATCTCGAGGTATCTGTGTTGTGGTTTCTTCGGGTTTCTTGAATACGGGAGTTAGTGGACGATTCCACCTCCGCGGTGTTTGTTACCTTCATTAGTGCCCTGTGGAATTCTACCTGGTTTTTGGATGTCTGTGGTTTATGGTGGAGAGTATGAAACTCCCTCGCAGTTAGACGGATTATATATCCGTTTGTTTTTGGGTGGTGTGTCCAAGAGTGACCACTACGCCTGTGTTTTTGGGTGGTGTGTCCAAGAGTGACCACTTCGCCTATGTTTTTGGGGGGTGTGTCCAAGAGTGACCACTTCGCCGTATTTTTGGGTAGTGTCGACCACAGGTGCCTAATGAAGGTTTTGTATTTTTCCTTCAATGAAGGTTTTGTATTTTCTTTCTGGAGAAATATTTGTGTAGTCACCTTATAGCCTTGTGCGTCTGGTGCACTCTTGTGGAACGTGACAAGTCACGTAGGAGTTCTTTTCCTGTTGATGACCTGTTTTCTTTTGTACTTTACTTCAGTACTTTTGGTCTTGGGTTGGTACACATGTTGACCCTTTGTTTATTTTGGTTTATTACTTTTCCTGCCACTACTTGTACCTTCTTGCTGAGGTGTTCTATTTTTTTGGAATGCCTCAGGCTCAGAGCAGTAGCAGTTAGCAGTGCTGATGTTGGGTTTCTGGCGGTAGTGTTGGCCGTGGTTGTTGCCTCATAGCAAGGTAGTTTGTTGTTGGTTTAGTTTTACTAGTTCAGACATACTTTTGTTTGTGGGTTCGTGTCAGCTTGTTGGCGCCCACAGTTTTGTTAGTTGTTCAATACTTGCTAGCTGCTCATTTATCTAAATGTTGATGTGGATTACTTGCTCTCTGGGAGGATTTATGCTAGGAATGCATGTTAGGTATTTTCAACTATAAATTCTACTACTATTACTTCATACATTGCATAATTTGAAACTCTAACGTGTTATTTTTACCGACTGTAAAAGCTATCTTTCCTACTATAATAAATTTAGAGTCTTGCATAGCATGAGTTGTCCTTTGGGGACGTTTTTACTCATGTAGGATGTCCGAGTTAATCTAATCAAGTATTTTTCCGCAACGTATAATATATTTTAATCCGTGGACTAGATGAGCCACCGAGCTGAGGGATACAGCTACTACTGCACTTAACTGATTTTCCTTAAAATAACTTAAAAGGAACCTTTCTTCATGTTTAGTTGGTGTCTGCCTGAGCGTCCGCAGTTATCCCCTGCTGACGTGGCATCATGACGCGCATTTTCCCTTACTCTGATAAGCTTTCTTTGCGGTGAAAATACGGGTTGTGACAGTTGGTATCAGAGGGAGGTTTCTTGACAATTTGTCGGGCAATCTTTCCTTGTTGGTATTAGGTGTTTAGTATCATATCATACACACACCGATATGTCATCAGCACGTCTTGGCTGAAGTGCAAACACTACACTCATAGCATAACATGAAGTGTACGGGGCATATTATGTAGTATGGGATGCATAATATATGTCTGTATATGGATCCACCATAAGGGCAACATGTGGGTGTTATGTAGTATGGGATGCATAACCTCACCACATGCATGCGACTAGCATGTTTCTTTTTCATTGCATGAGAATTTCATGTAGTATGAGATGCATAACATTTTCATGCGTACGCCGCTCATAACATGCATTAGGGCCTTTTTAGAATGCATAGCACAATCATGCATAACATAACATTGCATAAGCACAATATGCCAAGCTAAAGATTTGCGGGATGACATATGTACACACATGGTTTTAAATCAGAAAATGAATATAAATACATGCATTCATGTCATAGGCACAAGAGTCAATAGGATGAGAGGATATCATCTTAAGTAGGACATAACATCGTTATAAAATCCCAGAGTAAGTTGCAGCATAAGCAAGTGTCTTTTAAGTATGGTCTGAACTAGTCGTGTGGCTTTATTGTAAGCTAGGATTTTTATGGGTTGTTCGTTGCTTTTTAGAAATGCCGCCGAAGCATCCTACGACGAGGTCGACTCCCCAGTCGGAGGGTGAGTCATCGGGTGCACAAAGTGACGCGATTATCGAGAGTCTGCGTCAGAGCAATGAGGCTCTGTCAAGATAATTGGTTGCGATGCAATTGCAAATTGAGACTTTGTTGTCTGCCGCTCCCGCGCAGCAACCTTCAGCGCAAGAGCCCGCGTTGGGCCAAGCCGTGCCCGAGACCCCTGCTCCTCTGGTGCCCCCGATGACGATACCACCAGAAATGAATTTCATATCGCACTTCCAGCGGTTGGGACCTCCCACCTTCGACGGTAGTGCTGACTTTGTGATCTTAGATGATTGGATCATCTCCATCGAGGAGATGCTTTCATATTCTGGAATTCTAGAAGCCCAAAAGGTGATGATTGCAGCCTATTAGTTAAAAGGTCTGGCAAAGAGTTGGTGGATTCGGGAAAGAGAGGGCCTGATGGAAGGCTGTTCTTGGGAATATTTTAAGAAGATGCTGCTGAAGAAGTTTCTCCCCTCGGTCGAGCAAGACCTCTTGATGAATAATTTCCTGCATCTAAAGCAGAGACAGCTCATAGTGAGCGAGTACGAGATTGAGTTTAGCAAACTGAGCAGGTTTGCGCCTGATTTGGTAGCTTCTGAGGAGGGTAGAGTGAAACGTTTCTTGGGAGGACTAAAAAGCGATGTCCAGCAGTTGACATATGCTTACCAAGCTGAAAGTTATGCTGAAGCAATGGAAGCCGCTTTAAAAGTGGAGGCGATTGAAAACGCCAAGAACCGCGGTGCTGCGGCAAGGAAGGAGAAAAGAAAAGGCATTGAGGATGGTAGCTCCAGGGCATCTGTCCCTTCTTCGAAGAAGAAAAGTAAGGATGTGTGTAGTTTCTATGGTCGACCTGGCCACCCCTTCAAAAGGTGCTTCAAGAGGACTGCCACCCTGAAGCAGCAGCAGGTGCATGCCATCCAAGATACACCCAAGGGAGAGCTTGTGTGCTCGTTCTGTGCAAGAAAGGGTCATGATGTGACTCGTTGCTGGACGAAAGAAAGGGTTTGCTTCCAGTGTGGGCAGAAGGGACACCAGAAGTCTTCGTACCCCAAGGCTCAGTCCCCACTGCATCCTGCCCCACTTCGAGCTCTGCCACCGCCACCAAACCTAGATAAAGGAAAGGGAAAGCTGAACGTGATGACAAGCGAAGAAGCCCAAACCTCCACGCAAGTGATATCAGGTTAGCCTCAGTTTATTTCATCCTTGTTAGTTATCGTTGTTGCCCTAGATGTCGTTCGTTTAGTTATGTATGTTACGGTTTTAGGGGAGTTTAAGGTGCAGAATAGGTGGGCTCGCGTCCTTTTTGATTCGGGTGCCACCCATTCCTTTATGGCCCGGAGATTTGTTGATAAACATCATCTGGGTGTGGACCGATTAGGAGGATCCTTCAATGTCAAGCTCCCTTCCAGTGATACGGTGATATCTGACCAAGGAATTCTGAGATGCCCTATTTATCTTGGCAATTTTCTGGCGTATGCGGATCTGATGATTTTGGATCTGTCTGATTTTGACGTGTTTCTGGGCATGGACTGGTTATCCAAGTATGATGCGGTCATCCAGTGCAAGGCTAAGCGATTGGATTTCAGAATGGACGACGAACAACCTATGAGCGTCCATGGATTTCAGGACAGAGTTTCCCCTGTCATCTCTGCGGTACGTGCTTGTCGTGCAATAGAGTCCGGTTGCGAGGCATTTTTGGTTTCTATTTCTGCTTTGGAAACAGCTTTTGTTACGCCACGTCTTGAGGATGTCTCGGTGGTGCGAGAGTTTCCAGATGTCTTTCCTGATAGTCTTCTAGGACTTCCTCCTGAAAGGGAGATAGAGTTTGTGATAGACCTCGAACCGGGTACTCGTCCTATTGCTAAAGCACTGTACCGTATGGCTCCACGTGAGTTGGATGAGTTGCGTACTCAACTCGATGAGTTGCTCAGTTGTGGTTTTATTAGGCCAAGTACGTCTACATAGGGTGCCCCTGTTTTGTTCGTCAAGAAGAAAGACGGATCGATGAGACTTTGCATCGATTATAGGGATTGAACAAGGTAACAATTAAGAATAGATATCCCCTGCCAAGGATTGATGATTTGTTCGACCAATTGCGGGGTAGCTCAGTATTTTCAAAGATCGATCTTCGTTCAGGCTACCACCAGTTGAGGATTCATGAGGCAGATGTTCCTCGAACCGCTTTCCGTTCACGACATGGACTCTTTGAGTTTTTGGTGATGTCTTTTGGTTTAACCAATGCACCCTTTGCTTTTATGGATTTGATGAATCGGGTGTTTATAGATTTCTTAGACCGATTTGTTATTGTGTTCATAGATGATGTCTTGGTGTATTCCCGCAATGTTGAGGAGCTTACTCAGCATTTGCGCCTGGTGTTGTCGACCCTGAGGGAGCATAAGTTATATGCGAAGTTGAGTAAGTGTGAGTTCTGGCTACCTCAGGTGTCCTTTCTAGGTCATGTTGTAAGCAAGGACGGTATTTCTATAGACCCAACCAAGATTTCTTCGGTAATGGAATGGGAGAGACCTACTACACCGAAGGAGATTAGGAGTTTCTTAGGCCTAGCCGGCTATTATAGAAGATTCGTGGAAGGATTTTCGGTGTTGTCTGCTCCTCTAACTAGACTTACTCAGAAGAATACTGCTTTCATTTGGAGCGATAAGTGCGAAGAGGCTTTCCAAGAGCTGACGAAGAGATTATGTACTGCTCCGATTTTAATCTTACCTACTAAAGGGGTTGAGTATGCTGTGTATGTTGACGCGTCACACGTCGGACTTGGTTGTGTTTTAATGCAAGATGGTAAGGTGATCACGTATGGATCGAGACAACTTAAGATCCACGAGAGGAACTATCCCACGCATGATTTGGAGTTTGCTGCTGTAATTTATGCGCTGAAGCTTTGGAGACACTTATTATATGGCGCGATGTGCAAGATCTATACTGACCATAAGAGTTTGAAGTACGTCTTCACTCAGAAGGAACTAAATCTACGCCAGCGTCGATGGTTAGAATATGTGGCGGATTATGAAGTGGAAATTCTTTATCATCTAGGAAAGGCTAATGTAGTAGCCGATGCCTTGAGTAGAAAGGCCACTAAGAATTTTAATCTGTCGGTGCAGTCCTTGGTAGAAGAATTTTTGTTGATGGATATTGAGGTTGGGAGTAGTACTGTGCCTGCTAGTCTAGAAGCAGAAGAACCCACTTGGATTTCCCTTACTCTAGCACATCAGAAGGATGATCCTGATTTGTTGCACCTCCGGAATAGAACTATGAAGGGAGAGCTACCTGATTTCTCTGTGGACGAGTTGGACACCCTGAAGTATCGGGGTAGATTTTGCATCCCCGCCTTTGGCGATATTCGAGCTAATATCTGTGCTGAAGCTCATGGTTCCAGTGTAGCCTACCACCCTGGTTCCACTAAGATGTATAAAGATCTAAAGCAAATTGTTTGGTGGTCAGGGATGAAGAATGACATCGCAAAGTTTGTATCGGAATGTTATACTTGTCAGTGTGTTAAAGCTGATCATGGAAGGCCTTGTGGTAAATTGACACCGCTTGATATTCCAAGTTGGAAATGGGAGAGTATTTCATTGTATTTCATCACCGGTCTGCCAAAATCTCCCCGTGGGCACGACTCTGTTTGGGTGATAGTCGACAGATTGACAAAGTGTGCCCACTTTGTTCCATTTAAGATTGGGCACTCGATGAAGAAGATAGCTGAGTTATATCTTGAATAGGACATCAGGTTACATGGTGTGCCTGTTAGTATCGTATCAGATCGAGACTCTAGATTTACGTCTCGTTTTTGGAAGAGTTTACAGGAGGGGTTGGGTATTGATTTAAGGTATTCCACCGCCTATCATCCGCAGACTAATAGTCAGACGGAAAGGGTAAATCAGATCATAGATGATATGATCAGATGTTATATTTTGGATCATGGTGGTGCTTGGGGTGAGTGTCTCAGACTCATGGAGTTTGCTTACAATAATAGTTATCAATAGAGTCTGCAGATGGCTCCGTTTGAGGCCTTGTATGGGAGGCGTTGTAGAACTCCATTGTTTTGGGCTGAAGTTGGTGAGAGACCGTTGTTAGGTCCGGAAGCTCTTGAAGAGATGAATTGTGCCGTGACCCATATTCGGGAAAAGCTTCGTGTGGCTCAAGAGCGCTATGAGAAGTATGCTAATCTTCGAAGGGTCGATCTGGAGTTTGCGGTTGGATACTTGGTTTTTCTGAAGGTTTTTCTGATGTCTGGTGTTAAAAGATTTGGTAGGAACCACAAGTTAGACACCCGGTATGTGGGACCCTTCCAGATTCTTGAGCGCATCGGAGTGTCAGCTTATAGGTTGGAATTACCTGCGACCTTCCCTGGCATGATGTGTTCCATGTGAGCCAGTTACAAAAGTGTGTTCGTAGTGATCGTCAAGTCCTCGATTCGATACCCCAGATTCAACCCAACCTTTCTTATGTGGAAGAACCTATTCGTGTTCTGGATTTTCAAGAGCGTGTGTTGCGGAGAAAGACCATCCCTATGGTCAAGATTCTTTGGAGAAATCAAGACGTCGAGAGCGCGATGTGGGAATTGGAATCAGCCATGAGAGATTCTCATCCGCACCTCTTCTCTTAGTTTCGGGTATGTTGCTATGTTTTTCAGTTATGCAAAGTTTTATCGGTTTTGGTTTGGTTTTGGAGTTGTGATAAGTTTTGGGACGAAACTTCTTTTTAGGGGGAGTGACTGTAACGCCCCCGATTTTTTGATGATTTGATTTGTTTGGGTAACGTCAGATTTATGACGTCGTGGCGTTACTTTTAACGTCGAGTGTTGGATTTGAGTAGGTTTGGACGTGCACGTCCAGTTTCGTCGCAACCCGAGCGTTTTTGGAGTCTCGGCGCTCGATCGAAGTTTTGGGTTTTGTTTTTGCTTCACCGCATATTTTGGCGGTTAATATCTCGGGAATGGCTCGTAGGATTTTTGTTTTGACTTTGTCGTTGTGTCCGTAGCTGCAGTTTTCGCCTACGGCGTGAGTTTCGTTTAATTCGGCGTGTTTGAGCCTTTGTTTTGATCTCTTAATCCTTGTGCGACTATCTGAGCACGTTAATTTCTATATTAATTCTTTGGGCTTGTGTGATTCTCAGGAAGCCCTCCTTTAGGTGTCGTTTTTGTTGAACCGAGTATTTCCGATTTTTTCCTGAGCGCCGTGTCGGGTTCGATGATCGTCGAGCGAAGCTCGACGATTGTGTTCCCTTTTTCTTGGCTCTGTTTTGCGTTTGACGATCGTCGAGCGGAGCTCGACGATAGTCATTTTTTTCTGGGCGCTGTTTTGCGTTCGACGATCGTCGAGCGGAGCTCGACGATTGTCATTTTCTCTGGATGCTGTGGTGCGTTCGACGATCGTCGAGCGGAGCTCGACGATTGTCATTGTCTCTGGGTGCTGTATTGAGGTCGATGATCGTCGAGCGCAGCTCGACGATTGTCACTTTTCCTGAGCGCTGTGTTGAGGTCGACGATTGTCGTGCTGAGCTCGACGAATCGTCGAGCGGAGCTTGCTGTAGGTCTAGCGGATCTTCGTGTTGAGTTCGATGATTTTCAATTTGAGTTCGACGATTTTCGAACAGATTTCGTCGAGTGGATCCTCCCTTGTACTCGAGTAAGTCCCTTGTACTCGAGTTGTTCTCCCGTGCTGATACTCGTGTAATTAATTTGTACTCGAATAATTACCAGTGCCTAGCTCGTGTAATTCCCCTATACACGAGTACTCCTTATCTGTTACTCGAGTAGTGGTGATGAACTACTCGAGTAGTTTTCTGTTACTCGAGTAGTGGTGATGAACTACTCGGGTATGTCTCTATTACTCGAGTAGTGGTGATGAACTACTCGAGAAGGTTTCCTGTCACTCGAGTAGTAGTATTGAACTACTCGAGTAGGTCTTTTGTACTCGTGAGGTTGCATTGAACCACACGAGTAGTTTTCTGTTACTCGAGTAGATGGAATGAACTACTCGAGTAGGTCTCGATTACTCGAGTGGTCGTAGTGAGCTACACGAGTACGTCTCATGTTACTCGAGTTACTCTTTCCCTCCAGTCTCGGGAAACTTGGTTCAGCCAAACCCGGTTTAATTTTGTTGTTCATCCTATTTCCACCTTTGATATAAATACCTTCTTCATCTTCCTCTCCGATCTTTTTCCTCCCGAACCAGAGCGGCGTGAGCGAGATAGAAGGGGTTGGTCCTTGTTCCTTCGAGTGGCTGTTGATGGTGCTCCGTGCTCGGAATTTCAAACCGATCGTAGATCTGGAAAGCTCTCGACGAGAGCTTTGCCATCGTGGTAATTTATTCCCCACTCCTTGAGATTTTCTCGTTAGGGTTTTTCGGCCCTAATCCCCTTTTTCGGCCTTTTTTGTCTAGATTTCAACTCCTCCCGCAGTCTTTTGCCCCGATCTTCGACGTGGAGCGATTCTGAGGACTTTTCTGGTAAAACCAAGGCAAGTAGTGGTTTTCCCCTCGTCTCTCTTTATCTGATCTGATGGTAACGACTATACTTTCTTGTTCTTTAAATTTTCTGCGCTTATTCTTCCAAATAAATGTTATGATTAATCGCTTCAATGTTCCTTTGTTGTCGTAAGGTGTTGTCTTGGAAAGCCCGATTTTGCCTGGTCTTGATTAATTGTTCCTGGTCTGTCTTAATGAGGGTTGTGCATGTTTTGGGTTTCGTTATTTACCGCGTTAGAATTTATCTAGGACTGTAAATTGCTCCTAGAGGTTGATCAACCGCGTCTTGAGTTCGGTAATGTCAAGTAGAATCTGTCGAGCCAAATATCGAGGTATCTGTGTTGTGGTTTCTTCGAATTTCTTGAATGCGGGAGTTAGTGGACGATTCCACCTCCATGGTGTTTGTTACCTTCATTAGTGCCCTATGGAAGTCGACCTGGTTTTTGGATGTCTGCGGTGTATAGTGGAGAGTATGAGACTCCCTCGCAGTTAGACGGATTATATATCCGTTTGTTTTTGGGTGGTGTGTCCAAGAGTGACCACTACGCCTGTGTTTTTGGGTGGTGTGTCCAAGAGTGACCACTTTTCCTATGTTCTTTTTTGGGGGGGGGGGGTGTTCAAGAGTGACCACTTCGCCATGTTTTTGGGTAGTGTCGACCACAGGTGCCTAATGAAGGTTTTGTATTTTTCCTTCAATGAAGGTTTTGTATTTTCTTTCTGGAGAAATATTTGTGTAGTCATCATATAGCCTTTTGCGTCTGGTGCACTCTTGTGGAACGTGACAAGTCACGTAGGAGTTCTTTTCCTATTGATGCCATATTTTCTTGTGTACTTTACTTCAGTACTTTTGGTCTTGGGTTGGTACCCCTGTTGACCCTTTGTTTATTTTGGTTTATTACTTTTCCTGCCACTACTTTTACCTTCTTGCTGAGGTGTTCTATTTTTTTTTTGGAATGCCTCAGGTTCAGAGCA
Source organism: Platanthera guangdongensis (assembly GCA_039583875.1). Taxonomy (NCBI): domain Eukaryota; kingdom Viridiplantae; phylum Streptophyta; class Magnoliopsida; order Asparagales; family Orchidaceae; genus Platanthera; species Platanthera guangdongensis. The sequence goes on from CM077150.1 coordinate 141,986,833, forward strand.
GTAGCAGTTAGCAGTGCTGGTGTTTGGTTTCTGGCGGCAGTGTTGGCCGTGGTTGTTGCCTCATAGCGAGGTAGTTTGTTGTTGGTTTAGTTTTACTAGTTCAGGCATACTTTTGTTTGTGGGTTCGTGTCAGCTTGTTGGCGCCCACAATTTTGTTAGTTGTTCAATACTTGCTAGCTGCTCATTTATTTAAATGTGGATGTGGATTACTTGCTCTCTGGGAGGATTTATGCTAGGAATGCATGCTAGGTATTTTCAACTATAAAGTCTACTACTATTACTTCATACATTGCATAATTTGAAACTCTACCGTGTTATTTTTAGCGACCGTAAAAGCTATCTTTCCTACTATAATAAATTTAGAGTCTTGCATAGCATGAGTTGTCCTTTGGGGACGTTTTTCCTCATGCAGGATGTCCGAGTTAATCTAATCAAGTATTTTTCCGCAACGTATAATATATTTTAATCCGTGGACTAGATGAGCCACTGAGCCGAGGGATACGGTTACTACTGCACTTAATTGATTTTCCTTAAAATAACTTAAAAGGAACCTTTCTTCATGTTTAGTTGGTGTCTGCCTGATCGTCCGCAGTTATCCCCTGCTGACGTGGCATCATGACGCGCATTTTCCCTTACTCTGATAAGCTTTCTTTGCGGTGAAAATGCGGGTTGTAACAATCTCTCTCTCTCTCTCTCTCATTTTTGCAGGAAAATAATGGCGATTCCGGTGATTTCTCTCTCCAGCATGAAATATGATACTGGATTCGACATCGACTTTGATTCATTCAGCCATACCGATCATATATTCACTGATATTCTGCAATTATTTGAAGAACATCAACTGAGGAAACTTATGACGACTAGGACCAAACTGCCAGCGACAGAGATATGAGAATGGGTCAACACTTCAACCTCCCCAAATGCAGAAACAATGATTGGTACCATCGCAGGCCATCAGGTTACTCTAACACCTGCTATTTTAACTGAGATTTTTGGTTTGAGTAATGGAGAAGAAGATATAGAATTGGACAGTTTTGAGTATGATTCTATGCTGATTAAGATGGGTCACCCAGAGGGAAATCCTAATAAATTGTTAAAGAAAAACTTGTCTGTAGAATATAAGTTTCTGGCTGATGTTGTAGGGAAAGTGTTGGTAGGAAAGCACATAACCCATGATTATATTACTAGGCACCAATTCTTGGTGCTCTGTGCCCTAGTTAATAAGAAATTAGTAAATTGGGGTTTGTTGCTGTTTGAATTAATCAAGAAGAAAAACTCAAAGAAAGAAGTATATTTTGGGAGGATTTTGGGAATTTTTCTCCAAGTTGAGGCTACTGAACTTTTGTTCTCCCGAACCATGTTCATCAATGCCTCCAAGAGGCTAACTTCTACTTTATTTGGTAGATGAGAGAGGACCATCTCTAAGCCATCCAGGACTTCCTCCTCTTCAGAGATTCAGAGAACATCAGGACAGTAACAGTCACTCCCTCACTTGAAGAAGAAGCTCCCGCTCCTCCTTTATCTCCACCATAATCCACAGTTACTTCATCAACTCCCCTCCAACAACCATCCACTTCGTCTCAAACTCCTACTACCTCACTATCACAACCTAATTCCTCAATTCCGCAATCTCCAATCCACATACCAGAGGATTCTCCATCCTCACCTCCTCAATCTCCTATACCACCTTACCTTGATGACATACCACTACAATCTTCTCTGTCATTTCCAACTTTTGATCTCTTACCATATCCATCACAATATCCTCAACATCAACAATCTCCATCTCAGGATGAAGTCATGACAGATTTCATTCCTCCCTCTTCCTCCATCCATCCATCCGTATCTACTCAGACACCACCTGAGTTTATGCAACTAGATTTTCCCCCCATTACCACTATCTTGGATCTTATCTCTCCAACTATCCGGCATCTCATAGTAGAGGCAATTGCTCCTCTAACTTCCTCCATAAACTCTCTTGCTGCTCTTCTTATTTCCTCTTCCTCTATCCCTTCTTCTTTCCAGGGCCTGGGTTCAGTACCCTCTGAATCCAGGCAGGGGGAGATATTCCAGGAAGAAGCTCCCGCTCCAGCTCCAGCAGTAGCAGCAGTAGTTTCTCTAGCAACAACAACAGATTCAGTTTTTACAGAAGCAGTTCCAAAGAATATCACTATTGGTGATTGCAGCATCAATCCCATAGTGGATTTAATTTCTTTACTTAATTCTTTTAATTAAGTTTACAAAAATTTTTTACCAAGTTTTGATGTTCATCACTCCAAGGCCATAGTGTATTATACTGCTCCAATAAGTCATGCAGTTGATTCATAACTAAGGACAAGTTTTGTTGTTCCAGAGATTACAAAAAGCCTTGTTGTTGAATATTCTTGTGAGACAGTTCCTGTTTCTGAGCCTAAGGCTTTCTCTCCTCCAACTCTTCCTTGGGATGAAACTCCCTTTCCCAATCTTGATGATCTTATGTTTGAAGACATTGAATAAGAAAGTACCTAGATTGTTACAGAAATTTCTGCAGAGCCAACAGTTCAAAAACAGCTTCAGGTTTCAAGAATCTTAGCTGAATGGATAAATTAATTGGATGATTTGTATGATAATCCTCCTGAATCATCTGATGATGAGGGGGATTCTGATGATTCATGTTTTAAGAAAGTGAAGTCTAAGAAGAGAAAGGCTCCTCCCAGTGCTGTTCCAAAGTTTGACCATATTGTTGATACTCCTTACTACATTCTACACAATATTCCCCTCACTCCAGATATGGCTCAATGGATGAGATTCTATAAGAATGAGCTCAAGGAAAGAAAGAAAAGGAAAATATACAGTTCCCCACCTAGGCAGACCAGGAGAGGACCTCCTCCTCCTACTACTACTACTGGTGCATCAGGAAATGTTTTTAAGACTCAGATGCCAACCTCAAGTACTTCTCAATCTTCAAGGCCAGCCACCCATCAGTCTTTCAGACCTGCTGGGAAGTATAGTTAATGCAGACCTCCAAGGTCTTATTATTCAGGCCAACCTCAGCAGTCTTTCCCTCAAACCAGCTTTCAACAGCAATCCATTTTTTTTCAGAAATCCTCAAAAGTCTTCTCAGGATGCTCTTAAATCTAATCTAGAGAGACCTCTCTCTCTAACCTATGAACCTGAATTAGATCATAATTTCAGGATGGCCAGATTCCAAGAGCTGATTGGGTTATCTCAAATAAACAGAACCAGAGCAGAAGGAGCAGATCCATCTAAATTCACTACAATGTCTACCTATAGACAGAAGTAGTTTGACCAATTTCAGGTAAACAGAAATTTATTTGACCCTAATGAATACATGCAGATCCATCCACAAACTGTAGTACGCAGAGCTACATCTGTAACACTTCTTGGGGTTCAATACCTGAAGATGTCTCAAAAGGAAGTTGAAAATCCAAACAGGACAATTGATTTTGCTAAGTCATCTTCTGCTCCTCCCTCTGATAGATCTTAAAAACTTTTTTTGATTTCCTATTTTTTGTGATTTATATTTATAATGAACTTAGCCATATCATATCTGCTGAATAGTTTAAATTCTGTCAGATATTTATATTGCTTTGTATTTGTATGCTTTTTTTATTTTGTTTAGTGACCTCACCCAAATAGGGGGAGATTGTTGGATCCCTAGTTTGGATTTGGGTTAGGTTCACTATTAGGTTATTGACCCACCATGTATAACCTAGGGTCAATTTGTTAGTTCTAAGGTCTAGGTCAGTCTGACTAGCTTAGACATCTTTGATCCAACCCTCAGAAGTATTCAGAGATTTAGAGTTAGAAGAAATATAGTTTTAAAGAGTCCAGAAAATTAGTTCAAAGTTCTTTGAACTTAGCTTGACGATCGTCGATCGCAGATCGACGTGTTGGAGTATGCATTCCACGCTTCCTGGTTTGCTAATAACAAATCTTATTTGTATTTGATTTTTGGGTGTTTTTGGTGTGCAGATAACACATGCCTATATCTAATGTCCTTTTGGTTCTGAATCGGATCAGAATTGAGCTCGGGAGATATCGCCATTCTATATTGAGTATTGCCAACAGCGATAATGCCACTCGACACATTTCTGTTCGACGCTCGAAGAAGACGTGGCCTCCATTACATCGCTATCGCCAGACGGCGATATCCAGTATTGTCAAGCGATAGTGCACAATTCGATGCTCAACGTATCTGTGATGCAAAAATGAGGAGTTTGTGTGCCACGTGGCAGCGGTTACCGATATCGCTAGGTGGCTATACCTAGTATCGCCCAACGATAGAGCCAGAATATAAAAGCCATTCATTTCTTGTGGAAATCATGAATTTGATTACCTGGAGTGTACTTTCCTGTATAGACGATTCAGAGAACTCCAGATCTTAGAGATACTCCATACTCTCAAGAAGGCCAAAGCACGAAAGATTGACGGCATGTTCACAGCATTTGAAGCAATTCTAGCAAGTATTCGTCGGCATCTTCAGCACATTGTTTGAAGTGAGTGTCTAGCCTAAAGTGTTTAATTTGATTTGTTCTTGTTTCTTTTATTTTCTCATTGTAATCGAGAGGGGAAATCGCCGCCTTGTGCATGGCATCTAGATCCTTGTATGGCTTAAGAGAGAATTGTCGCCTTGTGAGTGGCATCCAAGTCCTTGTGTGGCTTAGGGAGAAATTGTTGCCTTGTGTGCAGTGTCTAGATCGTGGTTAGATCTACGGGGAGGCTAGTAGCAAGATCAAGGAAGAGATACGCTTTAGCCTGCCAGTTCTTGGTAGAAGAACCGGCGAAAACACTAGCGAATTATTTATTTAATGAGCCTTTATCTCTAGCTCTATAGAGACACGTTGTATTCAATTTATCTCATTTGAAATATATCATTGTTATTTTAGCTAGTATACATTTGCATTCTTCAATTATATTGTTGTTGTTCATCAAGCCAATTTGTCTAGTTTTTAAGAAAAATTTAAAGAACCCTTATTCACCCCCCCTCCCCTCTAAGGGCGCCATAAGATCCAACAATTGGTATCACAGCCAGGTTACTCCTAAATTGGTTTCACCAACAGGAGTAATGGCGCAAAACACTCAAGCGTTTTCTAAGGGGCAAGGTATTAGTAGATCTCCCTTATTCACGGGCAACGACTACAACTATTGGAAAGAATGAATGCGACGCTTTCTAATAGCACTAGACATCGACGTTTAGGGCATGGTAAAAACATGCTACACTGCTCCTATAACTATAGTAGGAAGTGTCTCTATGGAAAAACCCAAGGATAAATAGGATGAATTTGATAAGCTTCGCTGTAAAAATAACGCTAAGGCAATGAATGCCTTATTTTGTTCGTTAGATAGGACTGAATTTAATCGTGTTTGTGCATGTGATACTACATATGATATATGGAATCTTCTTGAAGTTACTCATAAAGGTACATTGCAGGTAAAGGTCTCGAAGCTCTTCCAGTTAGAATCAGAGTTAGAGAAGTTCAAAATGAAGGTTGATGAGGATGTAGACTCTATGTACACGAGGTTCAGTAAGATAGTGAACAACTCAAGGATTCTAGCGAAGAATTTCCCAAATGGATATTTGGTGAGGAAAATACTTAGATCGCTTCCCCCAAAGTTTAATCCAAAATTGACTGCCATCTCGGAGTCACAAGATCTAAAGTCTCCCCAAATTAAAATCTAATAGGCAACTTCAAGCCCATGAAGTAGAGTTGAGGATTCAAAAACAAGAGCATAGCCTGGAGCCCAGAAAGAAAGCGTTGGCATTGAATTCCAAGAAGGAAGAGGAATGCAAGTCCGATGAAAGTGACGATGGAGATGAAGAAAGCTTGTTTGTGAAGAAATTCAGGAGATTCATGAGAAATTATGAAAAAAGAAATTCTTTTAGGAAATTTTTCAAGAAGCAAGAATCTGGGAATAGGAAAGGAAAAGCTCAAGCCGATGGAGAGGATGATGATGATAGACCACCACGTGAGTGCTATCATTGCAGGAGAATTGGCCACATAAAGAGCAAGTGCCCAAAGTATCTGAAAGAGCTGAAGGAGAAGCGTCACAGTTTGAAAGATAAGAGGAAAGTTCTGAAGGCAAAAACATAGGATGAAGCCACTTCTGAGGAATCAAGCAGTTCAGGGTCAAAAACTGAAGAGGAGGCCAACATGTGCTTGATAGGAATGAGCGTTTCATCACTTGATGAAGGAAGCAGTGTCCAGAGCGACACTGAGGTAACTCCTGAAACTTATAATGATTTATATTCTGAATTTTTGAGAACCTGCAAGTATTTAGATAAAAAACTGAATGAAAATCAATTGATTAAATCTGAAAATAAATTTTTTGTAAAAGAAAATAAAAAATTAAAAAATGAAGTAAAATCACTTGGAATGGAGAAAGCGACTTGTCAAGAGGATGGTCCCTCCTTGACAAAGATACTACAGCTTGAGAAAGATCTCTCTAAGACACAGACTCGGGTTGAAACTCTTACAAGAGAGAATGAGGCCTTAGAGAGATCTCTAAAGTTTTCTCAATCTCAAGAGGAAGGTTGCAGGAAGTCCTTCGCAAACTGATGTGGCACCATTGTTGCTGAAAATAATGTATTAAGGGGACAAGTCCGTGATTTAGAAATGGCCACTAACAAATTTGGAGTGGGCCAAAAATCACTAAATATGATTTTGGGAAACCAGTACTATGGTTTTGGAAAATTCGGACTTGGATACTCACCTGAACACTAACGCACGATGACATCCACTATCGCCGACGATAAGAAAAAGTCCAGAAAATCATATTTACATATTAAAAATGATAAAACTACTGTCCCTATAGCTTCCAGCAAAGGGTCAAAAGTTATTTTAAAAAACCCGTCAACTTCTTTCAACAAGTGTGCTAAATGTTATAAGTTTGGTCCCACAACACACACTTGTAAGAAGATGGGACATTGTTTTGTTAAACAAATCTGGGTACCTAAGGCTTCCACTTATTCTATGGGAGGAACCACTTGGATAACTGAATCTTTACTCTCATCCTCTTTCTAGGTGTGTTTGCAGGCTAAGGACAAAGAATACGTGTGGTACTTGGACTCAGGGTGTTCCAAGCACATGATGGGCAATAAATCAAAGTTCCTTAGCCTGGAGATGAAGAAAGGAGGAGTAGCTACTTTTGGTGAAAACGGAAAGGGAAAAATCATCGGCATTGGAGAGTAGGTAACAAATCATTTACTATCTCAAATGTTTTGTATGTTAAAGGTTTGAAGCATAATTTAATTTCAATAAGTCAGTTATGTAATGTTGGCTTAAATGTCTTGTTTGAGTCGTCTTCAAACTTATGCAAAATTATTAACTTCAAAACAAATGATACTGTTATTACTTCTCCTAGGTTTCAAAATGTCTACATGATTAGATTCAATGATTTGTCACATTCTTCAATAAAGTGTTTTATATCTAAAAAAGAGGAGTTAGATTTGTGGCATAGACGTCTTGGACATTCTAGTTCCAAGCTAATTTTAAAATTGTCTCAAAACAAACATGTTAAAGGTTTACCTTTTTTGGATGGAAATTTATCATCCTTATGTTCACCGTGTCATAAAGGCAAATTTACAAAGTCTTCTCTTAAAAGCAAAAATGTCGTTTCCACCACTAGACATTTAGAATTGATACATGTGGATTTGTTTGGTCCTGTTAATATACTGAGTCTAGGTGGTAGAAAATACACTTTTGTTTAGATTGATGATTTCTCTCGCTTTAGTTGGATATTTTTCTTAACGTCTAAATCTGATGTATTTTTAGAATTTTCCAAATTATGTTTACGTGTTCAAAATGAACTAGAATTAAAAATAAAATGCATTCGTTCAGATCATGGAGGTGAATTTGATAATGAAAAATCTGTTTCTTTTTGCAATGAGTTAGGAATTAAACATGAATTTTCCGATCCTCGTACACCTCAACAAAATGGTGTGGTAGAGAGGAAAAATAGAACTTTGCAAGAACTAGCTCGCACTATGCTATCTGAATACAAATTACATCAATCATTTTGGCCCGAAGCTATTAGTACTGCTTGTTATGTTATCAATCGTGTTATGCTTCGACCTCTCTTAAAATTAACACCTTATGAGTTATATTTTCAAAATAAACCGAATGTGTCTTATTTTAAAGTTTTTGGTTGTCAATGTTTTGTTTTGAACACTAATGATAATTTACGCAAATTTGATGAAAAGTGTGATGAAGGCATTTTTAATGGCTATTCTTCAACGAGTAAAGCTTATAGAGTTTACAACAAAAGAACTAAAATGGTTGAAGAATCTGTACATGTTAAATTAGATGAGTTTTTCCCTTGTGTGGAAGCTAATAATACAGGTAAAGATGAAGAGTTCTTGCCTCCACAAAGATTGGATGATGATGAAATCCTTGGAGACAAAGAGAAAGAAAAAGGAGTCGAATAAGAAGAAAAAGAAGAAAAGCAAGAATATGTGCCTCCAAGCAAACTAAGATTCTAAAAAGATCATCCCCAAGATTTGGTTATTGGAGAACCATCAAGATGGGTACGTACTCGTTCATCCGTACATGAGTTAATCTATAATATGTGCTTTATTTTTGATATAGAACCTAAAAGCGTTGAAGCTGCCTTAAATGATAATTCTTGGTTTTTAGCTATGAATGACGAGCTTAATCAATTTGAACGCAATAAGTTTTGGAATTTAGTAGAAAGACCGTCAAATCATCCTGTTGTAGGGGTTAAGTGGATTTTTAAAAATAAACTAGATAGTGAATCTAGGGTCACTAGGAACAAAGCTAGACTTATAGCAAAATGTTATTTACAAATAGAAGGAATAGATTTTGATGAAACCTTTGCACACGTAGCACGTTTAGAAGCAGTTAGAATATTTCTTGTATTTGCTAGTTTTTAAAAGTTTAAATTATTTCAAATGGATGTTAAAACTGCTTTTCTTAACGGGTATATTAAGGAGGAGGTTTATGTAGAACAACCTCCAGGATTTGTTGATGTTAAATTTCCTGATCATGTTTTTAAATTAGAAAAAGCCCTTTGTGGTTTGAAACAAGCACCCCGAGAATGGTATGATAGATTGACTATTTATTTGTTAAAGAATGATTATAAAATGGGTAGTGCTGATTGTACTCTATTTGTTAAACACATTAATGATGATCTTATAGTTTTAAAAATATATGTTGATGACATTATTTTTGGATCCACAAATGAAAAATTATGTGATAGTATTATTGAAATTATGTAGAATGAATTTGAAATGAGCATGGTAGGCGAACTCATTTATTTTCTTGGTTTTCAAATTACTCAAAAAATGATTGAATTTTTATTTATCAATCTAAATATATTCATGATGTTTTAAAAAGATTTGGGTTTGAAAATTTAAAACAAGCAAATACCCCCATGAGTGTCTCATTAAAGTTAGGAAAGGATGAAAGTGGAATATCCATAGATCAAACATTTTATAGAGGAATGATAGGATCACTATTGTATTTGACTGCCTCTAGGCCTGACATTATGTTTGCTGTATGTTTATGTGCTAGATTTCAAGCTAATCCCAAAGAGTATCATTTAAAAGCAGTTAAATGCATTTTAGATATCTTATTGGCACATCTAAATTTGGTTTGTGGTATATACCTTTATATTACATGGCTTTTCTGATTCTGATTATACTGGTTATTCATTAGATCGTAAAATCACCAGTGACACCTATCACTTTCTTGGCCCTTCACTTATTTCATGGTTGAGTAGGAAACAAAATTCTGGTGCCTTATCCACCACTGAGGCTGAGTACATGGCACTAGGTAGTTGTTGTGCACAAGCTTTATGGATGAAGCAAACTTTAGAAGACTTTGGAATAGTTCATGAAACAATTGAATTAAAGTGTGATAATAAAAGTGCAATTTTAACATATAATCCAGTTCATCATTCTAGGTCCAAACACATTGACGTACGCCACCATTTCATAAGAGACCACATAAAACAAAATACGATCAAAGTCAATTTTATAAGCACTAATTCACAGCTTGCGGATATTTTCACGAAACCACTTCCAGATTCCCGTTTTTCATTGTTAAGATTAGAACTAGGAATCCTAGACATTTCAAACTAATAAATTGCCATAGCAAGTTACAAAAAAATAATTAAATTGCTAAAAACATGAACATTAAACCAAAATAAAATTACATAAACCATGAATGTAAACATCACATACTGAGTCTTATATTCTTACAGCAGTACAATACCACATACTAGGTTCCACATAATATTACAACATAAATTATTTTTGAAAATTAAGAAACTTCACTGTCGTCAGCGATAGTGACTGTCGCCAGGCGATAGCGCTAACTTGTCCAGCCATCCCAAAACTCTTCAGAAATTTCTGATGTCACCTGCACTTATCTCCCCTTGATCATCAGCCGAACTGTGCTCACTGCTCCTCATCTGGCATGCTCGGCAAGTAGATGTACGGGGAGGCTCCATGACTTGATTCTCCCATTCTGCCGCCTCTGATGGGGTGGGGTTTTTGTCAGAAATTTAAAAAATTTCTGAATTCCCAAGAAGTTCGTTTTCACTTCCCTCTTGTGTTCTTTGAATGACTCTCGCAAGTCGTCCAACCCTTCTCGCAACCATCTAACTCTTGGAATTGGCGGGTTACGGATAATGGACACAGGTTCACTACTCCTTACTGACCCCCCTCGTGTTGATGGGCCGATGGAAGGTGTTCCACTCGTCGAAAATATGGATGGAATACAACCGCTGAAGTACAAATCCGGGTCTATCCAAGTGTATTTCTTATATAAAATTTGTTGGACGACGGCTCCAAGTGGTAGTGTGTTTAGTTTTTTCCAATTTGGACTCTTTAATCTAAATGCATAGCGTATTATCAAAAGGATGAAGTCCGCCATGTCAAACGGCTCCGGCCCCAAAATTAAGTATGTCACATAACTCAATTGAGCCGTTATTTTCCATGTATCTCCGGATTTCAATAGGATAATGTGCCTCAATATATCTTGTACGAGTCATGCATCCTCAGTGAACATGGTCGTAGATTGAATAAGTATTTTGGTGGAATTTCCTTGGAAAACGAAATTCAATAGTGTCCAATCTCTAGCCTTCCGATAGTTCTCTACTACATCTATAGTATTCTCATGCTATATTAACTCAAACTCATCTCAAAGGTCATAGTGGGTTATCTCTACTACCTGTCCCTGTATCTTAGATCGTACTCCACCATTCAGTTCCGTGAAACACTGATCTTTGAGATAATTATAAATCTCTCCAATTAGTACGGAGGAAAATATATCTGGAATAATAATAGACATTATTCTTGCCATTGCTAATAGATCGTGGATGTGTGCATGACAGGCAGGGTCAAATTCGATCACTCGTTCGATCCCTATGTTAGCATTTTCAATTCCCGAAAATGTTTGATAAGAAGAATATGAATCACTCTTTGTGCTTCTACGGGCTTTGGAACTGGAAGCCATTGCTGCAAATGAAAATATTTTTTTTAATAAACAAAAAAAGGTTGTTTTGATATCGCCATCCGGCGAAACCCACTGTCGTCGGGCGATAGCAGAAAATGGTTTTCCTCCATTTCGACTTCAGATCTGGTTTTTCCCTCATCTAAAATACCAGATCTGCAAGTTATTTTTCACAAAATTCATTTACAAAAACTTAGATCTCTAAATATATGAATGTTTTGACCAAATCAAAAACGATTTCACATGATCCATCTTGCTTTAAAACTTGGAAATTTTTCATCCAAGATTCTTTGCGACACTATCCTAACACTTAGATCCACAAAAATCTAAAACATAAAAGCAAAAATCCAGGTTTCTTACCTAGGTCTTAGGTTTTCGCCGCCTTCTGCTCCAAGTTCCGCGATCTGCCTTCAGGAAAAATGCTAGATTTGCTGCCTTTGACTTAAGGCCATCGTTTTTATACTTTTCACACTATCGCCAATCAACGATACCCGGTATCGCCCGACGACAGTGAAAATTCCCTATTTCACCAATTTTTCCTTCGTTACTCCAATTTAGGCATGGTGTGATGTTTTTTTTGAGTTCCCAATAGCTTTGTTCCATGGTTTAACATTCTTATATCTATTCTACATACTTAAGTGCTAGTGTTCTTAAACTCGTGAAATTGTTTTTGCATGTCTCTAAGTATGAGAAATCTTTTAGTTATGATAATGTTCTTTCACTCACAGTTGTGCAAATCTACATATGCATTCATCTTACTACATGTGTGAATTGTGAATGTTCTACCATAACCGCTAGTATTGCATGTTCCTGCTCATGCTTTATCCGAGTTTGTACATTGCACCATAAATATTTAATTATCCTCTATGCTCTCACAAGTGGATTCAGACTCCTTTGTCTAGCCAAACAAAAAATGTGATAAAAAAAATTTTTATGATCCCAAAAGTGCACACCTTTGGTGATATGTTTCACACACAAAAAAAAATAAATAATAAAGGGCTGACAAGAATCCTCTACCAAGCACTACTTACCCTCCTGATAAGTCTGCACCTTAGAAAGAATTGTAAAGTGTCTTGTGCAAATCCTTAACTGGATAATTTCTTTATTGCGTGCTCTGAACTCTTGGGTACGAGTATGGCTCCGCATGTCCAACTCTATGTTATGTTGTTTTTTAACATTCTCATGTTCATGTATTTTTAAGAGTCTGCATAAGTGTTTCCGACACCATATCACATGTACACAACATTATCCTCTCTAAACGTTCTTCTTATGAGAATTGGACTGAAAACTTTTTACAAAGTATTATTCACTAGTGTATGTATTTGTGATATAGTTGGCTGAAAATTGCCAATGTTAATGTTTACTCATTTCTTTCTTTATTATACATTGCTCACATGTCATATCAAGAGTTTCTCCTTTGTATTTTTCCTTCTTTCGCTTCCGCCACACTCTTATCTATCTTTTGACAATACCAAAGGGGGAGAAATTTTTCAAAGGAAATCATTCATATACACTCATAAGCATTTTCATATAATGGAAAAAGTTCAATATACTTCAATTTAGGGGAAGATCACATGTAGGGGGAGTGTTTCGACCAAGAGCAATTTGTGCACATATACATGCTTCGTCTTGATACTCAAATTGGGTGGACCCTAAAACATTCATGATTTCTTTCTTAATGGATTTGTTATTATCAAAAGGGGGAGATTATTGGAACATGCATTCCACGCTTCTTGTTTTGCTAATAACAAATCTTGTTTGTGTTTGATTTTTGGGTGTTTTTGGTGTGCAGATAACACCGGTCTATATCTGAGGTCTTTTTGGTGCTGAATCAGATCAGAATTGAGCTCGGGAGATATCGCCAGACGATATTGAGTATTGCCAATAGGCGATAATGCCACTCGATGCATTTCCGTTCGACGCTCGACGAAGATATAGCCTCTGTTACATCGCTATCGCCAGACGATGATATCCAGTATCGCCATGCAATAGTGCATGATTCGACGCTCGACGTATCTGTGATGCGAAAATGAGGAGTTCTTGGGCCATGTGGCAATGGTTACCGATTTCACCAGTTGGCGATACACAGTATCGCCCGACAATAGCGCCTGAATATTTAAAGCCATTCATTTCTTGTGGAAATCACGAATTTGATTACATAGAGTGAACTTTCCTGTATAGAAGATTCAGAGAGTTCCAGATCTTAGAGATACTCCATACTCTCAAGAAGGCCAAAACGTGAAATATTGACGCCACGTTCGCAGCATCGGAAGCAACTCTAGCAAGGATTTGTCGGCATCTTCAGCGCATTGTTTGAAGGGAGTGTCTAGCCTAAAGAGTTCAATTTGTTTTGTTCTTGTTTCTTTTATTTTCTCATTGTAATCGAGAGGGGAAATCGCCGCCTTGTGCGTGGCGTGTAGGTCCTTGTGTGGCTTAGCAGAGAATCGCCGCCTTGTGACTGGCATCCAAGTCCTTGTGCGGCTTAGGGAGAAATCGTTGCCTTGTGTACAACGTCTAGATCGTGGTTAGATCTAGGGGAGGCTAGTACCAAGATCTAGGAAGAGATACGCTTTAGCCTGCCAATTCTTAGTAAAAGAACCGACGAAAACACTAGTAAATTATTTTTTTCATGAGCCTTTGTCTCTAGCTCTATAGAGATACTTTGTATTCAATTTATCTCCTTTGAAATATATCATTGTTGTTTTAGGTAGCATATATTTGCATTCTTCAATTATATTATTGTTGTTCATCAAGTCAATTTGTCTAATTTTTAAGAAAAATTTAAAGAACCCTTATTCACCCCCCCCTCTAAGGGCGCCATAAGAGCTAACACGACGAACTCCGAGTGTCAACTCTAAGCTGAGCTCGACGAAATACAAGCTTAGGTCGATGATCTTCCTTCTTCTACTTAGATTCTTCGGTTAATGAACTTGGAACTCTGCATTGGTAGATATCTTCCAGATCAATTATCTCCGAGCTCAGCTCAACGAAGGAGATTTCTCAGCTCGACAAACTTGGAGTTCAGTTCGACGAAATCTGTCCTGAGTTCGATTAATTTCCTTCAAGATCAGTTTGCCGTATTCTCTCTCATTTTGACATCAATTGGTATTATTCTAATGCAGTAATTCTCTGATAATTAATTCTCATATTCTAAAGAATATAGCCGTTTCTTGGCAGCATTAATTATGGTTTTCATAGAGTTAATTACTGGGACAGTTGAGGAAACTCATTAAAAGCCAAAATCCAGTTGTTCAACTTTCAGAATCTCAGGAGTAAATTCAGGATTTTATTCAAATTTCAAAAGGCTGAAATCTCTCAGGATATAAAAAAGCAATTTTCTCTCTTCAATAGAAGAACAACAACAACCATTGATACACTTTTCAGAGAAAAGCATTGTTATCATTCTTACAGGAGATTGAAGAAGAACATCAACACACAGATCATTAGTCTTCTTCAGTTACCGCTTCAGGATTTTCCTAGAGACAATAGTCAACATCTTCTTGAAAGTTCCTGAAGATCAGCAAGCCAACTTCAAGGCCTACACCATGTGCAAAGCTCTCATCTTCCTGAACCTTTCTTCATCTCAGGGGGAGCTTTGACAACAGCATCCACCAAGTCTTCTTAGTTGTTTGAGAAAGAGAATATAACATCATTTTCTTTTACTACTGTAAAAAGGGATTTTTAACTTTCTTCAAATGTTATCATCTAGTTGTCAAGTCTCCTTATCAAAAGATATGGATTGGTTTTTGGGCACCTGATCAAAAGCTTAAATGGTTGTGAGATCTCCCTTAAAATAGATCTTGTGGTGACAGGGCACCTGAGCAAAAACCTACGGTGGCAAGGCACCTAAACAAAAACCTATTAGTGGATTCCTACCAGGGTGGTAGAAGAGTGGATGTACCCAGTTTTGGGGAACCACTATAAAATCTTTCTGTCGTCTGGAATGCTCTATTCTTTTATTTGATGTGTTGTGATTGTCTTTTGTTTTTATTTCTCTTTATACATATAGATATCACTTATTTTAATTGCGCTATAAAAATTAATTAAAGGTTTTAAAATACTCTATTCACCCCCCCTTCTAGAGTTAAGATAGATTTATCTCTCACTTTCATAATTCCTAATATATCTTAAGTTCTTATTTATTTAGAAAATAAGGTTTGAAATTACAGTATTAATATCCCTCACAAAGTTCATCTCAATTGAGTGCTAAAAGGTTCTTAGCCTCTTATCGGGATGGGGGTGCTAGTAGAAAATTAAAAGACTTATAAAAGTGCTAAAATAAAATCCTTCCCAAAGTATCGCGGTTGATGCTAGAAAGTTCTTAGCCTCTCAAATGGGATAAGGGTGGTAGTAATAAAATTAAATAACTTATAAAAGTGTAGAATTTATATCTATCCCAAACATCTTAATCAAGCGCTAAAAAGTTCTTAGCCTCTCATTCGGGATGGGGGTCGCAGTAAAAGAATTGCAAAAAAGAAGAAACTACTTACGCACATACCCTATCTCAACAAAAATGGAAGCTAAGTTAACAACACTATAGATGTGGAACTCATAAACACTATAGATGTGGAACTCTACCTGTTCTTCATAAAACTCTGCCTTGGCCCTCCTTTTACAGCCAAAATTTTTGAGGTACACGCCTTACCCCCCCCCCCCAGGGCATGTTGCCTGGGTGACTTGCTGATGTGGCATCTCTGGCCAAAAGTTTTGATTTCTTCTGGATTGGATTGAACAAGTACACGAGCATGATTTGAGGGTCATGGGCGTGTCATTTAGGCATGTCTGCATGGCATGGCAGATTGGCTTCTTCAGGGCATGAAAACACTCTTCTTGCTTGGACATATCTGAGGTCATGGTTGTGCCAGCTGGCACACGGGAGCGTCGCTGGGCAAAACTCAAGCTTGCTAGCTTCAGGACTTCGGTATGGCGCAATAGCTGGACTTCTGCTCATTCACGGGTGATGTCACGGGCATGACATATTAAACGCGGGCGTGTAACCTGGGCATGACTTGAGTTCGATTACTGTAATCTATTGAATTGCTAGTTTTAAAGTTACACGCCCCATGTTACAGGCGTGGACTAGGGGCGTGACTTAGGAAAATTTCATGATTTGCTCCAAAGTCGCAGAAATACCTGTAGGGCAAAAAAATAGGTTAAGTTAGAACTGAAAATAAAAATAAATGATTTATTTAAATATGTATATAATAAAATTTCATTTTTTAAAAAAATTAAAAAATACACTAAATATATATATATATTGCTACTCATCAAATACCACCATACTTAAGCTTTGTTTTTCCAGAGCAAAAGTATGAGTCGACTATATGAATAGTTATAAAATTTCTAATTTAACTATCAGTTTATTATATCATGGGAAAATCGATATAAATATCTGGAGTATGAAGAGTTAAATCCTACATTATCCAAACTATTTAGTCAGAGATAAATGTTCGTAGCCAAAAGATTTCTTGAGAAAACTAAGAAGCAAGCAACATTACAATCATTAGTAACAAGTTAGGTAAGAATTATAAAAACTGTACCTTGAATGGTATATGATGGAAAATAGAAAACCTATTAATTATGCTCTCTCAAAATTTTAAGCAAAATTAAATCAATTTATTGTGGGTTTTATGGGGTACAAACAAGGTTTTCGCCTATAAAGTAGGCTTTGATGTAGAAGGTGATGAATTTTACCCTCTCACCTTATTCCACATTCCTGCTTTGTTATAACTGCTTAAGACTACTTTCTAAAGCAAAAAAACGTGCACAACTAGACTTTATTTTAACCCAATGTACATGTTTAGGTGATCATACTCCATTTCATAGTCTTTTAATAATTATTGGATGCATATATTTACGGAATGAAATCTTATTCCCATTGACATAAGATCTTTTCTTTTTTAGAAGCACATACTCTTAGATGCTTGTGCACAAAAGAAAACATGTCAAGCAAAAGATAGGTAGGGGGTTTCCAATATTTTAATTTGATAAAAGATTTTGAGAGCAATTATAATAGCTTGAAAATTCCTATATTTCAATAAGAGTGAAGTTAAGATAACTATAGTCTATAGATGTTTAGCTAACATAATAGACATGCCTCTTTTTTATCATAAACTAGACGTAGTTCTCAAAA
This sequence comes from Platanthera guangdongensis, assembly GCA_039583875.1. Taxonomy (NCBI): domain Eukaryota; kingdom Viridiplantae; phylum Streptophyta; class Magnoliopsida; order Asparagales; family Orchidaceae; genus Platanthera; species Platanthera guangdongensis. The sequence goes on from CM077150.1 coordinate 142,004,443, forward strand.
CAAATCCACTAAAACTAAAATGCACAAGATATTCTTTAAAACTTAAACTCAAAAATTTAGATCTATCTATTTTTGATAAATAAATGACTAGTAAATTAAAAACTGGATAACTATTTATATATCCACTCGAAAAATTATTTCTTGACTTTGGAAAATAGAAAAAAGTAGGGATTTTAAATTTTATTTTCTGATCATTAACTAAGCAAAAATATATATTTTAGTTGGATGTTTTTGTTTTTAAGCAAATATATACATGACTATTGAAGAAAAAAAAATAAGATTATATGCAAAAAAACTTTAGAAAATACTTATATATATAACTGTGGTTTTTAGAATGGAAATACACCACCCATACTTATGTTGCGCATAAGAATGAAGAAAAAAAATACAAAACTGTAAAATACAATAAGATAAAGAGCCTTTCTTGATTGGAGTTCAGGCTGGCCGTAAGAAAAAAAACCTAAATTTTTGGTAAAGCAAATTAGATAAACTACATAACTATGGGGTGCCTTCCACAAGCGCTTTGTTTATTCATCACGTAGCTTGAATTACTTAGTGGGATGATTTATATGTTATGGAGGATGTGGGATTCAATTTGTTTATTTAAAGAGTTCCCCGAAAGATAATGTTTTAAGCGGTGCTCGTTTACTTTAAAAGAGCCTAGTTCGGGGTAAGAAATAAGAATAGTCTTATATGGCCAAACCACTTTAAGAGTAAATGGGCCGGACCATCTGGATTTTAGTTTCCCCGAAAAAGTGTAAGGCCTGAGTTATAAGGAAGAACGAGATCGCCCGGTGAAAATGATTTTAATTGAAAACAAAAACATTTATAGAAATTTTCATAGGCGTTGGCATGACATTCATCAAGTTCATTTTATTGAAATTTTCTTTGTTCGCAGGCTTAGTTCACTTCCAAGTTTAAAAATTTTAGAACCTGGGATGCCCAATGTTCCAATGCTACCGGAAGATGACATGCTTTTAAGTAGAATAAGCGATAAGGCGTGCAACCGATAGCGGTTTTGTATGCCGTACGATAAACACAAACTGCATCGTCAAGTTTAAGCGACCAATCTTTTTGATTCATGGATACAGTTTTCTCAAGAATACGCTTTAGTTCCCTATTAACTACCTCCACTTGGCTGCTCGTTTGTGGGTGATAAGTAGTGGTGAGTTTGTGAGTAACTCCATATTTAAGTAAACCTTTGGCCAACTGGGCATTACAGAAAATATGTTCTACCTACACGTGGCATGCCAAAATGAAAAAATATGTTCTCCAAAAATTTCACGACAACTCTCGTGTCATTGGTGGGGAGAGCTTGGGCTTTTGCCCACCGTGAAACGTAGTCAACCGTAGTAAAATATAATGATTTTTTAGAGATGGAGGTAGATGACCTATAAAATCTATTCCCCACAGATCAAATATTTCATATTCTATAAATAAGTTCTGGGGCATTTCATCCCGACGGGAAATATTACCTGACTGTTGGCAGCTATTGCAGGTGCTTACCAATTTCTGAGCATCTTTAAATAAAGTGGGACAAAAGAAGCCCGCTTCAAGAACTTTCCACGCAGTCCAATTTGCTTGATAATGTCCGCCGGTTTGTCCTTAGTGGCAGTGCCGCAAGATTTTGAAACCTTCCACACCCGAAATACATCTTCAAATCACTTGGTCCACAAAGACACGAAATAAAAATGAGTCTTCCCAAAAATAGTTTTTCAGGTCAGAAAAGGATTTCTTCTTTTTCTGATTTGAAAAACATTTTGGAAGGACTTGAGCTACTAAATAATTAGCCAAGTTTGTGAACCAAGGAGATGTAAGACACCATTTTTTTTCTTTTAAAACCATCGGGGTATTATGCCCAGAACCCCCATTTTGTGGTGACACCGACTCTCGGGAAGGTTGCCACTACAAAATGCCGATCCTGCCGGCCTTTACGATCACCAAAGAGAAATAGAAGTATACACATACTATGGATAAAACTAAGTCCACAATCACATGTAATTTATGTAAAGGAAATCACATCAAGTCCATATATAATAAAAGTACTGAAATAAAACAGTACAAAGAAACATAAACGGGCTCAAGCCTGGTACATCAAATCCTCACTACAACCACTCGCGGAAGCTAAGTAGACTAATCACTGACGGAACCAGTAGCTGGTGCTCCTGTGCTAGACTTGCCCACCTCCATGACCACTGCACTCCGTTGGTGCTGTGTCCCCTGCTGCTGCTCCCTATCTCCCATCCGGAGTCCCTGGAATGTTGTGGTCCGAAAACCATTAGTCAAAAGACTAAGTCCTATCATCCCCTACCCCTCCCCCATGGCTCCTAGGCACCGAGAGGTGAGGAGGAAAAGGAAGCTATGGAGGTGGAGAATAAGCAAAGTAGGTGACGGTAGAACTATTCTAACAGTTAATTATAATGTATATACAACTATGGATGGAAGGTACAAGCTAGAAGTTCTATAATAGTAAGCAGTAAGGTGAATAAGTAGAGTAAAGCAACACAGGTAAGAAAGACATACTAAGAAATAAGTAACCTTAACTTATATGAATGCTCATACAAACTTATAAGTTAAGGGGTCTTCTGTAAATCTCCCATTATATAAAAAGTCCCATACCGATTTATACGTTGGGGTGTCGGTTGTATGCAAGTATGAGTGTAGTAATATATTATGCCATGATTCATGCAAGTGCAACTCACGCACACGACTCTATGCGCATAGACCTTTAGTTCCCCCCCATTTGGGCAGCTAGCTTCACTCCCAGGAACCTCCGTAGTGGCAAACAGAGATACTGGGTTGGGCCCACCACTCTTAGGCGGGTATCCACACTACCAGGCCTAGCCCTTATGTATGCCTCTAGAAGGACACAGCCTAGAGTCACCATGTACTAGTGGTGGCCATATCCAACAGACTTTCTTTGGCTAAGTGTCAACCACACTCGCCGAGTCAACGTATTGACGTCGGTGTGAACGACCTTCCCATACGAAAGACCCACCACCTTATTTATGTATCCAAATCCTTCCGAGCCACCGACTCCCCGGACTATCCCGTCTGTTACATCTACCTTCCGAACCTACCGTTTGGATGTCTAATCAAACTAGCGCAACCAACCTCCCGAGCTACCGGGCTATGTGAATGTGAATCCATAGTTATACTTGTTGCTGTTAAATATTGATTTTACTTACGGTTTAGGTTAGCCAGGACTTCCCAAGGTATTCCCCATGAAGGGCTATCGAGGGCACTAGGAAGTATGATGGGCTGAAGCCCAAAGCTCCCTTTAGCAAGGCACTTACTGTTATTGGTTAATACCCGATCCCCGATCCCTTTTTAATATTACTCTGGGTCTAACCCTAGTGTGTTTTGACTCTTATCTCCGCGGGAAAGACCATCTTTCGTCGAACCCGAGCACCACCTACTCTAGTTATCCCAACATTATTCCCATTGATGAACTCCTTAGTACATGACCTCAACCAATAGTCTAATATCCAACTCTCTGAGTTCATTTTGCAGTTTTACTATGTGTAGACCATCCTAAGCTATATGATGTATATGATAGGAGGTATTCCAAATTTTTTCATCCAAAAGCCCTATAATATTTACTGGGGGTCTACCATGATATATTGAGTCCAAATCCAGAAATTCATGATTTTCTAATTAAATTTGGCATTTAATTAATTTTTCCCAAAATTAATCCATGAGTGATTTGAACATGAGGTACTAGATTTACTTATGGTGTGACCATTACAAAATTATGAACACTGTAGGATAACAAGATATCAGTGAATACCAAATATCATAAACTTTCATATAACATTTTTACCTGTAAATATTTATTCCAAAATAATTCATATAAATAGGGGTATTGAAGGAAGTACCAAATATATTACTCCAAAACTTCCCCAAAATTTAACAGAGCAATATTATAATCATAAAACTTAACTTCCTAAGTTTCATGAATTTCATAATTCAGCAAACAAGGTAAAAGATTATTCTAAGGAAAACCATCATAAGACACTTTATGAAGACACACCCTTGAAATCTCAATTAAACAACATTTAACAATTTTTCGATGCTTCTATATGCCCTAATATGTTCCTTGACTATGAATCACAATTTTCCAGCAAGCTATGGTATTTATTTCCTATTTATCCAGGTAAGGTGCACTAATTTACTTTACAAAGGAGATACTACAAATAAAGCTTCAACCACTCCAAATAAACTACTAGTGCAACCAAATGTCATTTGATTATCAATTACAGAATTTCAAACCATTCTACTATCTATACATCATATTTTCATCATTAACATCAAAAGGGCATTATGGAAGTTACTACTACAAGGATGATCTACAGATCTCTAAAAACCATAAGATAAATACTATAGGTTAATAATGCTATGATATAAACTATACCAAAATATCATCAAGATTCAATGTCATTTGACCCATAAGATAATTTCTAGGGTTAAAAGTCATAAATACTTACTAAGTGGTTTATGTATGGTGCATATGTCTAAGTACCACCATATCCCTTCCTAGGGTATTTCACCACCCTAGGATCTCATGGACTGATCCTCAAGTCCATCCAAGAACATAACCCCCTATGTCCTTCACAAGCCGCCAAAGTTCAACCTTGGGGTTACAATTAGGGTCCAAGGGCAAATCCACCCTAATCCACCCCATAATCCATATGAGGGTGTTAAATGTCATGTCAAATCAGTGGCGCAAATTTCAACCTCTGTTGAGGTGGTTTGGCCACTCAAACCCAAAAGGGGCACTTTTGACCTAGATACCCCTTTTAGGGCAAGACTAGGGTTTGCTTATTTCCAAACCAAATGAACACCAAAAGGGATAAAAATGTATATAGAGCCTTATGATGACCTCAAGGACTACCCACCAAAATTTGGGAGTGTTTGGAGGTCATTAGGTCACCTAATTAAATTACCCTAGGATTATTAAATAATTTCAAAAACTATAGAAAAAGTGCCTCCACAAATTCCCAATTTTGGGCATGACCTTGGTATAGGTTAGAATGACTCCCTGTCCAAATTTCAGATCATTTGGACATATGGTGATGTGGGGGCACACATTTAAGGCTTTGACTTGCCCTAGGTATAGATCCCACCAAAATGAGTGTTGTGGTCAAACACCTTACCCAAATTGGATGAATCTATTTTAAAATAAATAGACCCACAGAGCTACAATTTTGTGCTGATCATTTTCTCTGAAACAACACCTAGACATTTTTAAAATATTTCCTAATAGGACTGATTTATAAGGGCAGAAAATAGTTTTAATATAATATATAAATTTTGATCATGCACAAATCTTTGCATAGATCTGACGGCGCTGGCTCATCTTCTACCTCCAGCCAACAGCCAGGATTCACTCGGCCTAGAGCATCTTCCAGCCGCCATAGCTGGCAATGGTTGGTTTCACTGTTCCGGGCGTGAACAACCACCAAAATGGCCCATGAACTTCCCCTGATTGAATTGGGAGTTAAATCAGCCCCCTTGGAGGTGGAGGGAGGGGCTCTTGGTCTTCCTTGGCCATGAATGGTCTTCCTCCCTTTCTCCCTCCTCCATTAAAGGGCAAATGAAGATTCTTCTCTCTCCTAGTCACCTTGGCCGAAATTAGATGGCAAATCTGATGTTTCTCAGCCCCCATAAACAAATAAGCCACCTTAATTGGGCTTAGCCCAAGTGGATTGGGCTTAAGCTAGCCATTTAGGCTAGTTTGACCCATTTCAATGGTGGAGTTGACCTTGGTCAAAATGACCTTCTTGGTGGACCTCTATGGATCCTTGGTGAACCATTGGCCTCCCCTAAGATCTATGAAGGGTTGGGTAGGGTTGTCTTTGTACTTTGGAGGTCACCTGCCCTTAGGAAGGGTACTTTGACAAAATTAGGATTAAGGTTGACTTAGGTGAACCTAGACTCTTTGGTTGACCCCAATGGGTCCTTGGTGACCCATTGGCCTCCCTCAAGGCTTGGGGAGGTCTAGGTATGGTCAATTGGGCATGTTAGAGTACAATTGCCCTTAGTTAGGGCACCTCGAGATTTTTAGGGCTAAGGTTGACTTGGGTCAACTTAGCCTCTTGTGTTGACCCCAATAGGTCCCTGGTGACCCATTGACCTCATTTTAGGGTTAGGAGGGCATGTGTGGGGTCCTCTTGTTTATGGGAGGGTCAACTGACCGCAAGTAGGCCAATTTGACCCATTTAGGGTTAGTGTGGACTTAGGCCAACTTGGTAACTTTGCCTATCCCCATTGGGTCCTTAGTGACCCTATGGACCACACAAGGGTGTTTAGGGTATTGTGGTGGGGTCATGAAGTCAAGTTGAAGCCCTAAGATCAAACCCTAAGTCTAGTAGTGAGGGTGTGCTATAGGCAGACCAAGGTGATTTTCACCTTGGCCCTTGTTCACTTGGTCCTTTGAGGTTCTTAAGATTTTATCATGACCCAGTCATGAAAAAAACACTCCTAGGGGTCTAGTTGTTTGAGAGATGTTACAAATCCCAATATATAAAAAGAAAATTTCATCCCCGAAATTAAAGTTAAGCCTACGGGGTTTCCATGGAAGTAAAAGTATGTAACATCCCTACGAGTTGAAGGTATACCTGACTCGAAGAGTTCCATGTACGTTTGCTGCATCAAGTCCTGTGGCTCCCAAGTGTGCTCCTTATAACGCCCCCAATTTTTCGATGATTTTATTTGAATGAGCATCGTCATATTTATGACGTCGTGGCGTTACTTTTAACGTCGAGTTGGCGTCGCAATGCGGTTAAGGCATTTTTGCGTCCGTGCGGTCGGATCGGCCGAATTCTTGTTGTAATGGGAAAATTTTGCATTTGCAATTTAAGTTAAGTAATTTTGGACTTGTTCGTCAAGTTTTGTCGCAATACGAGCATTTTTGGAGTCTCGGCGCGCGATTGAAGTTTTGGATTGTTTATGTTCGCCGTATACTTTGAAGATTAATATCTCGTGAATGGCTAGTCGGATTTTGGTTTTTTCTTCGCCGTTGCGTTCGTAGTGTCAGTGTTCTCCTACGGTGTGAATTTCATTTAATTCGGCACACATTTGGGCCTCCATTTTGATCTCGTATTTCTTTGTTCAAAAATATAAAATATGAATATTTTAATATTAAAGCACTACTCAAAAATGTCTTTTACTATTCATTTATATAGTTTAATTTTTTGAATATATTTGCAAAAAAGTTACTGTTCATGCAACGATTTTGTTAAAGCTCTCGAGTATACAGGTGTTTCAGTCGAGTACCTTGGTCTGCCTCTCGAGTGATGGTTTCTTCATACACGAGTGCTGCTTTTTTATGTCTCGAGTAATATTTTCTTTACTCGAGTAATTTTTTCCTTCTTACTCGAGTGATATTTTCTAAGTACTCGAGTTTTGCTCCTCCTACTCGTATTCTGCATCCTTGATCTCGAGTACTAAGTATTAGTACTCGTGTAATGTTATTCTGCTCTCGAGTACTCATGTTCCCTCTCGACTATTTTTTTTATATACTCGAGTGAATGTTCCTGCCTACACGAGTAGTCGTTTTCTACCTCGCGAATACCCGTAAGCTTGCTCTAGTATAGTCCATTGCAGTTTGCGTTCGAGAGCCTTTTTGAGGGTTAAAACAATGTCATATGGAAAAATTGTTAATATGAAATTTATTCGTCTCGACGAGATCTACAACTTTTATGTTGGGCACTTTTCAATTTGAAGTCATCCTAAATGTCTATTTTCGTCTTCCGCGCACCCGCGCTTATATAGCTTTTTTTTAGACAGAAATTTTTATAAACACATATATTTATATATATATATTTATATATCTTTATATATATAAATATATATACATATTAATAATATAGAAAATTTCCATCATCTTCTCCGATCTTTTCCCCCCGAACCAGAGCAGCGTGAGCGTGAGAGAGAAAATATTTTGTGAACCTTCCGGTGGCCGCCGACGGTGCTCCGGTGCTCGAAATCTTCATCCGAACATAGATCCGGAAAACTCTCGCCGAGAGCTACTCCAACGTGGTAATATCTTCCCCGTTTCTTGAGATTTCTCGTTAGGGTTTTTCGGCCCTAACCTCTTTTTCGGCCGTTCTTGTTCTGATTTCAACTTCTCCCGCATCCTTTTGCCCCGATCTGCGACGTGGAGTGATTCGGATGACTTTTCCGGTAAAACCAAGGCAAGTGGTGGTTTACCCTCTTTTCTCCTTGTGCGATTTGACGGTAACGAATGAGTTTTGCCCATTTATATTCTTGCATTTTTTATGTCCTTCCAAGTTATAGCCATATCTAATCTTTCGATTACTTGAATATTTCTAAATCTTGTCTTGTTAACTGAATTTGGTAACTTCATAGAGGTTTGGTAAAATGTTTTTAGTATTGGCTTTAATCGCCTTATTTACCGTTGTTGAAAAACGCGTTAGAGTTTATCTAGGATTGTAAATCGCTCCTAGTGGTTGATTAACCGCGTCTTTAATCTAGAGTGTTGAGTAGAATCCGACATGCCAAGTCTCGAGATTTATGTGTTGTGGTTTATTTGGGTTTCTTGATTACGGGAGTTAGTGGACAAAACCACATCCGTAATGTTTGGTGCCTTTATTAGTACCTTGTGGAAGTCTACCAGGTTTTTGGGCGTATGCGGTGTATAGTGGAGAGTATGCCACTCCCTCGTAGTTAGATGGATTTTATATTCGTGAGGGTGTGTCCAGTTAAGTGACCACCTCACCCGTATTTTTCGGTAGAGTCGACCACAGGTGCCTAATAAAGGTTTTGTACTTTTCCCTTATGATTTATAAATGTTGTCACCTTATAGCCTCATGTGTCTAGTGTACTCTTGTTGTACGTGACGAATCACGTAAGAGTTCTTTTCTGTGGATGCCTTGTTTCTTTTGTACTTTACATCAGTGCTTCTGGTCTTGGTTGGTACCCCTTTTGACCTTTGTTTATTTTGGCTTATTATTTTTCTGCCACCATTTGTACCTTCTTGCTGAGGTGTTCTGCCTTTGGATTGCCTAAGGTTCAGAGTATAGAAGATAGCAGAGCTAGTTTTGCAGTTTCTGGGCAGCAGTGTTGGCCGTTGTTGTTACCTCATCTCAGGGAGGTAGATTGTTGTCTACTTAGTTACTAGTGTAGACTTACTATTCTGTAAGTGGGTTCGTGTTTGTTTGTTGACTCCCACAGAATTGTTATTTTTAGATAATTGCTAGCTGCTTATTTCTCTATTTTTGGATGTGAATTACCTGCTCTCTGGGAGGATTTATGCTAGGAATGCATGTTAGGTATTTTTAAGAATAAAATCTACTACTATTACATCATGCACTACATAATTTAAAAAACTCTAACTTGTTCAATTTAATGACCGTAAAAGCTATCCTTACTACTATTAAAAATTTAGAGTCTTGCATAGCATGAGTTGTCCCTTTGGGGACGTTTATACTCATGTAGGATGTTGGAGTCAATCTAAACAATATTTTTCCACAGCGTATAATTATATTTTGATTCGTGGACTAGATGAACCACTAAGCCGAGGGATACGGCTTTCTACTGTACTTAAACTGATTTTCTTTCCTTAAAATAACTTAAAAAAAATCTTTCTTCATGATTAAGTAGGTGTTTGCCTGAGCGTCCACAGTTATCCCCTGCTGATGTGGCATCATGACGCGCATTTTTTTCTTACTCTGATAAGTTATTTTATGTGGTGAAAATGTGGGTTGTGACAGTTGGTATCATAGCCAGGTTGCTTGACAATTGGTCGGGCAACCTTCCATTGTTAGTGTTAGTTTTTTAGTGACATTTCATACACACACACCGATGTGTCATCAGTACGTCTTAGCCGAAGCATAGTCACTACACTCATAACATGATAAGAAGTATACGAGACATATTATGTAGTATGAGATGCATAATATGTGTTTGTATATGGATCCACCATAGGAGGTAACATGTGATGGTTATGTAGTACGGGATGCATAACCACCATCACATGAGTGCCCATTAGCACGTTTTCTTTTCTCGTTGCATGCGATGTTATGTAGTATTGGATGCATAACATTTCATGTGTACGCCGCTCATAACATGCATTAGGGCCTTTTTAGAATGCATAGCACTACATACATTGCATATCATCGCATAAGCACGCGTGCTAAGTTAAGGTTTACATGATGACACATGTACACACATGATTTTAAATGAGAATAAAGAATACATGCATTCATGTCATAGGCACAAGAGTCAATAGGATGAGAGGGTATCATCCTAAGTAGGACACAACATCATTATAAAATCCTACAGCAAGTTGGAGCGTAATCAAGCGTCTTTTAAGTATGGTCTGAACTAGTCGTGTTGCTTTGTTGTAAGCTAGGATTTTGATGAGTTGTCTGTTTGCTTTTTAGAAATGCCAACAAAGCATCCTGCGACGAGGTAGACCCCCCAGTCGGAGGGTGAGTCATCAGGTACGCAAAGTGATGCGATTATCGAGGGTCTGTGTCAGAGCAACGAGGCTCTATCGAGGCAATTAGTTACGATGCAATTGCAAATTCAGTCTTGGTTGTCTGCCACTCCTGCGCAGCAACCTTTAGTGTAAGAGTCTGCCTTGGGCCAAGTTGTGCCCGATGCCCCTGCTCCTATTGTGCCCCCGATGGCGATACCACCAGAAATGAATTTCATATCACACTTCTAGCGGTTGGGACCTCCCACCTACGACGGGAGTGCCAACTTTATGATTATGGATGATTGGATCATCTCCATCGAGGAGATGTTTTCATATTCCGGAATTCTAGAAGCCCAGAAGGTGATGATTGCAGCCTATCGGTTAAAAGGCCTGACAAAGAGTTGGTGGATTCGGGAAAGGGAGAGTCTGAAGGAAGGTTGTTCTTGGGAATCTTTTAAGAAGATGATGCTGAAGAAGTTTCTACCCTCGGTCGAGCAAGACCGCCTGATGAATAACTTCCTATATCTAAAGCAGAGACAGCTCACCGTGATCAAGTACGAGATTGAGTTTAGCAAACTGAGTAGGTTTACTCATGATTTGGTAACTTCTAAGGATGGTAGAGTGAAGCGTTTCCTGGGAGGACTAAGAAGCGATGTACGGCAATGGGCATGCGCTTATCGAGCTGAAAGTTATGCTGAAGCAGTTGAAGCCGCTTTGACAGTGGAGGCGATCAAAAATGCCAAGAATCGAGGTACGCCGATGAGGAAAAAGAAAAGGAAAGGCGTTGAGGATGGTAGCTCTAGGGCATCTGGCCCTTCTTCGAAGAAGAAAAGTAAGGAAGTGTGTAGCTTCTGTGGTCATCCTGGCCACCCTTACGAAAGGTGTTTTAAGAGGACTGCCACTCTGAAGCAGCAACAGGTACACACCATCCAAGGTGAACGCAAGGGAGAGCTAGTGTGCTCGTACTGTGGAAGGAAGGGTCATGATGTGACTCATTGCTGGATGAAAGAAAGGACTTGCTTCCAGTGTGGGCAAAAGTGACACCAGAAATCTTCGTGCCCCAGGCTCAGTCCCAACTGCAGCCTGCCCCATTTAGAGCTCTGCCGCCGCCACCAAACCTGGAAAAAGGAAAAGGAAAGCTGAACGTGATGGCCAGCGAGGAAGCTCTAACCTCTACACAAGTAATATCAGTGGAGTTTAAGGTGCAGAATAGGTGAGCGCGCGTTCTTTTCAATTCGAGTGCCACCCATTCCATTATAGCCCGGAGATTTGTTTATAAACATCGCCTCAATGTGGATCAATTAAGAGACTCCTTCAATGTCAATCTTCCCTCCGGTGATTGGTGATATCTAGTCAAGGAGTTCTGAGATGCCCTATTTATCTTGGCAATTTTTTGGCCTTTGCGGATCTGATGATTTTAGACCTGGCTGATTTTGATGTGATTTTGGCAATGGACTGGCTATCCAAGTATGATGCGGTCATCTAGTGCAAGGCTAAGAGATTGAATTTCAGGATGGACGATGGCCAACCAATGAGCGTCTATGGATTCCAGGACAGAGTTTCCCCTGTCATTTCTGCGGTACATGCTTGTCGTGCTATAGAGTCTGGTTACGAGGCATTTTTAGTTTCTATTTCCGCTCTGGAAATATCTTATGTTACACCACGTCTTGAGGATGTCTCGGTGGTGCAAGAGTTTCCAGATGTCTTTCCTGATAGTCTTCCAGGACTTCCTCCTGAAAGGGAGATAGAGTTTGTGTTAGACCTCGATCCAGGTACTCGTACTATTGCTAAAGCACTATACCGTATGGCTCCGCGTGAGTTGGATGAGTTGTGTACTCAGCTCGATGAGTTGCTGAGGTGTGGTTTAATTAGACCAAGTTCTTCTCCATGGGGTGCTCCTGTTTTGTTCGTCAAGAAGAAAGATGGATCGATGAGGCTTTGCATCGATTACAGAGAATTGAACAAGGTAATCATTAAGAATAGATATCCCCTGCAAAGGATTGATTATCTGTTCGATCAGTTGCGTGGTAGCTCGGTATTTTCAAAGATCGATCCTCGCTCAGGCTACCACCAGTTGAGGATTCGTGAGGCAGATATTCCAAGATCCGCTTTCCGTTCGCGACATGGACACTCTGAGTTTTTGGTGATGTCTTTTGGTTTAACCAATGCACCCTCTGCTTTCATGGATTTGATGAATAGGGTGTTTAAGGATTTCTTGGACCGATTTGTTATTGTGTTCATAGATGATGTCTTGGTGTATTCCCGCAATGTTGAGGAGCATGCTCAACATTTGTGTTTGGTTTTGTCGATCTTGAGGGGGCATAAGTTATATGCGAAGTTGAGCAAGTGTGAGTTCTGGCTACCTCAAGTATACTTTCTGGGTCATGTTATAAGCAAGGATGGTATTTCTGTACACCCGACCAAGATTTCTACTGTGATGGAATGGGAGAGACCTTCTACACCTAAGGAGATTAGGAGCTTCTAAGTCCTGGATGGTTATTATAGAAGATTCGTGGAAGGGTTTTCGGTGTTGTCTGCTCCTCTAACTAGACTTACTCAGAAGAACACTACATTTATTTGGAGTGATAAGTGTGAAGAAGCCTTCCAAGAGTTGAAGAAGAGATTGTGTGTAATGCCCCGAAACTCAAAAGAGCGACGGAGGACGTTTTGGGCCAGATTTGGAATCTGGCAGGAGGCACACGGCCTGGGACACGGGCGTGTCTCAGGGCGTGTCAGGCTAGAGTCGACGACTTGGCCGCGAAGTCGACTTTTTGCGCTCGACGAAGTGTCGAGACGGGGCACACGACCTGAGATACGGGCGTGTCTCAGGGCGTGTTGAGCCCGTGTCGACAACCGGCCCGGGGTGTCGACATTTTCGCTCGACGATGTGTCGAGACAAGGCACACGACCTAGGACACGGGCGTGTCCAAAGCCATGTCGGGTGGTCGACGAACTTCACTCGACAAAGTGTCGAGACCGTGAACATGGCCTGGAGCCCAGGCGTGTTCGAGTGTACACGGGTTGGGACACGGGTGTAACACCCCCACCTGTCACATGACATATAACGGTGGGTCCGGCCGGGGCCCCACGCCATATAGCACAGACAAGCGAAGGAATCACGTGTGGAAATCAAACTCTACTCGTGTCCTTAACTCATTCCATTCTAGCGCAGCATTTTTCTTTTGTTAACATGAACTCAAACCAGAATGTCCACCCATATATAAATACCACATTTATATAAAAACACCAGGAATGTATACAACTCACACACCCTGGCCTTATGGCCTTACAAGTTCCTCTTTACATAGCAATAAGTTCGTACATCGGCACGCAGGCCGGCCACACATGAAATCCAACCACGATTCTTCACATAGCCTTCAAGGACTAAGAACACCAGGCTAGCCAATCCACTTATTCTTTCCAAACCGCAGCACCTGCAAGTCATCATCCAAGCCAACACAGAAAACAAAGTAACGGTCAGCATTGCTGACCCATTATAACGACCCTACCCCCTACCCGGGACAGTGGTTCCTTCCCTGTATACAATGCTTCCTTTTTCATCAAGCATCAGCAAACATCACCAAATCATATCATAGGATCATTCTCTTTATGCCACTATCTAACAAACACACCACATCACAAACGCTGGAGTCCACCAACGCTCCGTGCACTCAGGGCACCTTCTTGGCGTACCGGAATCCACCGTCGTACACCGCTGTCTCTCGAGGTTTTAACTTGTTGGTTGACCGGCCCTAGTCCACCAGCTCGCAGGCTGGCGACATCCCGCCCAAGCCACTCAGAGGTCCATCCTCACAGCATCACAAACAGAGCAGACCGACCCACACTCCGTGGTGTAGCAAGCCGGGTTTATCTAAGCTCCCCAGGCATTGTCTACCCATCGATCCCCCTCCTAATCCGATCGACCCACACCATGTGGTGCAGCAACCCGGGTTTAACTCGGCTCCCCTAGCATTGCCGCCCATCGATCCCTTCCTTAACTAGATCAACCCACCCTAGTGGTGTAACAGGCCGGGTTTATCACGAGCTCCCCAGGCGTGCTACCAATTGATCATCTCATAACCAGGAGCTTCACCAAAGCCTCCTCACAAGCAGTACATCCATACATTCATCACAACAAAAATCCGTTTTGCACAGCATCAAAGTCACGGAGTCTTCTCCGGTTTACCCATGAACATCACCAATCCAAACTACCGGTCCAGATGGGCTTCACACAGCATGCCTACGCCGTACTTCATAATTCCGGCTCTAGATGCAGACTCAACAAAGGAATCACTTCCGCGATCCACCTCTTGGCGGAGGATTCCAAGCACATGTATAGAGAAAGGACTTCGATGTCCAAGAAGGAGATCGTTACCCTTGAAGATCGCTTCGGCGCCATGAAGTAGCCGGATGGAAATCACCGCCTCGGCTCTGCCTTCACGAATCCGCTCTCGGATCTTCGTTCCGCACTCCGCAGCTCCTACAGCAGCTGGAAGACTCCTCCCTTCTCTCTCCCTTAGGCCTTTCTTCTTTCTCCCTTGGAATAGACATGAATAAGAAGAAGGAGAAGAAGATAAGAGCATATATCTTCAAATTCTCGGCCTTCCCAACACCTGGACAAAGCCCAGCCACTGGATCCAGGAAGAGGGAAACAAACGGCTCAGATCTGGCCAGAAAACCCTGAACACGGCCTGACACGCCCTGTGACACGCCCGTGTCACAGGCCGTGTCCCCCTAAGCGGCAGACAACCGACTCAATCCAACCAGTACACGCCCGTGTGACACGCCCGTGTCACGGCCGTGTACCCGACACGCCCTCAGACACGCCCGTGTCTGTGGCCGTGTTCCTCAACAGAAATAATCCCAAATCAACCCGAGACTTCACACGGCCTGGCACACGGCTTGGCACACGCCCGTGTTCATGGCCGTGTGCACCAGGACACGCCCGTGTCCCGCAAACACGCCCTAACCCGAGACGTCGAGCTGAATTTGACGCCCACTGACACGCCCTGTGACACGCCCGTGTCACAGGCCGTGTCCTCACTGGACCCGATACTCGACGATCGTCGCGTAACACTCGTCGAGCATGTCGACACGGCATCCGACACGGCCGTGTCCTGGGCCGTGTGCCCCCTCTCGACGATGTCGAGCAAAAATCGTCGACACCAAGTCCAATCGTCGACACAACCTCGACACGCCCTGCGACACGCCCGTGTCGCAGGCCGTGTCAGCTGACACGCCCTGGGACACGCCCGTGTCCCAGGCCGTGTCACCCATGCCTGAACCCGATTTTGCTCAAAATGATTCTCTTGACTTTGGGGTGTTACAATCCTCCCCCCCTTCAAATAATTTCGTCCTCGAAATTTGACTCCACACAGCCAATTAGTCACAACATTCTCAAAGCTTACACCGCAAGCCTCCGCACACACTAACAAACAGACAACACAACAAACATCCCTAGCTTCCACTTGTGCACATTCAACCACATAAGACCTCAAACAAAACGACAGAATTGATTGATTTCGGCACAATCACAAGTATCAACATCATTTACATCAGCCAAAAGTGCTGTACATCAGTTATGATTCATCAAAACATAGTTTACAAAACATGCATAACATCGACATGCTTCACATCAGTTCACTTCCTCTCAGCCTCCCGATTTTGAAATTCGCGATTGAATGATAAATGAACCGCTCGAGGCTGAATTTCACCAACTAAGCTTTGCGGCTCTTGCACTTCCATCGCATGCAAGCGAGGTTGCGTCCGGGGTGCAGATGATTCAGCCACTGCTTTCCCTTTTTCTTCATATGACGCACCTGTCTTTTTCTCACTCCCTGGAGGGACATTCCAACAGAATTTTGCGATGTGTCCTTACTGTCCACATTTATAACATATACGTGTATCCACACGTCCTGGCCCATACGTCGCCCCCGAAGAAACAGTCGACGGAGCTACGTCCACCGGCCTAAATCTTTTCTTCTCTTGTCGTCGAAACTCCGATTGATCCAATGGTGACAATTTAAACTCTGACTTTTCCCTTGCCAGTCTCTTATTCTCTCGTACTCGCTTCATATCCTTCTCCAATGAACGAGCTGTATCGACCAACGCTTGGAAGCCTTGGCTCACCGAACTCGAAAGTGCCAACCTCAATTCATCCCGTAAGCCTTCATAAAAACGATTTGTCTTTCGCGCTTCCTCCGCAAAGGTCGATCCCGCATATCTCCCCAATTTTGTAAACTCATGCAGGTAGGTATCAATATCTTGCTCACCCTGCACCAAGCGGAGAAACTCATTTTCCATCGCAATCCTCTGCGACACTGGCACATACTTGGCTAAAAATATTTGGGAGAATTCCTCCATTGAAATCTCCGTTAAACCTCGACCTGCCAAGTGATGTACTTCAATCTCATCCCACCACAATCTCGCATCTCCTTCCAACATAAAAGTGGCCAACATCACTTTCTGCTCCTCGACCGTCCTGATTGCGGTTAGGATCCTTTTTACTCTTGCCAACCAATCTTCTGCCTGCGTTGGTGAAAGCGTTCCACCAAACATAGGTGGGTGAAAGTGCATAAAACGTGACAAGGCATCGTCACTTGCTTGCGCTTCCACCACCTCGGCAGCATGCTCTTGCCTTCCACCAGGTCTTGCCTGTCCAGTTGGTTGTGCTTGTAACACTGCAAGCACTGTCTCCGCTACCACCCGTATGGCCTCTGCCGAGGGAGGCATCGGCGCTTCCACGGGTGCTGCACTCTCATCCGACCGCTGGGGCTCAGACGGCCCAGCTCCATCCCTCGCCACCTATCAATGTACAGAACACCATTAAATTCTTCCAAATCATAACGGCACTGGTACATTGACTACACACGCACGCACATCATGTGCATGACATACATTCCTAGTGGACATTCATGAGTTCATTTATGTTCTCTCCTCCCAAACAATCTCAACCTGGCTCTGATACCACTTTGTAACGCCCCCACCTGTCACATGACATATAACGGTGGGTCCGGCCGGGGCCCCACGCCATATAGCACAGACAAGCGAAGGAATCACGTGTGGAAATCAAACTCTACTCGTGTCCTTAACTCATTCCATTCTAGCGCAGCATTTTTCTTTTGTTAACATGAACTCAAACCAGAATGTCCACCCATATATAAATACCACATTTATATAAAAACACCAGGAATGTATACAACTCACACACCCTGGCCTTATGGCCTTACAAGTTCCTCTTTACATAGCAATAAGTTCGTACATCGGCACGCAGGCCGACCACACATGAAATCCAACCACGATTCTTCACATAGCCTTCAAGGACTAAGAACACCAGGCTAGCCAATCCACTTATTCTTTCCAAACCGCAGCACCTGCAAGTCATCATCCAAGCCAACACAGAAAACAAAGTAACGGTCAGCATTGCTGACCCATTATAACGACCCTACCCCCTACCCGGGGCAGTGGTTCCTTCCCTGTATACAGTGCTTCCTTTTTCATCAAGCATTAGCAAACATCACCAAATCATATCATAGGATCATTCTCTTTATGCCACTATCTAACAAACACACCACATCACAAACGCTGGAGTCCACCAACGCTCCGTGCACTCAGGGCACCTTCTTGGCGTACCGGAATCCACCGTCGTACACTGCTGTCTCTCGAGGTTTTAACTTGTTGGTTGACCGGCCCTAGTCCACCAACTCGCAGGCTGGCGACATCCCGCCCAAGCCACTCAGAGGTCCATCCTCACAGCATCACAAACAGAGCAGACCGACCCACACTCCGTGGTGTAGCAAGCCGGGTTTATCTAAGCTCCCCAGGCATTGTCTACCCATCGATCCCCCTCCTAATCCGATCGACCCACACCATGTGGTGCAGCAACCCGGGTTTAACTCGGCTCCCCTAGCATTGCCGCCCATCGATCCCTTCCTTAACTAGATCAACCCACCCTAGTGGTGTAACAGGCCGGGTTTATCACGAGCTCCCCAGGCGTGCTACCAATTGATCATCTCATAACCAGGAGCTTCACCAAAGCCTCCTCACAAGCAGTACATCCATACATTCATCACAACAAAAATCCGTTTTGCACAGCATCAAAGTCACGGAGTCTTCTCCGGTTTACCCATGAACATCACCAATCCAGACTACCGGTCCAGATGGGCTTCACACAGCATGCCTACGCCGTACTTCATAATTCCGGCTCTAGATGCAGACTCAACAAAGGAATCACTTCCGCGATCCACCTCTTGGTGGAGGATTCCAAGCACATGTATAGAGAAAGGACTTCGATGTCCAAGAAGGAGATCGTTACCCTTGAAGATCGCTTCGGCGCCATGAAGTAGCCGGATGGAAATCACCGCCTCGGCTCTGCCTTCACGAATCCGCTCTCGGATCTTCGTTCCGCACTCCGCAGCTCCTACAGCAGCTGGAAGACTCCTCCCTTCTCTCTCCCTTAGGCCTTTCTTCTTTCTCCCTTGGAATAGACATGAATAAGAAGAAGGAGAAGAAGATAAGAGCATATATCTTCAAATTCTCGGCCTTCCCAACACCTGGACAAAGCCCAGCCACTGGATCCAGGAAGAGGGAAACAAACGGCTCAGATCTGGCCAGAAAACCCTGAACACGGCCTGACACGCCCTGTGACACGCCCGTGTCACAGGCCGTGTCCCCCTAAGCGGCAGACAACCGACTCAATCCAACCAGTATACGCCCGTGTGACACGCCCGTGTCACGGCCGTGTACCCGACACGCCCTCAGACACGCCCGTGTCTGTGGCCGTGTTCCTCAACAGAAATAATCCCAAATCAACCCGAGACTTCACACGGCCTGGCACACGGCTTGGCACACGCCCGTGTTCATGGCCGTGTGCACCAGGACACGCCCGTGTCCCGCAAACACGCCCTAACCCGAGACGTCGAGCTGAATTTGACGCCCACTGACACGCCCTGTGACACGCCCATGTCACAGGCCGTGTCCTCACTGGACCCGATACTCGACGATCGTCGCGTAACACTCGTCGAGCATGTCGACACGGCATCCGACACGGCCGTGTCCTGGGCCGTGTGCCCCCTCTCGACGATGTCGAGCAAAAATCGTCGACACCAAGTCCAATCGTCGACACAACCTCGACACGCCCTGCGACACGCCCGTGTCGCAGGCCGTGTCAGCTGACACGCCCTGGGACACGCCCGTGTCCCAGGCCGTGTCACCCATGCCTGAACCCGATTTTGCTCAAAATGATTCTCTTGACTTTGGGGTGTTACAACGGGCGTGTCCAAGAACCCGTGTGAGTCTCGGGTTGTTTTCAGGTTGTATCTATGGGGGCACACGACCGACCACATGGCCGTGTCAGTTGGAACACGGGCATGTCAGGTAGAACACGGGCGTGTCAGATGCCCGTGTGTTGTTCCAGGCGCGTTGATTTTGATGGCGAATGAGGGACACGACCCTGGACACGGGCGTGTGCCAGGCCGTGTTCGGTCCAGATTGTACATTTTAGGCCCGAATCAAGGCCGTTCGTTTCTTTAATTTGGGATCCGACGGTTGGGGGTTGCTCCTACTGGGATATACCCGGGATTGGGCCTTTGAAACCCTCACTTTTACTTGAGTGGTTCTCTTTCTAAGTCAAGAGAGAGGTGAGAGCAAAGGAGGAGGAAGAAGCTAGATCCGGCCATTGGAGGAGCTTCGAAGCTCCAAATCGCGAGCCGACTTCGGATCCACGAAGGCGAAGAGAGTGCGTTGCTTTTCATCCACTTACATTTCCATGGTGCCGAGGAATAACGCTAGGGTAACGATTCTCTTCTTCAGCATGTGAAGCTCTCCTTCTTTGCATAGGAAGCCCACTCTCGCGAGTTTGCGGTGAGTTGGAGGAGTTCCTTCGGGTAGATATGTAAAGTCCCCATTGTGTAGAGTCCGTAAGCGAGAACGGACATAGGCATGATGTGTGAAGCCTACCCGGACATGTTGGTCTGGATCGGTGATGTTGCATTGCATAAATGCCGGAGAAGACTCCGCGCGATTGTTTGTTTTTCGGGATTTCTACGTGGTAGATTGCAATAGGGAGCCTTGGGGATTAACCCAAAGGTGTACCCGAAAAACTGGGCGGATGCATGATCTTGCCAACTTGGAGGCCTGAGAGCCAACATGAACTTAACCGAGTTATGTGAATTATGTGACGGAAATGGGACTCGGGAGAAGTTTGACCTGCGCATATGGCTTAAATTGTCGTTGCGATGTGAGCACGGGTTAGATGGAACCATACCCATTTCTATGTTGTTCGGTTAGAGCCGTTGGCATAGATGAGGGTCTTCGGCGGTCTATGGATTAAATTGTCGTGACCCATGCCGGGAAGACAAATTGCTCATATGTTTGGCCGTCAAAGTGGCGGTGGTGAGTCCGGAATGTCTATGGCTTAAATTGACGTGACATTGGCCGGTTCACCGAGAATGTGCCCTAAGTGCACGGAGTGTGTGGCCGTGTGAGCCTATGCCTGTGATGAAATGAATATTGATATATTGTTCGCTTATGTTAATAAAATGCAGGGAAGGAGCATCGCCGCCCCAAGTTGGGGGCGGGATCGTTATAATTTGGTCAGCATTGCTGACCGTTGCTTTGTTTGACACCGTGCGGTGGTTTTGTTGCTTGCAGGTGCTGCTGGACCAAGCGGTCAATAGCGGGCTAAAGCCCAAATTGCGAAGCCGGCCCTCGAAGGCCTAATTGGAGTGTTTACTGCTTTTATTCATGTATGACCGGCCTGCGTGCCGTGGTTTGTAAAACATGTAATTTGAAGTAAACCATTTTGTAAGGCCTTAAGGCTTGTACTTGTGTATGTACTACATTCCTATTTTGTGTTTAGTGGACATTCATGCTTTTGTGTTGGGTTCTTAATTGCAACTTATAAATTGCTTCCGCTAGAATACTCTGTGTAGGACGTTGGATTAGTTGGATGGTTTCCATGAGTAACCACTCGGTCTATCTGTGGTATATGGCGTCGGTCCCCGGCCGGACCTACTGCTATATGCTATGCGACGGATAGGGGGTGTTACATTGTGTACTACAATAATTTTATCCTTGCCTACTGAAGGAGTTGAGTATGCTGTGTATGTTGATGCATCACACATCAGACTTGGTTGTGTTTTAATGCGAGATGGTAAGGTGATCGCGTATGGATCGCGGTAACTAAAGATTCATGAGAGAAACTATCCTACGCACAATTTGGAGATTGCTGCCGTAATTTATGCGCTGAAGCTGTTGCGACACCTATTGTATGGCACGCTGTGAAAGATCTATACGGACCATAAGAGTTTGAAGTATGTCATCACTCAGAAGGAACTAAATCTGCGCCAGCGTCGGTGGTAAGAATATATGGCTGATTATGAAGTGGAAATTCTTTATCATCCAGGAAAGGCTAATGTAGTAGCCGATGCTTTGAGTAGAAAGACCGCTAAAATTTTTAATCTGTCGGTACAGTCTTTGGTAGAAGAATTCTTGTTGATGGATATTGAGGTTGGGAGTCGAACTGTGCCGGCTAGTTTGGAAGAAGAAGAACCCTCTTGGATTTCCCTTACTCGAGCACATCAGAATGATGATCCTAATTTGTTGTACCTGTGGAATAGAACTATGAAGGGAGAGCTACCAGATTTCTCCTTGGATGAGTTGGATACCTTAAGGTATCGGGGTAGATTTTGCGTCCCCACCTTTGGTGATGTTCGAGCTAAGAACTATACTAAAGCTCATGGTTCCAGTGTAGCCTACCACCCTGGTTCCACTAAGATGTATAAAGATCTAAAGCAAATTATTTGCTGGTCGAGGAAGAAGAATGATGTCGCGAAGTTTGTATCGGAATGCTATACGTGTCAGCGTGTTAAGGCTGATCATAGAAGGTCTGGTGGTAAGTTGACACAGCTTGATATTCCTGGTTAGAAATGGGAGAGTATTTCAATGGATTTCATCACCGGTTTACCAAAATCTCCCCGTGGGCACGACTCTGTTTGAGTGATAGTCGACAGATTGACAAAGTGTGCTCACTTTGTTCCGTTTAAGATTGGGTATTTGATGAAGAAGATAGCTGAGCTATATCTTAAAGAGGTCATCAGGTTACATGGAGTGCCTGTTAGCATTGTATCAGATCGAGAATCCAGATTTACGTCTCACCTTTGGAAGAGTTTACAAGAGGGTTTGGTTACCGATTTAAGGTATTCCACCACCTATCATCCACAGACGAATGGTCAGATGGAAAGTGTAAATTAGATCGTAGAAGATATGATCAGGTATTATATTTTGGATCATGGTGGTGCTTGGGATGAGTGTCTCAGACTCATGGAGTTTGCATACAGTAATAGAAATCAAGAGAGTCTGCAGATGACCCCATTTGAGGCCCTATATGGGAGGTGTTGTAGAACTACTTTGTTTTGTGCTGAAGTTGGTGAGGGGTCGTTGCTAGGTCCGGAAGCCCTTGAAAAGATGAGTTGTGCCGTGACTCATATTCGAGAGAAGCCCCGTGTGTCTCAAGAGCGCTATGAGAAGTATGCTAATCAACGAAGGGTTGATCTGGAGTTTGCCATTTGGTGACTTTGTTTTTCTGAAGGTTTCTATGATGTCTGGCGTTAAAAGGTTTGGATGGAACCACAAGTTAGACCACCGGTATGTGGGACCTTTCCAGATTCTTGAGCTCATTGGAGTGTCAGCCTATAGGATGGAGTTGCCTGCTACCTTCTCTGTTGTCCATGATTTGTTCCATGTGATTCAGTTGAGGAAGTGTGTTCCTAATGATCGTCAAGTCCTCGACTCGATGCCCCAGATTCAACCCAACCTTAAGTATGTGGAAGAACCTATTCATATTCTGAATTCTCAAGAGCGTGTGTTGCGAAAAAAGACCATCCCCATGGTCAAGATTCTTTGGAGAAATCAAGGCGTTGAGAGCACAAAGTGGAAATTGGAATCGGCTATGAGGGAATCTCATCTGCACCTCTTCTCTTAGTTTCGGGTATGTCTTTATGTTTTCAGTCATGTTTGATTTTTATCGTTTTGGTTTGGTCTTGGAGTTGTATTAAGTTTCGGGACGAAACTTTTTTTTAGGGGGAGTGACTGTAACGCCCCCGATTTTTCGACGATTTTATTTGAATGGGCATCATCATATTTATGACGCCGTGGCATTACTTTTAACGTCGAGTTGACGACGTAATGCCGTTAAGGCATTTTCGCGTCCGTGCGGTCGAGTCGGCCAAATTCTTGTTGTAATGAGAAAATTTTGCATTTGGAATTTAAGTTAAGTAATTTTGGACTTGCTCGTCAAGTTTCGTCGCAATCCGAGCATTTTTGGAGTCTCGGCGCGCGAATAAAGTTTTGGATTGTTTATGTTCGCCGTATACTTTGAAGATTAATATCTCGGGAATGACTCGTTGGATTTTGGTTTTTTCTTCGCCGTTGCGTTCATAGCTTCAGTGTTCGCCTACGATGCGAATTTAATTTAATTCGGCACGCGTTTGGGCCTCCGTTTTGATCTCGTATTTCTTTGTTCAAAAATATAAAATATGAATATTTTAATATTAAAGCACTATTCAAAAATGTCTTTTACTATTCATTTATATATTTTAATTTTTTGGATATATTTGCAAAAAAGTTACTGTTCGTGCAACGTTTTTGTTAAAGCTCTCGAGTATACAGGGGTTTCACTCGAGTACGTTGGTCTGCCTCTCGAGTGATGGTTTCTTCATACACGAGTGCTGCTTTTTTATGTCTCGAGTAATATTTTCTTTACTCGAGTGATTTTTTCCTTCTTACTCGAGTGATATTTTCTAAGTACTCGAGTTCTGCTCCACCTACTTGTGTTCTGCATCCTTGATCTCAAGTACTAAGTATTAGTACTCGAGTAATGTTATTCTGCTCTCGAGTACTCAGGTTCCCTCTCGAGTATTTTTTTTATATACTCGAGTGACTGTTCCTGCCTACACGAGTTGTCGTTTTCTACCTCTCGAGTACCTGTAAGCTTGTTGAAAGAAATTGTACCTAATCACCTAGAGGAGGGGGGGGGGGGTGAATAGGTGACCTTAATCTTTTTAAACTTTTAGGCAGAATTAATCACAACATTCACAGAACTTTAAACAGCATACACAGAATCAGACACACACAGAATACACACAGTTTTATAGTGGTTTCCCAAGGTTTGGGTACATCCACTTTCCCCCTTCGCCTATCTAGTAGTGTACTAGATTCAGCCCAACTTCTCCACTATTCCTCAGATCCTCAGATCTTACACTCAGAACCCCAAACAGGTTCCTACAACTCAGGCTCAAAGCCCTACCACTCAGTCTTTACGAAGACCTACACTCAGCCTTCAACAAGGCCTACACTCAGCACTCAACAAGGCCTACACTCAGAGAAATGAATCGCCTACACTCAGGCACACAGGCCCTATCACTCAGCCTTTATAATTTCAGGCTTACAACTCAGATCCCTTAGGATCCTACAAGAGATCAAAATTACAATGTATATACCCACAACTCAGAATAATAGAGAAGAGTTGACAGGTTTCTTGATGAGTTCTTGAAAGAACTTTGCTGAGATCAACCTCCCTTGGCTTCCTTCAAAGCTTCTTGAATTTAGAACGCAGTAGGGTTGAGTCTCTATGCATATGATCTTCAATCACTGCTGACTTAAGAATCAGATCTCAATCTGAAACTTTCTTCACAGCCTGGTTCAACAGCTGTCTTCTTAGAAGGAGCTCTCTCTCTCCAACTTCTTAGATCTTCTGATCACTTCAATTGATTGTTGCTGATCATCTTCTAATTGCTGACAGAATAAGCCTTTATATAGCCTTTCTTCATGGTGACCGGCTGATCCGGTTTCTAACAACTTTCTGACAGCTCTGATAGTTACAGTAGACCGGCTGGAATGACAGCTGTCAAGTCATCCAGTCACTTCTTGAATTCTCTCTAACTGTCTGAAAGTGTCGAGACAGTCAGTCTTTAAGTGTCGACACTAATAGACCAAGTGTCGACACAAGTAGGCTAAGTGTCGACACTAGTCTTCATGGTGTCGACACAACTCCTTGTGTTGTAGAAATTACTTCTCGACACTGCTTCTTCAACATGTGTCGACACTGATCCTGTGTGTCGACACAAGTCCTTCTTATTTGATACTTAGTTGATTTCTTGTAAGTGTCGACACAACTCCTTTGTGTCGACACATCTTCTTGTGTTGATACTTGCTAAGTGTCGACACATCTCCTTGGTGTCGACACATGCCTTCTATGTTGATACTTTTGCTGAGTGTCGACACAGCTCCTTGTGTCGACACATTCTTCTTGTGTTGAGACTTTGGCTGAGTGTCGACACATCTCCTTTGTGTCTACACTTGTACTTAGAGTTTGTTGAAATTTGCTGAGTGTCGACACAGCCTCCTAGTGTCGACACTTGTACTTGAACTCTGTTGAAGTTTGCTGAGTGTCGACACAGCCTCCTAGTGTCGACACTTGTACTTGAACTTTGTTGAAGTTTTGCTGAGTGTCGACACAGCCTCCTAGTGTCGACACTTGTTGATGTCGACAAAGTTCCTCTGGGTGTCGACACTGCTTTTAAGTGTCGACACAGCTTCTATGGACATTTCTTCATTGAGTGTCGACACAGCCTGTATGTGTCGAAACTTTCCTTCTGGTGTCGACTCTGCATTCCTGGTGTCGACACAATTACTCCAAGTGTCGACACAGCTTCTCTGGGTGTCGACACAAGCCTTCTTAAGTGTCGAAACTTTTCTTCTAGGTGTCGACACATGGACTTAGAAACTTTTAAGCTTTCCCTGCAATTACTTAACCTGCACAAGGTAACTCAAAATACATCAAATACACCTTGATGTATATCATTGAGTGGGGTGAGGCTTCTTCAAATCAGGTACATTTTTTCAATGTACCCAACAATCTCCCCTTATTTGGAGAAGTCATAACCCTTAGTCAATGATATACACCATACATAACAAATTCACAGTATGATGTAAAACAATATTAAATGACAGGGTAAGTACATAAACATGTATAAACAAAACATGTATACACAAATATCTCAGAACAGTAATGTAATAGATTTAACATATATCACATTGTTCTAACAACTTCAACATTTTCATTATTCAAAAGTTTACAGAAAGATGAATACAACTGATTACACATAGTAAACTTAAGAAAAATTCTATCCTATTGCTGCTCAGGCTCCTTGATCACAATGCCCTTTCCTGATTGTATCTTTGCTTGGACTGGGGTTTCAGCATCTTCAGCAGCAGCAGGCTTCTTCCCTTTAAGATCTTTCTTTTTCAATTCTTCAGCCTTGATCTTCTGCCTTTCAAAATAATGATAAGGCTTTGGGAAGTACTTGCTAGGCTCCTGTGCAGTAGGAGGTAGCTTTCCCATCTTAGCCTTTCTTCTATATTGAAAAATTGCCTCTTGCCTGTTCTCATGCTTCCTCCACTCCAGTTCAGAATATCACTTGTTTCTATCATGGATATTGTCCTTAGCAGCCTTCCATGCAGTCAAGATGATATTCCTGGAAGTGGGGCTCCATTGTTCAAAATCAGGACTAAGTTCAGCTTGCTCTCTGAATCTTTTCTTAGACAATTGAGTCTCTTGTTCCTTCAGCAAAGCCTCTTGTTCTTTCAGTATTGCCTCTGGCACTGGCTGAACTACTTTCTCAATGATGACATTCTGATTTCCCTCAGGAGGGCTATACATTGTCTGTATATCTTGATGTATCATATCAAAGTCTGGTGGAGGGTATATTACTTGAGCCACTTCAGCTTGCTCCCCTCCAAGATATGCGGGATTAATTCCAGACTCTGCAACATTGTCATCATCACATAATGGAGGATATCTAAGGGTGTCTCTGATGGAATTTGAAATCCACTTTGCATGATCAGAGCCTGCTTTGACTAACACCCTCTCCCCCTTTATGACGTCTCTTTCAATGTGATCGCTCAGATCATCTTTCTGAAATCTTATCTGTGCATTTAGGTAATTTACTCCATCTTTGTAGAAAGGTTTCAACCTTTGGAGCTTTTCAGTTATTAACTTCTGGGAATCCTGAAGTGCAGAAGTAACAGCAGTGATACCTTCTTGTAAGGCTTTATCAAATTGTGCCTTGGCTGTAGTCATGGCTGTAGTATGGGCAGAAGCTATATTCTTCATTTCTGTGACTATTACATTATGAGAAGCTGTTAAATTATCATTCATTCTCAGCTGATTCTCCAGGACATAGCCTTGCTTCACTGTAATATCATCCACTTGTGTTTTGATCTTCTCCTGATGAGTGGCCAGATTGACTACTGCATTTCCTCCCTTATGGAAGCAGTCAGTCATTTCTTTCTTGTTCAGATTCATTTCAAATCTGATTGACTTGATGTCTTGCTCCAGATCAAATTGCAATGACTTATGCCCTTCATCTATATACTTTTCTATAGCTTGT
The DNA here is from genome assembly GCA_039583875.1 of Platanthera guangdongensis. NCBI lineage: Eukaryota > Viridiplantae > Streptophyta > Magnoliopsida > Asparagales > Orchidaceae > Platanthera > Platanthera guangdongensis. The sequence goes on from CM077150.1 coordinate 142,032,340, forward strand.
CTTTGCTCATCCATCTTTATCTACAATGCTACCATCAGTGAACTATAGTCAGTAGATGGTGCAGGCTGTGGAGCAATTGTTTGTAGTGCCTTTTTATATGTCTGGCTCCTCCTCTTGAAGACTTGAAATTTCCTCTTCTTGGCTCTTGCAGCCTCTTCATCCTCTGAAGCAGATGTGCTGGCTATTTCAACTCTTTCCTTTGGGCTAGGAGGTAAATCCTTCCTAGGTAACTCCTCAGCATGCTGTTGCATCGCAGGTTCTTGTCTTGCTGTCTCTTCTTGAGATCTAACTTGCTCCCCCTCAATAATTACTTTCTCCCCCTCAGCAGCAGCTTTTTCTCTCTCAAAGTCAGTTTGGAGAAGGTCTGAGAACAGTTCTTCTAAAGTAAATTCCGGTTGAGGATGTGGTGGAGAATCTCTTATATCATCAACCACTTGATCAGCAACAGATGTGTCTTCCATGACAACATCCTGAGGTTGACTAAGAATCTGAGGTTGCTGATTAACATCCGATAATGTGTCAGTCATAACTTCATTCTCAATAGGGAAATCTAATTGGTTGATTTCAGTTATTACCTCAAGTATAGTTTGAGTAGCTTGTTCACTCTCTAGTGGAGTTGGCTCTTCCACAAGTAGAGGCTCCTCCTGGATTGAATCCTAGTGAATTGGGCTAGCTTGTGGTAGCTCCCCCTGCCTTCCTGCATCTTCTTGTCTAGCTGGAGACTGTCCAACATTTCTTTCTTGTTCATCATCAGAACTAAATACTACTTGCTCTTCAGAGCTGCTTGGGGATTCTTGAGCCACTAGGGCTGTCTTCTTCTTCTTCTTCAGGGGTGTGTCCTTTACTGGAGTTGGCATTTCCTTGGTCAATACTCTGTCCCACCTAGAGAAGATTCTCATATCCATCTTCCTCATGTGGTTAATCTTTGAACCTGCAGCTTGGTTCATTACATCTGGAATACTTCCAGCAAGGTAAAGACTCAGAATTCTACCCAAATTGAGCTTCTTCATACTCTCTTTTATCTTCTCAAACACAACTGCAGACCAATCAGTTTCTAGTTTGAAGATAATTCTTGTCGTTAGACTAAACATATGAGCTGATATTCTGTCATGCCCTCCAGGCTTGCTCAGTATGAACTTGCCCACAATCTCAGATAGAAACTTGTCTTGCATGTTCATTCCTTTTCTGTTGAATACAGATCCTATCTTTAGGTTTGAGTCCAAACCACACCATGCCAATGCTTCTCTAGTCTTAGAAGCAGAAACATCTTCCTCTTCCTTTGTCCTTGGTAGCTGAAGTACCTTCCTCAGACTCTTCTGTATGACCTTGACCTTGGTTCCATGAACTCTGGATTTAATCTTAAATCCAGATTCATCTAGAGTTGCTCCATTCAGAAATTCCAGGACCTCCTTCTTCCATATCTTGATCAGTTCTGAAATAAGAAATTCTAACCCAGTCTCTGCTATTAGGGTTATCACGCCTTTGATCTCAGGTTCCGCGTCATCAAAAGCGTGCCGCACGAGTTCATATCCTTCATTCACATTCTCTTCTAGCTTGGGCGCCATTAGGGTTTGAAGAAATTTGAATTTAGAGAAGAGAGATGCCGACACACAATTTTGGTCTCGAAACTTTGGTGAACGTGTCGACAAACAATGGCAAAAACCTATTTATACCTTTCTAGAATCGAAGATGAAAGGGCGCCTCAAAATACTTAAATTGTGTCGACACTGTTGAAAAGTGTCGACACTGACTTATAATGTCTCGACAATTATGTGTCGACACAGATATAGTCGACAGAAAATATGTGTCGACACTTGTTTATGTGTCGACACCACTTAGCTCGACACTTAGTCGAGACTTTACTAGACTAATTCTGTGTGAATCTTAAGTGTCGACACCACCTTAGATGTGTCGACACCTACCCTGTATGTGTCGACACTAATTCTCTGAAGTGTCGACACAGACTTCCTAGATGTGTCGACGCCATTTCTCTGAAATGTCGACACCACTTCTATGTGTCGACACAGACAACTCTGTGTGTCGACACCTTTTTACTTAGCCAATTTTTTTTGTAAACTATTCTAAGTTTATCATTCCTAATTCAATTTTGAATTTATTGAATTTGGTTTCATCTAAGGGCTTAGTATACATGTCTGCTAGCTGATTATCTTTATTAATATACTCTAGTGAAATATTTCCTTTTTCCACATGTTCTCTTAGAAAATGGTATTTTATTTCTATGTGCTTAGTCCTACTATGAGAGACAGGATTATTTGCAATAGAAATGACACTAGTAGAATCACAAAATAGAGGTGTTCTACTTACTTGAATACCATAATCTTCAAGCTGATGTTGTATCCACAGAAGTTGTGCACGGCAACTTCCTGCAGCCACAAACTCTGATTCTGCTGTGGAGATAGCCACACTTGTTTGTTTCTTGCTACTCCATGATATCAGCCTTCCACCTAGGAATTGACAGGTACCTGTTGTACTCTTCCTATCTTCCTTGCAGCCTGCAAAATCTGATGGTTGTTCCACATAGACTTCTTCCTTCAGATTTCCATTCAGAAAAGCTGACTTAACATCCATTTGGTATACTTTAAACCCTTGATAGGTTGCATAGGCCAAGAACATCCTTATTGCCTCCAGTCTGGCTACTGGAGTAAAGGTTTGATCAAAGTCAATACCTTCTTCCTGCCTATATCCCTTAGCAACCAGTCTAGCTTTGTTCTTCACAATAACTCCATATTCATCCATCTTGTTCCTAAAGATCCACTTAGTTCCTATAATGTTGTGGTCCTTGGGTTTAGGAACTAGCTCCCAGACATTGAATCTTTGAACTGGTTCAGTTCCTCTTGCATAGCCTCAATCCAATTAGGATCTAGGATGGCTTCTTCAAATTTCTTTGGCTCTACTTGGGATAGAAAGCTGGAGTAGAGTACTGAACTTAGATTTCTGCTCCTTGTTTGTACCCCTTGTCTGAGATCACCAATAATTTGATTGGCTGGATGATCTTTTAGATGTCTATTAGCAAGAGGTAGCCTGTCTTCTGGTTGTGCACCTACAGCTTCTTCATTCAGCAGCTCCTCTTAATCTTCTTCATCAACTGGAGTATCTTGTACTGCCCCTGGACAACAGCCACTATCATCCACATGCTGACTTGCAGTAGATCCTTCTTCAATAGTAAGCTTGTCCATCTTCTCAGTCACACATGTAGAGCTACAAATACTTCTAGACAATTCATTGTTAATGAGTCTAGCTTCATCAAAGACTACATGAACTGACTCTTCTACAACTTGAGTAGTCAAGTTGTAGACCCTATAAGCCTTACTGTTGTTGATGTACCCAACAAAGATCCCCTCTTGGGATTTGGCAGAAAACTTGGTTAAGTAAGACTTACCATTGTTAAGTATATAAGATTTACAACCAAAGATCCTGAAATAGGATAGATTTGGTTTTCTGCCTTTCACAATCTCATAGGGGGTCTTATTGTGGCTCTTGGTGATAGTAGCCCTATTAATCACATGACATGTAGTGTTTACTGCCTCAGCCCAGAAATATTCTGGGAGAGATGTGTCACTTAATAGGGTTCTACCAGCCTCTATCAAGGTTCTATTTTTCCTTTCAGCAATGCCATTTTGCTGAGGTGTTCTTGGTGAAGAAAATTCCTGAAATATCCCAAACTCTTCACATAGCTTTGTCATACTGTCAGACTGGAATTCAGTACCATGGTCACTTCTTATTTTGACCACTGTACTGTCTAACTCATTCTGAATTTGTTTGACAAAACTATAAATGATACTAGGAGTTTCAGGTTTCTGTCTAAGGAAGAACACCCAGGAAAACCTTGAGTAGTCATCTACAACCACAAATGTGTAGACCTTCCTACCTAGGCTGTGAACTGGCATAGGACCAAAAAGATCCATATGCAAGAGGTATAAGCACCTCACAACATCTTTGTTCTCAATGCTATTAAAGGTGGATCTGGTCTGCTTGCCCTTTTGACAAGCTGAGCATATCCCATCCTTAATACACTTAACTTGAGGACCATTCCTCACTAACTCTTTACTATAGAGTTGACCAATTGTCTTATAGTTAAGATGGGCTAGCCTCTTGTGCCATTTGACACAATGAGAGACTTTCTCATCAGCTACAAGACACACATGAGAAACATTGTTCTCACACATAATGTCTAGACAATAGACATTTCTCTTCCTATAACCTGTCAGAATGATCTTTTGATCATTTGACCTCCTGATATGACAACCATCTTTGACAAATGAGATGTCATATCCTAAATCACTCAGCTGACTTATACTAATGAGGTTGTGTTTCAAACCTTTAACATAAGCTACTTGAGTAATTGTAATAAGGTTGCTAGAAATGTTACCAAAGCCTTTGATGATTCCTTTTTCAGAACCACCAAAGGTGACTTTAGGACCATCCTTGATTGGTGTATAGTCCTTTAGCAATCCCCTAGTTCCAGTCATGTGCCTAGAACATCCACTGTCCAAGTACCATATTGGGGCATGACCACTTGGACTCACCTGCAAAATAGATTAGTTAACCTTAGAACCCAAAGAATTCTTGGGTCCTTAGTGTTGGTTAGTTTGCCTCTTAACAAAACTACCTGTAGCTTTTCCAGCAGACAGATTGCTACTCACCTTGGCACTTGAATTGTGCCAACCGTCTATGGCAATGTGGCCTACCTTGCCACAACACCAGCACTCAAATCTGTTGTACCTTTGTTTAGGTACAACCCTGACTGTTTTGTTTACATCAGGCTCCTTGTTGAGAACTGGGGCTTTGCCCTTAGAATTGGACTGTATAGTCCTGGCAGGTTTAGTAAACCCCAATCCAGTTTTACCTTTCTGAGAAATGAACTCATCTATCAAAGGTAGAACAGACTTTGGTTTAGAAAACCTTGCTACTATATCTCTCTCTTTCTGAAGATTAATCTCCAGATTTCTGATTTGATCATTTTTAAATGTTATAGTCCCCATCTGAATAACAGTAATGTGCTTCAGTCTGGCTATTTCATTTAATTTCTGATCAAGCAACTTGTAAAAATTTGTTGCAGCAACTTTAAGACTAGCAATCTCCTTAGCCTGACTCTTGGCCAAGGATTTGCTTTTCTTCAAAGCTTGCAACACTACTCTATATTCATCAATTAACTGATGAATGTCTCCTTCAGATTCAGATCCACTCTCATCACTTGATGATGATGTATCTGAATCTGACTCAGTACTAGAAATTGAACTAGCAGAACAATTTTGTACCTGACTTGGTCCAGGTTGATCCTGGATGTTGTCTCCTTCTGATAAGGCCATCAGTCCCTGACACTAACTGTCCTCATGATCATATATAGAGTTCATTAACTGGATGAACTCCTCTTCCTCTTCTTCAGCAAATAGTCTAATATAAGCTTCAGCTTCTGAATCAGTTTCTGAAGATGACATATCAGACAAACTTTTGTCCTTCTTAGCAACAAAGGTCCTTTCCTTTTTGCCCTTGATCTGAGTCTTATTCTTATCAGTTGACTCTTTCCTTTTCTCTGGACAGTCAGCAACAACATGTCCTTGTCTGTTACAACAATAACAAACTATCTTTGAAGATGTAGTTTTACTTGACTTGGGCATTCTCCTGTCATACTTTGATGACTTCTGTGAAGTGGATGACTTAGACCTCCACTGTTTCTTCTTCAGAAACTTCTTAAAATGTCTTGTAAAAGCTGCAAAATCTTCATCACTCTCACTGCTTTAAGAATTCTTTCTTTCTGACTCATCTGTCTCAGTCTCAGTAACTTTTGAAGGTGGAGATGGAGACTTACTTTTATATTTCCTAGTGGCTTCTGTCTTGAAAGCCACAACTCTTTCTTTATGCTCAACTCTGGTAGTCTTCTCCTCCTCCTTCCTTACCATTAACTGCATCTCATATGATAACAATTTTCCAAACAATGTTGGAGGAGGAATGTCTGCTAATTTGGCCATTTCTCTTATGGCACAAATCTTAGTATCCCAATCTTTAGTTAGGGATCTCAAGAACTTATCATTCAGCTTATAATTGCTGAATTCTCTTTCATAGGACATTAACTCATTAACTATCCTATAGAATTTCTTGTAGCACTCAGTTATGCTATCAGACCTTCCTTGTCTGAAGCTCTCATACTCTTGGTTTAATAAAGACTTTCTGTCCAGTCTAACTTCTTCAGAGCCCTCCATATACACTATCAGTGTGTCCCACATTTCCTTTGATGTTTTATAGTGAATTAAATTCTGGAATGTGGCATCATCTATGGCACTTACAATAATATTCTGGGCCCTCTTGTCCATAGTGGCTAGAATAATCTCATCTTTAGTCATCTCTGAAAAGTCCTTAGGAGTTCTCTGATTTGCATCCAGAACTTATACTTTCATTGGCACATATGACCCTTCTTTGACTGTGATATAGATTCTAGGGTTAGAGGCTTCCATAAATAGTCTAACCCTTTCTTTCCAAATGCCAAAAATCACCTTTCTACAGATTGACAACTTCATGGATCCTAGCTCTTTGTGATTCTCAGTTGAACCCATTTTCTTGATTCTTGATTATACTGAATCTGCCAACAGGATCTTTACTCAGACTGTTATGTCCTTTTTGAGTAACCTGGCTCTGATACTACTTGAAAGAAATTGTACCTAATCAACTAGAGGGGGGGGGGGGGTGAATAGGTGACCTTAATCTTTTTAAACTTTTAGGCAGAATTAATCACAACATTCACAGAACTTTAAAGAACATACACATAATCAGACACACATAGAATACACACAGTTTTATAGTGGTTCCCCAAGGTTTGGGTACATCCACTTTCCCCCTTCGCCTATCTAGTAGTGTACTAGATTCGGCCCAACTTCTCCACTATTCCTCAGATCCTCAGATCTTACACTAAGAACCCCAAACAGGTTCCTACAACTCAGGCTCAAAGCCCTATCACTCAGTCTTCACCAAGACCTACACTCAGCCTTCAACAAGGCCTACACTCAGCCCTCAACAAGGCCTACACTCAGAGAAATGAATCTCCTACACTTAGGCGCACAGGCCCTGTCACTCAGCCTTTATAATTTCAGGCTTACAACTCAGATCCCTTAGGATCCTACAAGAGATCAAAATTACAATGTATATACCCACAACTCAGAATAAGAGAGAAGAGTTGACAGGTTTCTTGATGAGTTCTTGGAAGAACTTTACTGAGATCAACCTCCCTTGGCTTCCTTCAAAGCTTCTTGAATTTAGAACGCAGTAGGGTTGAGTCTCTATGGATATGATCTTCAATCACTGCTGACTTAAGAATTAGATCTCAATCTGAAACTTTCTTCACAGCCTGGTTCAACAGCTGTCTTCTTAGAAGGAGCTCTCTCTCTCTCCAACTTCTTAGATCTTCTGATCACTTCAATTGATTGTTGTTGATCATCTTCTGATTGCTGACAGAATAAGCCTTTATATAGCCTTTCTTCATAGTGACCGGCTGATCCGGTTTCTAACAACTTTCTGACAGCTCTGACAGTTGCAGTAGACCGGCTGGAATGACAGCTGTCAAGTCATCCAGTCACTTCTTGAATTCTCTGTAAATGTCTGAAAGTGTCGAGACAGTCAGTCTTTAAGTGTCGACACTAATAGACTAAGTGTCGACACAAGTAGGCTAAGTGTCGACACTAGTCTTCATGGTGTCGACACAACTCCTTATGTTGTAGAAATTACTTCTCGACACTGCTTCTTCAACATGTGTCGACACTGATCCTGTGTGTCGACACAAGTCCTTCTTCTTTGATACTTAGTTGATTTCTTGTAAGTGTCGACACAACTCCTTTGCGTCGACACATCTTCTTGTGTTGATACTTGCTAAGTGTCGACACATCTCCTTGGTGTCGACACATGCCTTTTGTGTTGATACTTTTGCTGAGTGTCGACACAGCTCCTTGTGCCGACACATTCTTCTTATGTTGAGACTTTGGCTGAATGTCGACACATCTCCTTTGTGTCGACACTTATACTTAGAGTTTGTTGAAATTTGCTGAGTGTCGACACAGTCTCCTAGTGTCGACACTTGTACTTAAACTCTGTTGAAGTTTGCTGAGTGTCGACACAGCCTCCTAGTGTCGACACTTGTACTTGAACTTTGTTGAAGTTTTGCTGCGTGTCGACGCAGCCTCCTAGTGTCGACACTTGTTGATGTCGACAAAGTTCCTCTGGGTGTCGACACTGCTTTTAAGTGTCGACACAGCTTCTCTGGACATTTCTTCATTGAGTGTCGACACAGCCTGTATGTGTCGACACTTTCCTTCTAGTGTCGACTCTGCATTCCTGGTGTCGACACAATTACTCCAAGTGTCGACACAGCTTCTCTGGGTGTCGACACAAGCCTTCTTAAGTGTCGACACTTTTCTTCTAGGTGTCGACACATGGACTTAGAATCTTTTAAGCTTTCCCTGCAATTACTTAACCTGCACAAGGTAACTCAAAATACATCAAATACACCTTGATGTATATCATTGAGTGGGGTGAGACTTCTTCAAATCAGGTACATTTTTTCAATGTACCCAACACTTGTTCTGGTGTAGTCCGTTGTAGTTTGCGTTCGTGAGCCTTTTTGAGGGTCAAAATGATTTCATATGGAAAAATGGTTTATTAATATGAAATTTATTCGTCTCGACGAGATCTACAACTTTCATATTTTGCACTTTTTGATTTGAAGCCATCCTAAACTTTTATTTTCGTCTTCCGCGCACCCGCGCGTATATAGCTAGTTTTTTTAGAATGAAATTTTTATAAACACATATATTTATATATCTTTATATTTATATATATATAAATATTTATAATATAGAAAATTTCCTTCATCTTCTCCGATCTTTTCCTCCCGAACCAGAGTGGTGTGAGTGTGAGAGAGAAAATATTTCGTGAACCTTCCGCTGGCCGCCGACGGTGCTCCGTTGCTCGAAATCTTCATCCGAACATAGATCCGGAAAGCTCTCGCTGAGAGCTACGCCATCGTGGTAATATCTTCCCCGTTTCTTGAGATTTCTCGTTAGGGTTTTTCGACCCTAACCTCTTTTTCGGCCATTCTTGTTCAGATTTCAACTCCTCCCGCATCCTTTTGCCCCGATCTGCGACGTGGAGTGATTCAGAGGACTTTTCCGGTAAAACCAAGGCAAGTGGTGGTTTACCCTCTTTTATCCTTGTCCGATTTGACAATAACGAATGAGTTTTGCCCCTTTATCTTCTTGCATTTTTTTATGTCCTTCCAAGTTATAGCCATGTCTAATCTTTCGATTACTTGAAAATTTCTAAATCTTGCCTTATTAACTGAATTTGGTAACTTCATAGAGGTTTGATAAAATGTTTTTAGTATTGGCTTTAATCGCCTTATTTACCGTTGTTGAAGAACGCGTTAGAGTTTATCTAGGATTGTAAATCGCTCATAGAGGTTGATCAACCGCGTCTGAAAGTACAGGTTAGATCTGATATACTCTAGAGGGGGGGGGGGGTGAATAGAGTATGGTTCTTGCTAAAAACTCTTTACAACTGTTGTTGTATTCCTAAGTGAACAGGGAAGCAAAATAAAATAAAGCAAACACATCAACTAACTAAACACAGAGCAATCACAAACCACAGCCAGAAAACAAAAGAAAACAAGCAACCAGAAGACCCAAGGATCTATAGTGGTTCCCCAATCAATCTGGGTACATCCACTCTTCTACCACCCTAGGTAGGAATCCACTGCAGGATGAGTTGATCAGGTGTCCTGGGCACCAATGGGTTTTGATCAGGTCCCCAAAAACCAAACCCTCAAGTCTTTTGGAAGGAGACTTGCAAGCAGAATAATTTTGAAGGGATTTAAAACCCTATACAAGAATGAGAGAGCGGGTGATAGAGTCTTCTATGTCAACAGTCAGAGAGAAGACTTGTGGATTGATGTAGCAGCTTTTGCTCCTCCTGAGATCATGAATTGGTCAGGAATGCTGGAGCATTGCTTCAGGGTGATAGGCCTTCAATGACCTAGAATGCTTGGACCAGAACTGCTTCAGTAACTTCTTTGACAGATTGATTTATTGTTGTCCTTTGAAATTATCCTGTGAATAGAGAGAAGAAGACTCTTGATTGAATTTAGTTGTTCTTCTTCTTATTCTTAAGAGAGTTCTCTGGTCAAGGTTGATTGCAGTCAAGAACTTTAGATTTTTTTTAAAAAATGATTGTTCTTCTGCAGCGTTTGAGTATCTTCTGTACTGTAATTTTTGAACTCTGCTTGATTCTCTCTTTTCTTTGTGTCTTTTTTTTCGTGTCTATCTCTGACTAAGGGATATTCAAACTTTTTGAATTGTCGAGCAGTAATTATAATCGGCCTTGGAAAGAATCAGCCATTAATGACTTTCCTAACTGTCCCATGGAAAAACGGCATGTAATCGTCTATAGTCAATGCACGTTCTAACGGTAACATTCCGAGAAGATCTGACATTAAATATTCAGGAATCAGCGCCAAGAAACGGAACTGGAACCTCGAAGAAAACCTAATCTGGATTCGTCGAACGAATAACACATTTCGTCGAGCTGAACTTGTGTTCGTCGAGCTAAGCTTGAGTTCGTCGAGCTGAGCTTGAGTTCATCGAGCTGAGCTTGAGTTCGTCGAGCTGAGCTTGATAGAGTTCTTCGACCAGACAATCTTCATACATCTGACAGACATTCTTCATTCATCGAGCTGAGAAACAGAATCATCGACCTGAGAAAAGTTCTGGACTTAGACAAAATATCCTGCATCTACTGAAATGCTGTGCCGACATAAGCTGGTGTCGACAGATTGATCTTGGTGTCGACACAAGTCCTTTGGTGTCGACAGAAGCTGGTGTTGACTGAAATCCTGGTGTCTACACAAGTTAGTGTCGACTGAAATCCTGGTGTCGACACAAGTTGACTGGTGTCGACACAAACCCTAAGTATCGACACAGATTCTCTGAGTCCAGAAATAATCGAGTAGAGATTATCATTCGTCGACCTGAGAAGCTGACTTCGTCGACCTGAGAAGCTGTGAACTTGAGGTCCAAGTTCGTCGAGCTCAGAATAAAATTTGAAGTCCTGCTGACTTTGGCTTGATGCAGAAACTGAATTTTCGTCGAACAGAGAACTTAGATCGTCGAGCTCAGCACTACGAATTGTCTCAAGATCGTCGAGCGAAGAACTCCTTTCATCGAGCTGAGTTCGATGAACGTCGAACTCACTTTACTTGGTCTTGAAAAACTTGTGAGTCTGGAGTCTCTGAGGGTCTTGATGAAAGCTGGTCCATCTGGAGTTGAGCCTAAGGAGTTAACCTAGACTTAAGGACACAAAATTGACCCTGGCTATGCAAGAGGGGTCACATCCTAAGTCAGTGAACCTAGCCCAAATTAACTAGCGATCCAACAATCTCCCCCTATTTGGGTGAGGTCACTAACAGAGACTCAAGACAGAAAAACAAAGCAAGAAAAGAAATATATCTGGCAGAGAATTATAACACATGCAACAGATATATATATATATATACACAGCTTTGCTTAACAGATAGCACAGTTTAAAAACAAATAGCAGACAGAAAAGAATCAACAAGAAAAATTACTTCTTTGGCTTCTTCTACTGAGATTTGTCTTCTGCTATCTTTTCTCCTGGCTTCTTGAAAAAGATTTCTCTGTTAGGATTTTGAGCTTGAGCTACTGTCATGGTCATATCAGCTGCCCCAATAATTTTCAGTGAAGTAGCCCTGGGGACAATTGCTTCTGGATGAAGTTTCATATAATCATCAACATTAAACAATTTGTTACCTTTGTCAAATTTTTCATCTCTTCCTTTCTATACTTTGACATGGTTGAAAGACCAGAAATATCTTTTCCTTCTGCTTTGGCTTTATTTATCAAAGATAGACCAATCAGCTCTTGGTATCTATCCATTCTTGCTGTATTAGCAGTCTTTGGAGCTTCAAAAGGAATTGGAGGGGAGTCTGGCTTTTTTGGGCTTACAGCTTTGTGTACTTTAGAACTTTGTTACTGCTGCTGCTTTTATTGTTGACTACCTGAGGAGTATGGCCTCTGCTGGCTGCTTCTAGAAGATCTCCCTGATTATCTTTGATAAGTTTGCATTGGGGCAGATCTCTGGGAGCTAGAGCCACTGGCACCAGCTGCTGGAGGAGGAGGAGGATCCTTCATGTATCTGTGCACTGGAGGTGGGGAGTATCTTCTGCTTCTCTTTCTATCTTTTTGCTGGTTTTTGGAGAGCCACATCCATGCTGGAACTCCCTTATATGGAGTGACATTGTGCAGAATATAGTAGGGAGTGTCTTCAGTGGGATTTGGCATGGGAGGAGGAGAAGCCTTTCTCTTCTTTGCCAACAATCTCTTTTTCCTGCTAGCTGCATCCTCATCAGAATCAATTTCATCATCATCAGATTCTAAATCCTAAGGGGTATCATGCAATGAATCCAAAGCTTTTAAAGCTTTATCAGAAATAACAACCTTTGCTGGAGGAGGGGCAGAAGGTTCAGGAATAGGAGTATCAACAAAAGAAGAATTATCTGTATAAGGTCCAGAAACACAAGAGACAGAGCTATCAGCTACTGCCTTATTCTCTTCTTCAATGTCTGCCTGAATAAGCTCATCTAGAGTAGGCATTGGAGAGTCATCCATAATAAAGTCTGGTGTTGAAACTGGCACTGGAGTATCTTCTGGAATGACCTCTGGGCTGGAAGCTGAGAAGGAGGCTGAAGCTGAGAGAGCAAAATTGTCACAGAGTTGCTTGGCAACTGCTGGACTGGCTGGAGAGGTATAAGGTACCATAGCCAAATAAGGCTTAGAGAAATCTGCTGAAGGGAAATTCATATGTACATAATCAAAACTTCTCAACAAAACTGATAAATTCACTGTGGGATTTAAATTGAAATCACCAACAGGAGTTATTTGAGCAACTGACTCATCCAGATCAAAGTCAGTATCCATGAAATGAATTAACTCAGACATCTCAGCTTCATGGTCTGTCAAAATTGTGGTATCTTCATCTGAATCTGAGTCTGCTGGAGAGGGAACTGCTGTGACTGCTGCTGTATCTGCATCTGCTACAACTTCATCACAGAGCATCTCCCCCTACCTGGGTTTAGGAAGACCTGAAGCCAGGCCCCTAGATGAAGAAGGGACAGCAGATAGAAGAGAGATCTGGGCAGATAAGGAATTGATGGAGGTCACAAGAGGTGTAATGGCCTCTTGGATCAAAGATTGGATGAGGGGTGTGAGCAAAGAGATGAGGGTAGATGGTTCAAATGGGGAAGGGGATGGAATGAGAGGAGGAATAACAAATGGAGTGGGGGCATCTTGCATGATTGCATCTGATGGTATATCATAAGATGGGATGGTGGATAAGTGTGGGGGAAGAGGAGACTGAGGAGGTGTAGGAATAGGAATGTCCTGAGGGGAATCTGGAGGAGTAGGTTGTTGATGAACTTGCAAGGGGGAAGATGGAGGTGGAGATGGAATGTTTGTCAGGTCAAGTGGTGGAGATGGAGGAGGGGTATGTATATGAGGAGGCTTATTTGGAGGAAGAGGTGCTGGAATAGATGGTTGAGATGGAGGAACCTCTTCAATAGGGTGGGGAGCGGCCTTTACAGCCCTTATGCTCTCAGAAGTTTGGAGGGAGGAGGAGGAAGCCTTTGAGGGCTCAGAGATGGTCCTCTCCCACCTGCCAAACACAACGCAAGTGAGGCGCTTGCTGGCGTTTATGAAGATGGTCGGGGAGACCATACATTCAGCAGCCTTCTCTTTGAGGAATATACCCAATATTCGGCCAAAGCAAACTTCCTTTTTACTGTTATTCTTCTTGATCAATTCAAAGAACACTTTACTCTAATCAACCTGTCGCTTATTCACTACTGCACACATTATCAAAAATTGGTGACTGGTGATATAGTCGTGAGCAGAGTGCTTGGCCATCAGAATCTTTCCCGTAATATCTGCCAAAAATTGATAGACGACGGATAATTACTTTTTCAACAATTTATTAGGGTTGTTCCCAGAGAAACCCATTAATTTCAGCATATCACTGAATTCCTCAGAATCCATTTCCATATTGTCTTCTCCATTCACTAAGCCAAATATTTCAGAGAGAACTGCGGGAGAGAGGGAAACAACAGTGTTCCCTATATTGCCGGTCAAAGTATCTTCGTCAGAAATAGTAGATGTATATACCCATTCCCGTATTTCTGTTCCATTAAGTTTGATGCGCCTGGTCATGAAGTCCTTTAAACTAAGTTCTTCCAGTAGTTATAGGATGTATAGGAAGATGGGGTCAGAATGTTGAAACGACTCAAAGTCCATGTCGAAACCGCTGTCAAACTTCATTGCAACCAAAGCACCTGAGGGAATCTCCATTGATGTCCTGCAAGAAAAACACAGAGAGAAACGACGATCAAGAGCAAGGGAACTGAAAGCGCAGGACGGAGGTCGAAGAAAAACCTAGATATAGGATTTTCAGAATATGAATCGACAAACTCCGTTCCACAAAAAAGAAAAATTCTTCGAACTGAGGTCGACAAAATAAATTATAGACAGATAATTCGTCGATCTCATCCAGAAGAGCCGAAAACAGTTCGTCGATCTCCGTTCGACAAAATGTCTTCTTGATGCAAAGTTCGTCGATCGCTGGTCGACGAAAGTTGTTTCCCCACACAGAGAATTCGTCGATCTCCGTTCGACGAGAATCTCTCAAACTTTTCCTAATTCATCGAACTCCATTCGACGAACTCTGGAAAATTCGTCGAATGCAGACAGAAACTAGGTTAACTCTTCTCCATCAATTATTCCCAGTTAATTTATAAAGAACAGATGGGTTTTCTCATCCAAAGGCTTGGTGAAAATATCTGCTTTCTGTAGATCAGTAGGAATGTGGATCAAGTTAATTTTCTTTTTGTCCATATTATCTCTAATGAAATGATATCTTATTTCAATATGTTTAGTCCTAGAATGGTGAACTGGATTCTGTGCTATAGCAATAGCACTAGTATT
Organism: Platanthera guangdongensis; assembly: GCA_039583875.1. Classification (NCBI taxonomy): domain Eukaryota; kingdom Viridiplantae; phylum Streptophyta; class Magnoliopsida; order Asparagales; family Orchidaceae; genus Platanthera; species Platanthera guangdongensis. The sequence goes on from CM077150.1 coordinate 142,047,387, forward strand.
ATCACAAAACAAATTTGAATTATTTAAGTTGACACCATAATCTAAGAGTTGGTTTTGTATCCATAGCATTTGTGAATAGCAACTACCAGCAGCCATGTATTCTACTTTTGCAGTTGATGTAGACACAGATGTCTGCTTTTTACAAAACCAGGAGACAAGTCTCATACTAAGGAACTGACATGTTCCAGAGGTACTTTTCCTGTCCACTCTACATCCAGCATAGTCAGCATCTGAGTATCCAGTTAACTCAAACTCTGACTCTGCAGGATACCAGAGTCCTAGATTAGGGCAACTCTTTATATATCTCAAAATTCTTTTTAGGAAAATAAGGTGAGATTCTTTAGGGTTCAATTGGAACCTAGCACAAACGCATGTGACAAACATTATGTCAGGTCTGCTAGCTGTTAGGTATAATAGGGATCCAACAATTGCCCTATAATTTTTCTGATCTACAGGTTTCCCTGCTGCATCAGAATCCACAACAGCATTTATAGCCATAGGGGTTTTCATCCTGAAGCATCACCCATCCCAAACTTTTTGATAAGCTCTTTAGCATACTTCGCTTGGGAGAGGAAGATACCATCTGGGAGCTGCTTCACTTGGAGACCAAGGAAGTAGGAAAGCTTACCCATGCTACTCATCTCAAATTTTGAATGCATGTGGTCAGCAAACCTCTTGCACAATTTGGGATCAGTAGACCCAAAAATAATGTCATCCACATATATTTGTACTAACAATATTTGGTCCTTATGATGTCTAGTGAATAGTGTTTTATCTATGGTTCCTCTTGTAAATTCATGCTACCTTGAATCTCTTGTAAGCTGCATAGGCAAGGAATATCCTAATGGCCTCTAACCTTGCAACAGGGGCAAAGGTTTGGTCATAGTCTATTCCTTCCTCTTGTCTATAGCCTTGAGCAACAAGCCTAGCCATGTTCCTCACTATGTTGCCTTGAGCATCCAGCTTGTTTCTGTAGACCCATTTGGTTCCAATAACTGGGTAGTTATGGGGTCTTGGAACCAAATCCCAAACTCTACATCTCTCAAACTGATTGAGTTCCTCTTGCATTGCAATGATCCAGTGGGGATCTTACTCTGCCTCATGTATGGTGAGAGGTTCAATTTGAGAGAGAAAACATGCATGCATCAAGTCTTGGTTGAGTTGATGCCTTGTCTGTACACCTACTGAGATGTCTCCAATTACTTGAGATCTAGGGTGATCTCTAAGTGTGACAAGATCAGTTGGTGGAGTTGGTTGAGCAACAGCTTCAGTATTTAATTCCTCTTGGGGAATGATACTAGCTGTTGGGGGAAGTTCAACCACTTCCTCTTGACTTTCCTCATCACTATCTGTAGCATCCTGTGGAGTGGGATGGTTTGATACCTCTTGGGTAAGGTTCAGTCCATCCATAGACTCACACAGTGGTGGAACCTATAAAGAGATAATGGTAGAAATTTATTTCTCCTTGTATGGCATATTAGTCTCATCAAAAGATACATGAACAGATTCTTCAATTTTAAGAGTTGATTTATTATATACCCTATAAGCTTTACTGATCATGGAGTATCCCAGAAACACTCCTTCATTAGCTTTAGCTTGAAATTTTGCTATGTATCTCTTGTCATTATTGTGAATGTAACAAATACAACCAAAGATTTTAAAATAATCTACTTTAGGTTTCTTCCCTTTGAGTAATTCATAGGGAGTCTTGCCCTTCAGTTTATGTATTAAACTTGTATTCAACACATAGTTGGAGGTGTTCACTGCCTCTGCCCAAAAGGATAGAGGAAGATGAGCATCTGACAACAATGTAGTGCCAGATTCAATAAGGGTTCTATTTTTCCTTTCTGCTACCCCATTTTGTTGAGGAGTTCTAGGAGCTGAGAAAGTGTGTCTGATCCCTTCACTTTAACAGAACTCTTGCATAAGAAAAGAATCAAACTCTGTCCTATGGTCACTTCTGATCAGGGCAATGTGAGTGTTGAACTCAGTCTGTATGTGTTTGAGAAACTCTGTCAAACACTTAAAGTTATCAGACTTCTTCCTCAGAAAGAACACCCATGTGAATCTAGAGAAGTCATCTACAAATACTAAGCTATAAGATTTCCCTCCTAAGCTTTGTACTGTAATGGGTCCAAAAAGATCCATGTGTAACAAATACAAAATTCTAGGTGAATCACTCTTATTAAGTGACTTGAAACTATTTTTGGTTTGCTTTCCTAGTTGACAAGACCTGTAGAGTCCTTCCTTCTTGTAGGGGCCAGAAGGTAGTCCTCTAACAAGGTTGTCCTTGGATAGCCTAGCAATGGTTCTAAGGTTTATATGTCCTAGTCTCTTATGTCATAGTTCATTAGGTCTACAAATAGAATTAAACAGACAAATATCTACCTTAGTTGAAAGGAAATCTACAAGATAGATGTTACCTTTCCTTTTACCTGTCAACACAGTTGTGTTGTCCTCTGATTTGATCTTGCATAAGGATTTGCTGAAAGTCACTTGGTAGCCTTCATCACATAGTTGACTGATACTGATTAAATTGTGCTTCAATCCTTCTACATAGGCTACTTTCTTGAATGTGACTGTGCCAATCTAGATTGCACCATATCCCTTTGTTAGTCCAAAGTTTGAATCACCAAATATTACTTTGGGTCCAAGCTTGGCTTTGAAGGATGTGAAATTGTCCTTGTTTCCTGTCATGTGCTTTGAGCACCCACTATCCAAATATCATTGCTAGTTTGATGTTGGATAGGTCTTCACCTGCATATAAAACAATTTACTTGTTTTTGACCCAGTTTACCTTGGGCCTAGGTTGATAACCTTTGAATTCAGAAATAAAAGACATCTCTGGTTGACTCTTATAACCTTCAGGATGATATCTCCTAGGAGGTATTATACATTCAGTATAAGGGTTAAACCATTGAGATGTAGAACCTTTAGGATTGAACTTTGATTTGCCTTTGAAAGAGTTTTCAAAACTCTGAGCTCTGTTCGACGATCTCTGAGCTGAGTTCGACGATCTTGGGTCAGATCGCCGAGCTCTGCTCGAAGATCGACCATGCCAGAGTTCAGGGTTCAGAGTTCGTCGACCTGAGTTCGACGATTTAGCCTGAGATCGTTGAGCTCCATTCGGCGATCGTCGAGCTCTGTTCGACGAATTCTGTTGAACTTTGGTTTTCTTAGGTAGATCAGAATTCTTCCTAGCTACCTCTACAACTCCCTTGCCTTTATCAGAGATAAACTTGATTGGGGTTGATAAAACTACAGGTTGGCTAGATTAAGTACCCAAGCCCAGTGTACTGTTGAATCGTGAGTTCACTGTGCTTGTGATGTCCATTAGTTTGATACTTCTCCCATTGAGGGATTCTTCAAACTTCTTGGCCTGTGATAGTACACTTTTCAATGAGGCTATCTGCTCCCTATAACATTCTAACTCCTTAGAGAGTTTGAGGTTATCTGATTTTAAGGTGCTTTGTTCAGATAGTTGATTTCTGATAGAAATAATTTCTTTTTCAGATTTCAATAGATCCAAACAAAGTGCCTTAAACTCACATTTAAAGTCCTCTGAATTGAAATCAAATGAGTCTATTACATGGTCCTCTTCAGATTGAGTCTCTGATTCAGATTCTGACTCTTCTGCATCAGAATTTTGTTGTGAGGCATTAATAGCCATCATGCAGAATTCTTTTTCTTCAGCATCATCTTCATCATCACTTGATCTGGATGAAGCTTCAGATTCTTCTTCTGTCTCACTCCAAGATTCAGCTACAAACCCCTTCCTGGTGTGTTTGTTCTTGCTGGAGGAGGGTTTGTCATTGATGTTCTTCCTGAAGTCATTATCTTTTCTTCTCCCCTTCCTGTCCTTTTTGTCCTTATACTGATTTTCTGGACAGTCAGACACCATGTGGCCTGGTTTCCTGCATCCAAAACAAATAATCTCTTTGTTATTTGATTTGTCATACCTTGGCTTGTCATGCCCTCTGGAATACTTTTTCCTGAAATCTTTCCTGGCCATTTTGTAGAATCTTTTGGCCAGTAGGCTTAGCATCTACTCATTGCCTGTGACTTTGTCTTCAGGCTGATCTTCAATGGCTTTGAAAGCTATTGACTTCTCTTTTCTGACTGCTGGTGAAGCAGCCTTCTGCTCTTCTTCTCTATTCTTGATGAGCAGCTCATAAGACTTGAGCTTGCCCAAGAGCGCTTCAGTAGTGATCTCATTTAGGATTCTAGCATCCTTGATTGGCCAGATCATTGAGTCCCAAGTGCTTGGGAAGCACATTAGGATTTTATCATTGAGCTCAGTCAATGAGATCTCCTTGTCCAAAGTTTTCAGCTCATTGACTATGAGACTGAGTCTATTATACATGTCTGCTACTGACTCAGCTTCTCCTTTCTTAAAATTCTCATACTGGGCTATGAGATGAGATCTTCTATCTTTTTTCTCATCAGCAGATCCTGAGACTATCTCAGATAACTTGTCCCAGATGTCCTTTGCTAAGTTGTATTCAACTACCTTTTGAAATATTTCATCAGACATAGTATGGGCTAGAATGTTCATAGCCTTTGCATCTGCAACTTTCCATTTCTTGATCTCTGCATCTGTTCCTGATGGAGGTGGAACAGCACTTGTACTTGTATTCTCTGGAGGTCTTGGACACACTGTCAAAACAGAATTGAAAATTACCTCATCAATAGAGTTCATGTACAGTCTAATCCTTGCCTTCCAAAGTGCAAACTTAGATAGATTGCACACTGGAGGTCTGGTGCTAGCATAATCTTTATTTTGGGCCATGTTTTGTGAAAAAAATAATTCTAATAACAAACTTAAAACAGGCAGATCTAACTAGAGGGATCTTTGGGTTCAGGTGTTAGCCTGTGCAACCACTAAGGTGTGGTATTTTAACCAACCTCCCTTTGATACCAATTGAAAGTGCAGGTTAGATCTGATATACTCTAGAGGGGGGGGGGGGGGTGAATAGAGTATGGTGCTTGCTAAAAACTCTTTACAACTGTTGTTGTATTCCTAAGTGAACAGGGAAGCAAAATAAAATAAAGCAAAAACAACAACTAACTAAACACAGAGCAATCACAAACCACAGCCAGAAAACAAAAGAAAAACAAGCAACCAGAAGACACAAGGAGCTATATTGGTTCCCCAATCAATCTGGGTACATCCACTCTTCTACCACCCTAGGTAGGAATCCACTGCAAGATGAGTTGATCAGGTGTCCGGGGCACCAATGGGTTTTGATCAGGTCCCCAAAAACCAAACCCTCAAGTCTTTTGGAAGGAGACTTGCAACCAGAATAATTTTGAAGGGATTTAAAACCCTGTACAGGAATGAGAGAGTGGGTGATAGAGTCTTCTCTGTCAACAGTCAGAGAGAAGACTTGTGGATTGATGTTGCAGCTTTTGCTCCCCCTGAGATCTTGAATTGGTCAGGAATGCTGGAGCACTGCTTCAGGGTGATAGGCCTTCAATGACCTAATTCTTGGACCAGAACTGCTTCAGGAACTTCTTTGACAGATTGATTTATTGTTGTCCTTTGAAATTATCCTGTGAATAGAGAGAAGAAGACTCTTAATTGAATTTAGTTGTTGTTCTTCTTCTTCTTCTTGAGAGAGTTCTCTGGTCAAGGCTGATTGCAGTCAAGAACTTTAGATTTTTCAAAAAAAATGATTGTTCTTCTACAACTTTTGAGTATCTTCTGTACTGTAATTTTTGAACTCTGCTTGATTCTCTCTTTTCTTTGTGTCTTTTTTTGTGTCTATCTCTTACTAAGGGATATTCAAACTTTTTTGAATTGTCGAGCAGTAATTACAATCGGCCTTGGAAAGAATCAGCCATTAATGACTTTCCTAACTGTCCCATGGAAAAACGGCATGTAATCGTCTATAGTCAATGCGCGTTCTAACGGTAACATTCCGAGAAGATCTGACATTAAATATTCAGGAATCAGCGCCAAGAAACAGAACGGGAACCTCGAAGAAAACCTAATCTGGATTCGTCGAACGAAAAACACATTTCGTCGAGCTGAACTTGTGTTCGTCGAGCTGAGCTTGAGTTCGTCGAGCTGAGCTTGAGTTCGTCGAGCTGAGCTTGAGTTCGTCGAGCTGAGCTTGATAGAGTTCTTCGACCAGACAATCTTCATACATCTGACAGACATTCTTCATTCGTCGAGCTGAGAAACAGAATTGTCGACCTAAGAAAAGTTCTGGACTTAGACAAAATATTCTGCATCTGCTGAAATGCTGTGTCGACATAAGCTGGTGTCGACAGATTGATCTTGGTGTCAACATAAATCCTCTGGTGTCGACAGAAGCTGGTGTCGACTGAAATCCTGGTGTCGACAAAAGTTAGTGTCGACTGAAATCCTGGTGTCGACACAAACCCTAAGTGTCGACACAGATTCTCTGAGTCCAAAAATCGTCGAGTAGAGATTATCATTCGTCGACCTGAGAAGCTAACTTCGTCGACCTGAGAAGCTGTGAAGTTGAGGTCCAAGTTCGTCGAGCTCAGCACTACGAATTTTCTCAAGATCGTCGAGCGAAGAACTCCTTTCGTCGAGCTGAGTTTGACGAACGTCGAACTCACTTTACTTGGTCTTGAAAAACTTGGGAGTCTGGAGTCTCTGAGTGTCTTGATGAAAGCTGGTCCATCTGCAGTTGAGCCTAAGGACTTAACCTAGACTTAAGGACACAAAATTGACCCTGGCTATACAAGAGGGGTCACATCCTAAGTCAGTGAACCTAGCCCAAATTAACTAGGGATCCAACAATGTCTTTAATCTAGAGTGTTGAGTAGAATCCAACATGCCAAGTCTCGAGATTTATTTGTTGTGGTTTCTTTCGGTTTCTTGATTGTGGGAGTTAGTGGACGAAACCACCTCCGCAATGTTTGATGCCTTTATTAGTAACTTGTGGAAGTCTACCAGGTTTTTGGGCATCTGCGGTGTATGGCGGAGAGAATGAGACTCCCTCGTAGTTAGACGGATTTTATATTCGTGAGGGTGTGTCCAGTTGAGTGATCACCTCGCCCGTGTTTTTGGGTAGAGTCGACCACAGGTGCCTAATAAAGGTTTTGTACTTTTCCCTTATGATTTATTCATGTCGTCACCTTATAGCCTCGCGTGTCTGGTGTACTCTTGTTGTACGTGACGAATCACGTAAGAGTTCTTTTCCGCGGATGCCTTGTTTCTTTTGTACTTTACTTCAGTGCTTTTGGTCTTGGGTTGGTACCCCTTTTGACCTTTGTTTATTTTGGCTTATTATTATTCTGGCACCATTTGTACCTTGTTGCTCAGGTGTTCTATCTTTGGAATGCCTCAAGTTTAGAGTATAGCAGATAGCAGAGCTAGTTTTGGAGTTTCTGGGCAACAGTGTTGGTCGTGGTTGTTACCTCATCTCAACGAGGTAGATTGTTGTCTATTCATTTACTAGTTCAGACTTACTATTCTGTAAGTGGGTTCGTGACAGTTTGTTGCCGCCTACAGAATTGTTATTTTTAGATACTTACTAGCTGCTTATTTCTCTATTTGTGCATGTGGATTACTTGCTCTCTGAGAGGATTTATGCTAGAAATGCATGTTAGGTATTTTTAAGAATAAAATCTACTACTATTACATCATGCACTGCATAATTAAAAAAAACTATAACTTGTTCTATTTAACGACCGTAAAAGCTATCCTTACTACAATTATAAATTTAGAGTCTTGCATAGCATGAGTTGTCCCTTTGGGGACGTTTTGTAATGCCCCCACTCGTCACATGGCATACAACGGTGGGTCCGGCCGGGGCCCCACGCCTTATGTCACAGACAAGCGGAGGAATTACTTGTGGAAATCAAAATTTACTAGCATCCTATCTCAAAACATTCTAGCGCAGCATTTTACGTTAACATGAACTCACCTCAGAGAATGTCCACTACTATATAAACTCCACATTTATATATCAAAACCAGAAATGTATACAACTCACGCACACTGGCCTTAAGGCCTTACGGATTTCTTTTTACACAAATACAATTCCGTACATCGGCACGCAGGCCGGCCACACATGAAATCCAACCACGTTTCTTCACATGGCCTACATGGGCCTTTAGCACCAATCCTTCCATTCCGCACATTGCCATTCCAGCAGTAACACCTGCAATTCACCATCCAATCCAAACAGAAAACAAAGTAACGATCAGCATTAGCTAACCACTTATAACGACCCCACCCCTTACCCGGGGCAGTGGTTCGTTCCCTGTATACATAACAATCATCATTTCTATCAATCAATCAATCACAGTCCACCAGAAACGCCGGTATCCACCAGACGCTCCATGCACTCAGGACAGCTTCTTGGTGTACCGGATATACCAGTCATACACTGCCGATCGAGGCTCTTAACTTGTTGGTTGGGCGGTTCAAGCCTAGTCCACCAATCTCACTATTGGTGGCATCCCGTCCATACCACTCAGAGGTACTACCTCGCAGCATTCACAAACAACCAGAGCATATCGACCCACACCATGTGGTGTGGCAAGCTGGGTTTATCAGTGCTCCCCAGGCATTACCACCCATCGACCCCTCACCTATTCCTGATAGACCCACCCTTGTGGTACAGCAAGTCGGGTTTAACTCGGCTCCACAGTTATTGCCGTCAATCGATCCCTTATCTATCCAGATCAACCCACCCTAGTGGTGTAAAAGGACGGGTTTATCTCGCGCTCCCCTTATTTCGCGCTCCCCAGGCGTGCTACCAATTGATCTCTTATCATAACCAGGAGCTTAACCAAAGCCTCCATACATCCATAATCAATATCCATTCATCCACATAACCAGACAATCAAAGAACAAACCTTTCACAGCATTAAATACACGGAGTCTTCTCCGGTTTTGCCATGATCATCACCAATCCAGACTACCCGTCCAGATGGGCTTCACACAGCATGCCTATGCCGTACTCACACTTCGGCTCTAGATGCAAACTCAAACAAGGAATCACTTCCGACATCCACCTCTTGGTGGAGGATTCCACGCACATGCATAAAGAGAGGACTTCGATGTCCAAGAAGGAGATTGTTACCCTTGAAGATCGCTTAGGCGCCATGAAGTAGTCGGATGGTAGTCACCGCCTCGGCTTTGCCTTCACTAAACCCCTATCGGATCTTCAATCCGCACTCGACAGCTCCTCCAGCAACTGGTTTTCTCCTTCCTCCTTTCCTTCCCTTGCCCTCTCTCTTTCTCTCTCATGGAATGAGAAGATGAAGAAGAAGAAGAAGAAAATGAAGAGATAATCCTCATTTCTCGACCAAATAATAGCAAGGAGCAATCTGAGCCATCAGATCCCATAGGAAGAAAAGGAACGACCAGAAAATTTCCTGAAAATAGCTGTCTTGGGTCTGACACGCCCTGTGACACACTCGTGTCACAGGCCGTGTCCCCTAAGCGGTGCACAAACTGCCTTAACCAACCTTATCCACACCAAGGTGACACGCCCATGACACGCCCGTGTCAGCATCATCACGCTAGTGACACGGGGCGTGTAACCCACTCGAGAGGACTTACTCTAGAGAAAACCAATAACTCGAGTGCCCAGACAGGACATGCCCGTGTCACAGGGATGACATGCCCGTGTCACACCCTCTTACTCGAGTACTTTTCCACCTACTGGAGTACATTTCGACCTGTATGGGAGCTACTCGAGTATGTGCGGGACACGCCCTGTGACACGACCGTGTCACAGGACGTGTACCCTCTACCCGACAATCGTCGAGTGAGGTTCGTCGACCTAGAGAGAGTCATCGACCGGTGGAGGACACACCCTAGGTCACGCCCCCGACACGCCCGTGTCACAGGCGTGTACCTCCCGAAAATTCGTCGACCGAACTTCGTCGAACGCACTCAGCCCAAACAGGACATGCCCTGGGACACGCCCGTGTCCCAGGCCGTGTCACCCAATCTTTTTCCGTTTCTCGAATTTGGGCTATTACAACCCTCCCCTCCTTCAAAGAAATTTCGTCCTCGAAATTTGGCTCACTCCAAACAGCCACACAACCACTGAATGTTGCATCATTCACAACCATGCAAGAGAACAAAGCGAACAGGGTTTGAGCTCAGCGGCCACGACTTGTCTCACCCCAAGGCATCTCACAAACAAACCAGACATACAACATAGATAATAGCACATCCCTCACTTCCATTTGTGCACATGCAGCCACAAAATTAATCAAGTGATAAAAAAAACACATCATCGAACTTATCATAATCGAACGATCACTGTTATATCACAAGTGTGCACCAACAAGTCATCAGGTCACATGACATATACAACATGATATGTACAAAATATCCTCAGTAGGTACATTATCAGGAACTATCCAAGCACTATCCTTACTTTCGCTCAGCCTCCCGATTTTTCATTTCGCGCGAAAGAGCCAAATTAAACACTCGAGGCTGAATTTCACCAAGTGAGCCTTGCGGCTCTTGCACTTCCAACTTATGCAATCGAGGTTGCGTCCGCGATCCAGATGATTCGGCCACTGCTTTACCTTTTTCTTCATAAGACGCACCTGTCTTTTTCTCACTTCCTACAGGGGCATTCCAACAAAATTTTGCTATGTGTCCTTGCTGCCCGCATTTAAAGCATATACGTGTATCAACACGTCCTGGCCCATAGGTCGCCCCCGAAGAAACAGTCGACAGAGCTGATTCCTCAGGCCTAAAACTCTTCTTCTCTCGTCTTCTAAACTCCGACTGCTCTGATTGAGGCACTTTAAACTCTGGCTTTTCCACTGCTGTCTCTTCTTCTCTTTTACCCGCTTCAAATCTTTTACCAAAGCACGGGCTGTATCGACCAACGCTTGGAAGCCTTGGTTCACCGAACTTGGGAGTGCCAACGACAACTCATCACGCACTTTAAACTCGTTTTTCGCTCTCCCTCCGCGAAGGTAGACCCCGCATATCTCCCCAGTCTAGTAAACTCATACGGGTATGTATCAATATTTTCCTCACCCTGCACCAGGCGTTGAAACTCATTTTCCATCGCAATTCGCTGCGACACTGACACATACTTGGCTAAAAACAATCGGGAGAATTCATCCATTGAAACCTCCGCTAATCCACGACCTGCCAAGTGATGCACCTCCATCTCGTCCCACCACAGTCTTGCATCTCCTTCCAACAGAAAAGTGGCTAACGTCACTTTCTGCTCCTCTCCCATCCTTATTGCAGTCAGGATCCTCTTTACTCGAGCCAACCAATCTTCCACCTGCGTTGGAGAACGTGCTCCAACAAATGGAGCTGGATGAAACTCCATAAAGCTTTTCAATGACTCGTCTATGGCTTGCACCTCCACCACAGCTGCAACACGCTCTTGCCATGTACCAGTCTGTACTGGTACTCCTGCAGGCCTTGCCTGTCCAATAGGTTATGCCTGTAACACCGTAAGCACTGTCTCCGTCACCACTCATATAGTCTCCACCGAAGGAGGCGTAGGCGCTTCAACGGGTGCTGCACTCTCATCCGATCGCTGGGACTCCGACTGCCCAACACCACTCCTCTCCACCTATCAATGTACAAAACACCATTAAACATTCATATCCTAACGGTACTTATACATTGACTACACACTCACGCACTTCCCGTGCATGAAATACATTCCTAGTGGACATTTGTGAGTTCAATTATGTTCTCTCCTCCCAAATAATCTAAACCTGGCTCTGATACCACTTTGTAACGCCCCCAATCGTCACATGGCATATAACGGTGGGTCCGGCCGGGGCCCCAAGCCATATGTCACAGACAAGCGATGGAATTACTTGTGGAAATCAAAATTTACTCGCATCCTATCTCAAAACATTTTAGCGCAGCATTTTACGTTAACATGAACTCACCTCAGAGAATGTCCACTACTATATAAACTCCACATTTATATATCAAAACCAGGAATGTATACAACTCACACACACTGGCCTTAAGGCCTTACAGATTTCTCTTTGCACAAATACATTTTCGTACATCGGCACGGAGGCCGACCACACATAAAATCCAACCATGTTTCTTCGCACGGCCTACAAGGGCCTTTAACACCAATCCTTCCATTCCGCACATTGCCATTCCAGCCGCAACACCTGCAATTCACCATCCAGTCCAAATAGAAAACAAAGTAACGGTCAGCATTAGCAGACCACTTATAACGACCCCACCCCTTGCCCGTGGCAGTGGTTCCTTCCCTGCATGCATAGTCATCATCATTTCTATCAATCTATCAATCACAATCCACCACAAACACCGGTATCCAACGGACGCTCCGTGCACTCAGGGCACCTTCTTGGTGTACCAGATATACAGTCATACACCGCCGATCGAGGCTCTTCACTTGTTGGTTGGGCGGTTCAAGCCTAGTTCACCAATCTCACTATTGGCGACATCCCGTCCATACCACTCAGAGGTACTACCACGCAGCATTCACAAACAACCAGAGCAGATCAACCCACACCATGTGGTGTGACAAGCCGGGTTTATCAGTGCTCCCCAGGTATTATCACCCATCGACCCCTCACCTATTCCTGATCGACGCACCCTTGTGGTACAGCAAGCCTGGTCTAACTCGGCTCCCCAAGCATTGCCGTCAATCGATCCCTCATCTATCCAGATCAACCCACCCTAGTGGTGTAACAGGCCGGGTTTATCTCGCGCTCCCCTTATTTGCGCTCCCCAGGCGTGCTACCAATTGATCTCTTATCATATCCAGGAGCTTAACCATGTACTCCATACATTCATAATAAATATTCATTCATCCACACAACCAAGCAATCAAAGAACAAACCTTTCACAACATCAAATCCACGAAGTCTTCTCCGGTTTACCCATGATCATCACCAATCCGGACTACCCGTCAAGATGGGCTTCACACAGCATGCCTATACCGTACTCACACTTCCGTCTCTAGATGCAAACTCAAACAAGGAATCACTTCCGACATCCACCTCTTGGTGGATAATTCCACGCACATGCATAAAGAGAGGACTTTGATGTCCAAGAAGGAGATCGTTACCTTTGAAGATCGCTTCAGCGCCATGAAGTAGCCGGATGGATGTCACCGCCTCGGCTTTGCCTTCACGAAACCGCTCTCCGATCTTCAATCCGCACTCCATAACTCCTTCAGCAGCTGGTTTTCTCCTTCCTCCTTTCCTTCCCTTGCCCTCTCTCTCTTTCTCTCTCTTGGAATGAGAAGATGAAGAAGAAGAAAATGAAGAGATAATCCTCATTTCTCGGCCAAATAACAACAAGGAGAAATCTGAGCCATCAGATCCCATAGGAAGAAAAGGAACAGCCAGAAAATTTCGTGAAAATAGCTCTCTCGGGTCTGACACGCCCTGTGACATGTCCGTGTCACAGGCCGTGCCACCTAAGCGGTGCACTAACCGCCTTATCCAACCTTATCCACACCAAGGTGACACGCCCATGACATGCCCGTGTCAGCATCGTCACGCCCGTAACACGGGGCGTGTAACCGACTAGAGACCTACTCGAGAGGACTTACTCGAGAAAAAAACAACTACTCGAGTACCCAGACAGGACACGCCCGTGTCACAGGAATGACACGCCCGTGTCACCCCCTCTTACTCGAGTTCTTTTCCACCTACTCGAGTACATTTTGATCTACACAAGAGTTACTCGAGTATGAGCGGGACAAGCCCTGTGACACGCCTGTGTCACAGGCCGTGTACCCTCTACCCGACAATCGTCAAGCGCGATTCGTCGACCTAGAGAGAGTCGTCGACCAGGGGAGGACACGGCCTGGGTCACACCCCTGACACGCCCGTGTCACCGGCATGTACCTCCCGAAAATTCGTCGAACAAACTTCGTCGAACGCAATCGTCGAACGCACTCAACCCAAGCAGGACACGCCGTGGGACACGCCCGTGTCCCAGGCCGTGTCACCCAATCTTTTTCCGTTTCTCGAATTTGGGCTATTATAACCATCTCAAATGGTGATGAGAAGTGAAAGAACTCCATAGTTAAGCGTGCTTGGGAGATAGTAGTACTGGGATGGGTGACCTCCTGGGAAGTCCCCGTACGACCCAACTTAATTGTTGAGTTCGCTCATCAAAGGGAGGCTGTGGCCACCAACAACCCGCCTATGGAGGGAGAGGGGTTGGGGTGCTTATGCTATAGCCCGGTAATGGTCTAACAGAGGCCTAGTGGGCTGAGGCCCACATACGGCCCAGGGGACGTTACACGTTTATACTCATGTAGGATGTTGAAGTCAATCTAAATAAGTATTTTTTCGCAGCCTATAATTATATTTTGATTTGTGGAATAGATGACCCACTAAGCCGAGGGATACGGCTTTATACTGTACTTAAACTGATTTTCTTTCCTTAAAATAACTTTTTTAAAAAATCTTTCTTCATGATTAAGTAGGTGTTTGCCTGAGCATCCGCAGTTATCCCCTGCTAACGTGGCATCATGACGCGCATTTTCCCTTACTATGATAAGTTATTTTATGCGGTGAAAATGCGGGTTGTGACACTCCTCTTGCCCATGGTTTCTCCACAGAACCATTATTAGAAGAACCTTCTTGCGTCGCAAGACCCGCATCGCTGTATCATCGATCCTGATCGGTTCCATGCTGACTGATCGATCTGAGGCCACCGGGCCGTCTGCAATGTAAATCAGCTGCTTAGGGCATAGTAGAGCCCTCCTAAGTGATGAGACGTGGAATACGTTATGCAATCCCGCCAACGCCGACGGCAACTCCAGTCTATAAGCCAAGGGGCCGATCCGCTCTAGGATCCTGTTAGTCCCCATGTATCTCAGACTAGGCTTCTTCAACCAGCGAACCCGCGAGACCCCATGCATCGGCCGCATCTTCAGGAAAACCCGGTCACCGACCTAAAACTCCACCTCACGATGTCGCGTGATAGGTTAAAACTCCATAAAATATTTACGGTCACGCGGCGACCCGGACGGTTTTATTTAAGTAAAGCGGAAGTGGTTTTTTATTTAGAAAACGGGGCGCGCGTATTTATTTATTTGGATATAAAACGGGTTAGATCGAGTTTTAACGAAAGGAGGCAAGTGCACCTATCGTGAGTAGTACAGGATATTCCGGGTGGAATATCGAGGTCGTATTGTTCTCGGGGTCGGTTCGATTATTTCTACTCTTCCCTGGAGGGGACTATTATTTTACCGATATTTAACTTGTCGGGTTATATTTTTATATATAATAAAAATGACTTAAAAAACAGAAAGAAAATGAAAACAAAAAAAAAGAAAGCATGAAGGTGGTGCCGATGAAGAGCTTAGCTCGATGACACCGAAAAAACAATTGAACCAAAATAGACATTTAATAAAAAGAGCTCCTAAATTTCTAATTAATTAAAGAGGAGACTTGGCCGTGGAGGTTAAACTAGAATGAGCTCACCTAGCTATAAGGCTATCCTCACCTGAACGCTAAGACTATTCGACCGAACGTTAGTCCGACGAAGGATTCCTCTTAACGCCCGCATTACGCTAAGAACCCCGCTATTGGGTGGGGAACCCAATCCGGTAGAGTTGGCGCGCCTCCTCTCTCGAGGGTTAGTGCGGAACTCTCTTTGCCAATGGGTGATCGGTCCATATGCACGGCCTCTCGGCTAGCTAGCATATGGACTACGGAAATAGGGTCCACACAACGATTATGTGGTCCTACGCGTCGTTTAACCCGGGCAAACCTTAAGTACTTTTAATTAATTAGAAAAATACGGCCTTTAATTATTTTAAGCTATTTTATCTGTCCCAATGATCTTCGATAACGAGGGCTAAGAACGGTTAGCCACTCATCGGAATGGGGACGACTTGCGGTGAAAAGCAGAAAATAAAGCAGTAAAGAAAGCGGTAAAGGAAAGCAAAAAATTGCAAGTCCTACTCAAACGAGTAGGACTGAAGAAAGCTGTAAATTGCGAGTCCCGGCGCAAATGCGTGGGCGGGAGAAAGAAAGCGGGTCCTACTCAAACGGGTAGGACTAAATAAATACAACACACGCACACACTCTCTCGACATAAAGTAGAACACACTCACTCTTCAGGAAATTAAAACACACGCGCACACACTCTCGACATAAAGTAAACACACGCACACTGCAGGAAAGTAAAAACTCACACACTCTACTGAAATGAAATAAAAGCATTGCGCCATTTAACCCTTAACGAGTAGGCGGAAATAAATGCACAAGTACAAAAAAACTAAAAAAAACTAAGTTACCTAAAAATTAAAACAACTGCATTTCTACCGCTAGAATGCGGTAGAAATGAGTAAAAAGTGAAAAGAAAAATTAAACGAGCGAAAAAGTTTGCAAATAAACACAAAAATGAAAGTGCTCGAAAAAATAAAACGAATACATTTCTACCGCTAGAATGCGGTAGAAATGCATAAAAAGAGAACGAAAAAATTAAAAGAGCAAAAGTTTAAAATGAAAAACTTGGTGCATGAAAAATTAAAACAACTATATAATCATTCCTATAACTCCGTAAAACTGATTAAAAAGTGAAAATAAAACGAAACGAACGAAAAAGTTTTACATCCTAAAAAGAAAAATCTAAGTTAAAAGAAATGAAAATCACCTTGAAATCATTTTTACGGGTTTATAACAATGAAATAGAAAGCTATAAAAACCTAATCTAAACAAGTCTAATAAGAATGAAAACATAAAAATGAAGGCTATACTCATACACTCACACACCCATAAAAAGAACGAAAATAACAAAGTTAAAACAAGAAATAAATAAGATTGCAAAGGGTGGGCACATAGATGAAGTCCAAAACATAGAAATGAGAAAAAAACTACATTTTTATTATGTCTAAAAACTATTACAAAGCTAGTACAAAAATAAAAGAGAGAGAGAGAGAAAAGCCCATTCCATAGGTTGGAAATCCATCTACGCAGCACCTCCCCTTACAAAATGGTTCAAAAGAAGGAACATGATTACATACAACAGTTGTTTATTTATAGACAGAAAATTTACAAGTACACGCCCTCTGACACGGGCGTGTCAGGGGGCGTGTCGACACTATTCATGATGGCAGCCGTCGATTTGACGGGAAAGTGGACTTCGGGCTGGACACGTGTCGGTCTCGCATTGGTCACGCCCCAGGTCACGGGCGTGACGCTGGGCATGTCGGGGAGGTGGATCTGGGCGCGGGCTGTGCCGAAAGTCGCGGGCGCAGTCACATCGGCCAGGTGGAGAGGTCACGCCCCAGGTCACGGGCGTGACTCTGGGCGCGTCGGTTGGTGTCGACACTCGACAAACATCGAGCGGAAAATGTCGAGTTGAAAATCGTCGAGCGGGAAGAGGTGTCACGCCCTAGGTCACGGGCGTGACTCTGGGCGTGTCGAGGAGGTCGACGATCGTCGAGCTAAAAACGTCGAGCGGGTGGACACGGGCTTGGGTCACGCCCCGTATCGGTTGACACGGGCGTGTCGCCGGGCATGTCAAGCTTTTCTCTTCAAAATTTACTGATTGACGGGATTTTGAGCTGTCACGCCCTGGTCAAGGGCGTGACCAATTTGTCACGGGCGTGACTTGTCAATTTTTGGCAGATTTTTAATGTTTTTCCTGAAAAATAAAATAAAATAAGTTCGTATAATATTTACAAAAATAGGAGCATTTTATTGAATAAAAATAAGTAAAAATGACAAAAATAAATGAAAATAACTAAATTAAAGTACAAAAAAATAGGTATATTTACAATTCATCAAATACCCCCATACTTAAGCTTTTGCTATTTCAGAGCAAAAGTTGGAGATGAACTTATAAGGAATTAAAGAAATCCTAAGTTTAGCTACCGTTTGAAATAATTAAAAGTAAGATCAAAATAAACATCTGGGGTTAAAGAATTAAATCTTAATTTATGAAATGTTATGAATAGAGGAAGAGTTTCAAAAAGACTTCTAGATAAAATAGAATAGAAAGCAAAAATTTATTTTTGTTAGTTTAACAAGGATGGATTGGATTTATATAAAAAACTTTAGCTTAAAAGAAGTTAAAGGAAATAATGCAATTTAAAAGTTATGCTCTCAAAATATTTTAAATTAATTCTAAAATCATTGAAATAGGCTAAGTGGTTTGGTGGTTTACGAAGAAGGCTTGAATATTGAGTTGAGGTAATTTTTTCTCGAACCTCCAATTTTTTTCTTTTTGGATAGTTAGGAAAATGAAATCTTATTTTCCCAACACATAATAATTTTTTTATTTCTTCAGAAATTATAAAATAACCCAATGTATATGTGCAGGAGTAATGAATTTTATCCTCTTACTCCATAACATATAATCTTTTTAAATATTGGGTGCCTATGTTTACGGAATGAAATCTTATTTCCATTGACATAAGATCTTTTTAAGGGATAAAATATGGGTAAACATGTCAAGTAAGACATGAAAAAAATGGAAGTGGGTTTATTTATTCAAAAAGAAAACTAGATTTTAATAAAAAAGTTTTGAAAACAACCTTTTTAAAATGAACGTTCCAATGTTTCTAAAAGCAAAGAGTAGAAATAATTGAAATCCATGGATGTTATTTTCTAACATAAAAAGCGATATTCTATTTATAAAATTAGAAGTGGTGGTGAAAAACAAGTTCCCTATTATAAGGATAAGACATAAAAAATTCTTTAAAACTTAACCCCAGACACTTAAATCTATCTAACTTTTATTAATAAATGAATAGTAAGCAAAGAATTAAAAGAATTCGCTTATAAATTAACTCGAAACAAGATTTTTGGAAAGCAAAAGGTTTAAGATAATGACATATTTGATTTATTTTGTTACATAATTAACAAAACATTTTTTAGGGATTTTATCATTTTTTTGTGTTTTAATTATTATCTTTTTAGGATTTTTAGAGTTATTTTCTTTTTTTGGTTTTAATAATTTTTGTTTGATTTTTTTTGTTTTTTGATAAGTTATTTACAAGAAATAGGAAAGAAAGAAGTGTTATTTACAAAGAAGATAGTGGGGAAAGAGAGATTTTTACAAAAAAAAAAGAAAAAAAAAACAAAAAAACAAAAAAAAACAAAAAGAACAAAGTAAAAACTCGAATGCAGCCCGCGAACAGACTCTTATTGAGGTGGTTGGTTCGATGAGTCGAACGCCGCGGGGAGGCAAAATGTGAGTTTTTATAAATAAGAAGAAGGTGGGGGAAGATTTTTACAAAGACTATTTACAAAGTAAAAAGATTTTGTGTTTTTTTGTGTGTGAATTTTTTTGAGTTTTATGATTTTTTTTTGAAGTTTTATGATAATAAAAACAAGGAAAAATTTTTTAGGTTTTATTTTTTTTGTAATGTTTTTGTATTTTTATGCGTTTTTGTAAAGTGCAGAAATAAAAAAATACGAAAACACCCCCATACTTAAATCCAACATTGTCCCTAATGTTTCAAGCTAAGTATGCGGAACAGATAATCTACAAAATATAATAAGTACAAAAAGTAAAAGAGAGGGTAGAAGCTTCCTTAAAGACGAGTCCGGGAGGCCCGGGTTGATACCCTGCAATAGTTAGAGAAAAGATAGAAGCAATAAAAAGATATCATAAAAGCTAAAAAGATAAATTCGGCGAAAAGATTGCGGGCGGTAGGGGGGCATGTGCGTGGGGGAGTCGAAGGGAGCTAAGGCCTTAGCTATGTGAGTGTGATGGAAATGCGCACCCCTAGCACGCACAGGAATGGAAGCGCGCCGAAGCGAAACAAAACAAAATAAAACAAGTTAAAATAAAATAAATTAGACAAAATATATACACGTTTATTATTAGTTGTTTTTGTACGTTTTTTATTGTTTTGTTGTTTTTAGGTAGGTTTTTTAGTTTAGTTTTTTTTTGGTTTCGAGTGTTTTTTAGTTTTTAAGGTTTTTTTTTCATTTTGTTTTAGATTTCTTTTTTTTTTCAAATTTTTAGTTTTTTAGAGATTTTTCGATTTTTTAGTTTTATGGGTAAAGGAATTTTTTTTTTGGTTTATAGGTTTTTCAATTTTTTTTTTAGTTTTATAATTTTGTAAGTTTTTTTAGTTTTTATTATTATTATTATTATTTTTCATTTTTATTAGTAATAAAATTTTTGTGGGCCCTTTTTGTAATTTTTAGTAGAGATATATATATAAATAGGTAAAATTAATAGATTTCCAGGGTTCAAAATAACGACTCGAAAATCCCCGGCAACGGCGTCAAAAACTTGATAGGTTAAAACTCCAAAAAATATTTACGGTCACACGGCGACCCGGGCGGTTTTATTTAAGTAAAGCGGAAGTAGTTTTTTATTTAGAAAACGGGGTGCGTGTATTTATTTATTTGTATATAAAACGAGTTAGATCGAGTTTTAACAAAAGGAGGCAAGTGCACCTATCGTGAGTAGTACAAGATATTCCGAGTGGAATATCGAGGTCGTATTGTTCTTGGGGTCGGTTCGATTATTTCTACTCTTCCCTGGAGGGGACTATTATTTTACCGATATTTAACTTGTCGGGTTATATTTTTATATATAATAAAAATGACTTAAAAACAGAAAGAAAATGAAAGCAAAAAAAAGAAAGCATAAAGGTGGTGCCGAAGAAGAGCTTAGCTCGATGGCACCGAAAAAAAAATTGAACCAAAATAGACATTTAATAAAAAGAGCTCATAAATTTCTAATTAATTAAGGCGGAGACTTGGCCGTGGAGGTTCCACTAGAATGAGCTCAGCTAGCTATAGGGCTATCGCTCACCTGAATGCTAAGACTATTCGACCGAACATTAGTCCGACGAACGGTTCCTCTTAACGCCTGCATTACGCTAAGAACCCCGCTATTGGGTGGGGAACCCAATCCGGTAGAGTTGGCGCGCCTCCTCTCTCGAGGGTTAGTGCGTAACTCTCTTTGCCAAGGGGTGATCGGTCCATATGCACGGCCTCTCGGCTAGCTAGCATATGGACTACAGAAATAGGGTCCACACATTGATTATGTGGTCCTACGCGTCGTTTAACCCGGGCAAACCTTAAGTACTTTTAATTAATTAGAAAAATACAATCTTTAATTATTTTAAGCTATTTTATCTGTCCCAATGCTCTTCGATAATGAGTGCTAAGAACGGTTAGCCACTCATCGGAATGGGGACAGCTTGCGGTGAAAAGTAGAAAATAAAGCAGTAAAGAAAGCGGTAAAGGAAAGCAGAAAATTGCAAGTCGTACTCAAACGAGTAGGACTGAAGAAAGCTGTAAATTGCGAGTCCCGTCGCAAATGTGTGGGTGGGAGAAAGAAAGCGGGTCCTACTCAAACGAGTAGGACTAAATAAATGCAACACACGCGCACACCCTCTCGACATAAAGTAGAACACACTCACTCCACAGGAAATTAAAACACACGCACACACACTCTCGACATAAAGTAAACACACGCACACTGCAGGAAAGTAAAAACTCACACACTCTACTGAAATGAAATAAAAGCATTGTGCCATTTAACCCTTAACGAGTAGGCGGAAATAAATGCACAAGTACAAAAAATTTAAAAAAAACTAAGTTACCTAAAAATTAAAACAACTGCATTTCTACCGCTAGAATGCGGTAGAAATGCGTAAAAAGTGAAAAGAAAAATTAAACGAGCGAAAAAGTTTGCAAATAAACGCAAAAATGAAAGTGTTCGAAAAAATAAAACGAATACATTTCTACCGCTAGAATGCGGTAGAAATGCATAAAAAGAGAACAAAAAAATTAAAAGAGCAAAAGTTTAAAATGAAAAACTAGGTGCATGAAAAATTAAAACAACTATATAATCATTCCTATAACTCTGTAAAACTGATTAAAAAGTGAAAATAAAACGAAACGAACGAAAAAGTTTTACATCCTAAAAAGAAAAATCTAAGTTAAAAGAAATGAAAATCACCTTGAAATCATTTTTACGGGTTTATAACAATGAAATAGAAAGCTATAAAAACCTAATCTAAACAAGTCTAATAAGAATAAAAACATAAAAATGAAGGCTATACTCATACACTCACACACCCATAAAAAGAACGAAAATAACAAAGTTAAAACAAGAAATAACTAAGATTGCCAAGGGTGGGCACATAGATGAAGTCCAAAACATAGAAATGAGAAAAAAAACTACATTTTTATTATGTCTAAAAACTATTACAAAGCTCGTACAAAAATAAAAGAGAGAGAGAGAGAGAGAAAACCCCATTCCATAGGTTAGAAATCCATCTACGCAGCACCTCCCCTTACAAAATGGTTCAAAAGAAGGAAAATGATTACATACAGCAGTTGCTTATTTATAGACAGAAAATTTACAAGTACACGCCCTCTGACACGGGCGTGTCAGGGGGCGTGTCGACACTATTCATGATGGCAGCCGTCGATTTGACGGGAAAGTGGACTTCGGACTGGACACGTGTCGGTCTCGCGTTGGTCACGGCCCAGGTCACGGGCGTGACGCTAGGCGTGTCGGGGAGGTGGATCTGGGCGCGAGCTGTGCCGAAAGTCGCCGGCGCAGTCACATCGGCCAGGTGGAGAGGTCACACCCCAGGTCACGGGCGTGACTCTGGGCGTGTCGGTTGGTGTTGACACTCGACAAACGTCGGGCGGAAAATGTCGAGTTGAAAATCGTCGAGCGGGAAGAGGTGTCACGCCCTAGGTCACGGGCGTCACTCTGGGCCTGTCGAGGAGGTCGACGATCGTCGAGTTGAAAACGTCGAGCGGGTGGACACGGGCTTGGGTCACGCCCCGTATCAGTTGACACGGGCGTGTTGCCGGGCGTGTCAAGCTTTTCTCTTCAAAATTTACTGATTGACGGGATTTTGAGCTGTCACGCCCTGGTCATGGGCGTGACCAATTTGTCACGGGCGTGACTTGTCAATATTTGGCAGATTTTTAATGTTTTTCCTGAAAAATAAAATAAAATAAGTTAGTATAATATTTACAAAAATAGGAGCATTTTATTGAATAAAAATAAGTAAAAATGACAAAAATAAATGAAAATAACTAAATTAATGTACAAAAAAATAGGTATATTTACAATTCATCATCGCGCATCATAATATTTAGCATGCCTGCTCTGGGCTTCCAATATCCTATCCCAGATCAATCTAATATGAGCTTCAATATCCTCCACACACTCTGAGACGAGTGCCTTCGGATCATCATCCTGAATCCAAGATAGTGGGGTCCTGCACATTCGTTCATATAATGCCTCATATGGGGCCATGCCTATGCTAGACTGATGGTTGTTATTGTATGAGAACTCGATCAGCGGCAGCAGTCTCTCCAAAGGCTCGCCGCGGTCCAAAATGCATAGGCGCAGAAGATCTTCCAGTGTTCGATTGGTGCACTCTGTCTGTCCATCTGTCTGGGGGTGGAAAACCATGCTGAATGTCAACTGAGAACCCAGGTGAGCCTGAACTGACCTACACTCCTTCGACGTAAACCGTCCATCCTGATCTGACACTATCGTCCTGGGCACCCCATGATAGCGCACAAACTGCTCGACGAACTTCCGTACTAGCACACTGACTGGAGCATCCTTCACAATCAGAATGAACCTGTCCACCTTCGTCAGTCTATCGACAATCACCCAGATCGAATCATTCCCCACACGAGATCAGGGTAGACCATGTATAAAATCCATGCTTATGTCCTCAAACTTCCACTATGGCACTGGAAGTGGCTGTAGTAGCCCGGTCGGAATCTTGCACTCTGCCTTTATGAGCTGACAAGCCTCACAATACGTCACAAAATATGTAATGTCCTTCTTATTACCCAGCCAATACATCGTCTTTTCAGGTCCGCTGCCATCTTAGTGATCACCAGGTGCACTGAGTATCTGATATAGTGTGCCTCTGACGTAATATCCTCCCGAATATGGCCTCCTGCAGGTATATAGACCGTGCCTCTGAAACATAGCATTCAAACCCTGCAGGAGTAATCCCCTGCCGTGCCTTCCTCCAAGGCTCTGAATATCGGCTCTGCCCTCGCATCCAGCCTCTGCCCGTCCCTGATGCGATCCTGAATGTCATCGGTGGAAGTCATCAATGCCAGGTACTCTGTATATAGCTCTGGATCATACTTGGACACTAAGGATATATGCATCTCCTCTAACATCTTCACCCACTCTAAGGACATCAGCTGAGGACCTGCTCCTGATGTAGTTGCTCTCCGGATCAGAGCGTTTGCCACCACGTTTGCCTTACCAGGATGGTAGTGCATGGTGTACTGATAGTCCGACAAAATCTCTACCCAACATCTTTGTCTGATGTTTAGATCCTTCTGCATGTCAACGTACTTCAAGTTTTTATGGTCCGAGAAAATGTCGCAGTGAACACCGTATAGATAGTGTCGCCAGTTCTTCAGGGCAAAAATAACCGCCCCCATCTCTAAGTCGTGCACCGGGTAGTTCTGCTCATGTTTGTTCAACTGATGGGAGGTGTAAGCTATCACGTGCTCGTTCTGCATCAGAACGACACCCATCCCTTAGTAGGAAGCAGCCGTGTACACCTGGAATCCGTCCTTCCCCGATGGAAGAGCAAGGATAGGGGCCGAGGTTAGCCGACCCTTTAGCTCCAGAAAAGCAGCCTCACACCGTGGCGTACAAACAAATGGAGACTCCTTCTTTGTCAAGGATGTGAGAGGGAGAGCAATTTGCGAGAATCCCTTCATTAACTTCTAGTAGTATCCTGCAAGTCCTAAGAAACTCGTAACATCCATTGCCATCTTTAGTGGTGGCCAATCCCGTACTGCCTGAATCTTTGCTGGTTCTACCTCCAATCCTGCTCCACTAATAATATGGCCCAAAAGGCCACCCCTTTTAGCCAAAAATGGCACTTGCTGAACTTAGCAAATAGCTCGTGCTCTCGGAGCTTTCCTAGCGTCAGAGCCAAGTGTCTCGCATGCTCCTCTTCTGTCCTCGAGTAGATGAGGATGTCGTCAATAAACACGTTGATGAAGACATCTAGATATGGCTCAAATAGCCAGTTCATCAAAATCATGAACGCGGAGGGTGCATTCGTGAGACCGAAGGGCATCACGGTAAACTCGTACAATCCGTATATAATACTGAAGGCTATCTTCGGGATGTCCTCTGCCCGAATGCGCAGCTGGTAGTACCCCGACCTTGGATCCAGCTTTGAAAACCTATGAGCTCCCTCCAACTGATCAAATAGTTCATCTAACCTAGGCAGAGGATATATGTTCCAGACCGTCATCCTATTCAAGGCCCGAAAATCGATACATAATCGAAGTGTCCCATCCTTCTTCTTGACGAATAACACCGGAGCTCCCCATGGTGAAGAGCTAGGCCGGACAAATCCGGCTTCCACTAGCTCCTGTAGCTGGATTCGAAACTCCACCAACTCCTTCGAGGCCATCCAGTAAGGAGCTCTGGATGCTGGCTTAGCCCCCGACACGAGCTGAATCAGAAAATCCTTCTCCCGATGCGGGGGTAGCCCTGGTAGCTTCTCCGGAAATACATCGGCAATATCCCGCACCATGGGATATTCAGAATGGAATCTTTGGCCTCAGCCATCTCAAAGATCACCTGATACACCTCGTCTCCCTATATATGGGCCTTGACAGCTTGAATAGAAGATAACAACATACGAGATGCGAGTTCAATACCTTGGAAAACGACCTCCGAGTCCTCATGTCTCAAGACAATTTGTTTTTCTGCACAGTCAATTCTAGCGTGGTGCCAACACAGGCATGCCATGCCCAAAATAAGATCAAGCCTTGGTATTTTCAATACCATTGCCGGGGTTTCGAAGGTCTTTCCTCCAATACAAAATTCCATATTGCACTTTGCGGACGAAGTCATCACAGAGCCGTCTAGGAGGCGTACATTCTGAGTGATGCCAGCAAAGTGGTGCTCGTCACCTAAGTCTTTAGTGAAGTCCGCTGAAACGAACGAGTGTGTGGCACAGGTGTCAAACTGAGTAGAAGCGGGCTTGCGGTTGATAGAGACTATGTCTGAGGTAGTTAAATGTTTTAGAATTCTAGTTATGGTTTTCTTTCCTATTTCTAACTATTATATATCCATGAATCTAGCATTTGTTTTGAAAGGAAATGATGAATTGTAAATATACCTATTTTTATGTATATTACTTAAATCATTTTCATATATTTTTGTCATTTTTACTTGTTTTTATTCAATAAAATGCACCTATTTTTGTAAATATTTTACTAACTTGTTTTATTTTATTTTTCAGGAAAAAAATAAAAAACTGCAAAAAATTGCTTGACACGCCCGGGCACACGCCCGTGACATGACCCGTGTCCAGCGCTCGACGATTTCCGTTCGACGATCTCGCGCTCGATGATTTCCAATCGACGATTTCAGCTCGACTTTCCATTCGACGATTCTCCAGCAGCTCGACGAATTCAAGCTCGACGATCGTCAACACGCCCGACCACACGCCCGTATCAATCCGACACGGGGCGTGACCCAAGCCCGTGTCCATCCCGCTCGACGATCGTCGAACCCATTTTCCCGCTCGACGATTTTCTGCTCGACGATTTGTCCTGCTTGACGATCTTCCCGCTCGACGATCGTCGAACTCCTCGACATTCGCGCTCGACGATTTTTCAACTCGACAAGACCTGGTGATAGCTCAGACCCGCGCCCAGATCTACCTCCCCGACATGCCCAGAGTCATGCCCGTGACCTGGGGCGTGACCAACGCGAGACCGACACGTGTCCAGCCCGAAGTCCACTTTCTCGTCAAATCGCCAGCCGCATTTTGTACAGTACTGATACACCCCCCTACACGCCCGTATCATGGGGCGTGTCACCTGGTTTTTTTGCCTATTTAAACCAGCTTGCTAGATGTAATCCTGTTCCTTCTTTTGAACCATTTTGTATAAGGTGTTGTGCTGCTGGAATGCTTCCAAGGGTTATGTAAGGGAAATTTTCTCCCCCTCTCCTTAGATTTTATTTTCGTGTCTTTGTAACTCGTCTTTTTATTTAATGAAATATGTTTTTCTTCTCTTATATTGTCTTTGGAATGGATCTATGCAACTCACACCTTATGCAATCTTATTTGCTTTTGTTTTAACTTTATTTTTCTTCTTTTTAAAATGTGTGTGTGTATGAGAGTAAATGTTATGTTTTAATTTTTTTTGGATAAGTAGTTGTTATGTTTTCTTTTCATTAGCTTTTGTTAACTTAGAATATTTATAGCTTTTACTTCATTCCTGTAGATCCGTAAAAATGTTTTGAAAGTGATTTATTTTTTTTTTCACTAACTTAGCTTTTCATTTTTCTGTTGTAAAACTTTTCTTCCTTTTTAATTTATTTGCACTTTTTTAGCATTTTTTACGGAGTTATAGGAATGGAAATATAACCTTTTTAATTTTTCATGCACTTAGTTTTTTATTTAAAACTTTTGCTTATTTAATTTTTTCGTTCTCTTTTTATGCATTTCTACTGCATTGTAGCGGTAAAAATCTATTCGTTTTAATTTTTCGGGCATTTTCATTTTGCGTTTATTTGCAAACCTTTTTGCCCGGTTTATTTTTATTTCAGCTTTTTACGCATTTCTACCGCATTCTAGCTGTAGAAATGCAGTCATTTTAATTTTTTTGATAACATAGTTTTTTTTTCAATTTCTGTTGTGTGCGCATTTATTTCCTCCTACTCGTTAAGAGTTAAATGTGTAACAGCCCAAAGTTCAGAAACATGCATTTTGTGTGACACGGCCTGGGACACGGGCGTGTCCCAGGGCGTGTCAGGTGACACGGCCTGCGACACGGGCGTGTCGCAGGGCATGTCGAGGTTGTGTCGACGATTGGGCTTTGTCTCGACGATTTTTCTCTCGACGATGTGTCGAGAGGGAGGCACACGGCCCAGGACACGGGCGTGTCCAAGGCCATGTCGCATTCTCGACGAGTTTTTCTCGACGATCGTCGAGTGTCGAGAAGTGCGTGTCGAGTGTTGAACACGGCCTGTGACACGGGCGTGTTACAGGGCGTGTCAAATCAGGCGACGAACTCAGCCCGCCGAAGGATTTCGACAAGGCGTGTCTTTGTGCCGTGTCTGGGCACACGGCCTGGGACACGGGCGTGTCACAGGCCGTGTGAAGTCTCGGGATGATTTGGGATTTTTTTCACCCAGGTACACGGCCACAGACACGGGCGTGTCTGAAGGCGTGTTGGTGACACGGCCCATGACACGGGCGTGTCCCGTGGATGTGTCACTGGTTTGGATAAGTCGGTTGACCACCGCTTGAGGCACACGGCCTGGCACACGGCCGTGTTCGAGGCCGTGTCGGGTCAAAATATGTGTTTTTGGCAGAATCGTGTCCGTCCATTCCTTCAGTCTGGATCCAAGGGCTGAAGCTTCTTCTTCTTTTTCCTTAAGGGCCGAAATCAGAGAATGATTTCTCACTTTGCTTTGGCCTTCATCTTTCTTCACGAGAGAGAAAGAGAAAGAGAAAGGAGGAGGAAGAAGGAAAGAGGGCTGCTGCTGGTGGTGCTGCGGTTTACCGACGAGAGATCCGAAGCCAGCATTGCGGAGGAAACGCTCTTGCGAGTCTTGCAAGCTAGCTTGGAGGCCATGGCACCGAAGCGATCGTCAAGGGTAACGACTTTTCTTCCTAGCCATGTGAAGGCTTCCGTTTTGGCATATCTTTTGATTCCCCCACCAAGAGGTGGCTGCTTTTAGGGAGTCATTTGGGTGATTCTTGACATCCCCTTTTTTGTGCATATAAATCCGGAAATGGAGTACGGAATAGGCATGCTGTGTGAAGCCCATCTGGACAGGTTGGTCTGGATTGGTGATGTTGCATACGAACCGGAGAAGACTCCGTGATAAACGTGTAGTGTACGGAGTCTACGGGTTATACCTGCGAAAAGGAGTAGCAGGAAGTACTGGGGTGGTAGCCCAGGAAAATAGCCATGTGATGTTTTGGGTCCAACCTGTGAATGAGGCACAGGAAGTACTGGTGGGACCAGGAAAGGCCCTTTTTGTGATGCTTGATGTCATAGGGTGTCCACCTGTGAAGCGAGTCACAGGAAGTACTGGTGTGCCCAGGAAAGACCCCTGACATTTGTAATTTGCGGTGTCCACCTGTGACGGGAGTCACAGGAAGTACTGGTGTGCCCAGGAAAGACCCGCTGTTGCTGTGAGGAAATGGGTATAGTGACATACCCAGGCTTGAATGCCAGAACAGGATTGGTGAGACCGACCCGCGCCTTTGATATAGCCATGAGTACGCTGTACGCGGAAAAGGCAAGGCGATTTGAGCAACGGGGGGGTGGAGGATCCGACCTGCGCTATGTCCGTCTGACATGAGACCAAAAAGTGCGGTCTGTTGGAGCGCATAGCAAGAGTCTTCGGCCTGCGCGCCATGACACAAAGGGGGGCTACGGGCCATCCCGGTGTCCGAGGACTAACTCCAGCTGCACGCCATGGAGTAAATGCTCAAGAGATTTACCGTTGGGTGATAACCCTGATACGGTGGTGGGCAAGAGGTTGCCAGAACACCAAGAATGTGCCCTGAGTGCACGGACCGTTGGGCCGGGTGGCGAACGGTTGTGATGGCTTGTGTGCGTGAAAGCACCTTTTGATGATATAGCTTGCCATACTTGTGATATGATATGCCTGCAGGGAAAAATACCGCTGCCCCGAGAGAAGGGGTAGGGTCGTTATAATTTGGTCAGCTGAACGCTGACCGTTGCTTTTGTTTGCCACCGGTGGGTGGATTGTCCCTTGCACAGGTGCTGGAGAGCCGAGCGGGACGCGTAGAGGTTGATGCTCCTGCTGGTGTTGCTGCTGCTGCTGTTAGCCCTCGAAGGCTAAATATGTTCTTTTGAATGTTTTCTTTTTTTGTGGCCGGCCTGCGCGCCAATCTGTTTTAGGCCACTGTTTGAAAGCTATGTAAGGCCATAAGGCCAACGCTTGTTCATATTGTAAGACATTCCTATATATATATAAAATGTGGAGTTTTATGTTTGGACATTCATGAGGAGTTCAAGTAGTTTAGGCTTCCGCTAGAATGCTTGTGATAGGTGCGATGCGCTACTCTAGTATCATCCTGTACCTTCACCGACTGTTTTGTGGTATATCCTGTGGGGCCCCGGCCGGACCTTCTAGAATATATCATATGAACGGATGGGGTTGTTACATTTTTGGTATCAGTTGTCTTGGTCTTTCCCTCTCGAAGTCGTGGTCGACTTATTTTGTGGGGTGGCGAGCCCGTGTTTGTGCACACCAAAGTCTACGAATGAACTCCTGAATGTCCATGATAGGAATGCATTTTTGTATGTTTGAGGAACCTGCGTGTTCCTATTTTGTGTTGTTTGCTTGGGTACGACCGCTACTGTATGTGTATTGTCCACCTTTAGGTGACACGAAGTGGAGCTGGGCCGTCTGAGCCCCAGCGTTCTGATGAAAGTACGGCACCAGCCGCGGTGCCTACACCTCCACCGTCTGCGGAACATGTCCGTTTAGTTGCAGAGGCCTTATTTACCATGATCCAAGGTCAGCCACTCAGGCAGGAACAAGCGGCTGTAAGGCCAGATCAGGCGGTGGCAAGGCCTGAACCTGTTATGGATGTGGTTCCTCGAGCGGCTGAGAAGCAGCTAACGCGGTTTATGAGTTTCCATCCGCCTACGTTCTCGGGAGCGGGAACCCCGACGCAGGCTGAGGATTGGTTATCGCACGTCAAGCGAGTGATGACGGCGATAGGCACGGCGGAACATCAGAAAGTTACCTTAGCCACCTTCTTGCTTGAAGGAGAAGCGCGTTTATGGTGGGATGAGATGGAGTTGCATCATTTGGCGGGTCGTCCGTTAACCCAAGTGTCGATGGAAGAATTCTCCCGGCTCTTCCTTGCGAAGCACCTTCCTGTGGCTCAACGGATAGCCATGGAAAATGACTTCCAACGGTTGACTCAAGGTGATGGCAGTGTTGACGCGTACCTGCATGAGTTTACTCATTTGGGGCGGTATGCGGGTTCGATCTTTGCTGATGAACAGAGGAAGACTAATCGGTTCTATGAAGGACTGAGGGACGAGCTGAGGTTCCTTGTGTCCAGTTCTGTGAACCAAGGTTTCCAAGCATTGGTTGACACCGCGACAGCGTTGGAAAAGGATATGAAGAGGGTGCAAGGGAAGAGAGCTTTGGTTGTGTCGCAACAAGAGTGGAAGGCGCCCCGATCGGGAAAATCATTTTATAAGAAGAGATGGGGTAAGAAGTCCAAGCCTAGTGGACAAGCTCCTTCATCAGTTGCAACGGGAGCAACATCAGGGGCAACCTCCAAGCCAGACACTCGTACCTGCTTCAATTGTGGTAGGATGGGGCATATTGCGCGAGATTGTCGGATGCCGCCAAAGAGTGAAAAGAAGGCGGGAGCATCTTATGCGGAAAAAGGAAAGGCGGTGGTGGATTCTTCTGCCTCGCAGGCGCAACCCCGGGTCTACAATCTTGGCCTGCAAGAGGCCATCAAGCAGAGTGACGTGGTCACAGGTATGAGTTTAGTTTTGCATATGCGATTGTTTGTATGCTTTGCTTAGTACGCCTATGTTTGTGGTTTGTGTGTGTGACATGTTTGTCATAGGTTTTGTAATGATTCGGGACACGCTGGCGCGAGCACTGTTTGATATAGGGGCATCACATTCATTTCTGTCTCGTGAGTTTCTTACGCGGCTTGGGATACCCAGTCGTGCAAAGACAGATAGCGTCAGAGTGGTGTTGCCGAATGGATGTTGGATGCTTGCGGATCAAGCTTGCGATGTGGCGGTTCAGTTAGGAAGTCGGGATTTTTGTTTAACCGCATTTGTTTTGCCAATATCGGA
This sequence comes from Platanthera guangdongensis, assembly GCA_039583875.1. Classification (NCBI taxonomy): domain Eukaryota; kingdom Viridiplantae; phylum Streptophyta; class Magnoliopsida; order Asparagales; family Orchidaceae; genus Platanthera; species Platanthera guangdongensis. The sequence continues at coordinate 142,079,160 of CM077150.1, forward strand.
ATTCGATGTGATTTTTGGGATGGATTGGCTTGCGGAGCAGCATGCTATGATTGATTGTCAGTCCAAAGAAATCACGTTGGGCCAGAATACCGAACAGAAGACCAAGTTCGCGGGTATGCAAGGAGTGGGCGGGACATTGATGTCTGCACTCCAGGTAGTCAAAGCTGTTCGGAAGGGTGCAGAGTGTTACTTTGCACTAATTCAGGCTGTTGAGCCTAAGGCCACTTTGTGTGAGGTTCCGATTGTGGCAGAATTTACGGATGTGTTTCCCGCGGATCTCCCTGGGCTACCACCCCAGCGGGAGATTGACTTCATAATTGAGTTGTTGCCAGGTGCGAAACCCGTGGCCCGCTCGCCATATCGCGTTGCGCCTAAAGAAATGGCTGAGTTGAAGGTTCAACGACAAGAAATGCTAGAGCAAGGTTATATCCGCCCAAGTATGTCACCTTGGAGCGCGCCTGTGCTTTTTGTAAAGAAGAAAGATGGTGGGTTACGGTTGTGTATTGATTACCGTGAATTGAATAAGCTGACCGAGAAGAATAAGTATCCTATACCTCGGATTGATGAATTATTTGATCAGCTAGTTGGCTCGACCGTCTATTCGAAGTTGGACCTGAAGTCTGGTTATTACCAGTTAAGAATTCGGGAAGGTGACATTCCCAAAACCGCATTTGGAACGCGTTATGGGCACTATGAGTTCACAGTCATGCCCTTTGGATTGTGTAATGCGCCCTCGGTATTTATGGATCTGATGCACCGTATTTTTTGTGAGTACCTGGATCTGTTTGTGATCGTGTTCATTGATGACATCCTGGTGTACTCGAAGTCTAAAGCTGAGCATGAGAATCACTTGCGGTTAGTGTTGAACACGTTGAGGCAAAATCAGCTCTATGCCAAGTTCTTGAAGTGCGAGTTTTGGCTATCGTCAGTGGCATTTTTAGGCCATGTGGTGAGTGGAGCGGGCATTGCAGTGGATCCAGCGAAGATAAGAGCCATACAAGAATGGCCAAGATTATCTTCCGTGGCCGAGGTCAGGAGTTTCCTTGGACTTGCGGGCTACTATAGAAGATTTGTGGAGAACTTCTCGCGGATCGCTTTGCCGCTAACCACACTGACGCGAAAAGATCAGAAGTTCGTTTGGACGCCAGAGTGCGCACGAGCTTTTGAAGAGCTGAAGGTTCGGTTGACCACGGCGCCGGTGCTGTCTTCGCCATGTGGAACCGATGGATTTGTGATTTATAGTGATGCCTCAGGAAGCGGCTTAGGCTGCGTTCTTCTGCAGAGCGGAAAGGTGATTGCTTATGGCTCACGCCAGCTGAAGGTGCATGAGCGAAACTATCCCGTCCATGATTTGGAATTAGCGGCGGTGATTTTTGCACTCAAGTTGTGGCGACACTACCTTTATGGCGTGAAGGTAGAGATCTATACTTATCATAAGAGCCTAAAGTATCTTTTAGAGCAGAAAGAGTTGAACATGCGACAACGAAGGTGGTTGGAGTTCCTTGGGGATTTCACTTTCGAGATTCATTATACACCCGGGAAGGGAAATATTGTCGCGGATGCCTTGAGTCGGCGAGTTCCGGCTAGAGCAAATTGGTTACAAAGGCATGATGAACGTCTTATCCAGGAGTTGGAAGCATTGGAGATCTATTGTGTTGACAAGAGTTCCACTGCCACTGCATGTTTGAACTGGACCGAGGTGCAATGTGACCTTGCGGACCGAGTTCGACGGGCAACGGAGTTGGATGAAGATATCTTACGCTATGTGAATGAAGGGCCAGAGGGCAAATTCACCTGGATTGATGGTCTTTTGCGAAAAGAGGGCCGTTTGTGCGTCCCGAATGTGGGGAAACTGAGGGAAGAACTGATGTATGAAGCACATTATACCAAGTATTCCATTCATCCCGGGAGCACAAAGATGTTCAATGATATGAAGAAGCTTTTCTGGTGGCCAGGGCTCAAGAAAGATGTTGCCCTGTATATAGCCAAATGTCAAACATGTGCGATGGTGAAGGCGGAATGCCAAAAGCTGGGCGGTTATTTGAAGTCACTGCCGATCCCAGTGTGGAAATTTGATGATATTTCCATGGATTTTGTGCATGGATTGCCAAGATCGCAGCGAGGAAATGATTCCATTTGGGTGATAGTTGACCGGCTAACAAAAGTAGCACATTTTCTCCCGAACAGGCGGGATGATTCGGTTGAAAGTTTGGCAAAGTTATATGTTGATCAGATTGTGCGGCTTCACGGTGTTCCTCGGAGCATCGTAAGTGATCGAGATGGGCGATTCACGTCAAATGATTGGAGGCTAGTTCACCGACTGTTGGGCACGAAATTGACTTTCAGTACGGCCTTTCATCCCCAAACGGATGGCCAGACGGAACGTACCAACAGAACAATGGAGGACATGCTCCGAATGTGCGCCCTTGACTTCGGAAAGAGATGGGAAGATCATCTCTATATGGTCGAGTTTGCGTATAATAACAGCTACCAGGCAAGCATTGGGATGGCACCATATGAAGCCCTATATGGAAGGAAGTGTCGTACCCCCTTGGCTTGGGTAGAAGCGGGTGAAGCCCGGGTTGTTAAACCAAATGAGGTGGATGAAGCAAACTCAACCATTCGGACTATTCGAGAGAGATTGCTGATTGCTCAAGATCGACAAGCGAAGTACTACAACGCCAAGCACCGGAATGTCGAATTTGCGGTTGGCGATTGGGTCTACTTGAAGATCAAACCATTCAAAGGTGTCTCCAGGATTCGACGATTGAAAAAGTTGAGTCCAAGATATTTAGGTCCTTTTGAAGTGGTTGAGCGAATTGGCGAAGCGGCTTATTGGCTAGCTCTGTCGGCGGACTTGGGTGGGTTACATGATGTCTTTCACATCTCGGTGCTTCGGAAGGCCGTGAAAGATCCAACTCAAGTGATCACGGATGATCGTGTGCCGGTGGAGTATGGGCTAACAACGAGAGTTAGACCCATTCAGATCGAAGATCGAGCTGAGAAACAGTTGCGGAACAAGACGGTCGGTATGGTAAAAGTCCGATGGGACAACTGCGGCCGTGAAGAGCTGACATGGGAGCGCGAACAAACCATGCGAACAGAGTTCCCTGAGTTGTTTCTGTAATTTGTAGCGAGAATATTGTAACATAAACGTATAAATATATATAGATATATGTTGTTACATTTTTCTTGCTACTTTCTGCTACTTTCCTATCTCTGAATTTCGAGGACGAAATTTCTTGTAGGAGGGGAGGATTGTAACAGCCCAAAGTTCAGAAATAGGCATTTTGTGTGACACGGCCTGGGACACGGGCGTGTCCCAGGGCGTGTCAGGTGACACGGCCTGCGACACGGGCGTGTCGCAGGGCGTGTCGAGGTTGTGTCGACGATTGGGCTTTATCTCGACGATTTTTCTCTCGACGATGCGTCGAGAGGGAGGCACACGGCCCAGGACACGGGCGTGTCCAAGGCCGTGTCGCATTCTCGACGAGTTTTTCTCGACGATCGTCGAGTGTCGAGAAGTGCGTGTCGAGTGTTGAACACGGCCTGTGACACGGGCGTGTCAAATCAGGCGACGAACTCAGCCCGCCGAAGGATTTCGACAGGGCGTGTCTTTGTGCCGTGTCTGGGCACACGGCCTGGGACACGGGCGTGTCACAGGCCGTGTGAAGTCTCGGGATGATTTGGGATTTTTTTCACCCAGGTACACGGCCACAGACACGGGCGTGTCTAAAGGCGTGTTGGTGACACGGCCCATGACACGGGCGTGTCCCGTGGGTGTGTCACTGGTTTGGATAAGTCGGTTGACCACCGCTTGAGGCACACGGCCTGGCACACGGCCGTGTTCGAGGCCGTGTCGGGTCAAAATATGTGTTTTTGGCAGAATCGTGGCCGTCCATTCCTTCAGTCTGGATCCAAGGGCTGAAGCTTCTTCTTCTTTTTCCTTAAGGGCCGAAATCAGAGAATGATTTCTCACTTTGCTTTGGCCTTCATCTTTCTTCAAGAGAGAGAAAGAGAAAGAGAAAGGAGGAGGAAGAAGGAAAGAGGGCTGCTGCTGGTGGTGCTGCGGTTTACCGACGAGAGATCCGAAGCCAGCGTTGCGGAGGAAACGCTCTTGCGAGTCTTGCAAGCTAGCTTGGAGGCCATGGCACCGAAGCGATCGTCAAGGGTAACGACTTTTCTTCCTAGCCATGTGAAGGCTTCCGTTTTGGCATATCTTTTGATTCCCCCACCAAGAGGTGGCTGCTTTTAGGGAGTCGTTTGGGTGATTCTTGACATCCCCTTTGTTGTGCATATAGATCCGGAAATGGAGTACGGAATAGGCATGCTGTGTGAAGCCCATCTGGACAGGTTGGTCTGGATTGGTGATGTTGCATACGAACCGGAGAAGACTCCGTGATAAACGTGTAGTGTACGGAGTCTACGGGTTATACCTGCGAAAAGGAGTAGCAGGAAGTACTGGGGTGGTAGCCCAAGAAAATAGCCATGTGATGTTTTGGGTCCAACCTGTGAATGAGGCACAGGAAGTACTGGTGGGACCAGGAAAGGCCCTTTTTGTGATGCTTGATGTCATAGGGTGTCCACCTGTGAAGCGAGTCACAGGAAGTACTGGTGTGCCCAGGAAAGACCCCTGACATTTGTAATTTGCGGTGTCCACCTGTGACGGGAGTTACAGGAAGTACTGGTGTGCCCAGGAAAGACCCGCTGTTGCTGTGAGGAAATGGGTATAGTGACATACCCAGGCTTGAATGCCAGAACAGGATTGGTGAGACCGACCCGCGCCTTTGATATAGCCATGAGTACACTGTACGCGAAAAAGGCAAGGCGATTTGAGCAACGGGGGGGGGGGGGGGGGGGGGTGGAGGATCCAACCTGCGCTATGTCCGTCTGACGTGAGACCAAAAAGTGCGGTCTGTTGGAGCGCATAGCAAGAGTCTTCGGCCTGCGTGCCATGACACAAAGGGGGGCTACGGGCCATCCCGGTGTCCGAGGACTAACTCCGGCTGCACGCCATGGAGTAAATGCTCAAGAGATTTACCATTGGGTGATAACCCTGATACGGTGGTGGGCAAGAGGTTGCCAGAACACCAAGAATGTGCCCTGAGTGCACGGACCGTTGGGCCGGGTGGCGAACGGTTGTGATGGCTTGTGTGCGTGAAAGCACCTTTTGATGATATAGCTTGCCATACTTGTGATATGATATGCCTGCAGGGAAAAATACCGCTGCCCCGAGAGAAGGGGTAGGGTCGTTATAATTTGGTCAGCTGAACGCTGACCGTTGCTTTTGTTTGCCACCGGTGGGTGGATTGTCCCTTGCACGGGTGCTGGAGAGCCGAGCGGGACGCGTAGAGGTTGATGCTCCTGCTGGTGTTGCTGCTGCTGCTGTTAGCCCTCGAAGGCTAAATATGTTCTTTTGAATGTTTTCTTTTTTTGTGGCCGGCCTGCGCGCCAATCTGTTTTAGGCCACTGTTTGAAAGCTATGTAAGGCCATAAGGCCAACGCTTGTTCATATTGTAAGACATTCATATATATATATATAAAATGTGGAGTTTTATGTTTGGACATTCATGAGGAGTTCAAGTAGTTTAGGCTTCCGCTAGAATGCTTGTGATAGGTGCGATGCGCTACTCTGGTATCATCCTGTACCTTCACCGACTGTTTTGTGGTATATCCTGTGGGGCCCCGGCCGGACCTTCTAGAATATATCATATGAACGGATGGGGTTGTTACAAAATGGCGCAATGCTTTTATTTCATTTCAGTAGTGTGTTTGGAGTGTGTTTACTTTCCTGCAGTGTGCGTGCGTTTTCATTTATGTCGAGTGTGTGTGTGTGTGTTTACTTTATGTCGAGAGAGTGTGTGCTTGAGTTTTACTTTCTGTCGAGCGTGTGCGTGTGTTGCATTTATTTTGTCCTACTCGTTTGAGTAGGACCTGCTTTCTTTTGCCCGCCCACGCATTTGCACCGGGACTCGCAATTTACAGCTTTCTTCAGTCCTACTCGTTTGAGTAGGACTTTCAATTTTCTGCTTTCCTTTACAGCTTTCTTTTATCGCTTTCATTTACTGCTTTCCTTTTCTGCTTTATTTTCTGCTTTTCTCGTAAGCCGTACCCATTCCGATGAATGACTAACTATTCTTAGCCCTCAGTATCGAAGAGCATTGGGACAAATAAAATAGCTTAAAATAATTAAAGATCTCATTTTTTTAATTAATTAAAGTACTTATGGTTTGCCCAGGGTTAACGACGCGTAGGACCACATATCGATGTGTGGGCCCTATTTCCGTTTTCCATATGCTCGCCGAGAGGCCGTGCGTATGGACAGATCACCCCTTGGCAAAGAGAATTCCGCACTAACCCTCGAGAGAGGAGGCGCGCCAACTCTACCGAATTGGGTTCCCCACCCAATAGCGGGGTTCTTATTGTAATGCGGGCGTTAAGAGGAATCCTTCATCGGACTAACGTTCGGTCGAATAGTCTTAGCGTTCAGGTGAGCGATAGTCCTAGAGATAAGTGAGCTCATTCTAGTGGAACCTCCACGGCCAAGTCTCTGCCTTAATTAATTTGAAATTTAGGATCTTTTTTTATTAAAAGTTTATTTTAGTTCAAATTCTATTCGATGCAGTCGCGCTAAGCTCATCATCGGCTCCATCTTCTTGCTTTTTTTATGCTTTCATTTTATGTTTTCTGCCTTTTTTATTATATATAAATATCCCGACAAGATAATTATCGGTAAAATAATAGTCCCCTCCAGGGAAGAGTAGAAATAATCGAACCGACTCCGAGAATAATAAGACCTCGATATTCCACCCGGAATATCATGTACTACTCACGATAGGTGCAATTGCCTGCTTTCGTTAAAACTCGATCACAACTTTTTTATATCCAAAATAAACAAATACGCGCGCCACGTTTTCTAAATAAAAAACCACTTCCGCTTTACTTAAATAAAACCGCCGGGTCGCCGCGTTCGCAAAATATTTTTGGAGTTTTAACCCGTCAAGTTTTTGGCACCGTTGATGGGAAAATCTATTAATTTTACCTATGCAATCTTATTTGCTTTTGTTTTAACTTTAGTAGATTTTCAGGGTTCAAAAAGAAGAAAAATAAAGTTAAAACAAAATCAAATAAGATTGCATAAGGTGTGAGTTGCATAGACCCATTCCAAAGGCAATATAAGAGAAGAAAAACATATTTCATTAAATAAAAAGACGAGTTACAAAGACACGAAAATAAAAGCTAAGAAGAGGGGGAGAAAATCTCCCTTACATAACCCTTGGAAGCATTCCAGCAGCACAACACCTTATACAAAATGGTTCATAAGAAGGAACAGGATTACATCCAGCAAGCTGGTTTAAATAGGCAAAAAAATCAGGTGACACGCCCCCTGATACGGGCGTGTAGGGGGGCGTGTCAGTACTGTACAAAATGCGGTAGGCGATTTGATGGGAAAGTGGACTTCGGGTTGGACACGTGTCGGTCTCGCGTTGGTCACGCCCCAGGTAACGAGCGTGACTCTGGGCGTGTCGGGGAGGTAGATCTGGGCGCTGGTCTGAGCTGTCACCGGGTCTTGTCGAGTTGAAAAATCATCGAGCGCGAATGTCGAGGAGTTCAATGATCGTCGAGCAGGAAGATCGTCAAGTAGGACAAATCATCGAGCAGAAAATCGTCGAGCGGGAAAATGGGTTCGACGATCGTCGAGCGGGATGGACAGGGCTTGGGTCACGCCCCGTGTCGGATTGACACGAGCATGTGGCTAGGCGTGTCGACGTTTGTCGAGCTTGAATTCGTCGAGCTGCTGGAGAATCGTCGAATGGAAAGTCGAGCTGAAATCATCGATCGGAAATCGTCGAGCACGAGATCGTCGAACGGAAATCGTCGAGTGCTGGACACGGGTCACGTCACGGGCGTGTGCCCGGGCGTGTCAAGCAATTTTTTGCAGATTTTTATTTTTTTCCCGAAAAATAAAATAAAACAAGTTAGTAAAATATTTACAAAAATATGAGCATTTTATTGAATAAAAACAAGTAAAAATGACAAAAATAATTGAAAATGATTTAAGTAATGTACATAAAATAGGTATATTTACAATTCATCAAATACCTCCAAACTTAAGCTTTTGCTATTCCAGAGCAAAAGTTTGAGGTGAACTTATAAGGAATAGGAAAAACTCTAAGTTTAGCTACCGCTTAATCAATTATAAGAGAGATCTAAATAAATATACGGGGTGTAAGAGTTAAGTCCTAAAATTATGTAGATGATTTAAATAGCGCAAAAGTTTTGGCCAAAAGGCTTCTTGATGTAATCAAATAGAAGGCAATATTTGTAATTGTTAGATTAACAAAAATAGTTTGGAATTATATGAACTCTAGCTTATAGGAGTGTTACTGGAAATAATATAATTTACTAATTATGCTCTCAAATAGATTTCTGAATTAATTCTAGAAATGTGTAATTGGCTAAGGGGGCAGTGGGTTTATGAAGTGGGTTTTGATTTTGAGGTGAGGTAATTTTTTCTCAAACCGCCATTTTTTTTTCTTTATAGGATTATTAGGAAAATGAAATCTTATTTTCCTAATAACATTTTTTTCTTTTCAACTTCATAAGAAAATTAACCCAATGTATATGTGTAGGAGTAATGAATTTTATCCTCCTACTCCATAACATATAATCTTTTTTTTTAATTATTGGTTGCCTATGTTTACGGAATTAAATCTTATTCCCATTGACATAGGATCTTTTAAGGATAAAAAATTTTATCATGCAAAGTAAGACATGATAAGTAAGGGGAGAAAAGAAAACTAGATTTTTAATCCTAAAAATGTTTGAGAACAACCTTAATAAATTGTACGTTCCAATTTTTCAGAAAGCTAAAAGTAAGTATAATTGAATTCTATAGTCGTTATTTCCTAACAAAATAAACGTGCTCCTATCAATGAAAAATTAGAAGTAATGCCTAAAACGAGTTCGCTATTTTTAACAAAGCATAATGAATTCTTTAAAACTTAACCCCGGCTATTTAAATTTTTCAATCAATAATTAACAAACGGGTAGTGAACAAAGAATAAATCAAATTCACATATAAATAAACTCAAAACAAAATTTTTGGATAGCAAGAAAATTAAGAATTGAGATATTCGATTTGTTACATAAATAACAAAATATTCTTTTTTGATTTTTTAGAGTTTTTATCATATTTTTTTGTATTTTTTTTATGATTATCATCTTTTTTTGTGAATTTTTATAGTTATCATCTTTTTTTGATGCGTTTTTGGTTTTTCTAAATTTTTTTGATTTTTTAGTATATTTGGATAAATTTTTTACAAGAAAGAGGAGAGAAAGAAATGTTATTTACAAAAAAGATAGTGGGGAAAGAGAGAAATTTTTTTTTGTTTTCTAATAATGTACAAAGTAAAAACTCGAAGGCGGCCCGCGAACAGACTCTTATTTGGATGGTTGGTTCGATGAGTCGAACGCCGCGGGTATGCTAAAAAGGCGAGCTTTTATAAATAAGAAGATGGGGGAGAGAGATTTTTTTTTTACAAAAACTTATTTACAAAGGAAAAGAAAAAAGTTTTTGATTTTTTTTGATGTTTTATAAGTTTTTTTTGTGATTTTTTTGTGTTTTATGATTTTTTTGAGTTTTATGATAATAAAAAACAAGGAAAATTTTTTATGTTTTAATTTTTGTAAATTTTTTGTATTTTTATGAGTTTTTGTAAAGTGCAAAAATAAAAAAATACGAAAACACCCCCATACTTAAACCCAACATTGTCCCCAATGTTGTAGCCTAAGTATGCGAAATGATAAGAGACAAAATATAATATGTACAAAATGAAAAGGGAGGGGGGTAGGAACTTCCCTGAGACGAGGTCGGGGAGGCCCTTTATTGATAACCCTGCATTATTAGAAGTAAAGAAAGAAACAAAAAGATAACAAAAAAAGACACATTCAGCCAAAAGGTTGCAGGTGGTAGGGGATGACAAGTGCGTGTGCAACTGGATTAGCTAACGTCTTAGCTATAAGTGCGCGGACAGAAATGCGGAGTCCAAAGCGCACAAAAGAGTAATGTGCGCCGACGCAAAATGAAACAAAATAAGTTAAAATAAGTTAAAACCAAATATATACATTTTTAATAACAAAATAGATATATATTTTTTTGTTATAGATTTTTTTATTATATGTTTTGTGGTTTTTATGTTTTTTAAGTTTATTTTTGTTTTATTTTTTTTGGATTTTGTGAGGTTTTTAGAGTTAGTTTTTTTGTTTAAAAGGTTTTTAAGAGTTTTTCGGTTTTTAGAGTTTTAGTTAGTGTTTTTGTTTTTTTTGATTTTTTGGTTTGTAGTGTTTTTTTTTCATAAAAATAATGAAATTTTTTTAAGTTTTATTGTTTTTTTTTTTCAGTTTTTAGAGTTTTTTTTCGGTTTTTTTTAGGTTTTTCAAGTTTTTAGTTTTATAGGGTTTTTAATTTTTTTTGGAAACAACGCTATTTTATTTTTTTTGTTTTATATAAGTATAAAATAAACTCATTTTTTTGAAAGTTTTTTTAGTATTATATTATTATTATTATGATTATTATTATTATTATTAGTAGTATTTTTTTTGTTGGCCATTTTAAATTTTTGTTATATATATAGATATAGGTAAAATTAATAGATTTTCAGGGTTCAAAATAACGACTCAAAAAATAAAGTTAAAACAAAAGCAAATAAGATTGCATTAGGTGTGAGTTGCATAGGTAAAATTAATAGATTTGCAGGGTTCAAAATAATGACTCGAAAAGGTGTGAGTTGCATAAGGTGTGAGAAAATTAAGATTGCATAAGGTGTGAGTTGCATCGGTAAAATTAATAGATTTTCTGCTCGATGATTTGTCCTGCTTGACGATCTTCCCGCTCGACGATCGTCGAACTCCTCGACATTCACGCTCGACGATTTTTCAGGAAAGAACTTAAAATTTACTAGCATACCTGTTATCACACGCACCAGATTTTGAGGTTGTGCCAGGTCCATGGCATATACTTGCCCTCTCTCCTACCTGTGGTCTCTCACCTAAAATCCAAGTCCTCGGTCGCGTCCTAGAACACCAAACTGCCGAGGTGGTGGGGCATCCTGAAGTTCTAGTCGGTGTACTTCCCTCATGGGGTAGTTCCTCTTAAAGTGTCCCACCTAGTTCCACCGAAAACATGTCGGTGCCTTCTCCGCTGTCCTTGGCATATATAACATATATAAAGGCTGAGGAGCCAGTATGGTCGGGCTCCTCTGCTCCCGCCTATCCTCCAAACAAGGTTGATCCCCATTCCACCTTTCCCCAATAACCTGTCCTCGAGGATGGTCTCTACGAACTCCAATCACTGTATAGTCGACTGATCTCTTCCGGATCCTGACTGTGAGCTGATCTGTCTCTCTCTTCTTTGCCATCTCCAAAATCCTGTCCAAGCTCCCCTCAGAGACAAAGAGGAGGGCCTGTCTCATGTCATCATGAAGACTCTTATAGAATCTCTTAGCGTAGCACGCGTCATCCAACTGATAGGACTCCGCATAGGGGGCTAGGTGAGTAAACTCCTGCTAGTACTCTAGCATAGTCCTGTTGCACTGCCTTAACTACAGGAACGTATCCTACAACTCATCCCTCGCTGACTGAGGTACAAAATGTCCCAGTAAAGCTGCTCTGCACTCCTCCTAGGAGATGTCTGCGCAATGCACTCCAGCAAAGGTGGTGGCTAGCTGTGACTTCCACCACCTCTTCCCATGCGACTCTAGGCAGGAAACTGCCAAAGCAACCGCCTCCTATGTCGGGCATCGAATCCCCTCAAGCATCTCGTAGATGGTGTCCAACCACTCCTCCGTGCGGACTGCCGACTCCGTCCCTAGGTAGGATGGAGGAGAAAGCCCCCGGAAGGCACTCATCCAGTTGGCCCCAGGATTTGGCTGTGGAGTCGGGGCCTGCTGAGCCTTGAAGGCCTCCAGGATGGCCGTCAATGTTTGTCCCATCTCCGTCTGCTGGAATGGTCCAAGTGCCTACGGGGGTGGAACCATATTCTGTGCCTGAGGTGTTCCCTGCTGTGGGGTAGGCTTTGTCATAGGCTACAAGGAAGAATTCTAATTGTTAGACAACATACAAATGGAATGAATGGAATAGATAAAGTGGGCTTTTACATATGTCTCCCACCATGGGCCCACCACTGCTTTTGCTGCTAGTTTGTCCACAAACTAAGCCCGCGTGGGGTGGCCCAGGTGTTGGGTACATTGGTTTAAATGTACCTGATTTGAAGAAGCCTCACCCTACTCAATGATATACATCAAAATGTATTTGATGTATTTTGAGTTTAGTTGTGCAGGTCAAGTATTCACAGGGAAAGCTGAAAAGATTTTAAGTCCATGTGTCGACACCCAGAAGGAAAGTGTCGACACTTAAAAAGACTTGTGTCAACAGCTAGAGAAGCAGTGTCGACACTTGGAGTAATTGTGTCGACACCAGTGATGCAGAGTCAACACCAGACAGAAAGTGTCGACACATTCAGGTTGTGCCGACACTCAATGAAGAAAAGTCCAGTGAAGCTGTGTCGACACTTAGAAGCAGTGTCGACACCCTGAGGAACTGTGTCTACATCAGAATGTGTCGACACTTGGAGGCTGTGTCGACACTCAACAAATTTCAGCAGAGTCTAAGTACAAGTGTCGACATAATAAAGAATGTGTCGACACACAGCAGAAGACTCAACACATGAAGAAAGTGTCGACATAACAAAAAATGTGTCGACACTCAGCAGAAGACTCAATACAAGAAGAAAGTGTCGACACTAGGAGGCTGTGTCGACACTCAGCAAAGTTCAACAAAAAATTCTAAGTACAAGTGTCGACACAAAGGAGATGTGTCGACACTCAGTCAAAGTCTCAACAGAAGAAGAATGTGTCGACACAAGGAGCTGTGTCGACACTCAGCAAGTATCAACACAGAAGGCATGTGTCGACACCATGAAGATGTGTCGACACTGAACAAGTTCAACACATGAAGATGTGTCGATACAAAGGAGTTGTGTCGACACTTACAAGAATTCAACTAAGTACTGAAGAAAAAGGAGTTGTGTCGACACACAATATCAGTGTCGACATATATTGAAGAAGCTGTGTCGAGAAGTCAATTCTACAACACAAGGAGTTGTGTCGACACCTTGAAGGCTTGTGTCGATACTTAATCAACTTGTGTCGACACTTGGTCTATAAGTGTCGACACTTAAAGACAGACAGTCTCGACACTTTCAGACAGTTACAAATATTTCAAGAAGTGACTGGATGACATGACAGCTGCCATTCCAGCCGGTCTACTGCAACTGTCAGAGATGTCAGAAAGCCGTTAGAAACCGGATCGGCCGGTAACCATGAAGAAGGCCTATAAATAGGTTTATTCTGTCAACAGAAAGTGATTGTCCAAGAGATCAACACATCAAGTGATACACACAAGATCTAGCTATTCATTGAAGAATTAAGTGAAGATCTAAGAAGTTGGAGAGAGAGAGAGCTCCTTCCAAGAAGACAGCCGTTGGAACCAGGCTGTGAAGAAGGGTTTAGACCTAGTTCTGAATCTTAAGTTGCAGTGATTGAAGATCAGCTGCAGAGAATCAATCCTATTGTGTTCTACATTCAAGAAGCTTTGAAGAAAAGTCAAGTGAGATTGATCTCAACAGAGTTCTTCCAAGAACTCATCAAGAACCTGTCAACTCTTCTCTCTATTCAGAGTTGTAGGTATATACACTTTGTATTTTAAATTTCTTGTAGGATCCTTAGGGATCTGAGTTGTAAGCCTGCAATTATAAAGGCTGAGTGGTAGGGCCTGTGTGCCTGAGTGTAGGAGAACTATTTCTCTGAGTGTAGGCCTGTTGTGGCTGAGTGTAGGCCTTGTGGCTGAGTGCAGGTCTTTGGAGAAGACTGAGTTGTAGGGCCTTGCGCCTGAGCTGTAGGAACCTGTTTGGGGTTTTGAGTGTAAGATCTGAGGATCTGAGATAGTGGAGGAGTTTGACCGAATATAGTACACTACTAGATAGGCGAAGGGGGAAAGTGGATGTACCCAAACCTTGGGGAACCACTATAAATCTGTGTGTTCACTGTGTGCATGTGTGATTCTGTGATTTCTGATTGATTTCTGTGAAGTAGTAATTATAACTCTGTGATATAATCTGAATTCTGCCCAAAAAGTTTAAAAAGATTTAGTCACCTATTCACCCCCCCTCTAGGTGATTAGGTACAATTTCTTTCAAGTGGTATCAGAGCCAGGTTACTCAAAAAGGACTTAACTGTCTGAGTAGATCCTGTTGGCAGATTCAGTATAAGTAAAGTGCAGAATCAAGAAAATCAAGAAACATGGGTTCAACAGAGAACCATAAGGAACTTGGATCCATGAAGTTGCCCATTTGCAGAAAAGAGATTTTTGGCTTCTGGAAAGAAAGGGTGAGACTATTTATGGAAGCCTCAGACCCTAGAATATATATCACAGTTAAAGAAGGGTCATATGTGCCTATGAAGGTTTCAGTCTTAGATGCAAATCAGAGAACACCTAAGGACTTCTCTGAAATGACAAAAGATGAGATAATTCTAGCCACAATGGATAAGAGGGCTCAGAATATCATTGTAAGTGCCATAGATGATGCTAACTTTCAGAACTTAATACACTGTAAGACATCTAAGGAGATGTGGGATACCTTGATAGTGTATATGGAGGGTTCTGAAGAAGTGAGACAGGACAGAAAGTCTTTGTTAAACCAGGAATATGAAAGTTTCAGGCAAGATAGGTCAGATAGCATAACAGAATGCTATAAGAAGTTCTATAGGATTGTCAATGAGCTAATGTCTTATGGAAGAGATTTCAGTAATTATGAGCTAAATGATAAGTTCTTGAGGTCCCTAACAAAGGATTGAGACACCAAGATCTGTGCCATTAGGGAAATGGCAAAGTTAGCAGATATTCCTCCTCCAACTTTGTTTGGAAAACTGCTATCCTATGAAATGCAGTTGATGGTAAGGAAAGAAGAGGAGAAGACTACCAGAATTGAGAATAAAGAAAGAACAGTAGCATTCAAGACAGAAGCCACCAGAAAATACAGAAGTAAGTCTCCTTCTCCACCTCCAAAAGTGGCTGAGACTGAGTCAGATGATTCAGAAAGCAGAAAGTCTGAAAGTAGTGAAAGTGATGAGGACTTTGCAGCATTCACAAGAAACTTTCAGAAGTTTCTAAAGAAGAAACAGTGGTGGTCAAAGCCATCCACTTCACAGGGCAAAGATGACTATTATCAGAACAAGAAGTCATCAAAGAAAGACAGGAGAAACATCAAGTCAAGCAAAATAACTTTATCAAAAATTGTTTGCTATTGCTGTAACAGACAAAGACATGTTATTGCCGACTGTCCTGAGAAAAGGAAAGAGTCTAATGATAAGAAAAAGACTCAATTCAAGGGCAAGAAGGAAAGGTCTTTTGTTGCCAAGAAGGATAAAAGCCTGTCAGACATATCTTCTTTAGAAACTGAGTCAGAAGCTGAAGCATACATAAGACTGTTTGCTGAAGAAGAGGAAGAAGAGTTCATCTAGATATTGAACTCCATATATGAGCAAGAGGACATTCAGTGCAAAGGACTGATGGCCTTAACAGAAGGTGACAAAATCCAGGAGCAGCCTGGACCTAGTAAGGTACAAAATTATTCTTTAGGTTCAATTTCTAGTGCTAGTTCTGATTCAGTTACATCAGCATCAAATGATGCCAGTGGATCTAAATCAGAAGGGGATATTCATCAATTGATTGATGAATATAGAGTTCTATTGCAAGCATTTAAGAAAAGCAAATCCTTGGCCAAGAGTCAGGCTAAGGAGATTGCAAGTCTCAAAATGGCTGCAACTGATTTTGATAAGCTGATTGATCAAAAGTTAAATGAATAGCCAGACTGAAGAACATAACAGTTATTCAGATGGGAACTATAACATTTAAGAATGATCAAATCAGAAATCTGGAGATTAGTCTTCAAAAGGAGAGAGACATTGTTACAAGGTTTTCTAAACCTAAGTCTGTTCTACCTTTGATTGATGAGTTTATACCACACAAGGGTAAAACTGGATTGGGGTTTACTAACCCTGCTAGGACTGTAAAGTCTAAGTCTAAGAGCAAAGCCCCAGCTCTCAACAAGCCAACTGTAAATAAAACAGCAAGGGATGTACCTAAGCAAAGGTACAATAGATTTGAGTGCTGGTGCTGTGGCAAAGTAGGCCACTTTGCCATTGACTGTTGGCATAATTCTAATGCCAAGTTGAGTAGCAAACTGCCTGTTGGGAGATCTACAAGTAGCTTTGTTAAGAGGCAAACTAACCAGGACCAAGGAGCCAAGAATTCTTTGGGTTCTAAGGTCAAATAATCTGTTTTGCAGGTGAGTCCAAGTGGCCATGCCCCAATATGGTACTTGGACAGTGGATGTTCCAGGCACATGACTGGAACTAGGGGATTGCTAAAGGACTTCACACCAATCAAGGATGGTCCTAAAGTCACCTTTGGTGGTTCTGAAAAAGGAATCATCAAGGGTTTTGGTAACATTTCTAGCTCCCATATAACTATTACTCAAGTGACTTATGTTAAAGGTTTGAAACATAACCTTATTAGTATAAGTCAACTGAGTGATGTAGGATATGACATCTCATTTGTCAAAGATGGTTGTCATATCAGGAGGTCAAATGATCAAGAGATCATTTTGACAGGTTATAGAAAGAGGAATGTCTATTGCCTAGACATTTTGGTTGAGAACAATGGTTCTCCAGTGTGTCTTGTAGCTGATGAGAAAGTCTCTCATTATGTCAAATGGCACAAGAGGCTAGCCCATCTCAACTACAAGACAATTGGCCAACTCTTTAGCAAAGAGTTAGTGAGGAATGGTCCTCAAGTTAAGTGTATTAAAGATGGAATATGCTCAGCTTGTCAAAAGGGCAAGCAAACTAGATCCACCTTTAGTAGCATTGAAAACAAAGATGCTGTGAGGTGCTTATACCTCTTGCATATGGATCTCTTTGGTCCTATGCCATTTCACAGCCTAGGTAGGAAGGTCTATACTTTTGTGGTTGTAGATGACTACTCAAGGTTTTCCTGGGTGTTTTTCCTTAGACAGAAATCTGAAACACCTAGTATCTTCTATAGCTTTGTCAAACAAATTCAGAATGAACTAGACAGTACAATGGTCAAGATAAGAAGTGACCATGGTACTGAATTCCAGTCTGATAGTATGACAAAACTATGTGAAGAATTTGGGATATTTCAGGAATTTTCTTCACCAAGAACACCTCAGCAAAATGACATTGCTGAGAGGAAAAATAGAACCTTGATTGAGGCTGCTAGAACCCTATTAAGTGACACATCTCTACCAGAATATTTCTGGGCTGATGCAGTTAATACTGCATGCCATGTAATTAATAGGGCTACCATTACTAAAAGCCACAATAAGACCCCCTATGAGATTGTGAAAGGCAGAAAACCAAACCTATCCTATTTCAGGATCTTTGGTTATAAATGCTTTATACTTAACAATGGAAAGTCTTACTTGACCAAGTTTGCTGCCAAATCCCAAGAGGGAATTTTTGTTGGGTACATCAACAACAGTAAGGCTTATAGAGTCTACAACTTATCTACTCAAGTTGTAGAAGAATCAGTACATGTAGTATTTGATGAAGCTAGACTTATTAACAATGAGTTGTCTAGTAGTATTTGTAGCTCCATAGGTGTGACTAAGAAGATGGACAAGCTCACTATTGAAGAAGGACCTACTGTAAGACAGCAAGTAGAAGATAGTGGCTGTTGTCCAGGGGGAGTACTACATGTACCTAATGCAGAAGAAGTCCAAGGAGTGCAGCAAGTTGAAGAAACTGAAGAAGTTCAACCTGAAGCCAGGATGCCTCCAGCTAATAGGCATCTGAGAGATCATCCAGCAGATAAAATCATTGGTGATATAAGACAAGGGGTACAAACAAGGAGCAGAAATCTGAGTGCAGCACTCTACTCCAGTTTTCTATACCAAGTAGAGCCAAAGAAGTTTGAAGAGGCCATCCTAGACCCTCATTGGATTGAGGCAATGCAAGAAGAGCTGAATCAGTTCAAGAGATGCAAAGTCTGGGAGCTTGTTCCTAAACCAAAAGACCACAACATAATTGAAACCAAGTGGATCTTTAGGAACAAGATTGATGAACATGGAGTAATTGTCAAGAACAAAGCAAGACTGGTTGCTAAGGGATATAGGCAGGAAGAAGGTATTGACTTTGATCAAAGCTTTGCTCCAGTAGCCAGACTGGAAGCCATAAGAATGTTCCTGGCCTATGCAACCTATCAAGGATTTAAAGTATACCAAATGGATGTTAAGTCAGCCTTTCTGAATGGTAATCTAAATGAAGAAGTCTATGTGGAACATCCATCAGGTTTTGTTGATTCAACTCAACCTAATTATGTCTATAGACTTAGGAAGGCTTTGTATGGGTTAAAACAAGCCCCTAGGGCTTGGTATGAAACCCTGTCTAGTTTCCTCATTGAGAATAAATTCACAAGGGGGAAAATAGACAAGACTCTATTCCTTAGGGAATCCAGAGGCAAGATAATACTAGTCCAAATATATGTCGATGACATCATATTTGGGTCTACTGAAAGTAGTCTTTGCAAAAAGTTTGCAAAACTAATGCAAGGACAATTTGAGATGAGCAGTATGGGGGAACTTAAGTTCTTATTGGGTCTCCAAGTTAGACAGACTGAGAATGGTTTATCCATATGCCAGTCTAAGTTCACCCTAGAACTGATAAGGAAGTATGGTATGGATTCATCCAGTACCATGAAAACTCCTATGGGGTCAAGTATGTCTCTTAGCAAAGATGATGCAGGGAAACCTGTAGATGAGACTTTGTATAGAGGGATAGTTGGCTCCCTTCTATATTTGACTGCAAGTAGACCAGATATCATGTACGCTACATGTGTCTGTACTAGGTATCAAGCATGACCTAAAGAGTCTCATTTGACAGCAGTCAAAAGGATACTGAGATATCTAAAGGGCACTCCTTATCTAGGCCTTTGGTACCCTAGGAATGGAGACTTTGATCTAACAGTTATTCAGATGCAGATTTTGCAGGCTGCAAAGAAGATAGAAAAAGTACAACTGGAACCTGTCAATTCCTAGGTGGAAGACTGATTTCATGGAGTAGCAAGAAGCAAACAAGTGTGGCTATCTCCACAGCAGAATCAGAGTATGTGGCTGCAGGAAGTTGCTGTGCTTAACTTCTATGGATACAACATCAGCTTGAGGATTATGGTATTCAAGTAAGTAGAACACCACTATTTTGTGATTCTACCAGTGCTATATCTATTGCAAACAATCCTGTTTCCCATAGTAGAACTAAACATATTGAAATAAAATATCATTTTCTAAGGTAACATGTAGAAAAAGAAGATATATCACTAGAGTATGTAAATACAGATAATCAACTAACTGACATGTATACTAAGCCCCTAGAAGAAACCAAGTTCAATAGGTTTAAAATTGAATTAGGTATGATAAACTTAGATTAAGTTTACAGAAATGGCTAAGTAAAATAGTGTCGACACACAGAGTTGTCTGTGTCGAGACAGAGAATTGGTGTCGACACTTCAGAGAAAAGGTGTCGACACATCTAGGAAGTTGGTGTCTACACTTCAGAGAATTAGTGTCGATACATGATAAGTAGGTGTCGACACATCTAAGGTGGTGTCGACACCTAGACTTTATGCAGAATTAGTGAAGTAAAAGTCTCGACTATGTGTCGAGCTAAGCGGTGTCGACACATAAACAAGTGTCGACACATATGTTCTGTCGACTATACTTATGTCGACACATAGGTGTCGAGACATTATAAGTCTGTGTCGACACTTTTCAACAGTGTCGACACAATTTGAGTTTGTTAGCGCGCCCTTTCATCTTCAATCCTAGAAAGGTATAAATAGGATTTCGCCATTGTCTGTCGACACGCTCACCAAAGTTTCGAGACCAAACTTGTGTGTCGACACCTCTATTCTCTCTATTCAAATTCTTCAAACCCTAATGGCGCCAAAGCTCGAAGAGAACGTCAATGAAGGCTATGAACTGGTATGAAATGCTTTTGATGATGCAGTATCGGAGATCAAGGATGTGGTCACCCTAGTTGCAAACTCAGGGTTAGATTTTCTTGTTTCAGAGCCGACAAAGATCTGGAAGAAAGAAGTTCTAGAATTTCTAAATAGAGCAACCCTAGACGAATCTGGATTCAAGATAAAGTCTAGGGTTCATGGAGAAAAGGTGAAGATCTCACCCAAAAGTCTGAGAAAGATACTTCAGTTACCAAGGACTAAGGAAGAAAAGAATGTTTCTGCTTCTAAAACTAGGGAAGCATTAACTTGGTGTGGTTTGGATTCCAACATGAAAATTGGATCAGTGTTCAATAGAAAGGGGATGAACAGCCAAGGCAAATTTCTCTCAGAAATTGTTGGCAAGGTGATCTTGAGTAAGCCTGGAGGGCATGACAGGGTATCAGCCCATATGTTCAGTCTCATGACAAGGATTATCTTCACATTGAAAACTGATTGGTCTATAGTAGTCCTTGATAAGATTAAAGAGAGCATGAAGAAGCCCAATTTGGGTAGGATTCTTAGTCTATACCTAGCTGGTAGTATACCATAGGTAATGAGTCAAGCTGCAGGATCAAAAATCAACCACATGAGGAAGATGGACATGAGGATCTTCTCAAGGTGGGATAGGGTCTTGACCAAGGAATTGCCAACACCTGAGAAGGCAACACCCCTGAAGAAGAAGAAGTTAACCCCAGCGGCTCAAGAATCATCTAGTAGCTCCGAAGAGCATGTTGTCTTTACATCAGATGATGAATAAGAAACTGGAACTGTTGGAAAGTATCCAGATAGACAAGAAGCTACAGACAGGCAGGGGGAGCTACCACAGGCTAGCCCTCTTCACCAGGATTCTATCCAGGGGGAGCCTCTACTGGTTGAAGAGCCAACACCTCTAGAAAGTGAACAAGCAACCCACACCATACTTGAGACTCCAACACATAGCCAACCCCAAGATGTTATGGAAGACACATCTGTTGCAGATCAAGTGGAACCAAATCAAGTAATTGATGAGATAAGAGAATCTCCATCACAACCTCAACAAGAGTTTACAATGGAAGATCTCTTCCTTAATCTGGATCAAACGGATTTTGAGAAAGCAAGTGCTGCTGCTGAGGGGGAGAATGCTCATATTGAGGGGGAGCAAGTAGTAATTGTTGAAGAAACTGCAAGGAAAGAGCCTGAGAAGCCAAAGGATGTTGAGGAGCTACCTAGGGAGAGGGTAGAAATAGCAAGCACATCAGCATCTGAAGATGAGGAGGCTGCTAGAGCTAAAAATAGAAAGTTTCAAGTCTTCAAGAGGAGAAGCCAAAATTATAACAAAGCTCTACAAACCATTGCACCACAGCCTATATCACAGCCAGCACCATCTGTTGATTATAGTTCTCTGATGGTTGCCATGCAGATAAAGCTTGATGAGCACAGGAAAGCAATTGAAACATATATGGATGAGGGGCATAAGTCTCTACAGTTTGATCTGGCCCAGGACATAAAGTCTATTAGATTTGAGATGAATCTAAATAAGAAGGAGATGACTGACTGCTTCCACAAGGGAGGGAATGCAGTAGTCTATCTAGCAACTCATCAAGAAAAGATCAAAGCACAAGTGGATGAACTTGTAGTGAAGCAAGGATATGTTCTGGAGAACCAGCTCAGGATGAATGACAATTTGACTGCTTCTCACAATGCAATTATCACAGAGATGAAGAATATAGCTGCTGGACAGACTACAGCTAGTGCTACTGCTAAGGCAGAGTTTGATAAAGCTTTACAAGAGGGCATCACTGCTGTTACTTCTGCTATTGAAAACTCTCAGAAGTTGATTACTGAAAAACTCCAAAGGTTGAAACCTTTTTACAAGGATGTAGTCAATTACCTAAATGCACAAATCAGATTTCAGAAAGATGATCTAAGAGATCACATAGAAAGAGAAGTCATAAAGGGGGAGAGGGTGTTAGTCAAAGCAGGCTCTGATCATGCAAAGTGGATTTCTAATTCTATCAGAGCTACTCTTGGTTATCCTCCTTTATGTGATGATGATAATGTTGCTGAGTCTGGGATTAATCCTGCCTATCTTGGAGGTGAGCAAGCTGAAGTAGCTCAGGTGATCTATCCTCCACCAGACTTTGATATGGTACAAGCTGATATACAGTCAATGTATAGCCCACCTGAGGGACAACAAAATGTCATCATAGAAAAGGTGGTTCAGCCAGTATCTGAGGCTATACAAGAAGCTATACTGAAAGAACAAGAAGCCAGATTGTCTAAGAAGAGGTTCAGAGAGCAAGCTGAACAAAGGCCTGATTTTGAACAGTGGAGCCCCACTTCAAGGAATATTATCTTAACTGCATGGAAGGCTGCCAAAGATAATATTCAAGATAGAAACAAGTGGTTTTCTGAACTGGAATGGAGGAAGCATGAGACCAGACAAGAAGCAATTATGTAATATAGAAGAAAGACAAAGATGGGAAAGCTACCTCCTACTGCCCAGGAGCCTAGAAAGTACTTTCCCAAGCCTTATCATTACTTTGAGAGGCAAAAGATCAAAGCTGAAGAGCAGACAAAGAAGGATCTTAAAGGCAAGAAGCCTGCTGCTACTGAAGATGCTGAAACCCCTGTGCAAGCAAAGATACAGTCTGGGAAGGGCATAGTTATCAAGCAGACTGAGCAAAAATAGAATAGCATTATCTTAAGTTTATTATGTAATCACTTGTATTAAAACACTCTGTAAACTTTTGTATAATGAATATGATAAAGTTGTTAGAACAATGTGTTGTGTGAAAAATCTATTACATAATTGTTCTGAGATATATGTGTGTACATGTTTTGTTTAACACATGTTTATGTACTTTCCCTGATTGCATAATCCTGTTTTACATCATACTGTAATTTTGTTATGTATGGTGTATATCATTGACTAAGGGTTATGACTTCTCCAAATAGGGGGAGATTGTTGGGTACATTGGTTTAAATGTACCTGATTTGAAGAAGCCTCACCCTACTCAAAGATATACATCAAAATGTATTTGATGTATTTTGAGTTTAGTTGTGCAGGTCAAGTATTCACAGGGAAAGCTGAAAAGATTCTAAGTCCATGTGTCGACACCCAGAAGGAAAGTGTAGACACTTAAGAAGACTTGTGTCGACAGCCAGAGAAGCAGTGTCGACACTTGGAGTAATTGTGTCGACACCAGGGATGCAGAGTCGACACCAGACAGAAAGTGTCGACACATTCAGGTTGTGTCGACACTCAATGAAGAAAAGTCCAGTGAAGCTATGTCGACACTTAGAAGCAGTGTCGACACCCTGAGGAACTGCGTCTACATCAGAATGTGTCGACACTTGGAGGCTGTGTCGACACTCAGCAAATTTCAGCAGAGTCAAAGTACAAGTGTCGACATAATAAAGAATGTGTCGACACACAGTAGAAGACTCAACACATGAAGAAAGTGTCGACATAACAAAGAATGTGTCGACACTCAGCAGAAGACTCAATACAAGAAGAAAGTGTCGACACTAGGAGGCTGTGTCGACACTCAGCAAAGTTCAACAAAAAATTCTAAGTACAAGTGTCGACACAAAGGAGATGTGTCGACACTCAGTCAAAGTCTCAATAGAAGAAGAATGTGTCGACACAAGGAGCTGTGTCGACACTCAACAAGTATCAACACAGAAGGCATGTGTCGACACCAAGAAGATGTGTCGACACTGAACAAGTTCAACACATGAAGATGTGTCAACACAAAGGAGTTGTGTCGATACTTACAAGAATTCAACTAAGTACTGAAGAAAAAGGAGTTGTGTCGACACACAATATCAGTGTCGACACATATTGAAGAAGCTGTGTCGAGAAGTCAATTCTACAACACAAGGAGTTGTGTCGACACCTTGAAGGCTTGTGTCGACACTTAATCAACTTGTGTCGACACTTGGTCTATAAGTGTCGACACTTAAAGACAGACAGTCTCGACACTTTCAGACAGTTACAAATATTTCAAGAAGTGACTGGATGACATGACAGCTGCCATTCCAGCCGGTCTACTGCAACTGTCAGAGATGTCAGAAAGCCGTTAGAAACCGGATCAGCCGGTCACCATGAAGAAGGCCTATAAATAGGTTTATTCTGTCAACAGAAAGTGATTTTCCAAGAGATCAACACATCAAGTGATACACACAAGATCTAGCTATTCATTGAAGAATCAAATGAAGATCTAAGAAGTTGGAGAGAGAGAGAGCTCCTTCCAAGAAGATAGCCGTTGGAACCAGGCTGTGAAGAAGGGTTTAGACCTAATTCTGAATCTTAAGTTACAGTGATTGAAGATCAGCTGCAGAGAATCAATCCTATTGTGTTCTACATTCAAGAAGCTTTGAAGAAAAGCCAAGTGAGATTGATCTCAGCAGAGTTCTTCCAAGAACTCATCAAGAACCTGTCAACTCTTCTCTCTATTCAGAGTTGTAGGTATATACACTTTGTATTTTAAATTTCTTGTAGGATCCTTAGGGATCTGAGTTGTAAGCCTGCAATTATAAAAGCTGAGTGGTAGGGCCTGTGTGCCTGAGTGTAGGAGAACTATTTCTCTGAGTGTAGGCCTGGTGTGGCTGAGTGTATGCCTTGTGGCTGAGTGTAGGTCTTTGGAGAAGACTGAGTTGTAGGGCCTTGAGCCTGAGCTGTAGGAACCTGTTTGGGGTTCTGAGTGTAAGATCTGAGGATCTGAGATAGTGGAGGAGTTTGGCCGAATCTAGTACACTACTAGATAGGCGAAGGGGGAAAGTGGATGTACCCAAACCTTGGGGAACCACTATAAATCTGTGTGTTCACTGTGTGCATGTGTGATTCTGTGATTGTTGATTGATTTCTGTGAAGTAGTAATTATAACTCTGTGATATAATCTGAATTCTGCCCAAAAAGTTTAAAAAGATTTAGTCACCTATTCACCCCCCTCTAGGTGATTAGGTACAATTTCTTTCACCAGGGTTTTTCGTGGACTTCCTCTGTTGGATTCATGTTTTCTCTAATACCAGTTTGTAAGACCCCATTTTTTCTCTTAAAACCACTGGGGTCTTATGCTCAGAACTGCCATTTGTGTTGACACCAACTCTCGGGAAGGTCGCCACTACAAAACACCTATCCTGCAGGCCTTTACGATCACTAAAGAGAAAGAGAAGTATACACATAATATGGAAAAAACTAAGTCCACAATCACATGTAATATATGTAAACGAAATCACATCAAGTTCACATATAATAAAAGTACTGAAATAAAACAGTATAAAGAAACAAAAACGGGCTCAAGCCTGGTACATCAAATCCTCACTACAACCACTCGTGGGAGCTAAGTAAACTAATCACTCACGGAACCAGTAGCTGTTGCTCCTGTGCTAGACTGGCCCACCTCCATGAGCACCGTACCCCGCTAGTGTTGTATCCCATGCTGCTGCTCCTTGTCTCCCATCTAGAGTCCCTGGAATGTTGTGGTTCGAAAACCGTTAGTCAAAATACTAAGTCATATCATTCCCTACCCCTCCCCCATGGCTCCGAGGCATTGAGAAGGGAGGAGGAAAGGGAAGCTATGAAGGTGGAGAATAAGCAAAGCAGGTGACGGTGGAGCTATTCTAGCAGTTAAATATAAAGTATATACAGCTAAAGATGGAAGGTACAAGCTAGCAGTTCTATAATAGTAAGCAGTAATTTGAACAAGTAGAGTAAAATAACACAGGTAAGAAAGACATACTAAGAAGTAAGTAACCTTAACTTATATGAATGCCCCTACAAACTAATAAGTTAAGGGTTCTTCTGCAAGGCTCCCATCGTATAAAAAGTCCCATACCGATTTATATGTTGGGGTGTCGGTCGTATGCAAGTATGTGTGTAGTGATATGTTATGCCATGATTCACGCAAGTGCAACTCACAAACACGACTCTATGCACATAGATCTTTAGTTCCCCCCATTTAGGTATCTAGCTTCACTCCCAGGAACCTCCGTAGTGGCAAACAGAGACAGTGAGTCGGGGCCCCCACTCCTAGGCAGGTATCCACACTACTAGGCCTATCCCTTACATACGCCTCTAGAAGGACACAACCTAGAGTCACCATGTACTAGTGTAGCCATATCCACCAGACTTTATTTGGCTAAGTGTCAACCACACCCGCCGAGTCAACGTATTGACGTCGGTTTGAACGACCATCCAATACCGAAGACAAACCACCTTATTTATGTATCCAAATCATTCCGAGCCACCGGCTCCCTAGACTATCCCGTCCGTTACATCTACCTTCTGAACCAACCGTTCAGATGTCTAATCAAACTAGCCCAACCAACCTCCCGAGCTACCAGGGTGTTTAAATGTGAAATTGTAGTTATACTAGTTGTTGTTAAACATTTATTTTACTTGCGGTTTAGGTTAGCATTGGACTGCCTAAGGTATTCCCCGGGAAGGGCTTTCGAGGGCACTAAGAACTACGATGGACTGATGCCCAAAGCTCCCTTTCGCAAGGCACTTACTGTTATTGGATAATACCCGATCCCTGGTCCCTTTTTAATATTACTCTGGGTCTAACCCTAGTGTGTTTTGACTCTTCCTCTATGCGTGAAAGACGATCTTTCGTCGAACCTGAGCACCACCTACTCTAGTTATCCTAACATTATTCTCAATGATGAACTCCTTAGTACCTGACCTCAACCAATATAATAATATCCAACTCTCTGAGTTCATTTTGCAGTTTTACTATGTGAAGACCATCTTAAGCTATATGATGTACATGATAGGAGGTACTCCAAAAATTTTCATCCAGAAGCCCTATAATATTTACTGGGGTCTACCATGATATATTTAGTCCAAATCCTGAAATTCATGATTTTCTAATTAAATTTGGCATTTAATTAATTTTTCCCAAAATTAATCCATGGGTGATTTGAACATGAGGTACTAGATTTACTTAGGGTATGACCATTCAAAAATTATGAACAATGTAGGATAATAAGATATTAGTGAATACCAAATATCATAAACTTTCATAGAACATTTGACCTCTAAATATGTATTCCAATATAATTCATATAAATATGGGTATTGAAGCAAGTACCAACAATATTAGTCCAAAAATTCCACCAAAATTAGCAGAGCTACATTATGATCATAAAACTTCACTTCCTAAGTTTCACGAAATTCACAAGTCAGCAAACTAGGTAAAAGATTATTCTAAGGAAAACCATCATAAGGCATTTTATGAAGACACACCCTTGAAATCTCATTTAAACAACATTTAAAAATTTTTCCATGCTTTTATATGCCCAAATATGTTCCTTGGCTAAGTATCACAATTTTTCAGCAAGTTATGGTATTTATTTCCTATTTATCCAGGTAAGGTGCACAAATTTACTTTACAAAGGAGGTACTACAAATAAAGCTTCCACCACTCCAAATAAACTACTAGTGCAATCTAATGCTATTTGATTATCTATTACAGAATTTCAAACCATTCTACCATCTATACATCATATTTTCATTATTAACATCAAAAGGGCATTATGGAAGTTACTACTACAAGGATGATCTACTGATCTCTAAACACTATAAGATAAATACCAGATGTTAATAATATTATGAAGTAAACCATACCAAAATATCATCAAGATTCAAGGTCATTTGGCCCATAAGATAATTTCTAGGGTTTAAAGTCATAAATACTTATTAAGTGGTTTATGTGGGGTGCATTTGTCTAAGTACCACCATATCCCTTCCTAGGGCATTTCACCACCCTAGGATTTTATGGACTGATCGCCAAGTCCATCCAAGAACATAACCTCTTATGTCCTTCACAAGCCCCCAAAGTTCAACCTTGGGGTTAGAACTAGGGTCCAAGGGCAAATCCACCCTAATCCACCCCATAATCCACATGAGGGTGTTATATGTCATGTCAAATCAGAGGCCCAAATTTCAACCTCTATTGAGGTGGTTTGACCACTCAAACCCACAAGGGACACTTTTGACCTAAATACCCCTTTTAGGGCAATGCAAGGGTTTGCTTATTTCCAATCCAAATGAACACCAAATGGGATGAAAATTTATACAGAGCCTTATGATGACCTCAAGGACCACCCACCAAAATTTGCGATCGTTTGGAGGTAATTATGTCCCCAAATTAAATTACCCTAGGATTATTAAATAATTTCAAAAACTATAGAAAAATTATCTCCAGAAATTTATAATTTTGGTCATGACTAGGTATAGGTTAGAACGACTACCTGTCCAAATTTCAGATCATTTGGACATATGGTGAAGTGGGGGCAGACATTTAAGTCTCTGACTAGCCCTAGGTATAGATCCTCCCAAAATGAGTATTGTGGTCAAACCACTTACCCACATTGGATGAAATCAATTTTAATATAAATAGACCCACAGAGCTACCATTTTCATGTTGATCATTTTCTTTGAAACAACACTTAGTTATTTTTAAAATATTTCCTAAGATGACCAATTTATATGTGCAGAAAATAGTTTTAATATAATATATAAATTTTGATCTTGCACAAATCTTGGCACAGATCCGATGGCGCTGGCTCATCTTCTACCTTCAGCCAACAACCAGGTTTCCAGCTCATCTTCTGCACAAATCTTGGCGCAGGTCCTCCCTCGCTGGCCACCTCCCTGGCCGGCCACCGCCACTGCCACCTCCGTCGAGGTGGTGGCTATCGCCAGGCAGCTGCACAGCCACCGGAGGGGTGGATTCCAGCGATCCCGATATGTTATTTTGTTTTTTGAAAACTAGAGAAATTGAGAGCTTTTATCGGGCTCAATTCAGCCCGATTCTCTTCCCTATTGAATCCTATGATCTACCCACGAAGGAGCAAGGGAGGACCTTATTGGTAGTCTAGAGTGGAGTTGATCGCCGGGTTGCCATAGTGGTGGTGGCGTCGCTCGGGTTTCTGCAACTGCACTATAGAGGGGCTTGAAATCTCTAGGTAAATGGTGGGAAGAGCTCCTCTCATGCCACTGATGGTGTTTAAAACATCAGTTGAGGAGGGGAGAGGCCAAGCCATCAATGACCATTAATGGCCATTGAAAGCTTGGCTCAGGCATGGTTGGGTTCACTGTTTCGACCATGAACAGTAACAAAAATGTCCCCTGAACATCCCCTGATTGAATGGGGAGTTGAATCAGCCCCCTTGGAGGTGGAGGGAGGGGCTCTTGGTCTTCCTTGGCCATGAATGGTCTTCCTCCCTTTTCTCTCTCCTCCATTAAAGGGAAAATGAAGTTTATTCTCTCTCCTAGTCACCTTGGCCGAAATTAGAATGGCAAATTTGATGTTTCTCAGCCCCTATAAACCAATGAGCCACCTTAATTGGGCTTAGCCCAAGTGGATTGGGCTTGAGTTAGCCATTTAGGCTAGTTTGACCCATTTCAAGGGTGGAGTTGACCTTGGTAAAAATGACCTTCTAGGTGGACCCAAATGGGTCCTTGGTGACCCATTGGCCTCCCCTAAGATCTACAATGGGTTGGGTAGGGTTTTCTTGGCACTTTGGAAGTCACTTGCCCTTAGGAAGGGTACTTTGACCAAATTAGGATTAAGGTTGACTTGGGTGAACTTAGCCTCTTTGGTTGCCCCAATGGGTCCTTGGTGACCCATTGGCCTCCCTCAGGGCTTGGGGAGGCCTAGGTATGGTCAATTGGGCATGTTAGAGGACAATTCCCCTTAGTTAGGGCACCTTGACCTTTGTAGGGGTAAGGTTGACTTGGGTCAACTTAGCCTCTTGTGTTGACCCCCAATAGGTCCCTGGTACCCATAGACCTCATTTTAGGGTTATGATGGCATGTGTGGGGTCCTCTTGGCTAATGTAGGGTCAACTGACCCCAAGTAGGCCAATTTGACCCATTTAGGGTTAGGGTGGACTTAGGACAACTTGGCCACTTTGCCTGTCCCCATTGGGTCCTTAGTGACCCTATAGACCACCCAAGGGGATTTAGGGTATTGTGGCCGGGTCATGAAGTCAATTTGAAGACCTAAGGTCAAACCCTAAGTCTGGTGGTGAGGATGTGCTATAGGCAGACCAAGGTGATTTTCACCTTGTCCCTTGTTCACTTGGTCCTTTAAGCTTCTAAGATTTTGTCATGACCCAGTCATGACAAAACCACTCCTAGGGGTCTAGTTGTTTGAGGGATGTTACAGGAGAAAAGGAAGTCATTACCATTTTGATGGTGAGGAGCCATTCTTCAGGGAATTTATCTTCGATGTCGGCCTCCACTAGCTTATCTGTAGCATTATTATCGAGTCGAGAAAGATGATTGGCTGTCAGTTCTCTGCACCTTTTTTAGCTCGGATATCCAAGTCAACTTTTTGTAGGATGAGAATCCACCGTAGTAGACAGGGTTTGGCATCAACTTTACTTAATAGATATTTTAAAGCAAAATGATCTGTAAAAGCTATAACTTTAGATAGTGTTATATATGATCGAAACTTATCAAAAGTGAATACAATTGCCAGTAGTTCCTTTTCTGTAGAGGTGTAGTTGGCTTGTGTATATGTGAGTGTTTTACTTGCATAATAAATAGGATGAAAATACTTGTTTACGCGCTGTCCTAATACAGCTCCTACTGCATATTTGCTCGCATCACACTTAATTTCAAACGAAAAAGACCAGTCTGGTGTTACCAAAATAGAAGAATTGATAAGTTTTTCTTCTATAAACTTGTATGTTAATAAGCATTCGCTATTAAAAATAAAGGGGGATTCGCTTTCTAGGAGGTGGGTCAATGATCTTGTAATTTTTGAAATTTTTTTAATAAACTGTCTATAAAAACCTGTGTGGCTAAAAAAATTTGTATAGCTTTTACGTTTGTAGGTGGGGGAATAGTTTTCGATAATCTATATTTTGGCCTTATTGACCTCGATTCCCTGGATAGAAATTTTATAACCGAGAACTAAGCCTTCTCGAACCATAAAGTGTCATTTCTCCAAGTTCACTGCTCATTTCATGTCTTCGTAGCGTTGAAGAACACGAGCGAGGTTATCTAAACAAATATGGAAAGAGTCTCCAAATACAGGAAAATTGTCCATAAATACCTCCATAACATCTTCTACTAACTTGCCAAAAATGGCCAACATACATCTTTGAAATATAGCAGGTGCATTACAAAGGCCAAACGACATTCTTCTATATGCAAAGGTGCCGAAGGGACAAGTAAACATAGTTCTCTCCGGATCTTCGACGGCAATAAGTATTTGTAAATACCCTGACAGACCATTAAGAAAATAATTATATGAGTAACCAGAGAGCAGCTCAAAAATTTGATCGATAAACGATAGTGGGAAGTGATATTTTCAGGTGGCATCATTTTGTTTACTATAGTCAATGCACATCCTCCAACCCATAACAATACGAGTTGGAATTAATACATTGATAACATTGGGCACTACCGTTATGCCTCCCTTTTTCGGGATGACGTGCACGAGACTAACCCAAGTACTGTCTGAAATCGGGTAGATAATCCCTGCATCCAGAAGTTTCATTACCTTAGTCTTAATGACATCCTTCATATTAAGATTAAGTCGTCATTGAGGCTGGATGGATCTGCGAGGATTATCTTTGAGAAAACTTTTATTTGAATAGAACGAGGGGTTTATCCCGTGAATATCAGAAATCTGCCATGCAATTGCATGGAGATGTTGTTTTAACACTTCCACTAAATTGGAAGTCTCCGAATCGTTTAACTTGAAGAAATGATAAAAGGGAGTTTTGAATTTTCTTCGAGAAAAATGTATTCTAGATGATCAAGAAGTGGTTTAAGCTCGAGGGTTGGTGGTTCTTCATAGGATTTTTTTATATTAAAATTTTTAGAAGTAATGGTTTCAAAAGGCAAATTTTTAGATATTTCGTTTAAAATAGTTAAGTTTTCCAGGTCTGTTTCTTCTAAAGTCATAGAAAATAAGTTATAAATAGAAAACCATTTTCCTCAAAAGATGCTTCCACATGAAAGCAGGAATCGTCATTTGAAAGCGAATTCCACATAGAGGAATTTATATTAATAGTAACCTCGTCATCTCTAACCCGAAGGAGGATTCTACGGTTACATCAATTAAAGCATGGGAGGTGGAGAGAAAGGGGCGGCCAAGGATAATGTATACATCGTCATTCTCCTCAATGTCGAGAATAACAAAGATAACCTGGAAGATAAACTTGTCAACCTTGACAAGAACATCCTCCAGTATCTCTATCAGATATTTTATAGAACAAACTGCTAATTGGATGCTCATTTTGTTTGGGCTTGGAATTCCCAATCCTAGTTTTTGAAAAAAAAGAGGATGACATTAAGTTAATCCTAACGCCCAAATCTACTGAGGCGTCTTTTATTAATAAATTACTGAAAAGGCACGAGATTGAAAATCATCTCAGATTGTTTAGTTTTGGGTGTAATTTGTTTAATAAAATTACCGAACATTCAACTTTAATGGAAACTCGAAATATATCCACGAGTTTCTTTTTATTAGAAAGTAACGCTTTAAGATATTTTGCGTATTTCGACACCTGTATGATTGCCTCGCAAAAAGGAGCATTAATTTGTATTTGTTTTAAAATTTGTAAAAAAAAATAATGCTCGTCTTGTCGCTCATTAATTAGTGTAGAAGGAAAGGGTGAAGATGGTTGAGAAATACGTGGAGAAATAAAAGAAGGAGAAGAAGAAAGAAAAATAAATAGGAGCTGGGGTAGAAACTCTTACCTCAAATTCAGATTCAACTTTATTAGGTGATTGTACCTCCTTTCCACTTCAAAGTGTGATAGTGTGGGCATTCTCTAGTGGATTTGGCTCTGTATTGCCTGGTAAAGTTCCAGGTTAGCGCTCCGACAGCATCTTTTAAATCTGTCCAATTTGAGTTTCTAAATTTTAATAGATTCGTTCAGGTTCAAGATATTGGACTCATTTGTGATGACATATTTAGTAAAGATGTCTTCTATCGGGGTGGGTCGTACTGGCTGTGATGGTGGTGGTGGTGGTGGTGCAAATCCAATTGGATTTTCGTTAGGCGGGAGCTGAGCATTATTGCGGTTGCTCCATGATATATTTGGATGATTCCTAAAACCCTAGATTATAAGTATTATTATATGAATTAATATTTAGGTTATAGGAAGTAGGTCGTTATGTATTCCATATATAATCGACTTGTTCCTCTATTATATTATTATTAGTTGAATTCCAAGGAGGAGTGACGGAGGAAGCCGACATCCCCACAACTTGCCTAGTTAGATAGTATACTTGCGGTGCTAAATTGGAAGAAGTGTAGATCTCGTAAAGCTCAGCTGGTTTATTTAGGCATTACCTAGGCACGTTCCATTAGTATGCATTCATGGCCATTTCCTCAAACAAGACTTGAGCGGCCTCCAAAGTTTTATTATTTAACGTTCCCCTGATGGCAGCATGAATCATTTGTATGGTTTTAAAATTTAAACCATTATAAAATGTCTGCACTTGGAGCCAAGCCGACAATCCATGGTGTGGACACCGACGTAGAAATTCCTTAAAGCATTCCCAAGTATCACAGAGAGACTCAGACTCGCCATGAACAAAGGAAGAAATATCCGCACGTAATTTAGTAGTTTTAGTATGCGAAAAATACTTTGTCAAGAACCTTTTGATCATATCAGCCCAAGTAGTGATGGATCCTCTAGTTAATGAACCTAATTACTGCTTAGCTTTCATCCATAATGAAAATGGAAATAAACTTAAACGATGACAGATGGGTGTTAGGGTCTTCATTTGGCTGTCCATCGAATTGTACTTTGTTTTGAATCATTTGGATTATGCTAGATTTGATTTCAAAATTATTATTGGCAATCGTGGGACAAACGATACTTGACCCCGTGTCATCCAAGTTCGGTCGCGCATAATAAGACATAGTCGTTTGTGGGGTCGTGACAGGAATTTGAACCGTCATAGCTTTTATGTGCGTGGTTCTGATAGACACTTTCAGATTTATTGCTTGGTCTTGGTCACATGATCAAAGGCGCATGTGATAGGTGTGGTCAATTTCAGGATCAAAATCGAGATTATGTTCAATTGGATAATTTATTCGGGTCATGCACTAAAAAATATTATAAAGACTTTTTATTTTGTTAATCTTTTTTTGTTTGTTTGTGGTTTTGTTTTTGGAAAATAAAATGACAAAAAAGTTTTGTTAATAAAAAATAGTTTTTATAAAAACAAAGGTTTTGTAATTAATAGAGAATTTGTGGTTTGTTTATTTTTATAAAAACAGTGTGTTTAATATAATAACTAAGATAAAAGTAATAGTGATTCCTTTTTATTTCAAATATCAACACAAAATGATGCTCGACAATGGCGCCAAAAATTTGATAAGTAAAGTGAGGAGATAGTTTAAATTGAAACGTAAGTTGGATTTATAAATTAGGTGTTCTATCTCTTTTTACTTATATACTGTGAATAAGGTAAGTGTACCTATCGCATAATGGTATATTATTTTAAAATATCAAGGTCATATTTTTCCACGGATCTGTGTCGAGCACTATAGTTTAACGACTGGAACTATTATTTTGTCGAAAAGAGTTGATGATTTTTAAAAGTGAAAATAACGTAATACTTATGGTTTTGAAAATAGATGAGGTAGAGAGCCCTCGATTTTTGATTTACTTTGGAAAATAAATTTAGAACCCCAAAAACTCTACTTTTCTATTAATTAAAATACTTGACCATGGAGGTTCCATAAATATGAATGCACCTCTATCGTGGATACATCGATCGGAGATTACGTACTTTGACTGAACTTTCGTATCTAATCAAAAATACCTTAAAATGCTTTACGTAGTGAACCCCTATATTGACCTCCACTATGATTCGAAGGTTCAACAATGGAGGCTTACGTTCATCGCTTTCGAGAGTGAGGCGCAGTTTCTCTTTACCTGAGAATGACCAATTA
The DNA here is from genome assembly GCA_039583875.1 of Platanthera guangdongensis. Taxonomy (NCBI): domain Eukaryota; kingdom Viridiplantae; phylum Streptophyta; class Magnoliopsida; order Asparagales; family Orchidaceae; genus Platanthera; species Platanthera guangdongensis. Next base: position 142,114,226 of record CM077150.1, read on the forward strand.
TTGATATATCTTAAGTTTTTTATAATTTATAAAATAGGGTTTGAAATTCCAGAATTAATATCCTTCCCAAAGCTCATCATAATTGAGTGCTAAAAGGTTCTTAGCCTCTCATCGGGATGGGGGTGGTAGTAGAAAATTTAAAGAGTTACAAAAGTGCAGAAATAATATCCTTCCTAAAGTATCTCGATTGATGCTAAAAAGTTCTTAACCTCTCAATCAGGATAGGGGTGGTAGTAATAAAATTAAAAGACTTATAAAAGTGCAGAAATAATATCTGCCCCAACCATCTTAATCAAGGGTTAAAAAGTTCTTAGCCTCTTATCCGGGATAGGGGTGGTAGTAAAAGAATTGCGAAAAATGAAAGAAAGTACTTACGCAGACACCATGTCTCAACAACAATTGAAGCTAAGTTAATAGCAACAAAAGTAGAAGAATTACTTGAAATATGAAATTTTATTACATAAAAAAGTGTTACACACAAGAATACCCAAACTAGAGTTAGGAAAATATCACTCAAAAGCTACTAATAAACATAATATAGAACTATGTGGAACTCTACAAATTCTCCTTAAACCTCTGCCTTGGCCCACCTTTTATAGCCGAAATCTTTGAGGTACACGCCCCTGGGGCATGTCGCCTTGGCGTATTGCTAACATGGCATCTATGGAAAGAATTTCTGAAAGCATCTAGATTGGATTGAACAAGTACACTTACGTGACATGAGGGTCACTGCGTGTCATCTAGGTATGTTTGCATGGCGTGGAAGATTGTCTTCTTTAGGGGGTGACAACACGCTTCTTGCTTTGTCACGGCTGAGGTCGTGGGCATGCCAGCTGGCACATGAGCGTGTTACTGGGCATGACGCGAGCTTACTGGATTCAAGAATTTGGTACAACACGACAACTAGACTTCTGCTTGATCACGGGTGATGTCACGGGCGTGATATATTGAGCATGAGCGTGTAACCCCGACATGACTTGAGTTTGATGGCCAAAATATGCCGAATTGCTAGTTTTAAAGTTACATGCCCTATTTCACGGGGGTGATCTAGGGGTGTGACTTAGGAAAATATGTTGATTTTCTCCAAAGTTGCAGAAATACATGTAGGGCACAAAAATAGGCTAAGTTAGAATTGAAAATAAAAAAGAAACGATTTATTTAAGTATATATATAATATAATTACATTTTTTATTAAAATAAAATTAAAAAATAAACTAATATATATATATATATATATATATATATATATATATATATATATATATATATATATATATATATATATATATATATATAGTGCTACTCATCAATATCCTATAGTCTACATCAAGACATCACTGCTACCTATACTGAGTCTTCGTGACTTCAGTGCAGTAGTATGTGTAAGTCATGAAGAAAGCTCATCGAGATCCTATAGGACTACTACCATGTCTAGTAATGTAATAGGGTCACTTGGTAAGTTTCATCACAAATTTCATAACTCCCCACCACGGGGCTTACCATGATTAATAAATATATATTACTCATACTAAGACATCAATCATTCATTACGTCTGAACACTTGGGCAAAAAGAGTGGTGTTACTAATGTAGCTATTCATCGAATGAAACATCATGAACAATATAATCCTCTGGGTACATACCCCGAAATTGTTTAAATATAATCATATATAGTGGAATTTCGTTTGTCTTATAAGTCAACATTGGTTGGCTGGTATGAGTATATAAAAAGCTGATCCTGAACAATGATCTTTATAAGTCCAATATCATTAAATAATCAACTATGAAGTAGATGATTAAGTTTTCTATTTTTACAAGTGCAGTAAGTCGCATCTTATCATCATGAAAACATGTATAAACGACCTCCAATCAACATGTTTAGGTTAATTAAATGGTTTGCCCCAATATTTAGATCAAACACATCCAATATTATATTAGAATCATAAAAATAACTTTTATATAAAATGTTAATTAGAAAACTATTCAAATCACTACTTGCCTAGAGTATCATGCAGATACTGATTTTCTTATAACATCATCAAAAAAGTGATTAATGATGTGGTTGTATCAAACCCAAAACCCTTGAAATTTCTACCATATGTCATGGGTAGCATCTTGAGTCTTTACACAATGTTTCAGCTCATTCGAATAATCTTGATAACTATTTACGATATAATAAATATAACATAATATTGACAAAATCACAGCAAGTGTATATCTGAAAATTATGAAACTATAGAGCGGTGTCCATATTATCATCAAGCATTTATCTACTAATATTCAAAGCTTCTGATAAACAATTTTATAGAAATTCATAAAACAACAAAATATGTATGTCTGCATCATTGTTTACACTAACCAAAATTTAGAAAGCTATAGTCCACCAAAAATATCTCTAAGGACTATAAATTTCATGTTGAGTTTGAGGTTTAGATCTAAGTGCATTATACCAAAAATGTGGCTCAAAGTCGCACGCTAGAAAGATTCTATCTGCCAAAATTTTATATAATCTCCACGGTTCTAAATGCTGATCGGACAACATCCGCTCATCTTCTTCCTCTAGCTTAGAGTTGTGATTTGCCTGACCTGGGGCCTAATAAAACTCTCACATCAGCCACCTTATTTCCTTGTCAGACCAACCAACACCACCACACCTTTCTCATATATGAGGTGCATCGACAGAGGGCAAATCGATGGCCATAACTGACTAAAATAAATAATCAAAACACAGACTTCAACTATAACTCCAAGGATTGCTCTAAAATCAAACTCAATTGAGTCTGTGTCTTGCCTAGTTTTGATCTAAGAAAATAGCACCAAGGGAGAGGGGAGGAAGCTCACCAGATTTCCATGTATGCTACCCAATAGTCGCATATATGGCGTTTGCGCATTGCTCCTAGTCATGGTCATATTTTATAGATCCGGATCTCGACTAGGACATGCTATCTTAGAGTTTCATAGCCGTAAATGGAGGGGGCCGGTGGAGATCTGAGAGGTCTTGTGATGAGAAAATCTTAGACTTGGAGGGTCGACCATTGTTTCAATATAAGGTCGGATCTTAATTGAATATGTCAGATCTGGAAGACAGCCGATGAAGGCCAGATCTTGATGTTATGAGAACTTGTATACTTGTATATCATCTATGATACCATCCTTAATCTATACTTAATAAAACTTGGCTGATGCTTTTGGTTATTCATCATTATAGGCTATTTAAGTGACCAATAATTGAAAGGTGGAGGTACCAGGTTGAGAGATCCTAGGTGAAGAAATAGCAAGAGGCATTTTACTATTTAGGAAGGATTTTGGGTTTGTATAAATATGGTGTAGGAGCACGTCGAAGGATGGGCTCGCTATCCATGAAGGATGGGGTAGAGATTTCCAGAGAACATAAGCTCCGGAGAAGCTTCTCGGGCCGGATCCGTCAGCCACGACTAAAGAGAGAGAAAGCTAGAGAGAGCTCGTGGAGGAGGTGGAATTTTCATCCATGAGGGATGGGATTATTCACCAGAGCATCACCTAAATAGAGGTGAAGGATCTACGAGCATCGATAATGAAGGAGAGTTGTAGAGAGAGAGAGAAAAAAAGGAGAGATATGGAAGCGGTGTGCTGTTGATGGCGCTAGGAAGAAGGAAGGATCGGCCAGGTATGTTTCTAAACCTAAACCTTAGGTATTTATAATATAAGATATTATTATTATTATTTATTAAAACATTAAGTTATTATACTCAAACGCTCGTACAATGCTCTAGGAAATTCAAAAATTATCTCATGGGCTTGCTTTGATCGCCTCATCAAGACGCACCCACTGAAACAATCTAAGGTTAGTTTTGAGTTCCTTTACTTATTTTACACTCCCTAGAGCGTTTACAACCTAATTTACTTAAACATCAAAAACTACCCATATGACATTGAATTTGCAAACGGGAGACTCTGTTGGACTCATATTATCATCACGAGACTAATAAAACTATTTGAGATCATGTTAGAGGCCGTTTGCTCAATATTAAAATTTTTCATAAATATGGTATTTGCAAACCACATTATTTGAACTCGCGCACGCGCTATTATTTCTTTAAGATGGCAAGCTGCCTTCGAGGCAGCAAAGACTTTCTATGTTACATGGCCCTTTTTGGCGAATGCTACCATCAACGATATACCTACGACGTGATGATCATGTAACAATCTGTCCTAATTGGAATTTCTTAACTTAAATCCTACTCCTATGTTAACCATGATGCAACCATCACTTCCTCATGACCTGAGGACTTCAACCTAGTCCAGGCTGCCGTGTAGTGACATAAGTCACTCGGGGGGTCTAACTCGAATTGGGATGTTACAAATCCAATAAACAAAGAAACAATTTCATCCCCGAAATTTAGGTTGGGGCTATGAGGATTTTTTGAGTGAGTGTAAAACACACTCATCATATATAGTTATGGATACTTCACCCATAACAATTCCAAGCTCATAAATACATTCTCAATTGTTATGATTTATACATAGAATCTACATTGTATCAGCACTCTTGTCTTATAAAGTCATTCAAACTAATAATGACATACACTATTTCAACAATAATTACCACATACGAGGTCGATTTTTTTGTTATCAATTTCAATAAAAGACCTATATGAGGGTATTCTGCCTGAACGTGGTGTGTAAGACATCATACAGGCTACTGATTTATAATCACCTAATGCATTAGGCTATCACTGACAACCTATTTATTGTAGTACAGGTTCCATGAACTAACAAAAATGCCGAGCCACCAGCTCGTTTACAACTTATAGGACTGGATATAAAAACATTAGATCCATACAGGAAATGTCATGAATGATTTCCTTGCACCAATACCATTCCTACCTGCCATGACTCTTCAACCCACATCCTTGATAATCTTATTTAGTTTACAATATCATCACATTACATATGCAGATCAGTGCATCGACTCAACTATTGTGAATTCATGAGAACCAGGGAACAAATTTAGAATATCAACATTCATCTCAGAACAACATTTCAATCAAGATGGATAAGCCAACTAGGCTTTTATATGGGTTTTTGCACACACACACACACACACACACACACATATATATATATATATATATATATATATATATATAATATACTGAGTACAATCAACTCATCACTTGTTCACACCTTACAAAGTTTGACTTACGTCTCGTGATTTCACATGGTCTGAAAATTTCTACACATATTTATAATGTAATTGCATGAATTCATTAACTTAAAAAATCACATTGCAAAACCTTAGCACCAAAAGCGATATAATTTTATATCATTTATTCTTAATTGGACACTTCTAAACATACCTCTTTGATCAACTATCAACTCAACTTCAACATAAAAAACTTTAAGGTGTCCACCAAAATTTTTCATTTGGTCATCAGACCGATCTCTGATCACTGAGAGGCACTACAACACTATCAAAAGGGTTTAAGTTTTCATTTTAGTACACCCTATATTTAAAAGTTATAGAGTTAAAAATATTGAATTGACTTAACTAATTATGTTATTATCTCTTGAGTACTTGTATGACAAAAGAGAAGATAACTTAAAGGAATCAACATTCTAACATAACCACTAGACATCAATAACATCAGTGTGCTTGTTGTTTTGTCAGTACACAAACAAGGCACGAAAACTTTTTGGTGGGCAAATAAAATTATTGATTATAATAATTATATTTCATCAATAAATTATTTGACTTCAAAATTCCACAATAAAACAAAGAGTAATAAACCCAGGGAATAAATAAGGTGATAATTTTTCCATTCCTTCAAGGAGAACACGGGTTTGTATGTTGTTCGACTCCCAAAAAAACAAAGAGGCTCAAACCTGGGAACAAATGACGGTAAATGGACTTAGATTCATTGTGGGTGTGCGTGAAAAGTCAAAATTATTTCATTGGATTGGTTTGAAGTGATGTTATCCCTAGGAAAATTGAACACCACCGAACCCATAAACATTAATATGTTATCTTCACAAGCACATGATTCTTACCTGGTGTGTATATCTTCAAGTCCGTAGCTATAATATTACCCAATCCATCATTGATTACACTTTGGATCTAAATTCTCTTATGTCCAAAGAAAAAAATCATTGCACACATGAGATTAGTTTTCATATATGCAAGTAATATTTGGACTCCATTTCCAAAATCAAATCATTCTCTTAGCTTTTGAAATATTGGTTCTTCTGATAAAAAATATCATTTTCTAAATAACATTTAGTATAGTAATGTCAACATGCCCTAGATAGATAGACTTTCCTACATGACGAAGATCCTCATTGTTTTGTACAACTAGTGACTTGTAAATCTTCTAGAACATAACATGACATCCACTTGATTTTAATTTTTCTAGGGTCATTATACTTCCAATGTCATGACATGACAAAATAATCATAATTATTCCAACATCATAAATTTTCAGCACTTTATTTCTAATCACATAATAATCGAGTATCGTGATAACACCACCTCATTCTCCATGACATTATCTCCTTTGAATCCACAATTCCCAAACATGATGTTATTGCTCAAGAGTTTAAGCTTAGTAAATTTTATATTTTCAATTATTCAAAGAAAATTATTTGTTCGACCTGTGATGTTTAACAATTTGACCTTATGATATTACGAACCATTGGCTAGGACTCAAAAATAAGGTGAATCTACAACTGTATGCCTCGCATGGGTTATAATCAAATCATTATCCTCCAAGAATCTAAGAACCAGAGTCAAGTGCTGCTTTAGTGTAATCCATATTCTACTTAGACATACACTGAATTTGGAATTCTCTTCAGTTATCTCTTGTGAACTAGATAATTTTATTTAATGAGTCTCACCAACTGAGAATGTAAACATTATTCAGTTAGATTAAGCTATTAGAGTATTTAAGAAATTTGTCTTGAAGAGGTGACAATTTAATGCATACACTTAATTATATGTAAACTTTCTTTTAAACATCATTGTTACCTCAACTTCAGATCTTTTGATAGCAAATTTGCCTAATTTCTTTAAACACTTTCAAAAGACTTAAACTACAATTTTCTTAAGTGACATCATTATCCATTTAGGAATGCACGACCTATCCTTAAATGGTGTGCTAAGTAATTATCTCACTCATTTAACTCAAATGTTTGAGAAACTTCACAGTGTCTCTTTGTGAAGAGCATATTCTGGATGCACATGCTTCTACATTATTTTAAATAAGGGCATGATTCTAAACATGATAAAATTATTTATCAAATAAATTCCAAATTCCCTATAATTTCATCTAGGGATCGTTCATATCATGTTTATTCCATAATAAAATGGCGAGATTTTATATCACCCAATCAAGCCATATTAATTTTTGTAATATCGCCATATAATAATTATTGACTAAACCCACTAAATTTAGAAAACCGTGCTCCTCCGGTATCTACACCCAATTTTGGAGCCGTTTTTAAGGTGGATATGATAGTATGTATCAAGTTTCATGTCCTCTGGGTAATTATCAAGAGAGGAGTTCAACATGTAAGTTTCTGTTATCCGTACCTCAAGCATGTTCGACCACTTTCTAAGTCAAAACACTAAGGATGAATCTTGTTATGAAACCCTTTTCCAAATTCCACAATATCTTAATCACCGATCAAATATAGTCATCATCATTTGCATAATATTTGAATAAACAAAAACCATGATATCATACATTTGTGATACGTCATCTTCAAAATAAGATCTAGGGAAAACCCAAGTTCGTACATAACTAGCCAAATAAACGAAGAGATAAGCCCTCGTACATCCTGGGAAGAGTTTCTTCCACCACCAACATTGTACATTCATCTCATGTATATGTACAATCCTAAGGTGCATACATTCCTCGACATGGAGTTCTTATCCTATAAATTCTTGCATCAAAGCACTTGTATATCAGCCCGTGAGTCCTATTAATGTAATACATATTCTATCTCCTTAGAGCTACCAATTGCAACAACTTTTGCAAGAGTCAATATCCGTGCAAACCAAAATATGGTTCTTCTATGAATCTAAACTCTTTGCTCTGCGGTATTGTCACGATAATTACTTATTAAAGAGGTGGAGGTAGCAGGTTGAGAGATCTTAGGTGAATAAATAGCAAGAGGCTTTTGGTTGTGTAGGAGGGATTTCGGGATTGTATAAATATTTTGTAGGGGAACGTCAGAGGATAAGCTTGTCGGCCATGAAGGAGGGGTGAATGAGATCCAGAGAACTGAAGCTATGGATATGCTTCTCGAGCCGAATCCGTCGGCCATGGATAAAGAGAGAGAGAGAGAGAGAGAGAGCTCCTGGTGGAGGTGGAGATTTTGACCATGAGAGATGGGATGTTTCGTAGGAGCATCTAACCTAAATGGAGGTGGAGGAACCTGGAGCACCAGCCATGGTGGAGAGCTGTAGAGAGAGAGAGAGAAAAAAAATGGAGAGCTAGAGGGTGGTCTTCTGTTGATGGCACTAGGAAGAAGGAATGCTCAGCCAGGTAAGTTTCAAAACTTAAACCTTAGGTATTTATACTATAAGGTATTATTATTTATTTAAACATTAAGTTATTATACTCAAACAATCGTATAATGCTCTAGGATACTAAAACAAATGTCCTAGATGGGCTCATTTTGATCGCCTCATCAAGACACACCCACCGAAACAATCTGATGTCAGTTTAGTGTATATTTTTTTTGTTTTATGCTCCCTGGAATGTTTACGACCTAGTTTACTTAAACATCAAAAACTAACCAAATGGTGTAGGATTTGCAAATGGACGACTCTATTGGACTCAAGTTATCATCACGATCTTAATAAAACTATCTGAGATTATGTCTGAGGTTATTTGCTCAATTTCACCATTTCCATAAATATGTCATTTACAAACCATGTTATTTGAACTCGAGCACAAGCTATAATTTCTTTCAGGCGGCATGCTGACTTCGACCTGGAACTCCACCTTCCGGTGCCGAGCATCATAATACTTTGCCTGCCTGCTCTGGGCCTCTAGTAGCCGATCTCTGATCAAACGAATCTGAACCTCAGTATCCTCTATATAATCAGATCCAAGAGCCCTGGTATCCACATCCTGAACCCATGATGGCGGTGTCCGGCACTTCCTCCCATAAAGTGTCTCATATGTAGCCATCCTGATACTAGCCTGGTGGCTGTTATTGTACGAGAACTCAATCAGTGGCAGCAGCCTCTCCCAAGGCTTCCCCGTATCCAATATGCATAGTCTGAGTAGGTCCTCCATGGTCCGGATGGTCCGCTCGGTCTATCCGTCGGTCTGCGGGTGGAAGGCGGTACTAAAAGTAAGCCGAGAGCCCAAGTAAGCATGCACGACCCTCCACTCGCTCGAAGTGAACCCGACCATCACGTTACGAAATGATCGTCCTGGGAATGCCATGGTATCTGACGAACTGCTCCACAAATAATCTCACCAAAACTGCAACTGGTGCATCCTTCCGGACTGGAATAAAGCGCGCTACCTTGGTCAGTCTGTCTACTATGACCCATATAGAATCATGCCCAGAGTGGGAGCGAGGTAGTCCGTGCACAAAATCCATAGCAATGTACTCGAACTTCCACTCTAGGACTGGGAGTGGCTGTAGCAAACCTCCTGGGCTCTTACATTCTGCCTTCATGTGCTGACACGTCTGGCAGAATGTCACAAAATGAGTGATCTCCCTCTTCATCTCAGGCCAATACATAGACCTCCGCAAATCTGCCCACATCTTGGTGATGCGGGATGCACTGAATATCTGGAGCAATGAGCCTCTCTGAGTATGTCCACCCAGATACTGCCCCCTGCTGGTATGTAAATGCGTCCACGGAATCGAAGAAGATCATCCTGTATCATGTAGTCCTCAACATTGCCCCTTTCTAGGGCACTAAAAATCAGCTGTAATGCAGCATCCCGCATCTGATGTGTTCGGATGCGCTCTCGTATGTCATCACCACTGATCACTGAGCTCAAATACTCTCGATATACCACTGGTTCGTGTTGAAGTTGGTGACCGGGCGGTCTGGCTTTCTGTCTTGGCGGGTTGAAGACCGCGCGGTCTGGCAGTTTGTCTCAGCCGGCTTGGAGACCGGGCGGTCTAGCGGTCTTCCCTGGCAATCTCTCTTCTTCTCTTGTGGTAGCCGTGCGGTTAGCCCTTCTGTCTAACCGCGCGGCTTGTGCGGTTTGTTTTGTATAGTCCGCTTAGTCCTGTAAATTTTTAGTCCCACATCTCTTATTTGTATCCTCCATTCTATATAAGGGAGGGCATACCTTTGTAATAGATAATAAAGTTTCAGTTTAAAACCATTTCGGACTGTTTTTGTTCGGTTCTTACATGGTATCAGAGGACTCGATCTACTCCTCCTGATTCTGTGTCTTCCTGTCCGCGCGACTTGTCGTGCCGGTTTGCACCCTATCCGCGCGGCCTCTTCCTCTCCTTGTTCCTGCCCTCTGTATGCGTGAATTTCCTGTTCTAAGTCGCCACCTCTAGTCGTTCGACTTCTTCCCCTCTGCTTGTGTCTGCAGCTTGGTCGTGGCTTTTCTGGCCGCTGGTTTCCCCCCTTGTGACCGCTGCAGCCCTCCTTTTTTCCTATCCGTGCGGATTGTTTCCTAACCGCCCGGCTTCCTTTTTCCTGCTCCTATGGCTCTTTCTGATGCCTCTACTACCACCACCCCTGTCACCAATCCGGCTCTGCCTCTTCCACCTACTCCTTCCGGGAACCTTGGGACCGTTTCCAAGCTTGTTGGCTCCAACTACCCGGATTGGAGCGTCTCTTTCACCTTTCTTCTTCGCTCCCAATGCAAACGCCATCATCTCGTTGATGACCCAACTCCTATCACTTCACCTCTCGTTGATGACTGGGATGCAAGTGACGCGCTTGTGCGTACTTGGCTCGCGAACAGTCTTTCCGATGAGTGCCTTCCCGTCATACGTCATGATGAGACGGTCAAGGCCGCTTGGCTTCATCTTGCCGCTCTGTACTCCAAGGGGGCTCAGACCTCCCGCATCTATACGTTATATGCGGACCTCTTTGCCCGTCCTACCTTATCTCCTGATGCTGCCTACCAACAGGTTCAGGCTCTTGGGGCTGAGATTCTTTAGAATCACCCCTTTTCTGCGGATTTGGCTCAACAACACAAGCACTTCCAGGAGCTTCTGGTTGTGTGTTATCTGCTCCGGCTTCCTGATACTTATGACATGATCCGCCAGCAAATTCTGGGTGAGGCCGAATCTCCTACCTTAGATGCCACCGCTGCCCGCATCGCTGCTGTCACCTCTCTCCTTCAGCGCCCACTTTTGCCCGCTCCTTCTCCACCACCGGACAACTATTCTCATCACACTCAGCGGAGTAGCTCTGGTAGCCGTAGTCACCAGTCCGGCGGTCGTGCTTCTTCCTGCTACCTCTGTTCTCATTGTGGCCTAATCGACCATACTTTTGAACGCTGCTGGACGAAGCATCCCCACCTTCGCCCCTCCGGTGACTCTTCCAAGCCGTCTGCCTCTGTTGTCACATCCTCAGGTAGTGCTCACATGGTGACTCAAGGTAAATGGCTCATCGACTCTGGTTCCACTAATCACATGACGGGCAATCCTCAGTGCTTCTCTTTACTCGAACAACATGATCGGTTGCCCTCGGTCCTAGTTGCGGATGGTTCTCCCTCCCCGGTTCATGGGACGGGAGTGGTTCATGTTACTTCGTCACTACAACTAGCGGACACTCTCTATGTGCCCAAGTTTCCGTGCAATCTGTTGTCTGTTACCTCTTTATGCAAACAGCTTCAGTGTTCTGTGACATTTACACCCACTTCTTATTCTTTTCAGGATCCGAGCTCCCACCGGACGATTGCTACTGGGACTGAGAGCGGCGGCCTCTACTTCCTCGACAACGTTTCCGCCTTGTCCGCCTTCTCCTCTTCCTGTACGGATCTTCTCCAGTGGCATCTCCGCGTCGGTCATCCTCCACCACGTCTTCTACATCAGCTTCTGCCACACCTCCCTCCGTCTAGTACTCCTCTCCAATGCGACGCCTTTCAACTCGGCAAGCATCACCGTTCCTCCTTCCCGCCAAAGCGCAGACGGGGCTCTATTCATCCTTTTGATCTTGTCCACTCCGATATCTGGGGACCTGCTCCTACCCTCACCATTGGCCGGGGTAGTTCTTATTTTGTAACTTTTATAGATGATTTTTCTCAAAGTATTTGGGTGTATCTCCTCCGAGATCGCTCTGAACTTTTAGATGTATGGATATCTTTTTATCAGTTGATTAAAACTCAGTTCAATGTTTGTATTAAAACATTTCGCTCCGACAATGCTAAAGAGTATCTGAGTCATGCTTTTACCTCTTTTTGTGTGCAACATGACATTATTCATCAGACTAGCTGTGTTTACACCTCCCAACAAAATGGGGTGGCGGAACGCAAAAACCGTCACCTCCTCGATGTGGCTCGCACATTGATGACCCAGATGCATGTCCCTCACTCGTATTGGGGCTATGCCGTTCTTCTTGCCTGCTACCTCATATATCGCATTCCATCCACCATTCTCCACGGGAAAACACCCTTCTCCATTCTGTATCAGGGCAAGGACCCTTTTCCTCTCCCTCTCCGCATCTTTGGATGCACTGCTTTTGTGCATACCCCATCTGCCACCCGTGACAAGCTATCCCCTCGCTCCACCAAATGTGTCTTTCTGGGGTACTCCACCACTTAGAAAGGCTATTGTTGCTTTAACCCTGTTCTTCGTCAGCAGTTCGTCTCTGCTGACGTTACCTTCTTCGAGAATGCCTCCTACTTCTCGGATGACTCCTCCTCTCTTTCCCCCGCTACCTCTCCTCTTCCCCCAGCTTCTGATTCTCCTGCTATTCCCTTCGTTCCCTCGTCTCCTACCGAGATATCCACCCCTATGCCATCTCCGTCCCCTCCTCTCGCTCCACCTCTCTCTCCTACTTCTCCACCTCCGTCTCCATCCTCTCCGCCACCGTCGCTCTCTTCTCCCGGGCCAGCTCTCTCTGCCATGGACGCTCCGGATACCGAGGGGGCCGCCGACTTGGATCTCGTTGTGGCTCTTCGCAAAGGGGTGCGGACGTGTACCCTAAACCCCCTTGCTGCTGTTGTTTCATATGATCGTCTTACTCCTTCTCGCAGGGCCTTTGCACTGGCTATCTCTGCCTAGGGTCAAACCTAGTTAAAACCCCGGTCACCCATCCCATGCCTAACCCAATCTAAGTGAAAGGGGCCTAGAAGTAACATGGGATGTTACATATGTACAGCTGTTGGGTGGGCTCCCTCGCTTCGAACTCCCCGTTGATCTGGCCCGCAACCACCATAGAGTCCGTGGAGACCCTAATGTCTTGTATGCCCAGTTCCTGAGCTAACCTGATCCATGCTATGATCGCCTCGTATTTTTCTTGGTTATTGGTGATCGCGAAGTGGATCTTCAAAGCTTGCTCAATTCTGGTCCACTCTGGACTTACTAAGATCATTCCTCCTCCAGAGGAATTTTTTCCTGATGCTCCATCTACCAGCATCTTCCAAGCCGCTCGAGGGGTTGCTTCATCCTCTTGGATCTCCACTACATAGTCCGCTAGGAAGTCGGCCATTGCTTGTGCCATGATTGCAAGCCGAGGAGTAAAAGTGAGGTCGAATTCACCGAGTTCTATTGACCATTTGTCCAACCTCCCAAAGTGCTCCACCCCCTCCAAGATGCGACAGAGGGGGTGATCCGTCACCACCTGAATCAAATGGGCCTAAAAGTACGACCTAAGGTTCATGGCCTATATGATGAGGGAAAATGCTAGCTTCTCGAGGATGGGGTACCCGAGTTCAGGCTTCTTTAGGACCCTACTCAAGTAATTGATCAAGAATTGCTTTTTTCCTTCCTCTCGTACGAGAACCAAACTCACGGACCCGGTCCCCACTCCTAGATATAAGAACAAGACCTCCCCTTCCCTCGGCACCTGGAGTAGAGGCGCTCGGGGGAGCTGCTGCTTTAGAGCCTGAAAATCCTCCTCACACTCTGGTGTCCACTCGAACTTCTTACCCCCTCTCAACGTCCGGAAGAAAGGTGAGCATTTTTCTCCGGCTCGGGAGAGGAACCTGTTTAGTCCGGCCAGCCTGTCGGTGAGATGTTGAACTTCCTTGGTATTCTTGGGAGACTACAGCTCTAGGATTGCCTTTACCTTATCGGGATTAGGCTCTACTCCAGATGGGGTAAGGAGATGCCCTAGGAACATTCCCCTACTGGCTGCAAAAAAGCATTTCAGGGGGTTGTGCCTCATTTTATATTTTCTTAAGGTTCTAAGACATGAGATCTGAGATCCTGGCTTTCGATCATCAGGTCATCCACATAGACTTCGAGGTTCTGCCTTCTCTGCTCTCGGAAGATCCGATCCATCATTCTTTGATAAGTTGCCCCCACATTTTTCAACCGAAAGATCATCATGTTAAAACAGAAGCATCCATCCTCCGTGACGAAGGTGACGTCATTGACGTCAGTATGGTGCATGCGTATTTGGTGGTATCCTAAAAACGCATCTAGAAAACTCATTAGTGAGAAACCGACAACTGAATCAACCATTGCTTCGAATCGAGGCAGAGGGTAGCAATCCTTGGGGCGCGCTTTATTTAAGAGAGAGAAATCTACACACATTCTCCACTTACCCTTCCCTTTTAACCATTACAACATTGCTCACCCACCTCGGATACTTACAGGCAGACACAAACCCTGCCTTCAGAAGCTTTTCTATCTCCACTCTAATGGGTCCGGCCATCTTAGAGGCGATGGCCCTCTTCTTCTGTTGCACTGGGCGAGTGTTGGGGTCGAGGTTGAGACTGTGGCAGGCCACGTCCTCATTGACCCCTGGCATGTCAGCCGCACTCCAAGTGAAGACGTCAATATTCCTCTACACGCATGCCTTGATCTCCTCCTGGTCTTCTAGGTTGAGCTCGTTGCTGACCTTTATCGTGTCTTTTCTTCCTTCTCTAGTGAGGATTTCCATATCTAGTATCTCCACGGCTCCCTTCGGCCTTGATAGCTCCTCTTCTTTCTCCTGCTCCCCCAGCATATCCTGTTCTCCAGCTTCCTGGCCTGTTGCCTCATGCTCTGTAACAATCACCACCATTTCTTCCCAAAGCTTCTCCATCTCTAGCTCGCTAGTGCTCCCTCCTTCCAGTAGTGAAAATCTTCTTTTTCCCAGCTGGGCTTCCCCCCACGGACGACCCTCTTGCTTCCTCCATCTTTCTCTTTTCTTTGCTTCACCTTCCTTCGACCCCCTCTCCTCTTCCACCTCTATCTCTCCATCCTTCTCGCCCGCTATTTCCGGCTTAACTGCAATGCCTCCCTCCATCTAGACTCCTTATCCTTCGACCTCCCTATCCTCTCTCTCCTCTTCCATCCCCATCTTTCCATCCTTCACTCCTGTCGTTTCCGGCTCCACTGCAATGCCTCCCTCCATCTCGACTCCTTCTCCTTCGACCTCCCTTTCCTTTCTCTCCTCTTGCATCCCCATCTATCCATCCTTCACTCCTGCCATTTTCGGCTCCACCGCAATGCCTCCCTCCATCTCGACTCCTTCTCCTTCAACATCCTTTTCCTTCTCCTCCTCTGCTTTGCATCCAGACTCCTGTTGCCATCGTTCCATCCTCTTACCCATCTCCTCGGCTTCTCCTTGCCAAGAGATGGTGTTTACCGCCATAACATAGCATTCCCTGGCCGTCTTCGGGTAACCACATACTCTGATTTGAGTACATCCGGCATTGAGCTTCAGGCGCAGGTGGAATGAGAACGACACACATCTAAAAGAACTGATCAAGGGGCTCCCAAAAATGGCATTATAACTACTGGGGGCATCTACTATGATAAAGTGGCAGTTCCTGGACAGTCCCCCCAGGGTTACCTGGAGTCCCACTCCACCTCGACCTCCTTCCTCTCTCCTGAAAATACAAATAATGGTCCATCTGCTGCCAACACCCTTCGGGCCCCCACCCTTCGGGCCCCCACCCTCATCTCATTAAATGACTTTTTGAAGATAACGTTTACTGAGCTTCCATTGTCAACCAGGATCCGCGATACCGTGAAATTTTCAATGGCAATCCGGATCACCAGTGTGTCATAGAAGGGGTCTTCATTGTCCGACATGTCTTTTCTCTAAAAGGTGATCTTCTCATCCGGGGGAGGGGATTGTGATGTCGAAGCTATGCTCCGATGGTACATGGTATGAAGGCTCGCCTTTCGGGCAGCCTCTATCCCCCCATAGATTACCCTGATTCACCTTCGGTCCCCTACATCCGCACGATCCTCACATTGATCTTCCTCTCCAGTCCCGGTCAACTCCACTATCCGCACAAGCCTCTACTGCTCTTCTGCTCCCCTAGCTCTTCTAATTTCCAAGAATTCTGGGCAGGAAGCCATTGTGTGACCCTCCACCTCGTGGAAGTCATAGTACGATAATGCTACCTCATCCCCTTGTCTCCCCTCTTCAGGGTTGCTCCTCCTTCCAGCTACTGCTCCTGCTCTTCCTCTATCTCGGCATCTACATCTCCCTCGACCGATGGCCATAGCTTGCTGTGGTGGGGGTAGGGGTGGTCTTTGACCGTACCCCCACCCCTGCTGGTTAAGCCTTCCGTGTCCTTATGGTTAGTTCCTTCCCCATGGGGAAATCCTCTCCATTTCCCTTATGCAGGGCCTCCCTACTGCCACCATCCCAACTCCTGGTATGTCGGTGCCCTCGGCTCTTCTCTTCTCCTCCCTTCCTACTGTCTCCCTCCTCCCGATTCTCTTGATTCAACCTTCGTAAGCCTTGCTAGATTTTTTTACAAAAGCTGGATTCCCTGCCTCCATTCCTATTTCCTTCGCAGCCTTCTCCATCAGCCCTTCAAAGGATAGTGGCGCCATCCAGGTGAGGCTCATCTTGAAGAAGCCCTCTCGTAGTCCAACGGTAAAGGCCATCTAAAGGGCGAATCCAGGCACCTCCTGAATATCCATGATCTCCTCATGGAATATGTCTACATACTAAGCTAGGGACTCGTCCGCCCATTGCTTAATCAGAAAAATTGACTTCGGGTTCTTCTTCCTCTTCTTTGAAGTCGAGAAATGCAGCTAAAAGCTCAGCTCAGGTCTTTGAAGCTGTATATTGAGCCTATCGGGAGCTGATGAAACCAATCCCTAGACTTGTCCTTTAGAGTGATGGCAAAAAGACTTCACTTGAAAGCGTCCGTCATCAGCCTGATCGAAATCGCATCCTCGAACCATTGCAGGTGCTAGAGGGGATCATCTTTCACCACATAATAGTTCATCTCGGGTTCTCGGAACACTTCCGGGACGAGAGCTGAAAGAATCAATTTGCAGAACGACGACCCTCTCGCTCCTGGTCTCGTCGCCCCTACTCGCGCAACAACATCCCATGGCGAGAAGGCGCTCGCAGGGCTCGGGAATAGATCCCTTCCCTCCATGACTCGTCCGCCTCCTTCCACCATCACTTCTTTTCACTGTCGCATCCCTGGGGCATCTTCTCCCACTCTCGCCGGGATGAGCTCTTCCTGCGGCGTGTGAGCAGGCACCTGAGGCAGCAGGAACAATCTCCCTATCGTGAGATCCCTTGCAGCATGTCCATAATGCCTTTGATTGATGTCATGAACTCCTCCCTTCCAACGAATCCTCCTCCCGGGTTATCTGACCCGTCTCTGTCTCCTTATCAATGACCTCCTACCATGAGGTTGCTCAAGATTCTTCTATATGGGCTGCGGTCCACGCTCACCGCACCAAAATGTTGAAACCAGTCACCCGGTTCCAACTAGAGTTTAGACCTGAAGCTACAGCGTGCACTCACTCTTCTCGAACTGCACTCTCATAATTACTCACAGGACCAGAATAGACCGATGGTCTCAGCTCGGAGGTCCCACCTCTTACCCGGAAGAATTTGAAGTTCTTCCACTCCCTAGCCAATGCTGTGCTAGGTGCCTCTGAGGAATAATATGGCAAGGTTCAACAACCTATTCAAGGCACCTTATCGGTCTATTTATAGGTCCCTGAGTCTGATCTAAAAATAACCATACTGAACCGACCTGAAATTACCAAAATACCCTTGGTAAGGTCTACCAACAGCCAAACTCCGCTGTTCTGAAGGGCAATATGCAGACCACCGAGGGCAGAAGGGTAAAATTACACGGGGTAGAAGAGTAAAATCGCCCTTGGGAGTAAGAAGGTAAAAATATCCTTCCTTATATATGGCGAGTGGGGAAAAGACCAGTGGGTGAGATGAGCCCACCTGCTCGTCTCGCCGGCCTCCCGCCATATGGGAGCCATCTCGCACTCAAGGGCCAGCCCGCGCCCTAGAGGACGTCTCGCCTACGGTGTCGAGACACATCTCGCCTCCCGCGTGTGGGCTATACGATCTCATCTTGCCCCTTCAATTCCTCTCGCCAGCTTCTCCGCTTCGCTGCTTGAGCCGCCTCCCGCGAGCCCAAGGTTGTACAGTCTTTTCACTTTGAAATTAGCCAAACAAAAGTAAATACTTCTTTTGAGCATATATTTTTCAAAACGTTCTGCAATCATATCACAAAAACAACTCTATCATAATCATGAAAATTTTTAATGAAACTCAAAAGGTTAGTGTGATTTGATAGGTTGGAATATTTTTAGCTTTGGTGAAAATGAGATGATTAGTAGAGCTGTCAAATGGAATAAGAAAAAGGATCAAAAGAGGCTAGTAGGAAAAAAAATTTAGGTTGGCAAGAAGGCTCAAACGAAAACAAAAACGTCCTAAATCATTTTCATGCTTCTAAATTTATCTAAATCATTAGTTTTGAAAAATTTCAAAAAGTAAGTCCTATATAATAAAAGAAGACTAATGAAATTATCTTGAAACTTTGAATATTAATTTGAGTCATGATAGTAAACTCTATTGCAAATGCTATGATCTTCAAATAAAGGGATAAAACTCTGACAACCTAAGATAATACACACTAGTAGATAGCATTAGACATTGTTTGATCATTTTCAGAAATTATATAAAAGTCTGAACTTTATTTACCTGGCAGGTTACTACCAAGATGTCATTGTGGATGAGCATGGACACTCAAAAGGCAATTCTAGCTCAAACTAGTGAAATCATCGACGCCAAAGATGTTGAGGTGAACACCTTGCTCGCTATGAAGGCCAGTGAGGTGATTCCTATTGATGGCATTGTGGTGGTAGCAAGATGCGAGGTTGATGAGAATAGTTCCTCTGGCTTGACATTAAAATTTTGGATTTTCTTTATTTGTTAGATTCTAACATGTAATATGACAATATTTTTTATAATTAGATTATAGTTTTTTGTTAGTGTAGTATATTGTTCTCATTAGTTAAAAATGAAGAGTCTAACATTCTTTCATTCATTATTGAATTTTCATGTGCTGTCCATTATGCTTGTTGATCAATCCTCTAATTGTGTTAATATCACACTTAAAATAATTAAAATATAGTCCGAGTTATATACCTTTATAATAAATATTATTTATGATAGTATTTAAGATTACTATTTAGATTATTTGAGAACTATTATCACAATTTGTTTTTATTTTTTTTAAAAAAATTATTATTTTTTGACGAAAAAAATAATGTTGTAAAGTTTTGGCTTTGATGACGTTGGCTAAGAAACAATGTTATAGGATAAACATCATTCGCGATGTTTTTTGGAGAAATGTCACCATAGAGATTAGTTATCATGTCGTTTTTTAGAAAAGTGTCACGGTAGAACAACTGTCAAATATGATGTTTTTAGAAAACAATATCGTGGTAGAATAACTAACAGTCACGATGTTTTTTTATGAAAGCGTTGCAATGAGCTACGGCGACATGCACAATCGCGACGATTTGATGACGTTTTTATAAACGTCACAAAAACTACCGTGACGCTTCAAAATCGTCACTAAAGGCATAAAAAATTGTAGTCGTAAAGCGACTTTGTTGTAGTGTTGGATCGTTCACATCTACTACGCTAATCAAAAGTTGACATTACAAAAATTATCCAAAAACGAAAAAGAAAATATGGGATGAAATATTTTTAAGAAAGTAAAGAGAATAGAGAATGAAAAACCAAAATAGAAATGCGAGTTTTAGAAAAAGGTTCCACATTAACATGCTACCGCTAATTAGAAACACAACAAGGCCAACATTTTACTTATGAAACATAATTAGAAAAATTGATTAGAAATATTATAATTAGCTATGTCGTTATAAGGAATATTGAGAAAAACAAAACAAAAACAATGGGTACTACTGAAATACCAAAATCAGTTTAAACTAAACAAATAACATATATATATAATTTTTTATTTTGAAATATTCTCTTTTTTTGGATTTTTAAAATATTCTCTTTTATTTGTATTTTTAAGATATATATAAAAATAAAATTGATTTTGATTTTTTTAAAGGAAACAAATAAAGACAAGAGAAGGAGGAAATCCTCCTCCAAGCTTAAAATGTACATTGTCCTCAATGGAGAAAGGAGGGGAAGGAGAGAGAGAAAAAATAAAACATAAATATAAGTATAGAATTAAAAAACAGGTACTTCCCCGGATTTACGAGTCCCGGAAGGTTGATTGATATCGGTCCCCCATGCTTGGATTTTGGATCTTCATGAAATGTCTTCTTTGAACTTCGTGATGGATTCGACAGCTTGGAGTAGGAGATGGCAGAAGCTTCAGCTTGTTGGAGCCATTAGGGGCGAAAAGTGTAAAATAAAAAAACAGAAAAATAACTTGGGTTGCCTCCCAAGAGCGCCCTTTATTTAAAACATCGTTTGAGCTCGACGCAACAAAATAATATTGTCCAAAAGATTATTGTCCACGATAATAATGTCCAAAATAATAATCAATGTTTTTAAGAAAAATAAAGAGTCTTAGTCTAGTTAGAGTACTTGCAGAATAAAATTTACATTATTCGGACTGACATCATCACCACAAAAATAAAGTTTATGATGTTGCCCATTCATTATGAACTCACCGTTATCAGGATGTGAAATTAAAACAGTGCCATACAAAAAAACTTATTTAACAAAAAACAGCCAAGACCATCGTGATTTTAACTTGCCCGGAAATAATCGTAAATGTGAATTATATAAAATAACTTGGTCGCCCGGCTTGAAGGTTTTTGGGTGCCTTAAGTGTTTGACGTGAAAACGTTTCGTCCGCTCTTTATAAAATTTGTTATTTTTGTAAGCATAAGAGCGCCACTCGTCGAGTTCGTTAGGTTGAAATTTTCTAAGGTCGCCGACAGAGTGGGGATCGAAATTTAAAAACCTTAAGGCCCAAAAAGCACGATGTTCTAATTCTACAGTTAAATGGCCCGATTTTCCATAGGCCAACTGATATGGCATACAACCGATGGCGGTTTTGTACGCAGTACGGTAGGCCCATAGAGTATCGTCTAATTTGGTTGATCAGTCTTTTTTAGAGCTGGAAACAGTCTTTTCTAAAATTCTTTTAAGCTCTTTGTTCACTACTTCAACATGTCTTTTAGTTTGAAGGTGGTAGACAGTTGAAAGATTATGCGTAATGCCGTATTTAATAAGAATTTTTTAAAACTGCGCGTTATAATAATGTGAACCCCTATCGCTAACGATGGCTCGTGGCGTACCAAATAGAGAAAATAATTTTTTAAAAAACATAATTACGACTCACTCGGGTGTCATTAGTAGGAAGTGCTTGGGCTTCAGGCCACTGCGAAACATAATCTATAGCAACTAAAATGTATTTATTCCTGAAGCTAGATGGAAGGAGGCCAACAAAATCAATTCCCCAGAGGTCGAAAACTTCTCACTCAAGGAAATAATTTTGTGACATTTCATTTTTATTGGAAATATTTCCCGACCGTTGGCAACTATCACACCTACTCACAAAGGCTTGCGCATCCTTAAACAGGCTAGGCCAGTAAAAACCCGCGCAAAGCACTTTGTGGGATGTGCGGGCAGCTTGAGAGTGACCACTAGTCAGTCCTTCATGAAAATGTTTTAAAATATCTAATCCTTATTCAAAAGAGACACATCTCCTTTTCACTTGGTCCGCACAAACTAGGAAAATATGCGGGTCCTCCCAAAAATAGATCTTCAACTCAGAAAAGAATTTCTTCTTTTGCTGAGAGGAGAACTCTTTCGGGAGGACACGAGCCACTAAACTGTTGGCTATATGTGCATACCAAGGACAGGGGGATGTGTTAATTAAAAGCAGCTTCTCATCGGGGAAGATACCAATAAAAGATTTTTCATCTAATTTTTCTATATAAGGATTATCTAATTGTGAGAGATGGTCGGCGTCCAAATTCTCGGCTCCTCGCTTATCACGGATTTCTAAGTCAAACTCCTGGAGGAGTAAGACCCAGTGAATCAGGCGCGGCTTGGCATCCGTCTTAGCAAGAAGATACTTGAGAGACGAGTGGTCCGTAAAAATGATAATTTTGGAAAGCGTGATATATGGACAGAATTTATCAAAAGCGAAAACAACAACTAGGAGCTCCTTCTCGGTTGTGGTATAATTCTCTTGTGCCGATGTAAGTGTTTTTCTTGCATAATAGATAGGTTGGAAGTTTTTAGATATTTGTTGTCCGAGAACGACTCCCACCACGAACTACTTGTATCACACATAATTTCAAAGGGAAGGTCCCACACTAGAGGTTTCATAATAGGGGAATTAATTAACTTTTCTTTTGTTGTTTCAAAGGCAGATAGACAAAGGACATCAAAAATAAACGAGGCATCTTTTTCCAGAAGATGATTAAGTGTTTTGGTGATTTTGGAGAAGACTTTTATGAAGCGGCGATAGAAGCCAGCGTGTCCTAGGAAACTTCTTATAGATTTCAAGTTCGTAGGCGGTGGCAGCTTCTCAATAACTTCCATCTTAGTTATGTCTACTTTAATTCATCTTGTAGAAATCTTATGACCCAAAACTAACCCTTCCCTCACCATAAAATGCTATTTTTCCCAATTTAAGGCAAGGTTAGTTTCTTTGCATTTTCCTAAGACTTTTTCGAGGTTTTCTAAGCAACTATCAAAGGCATCGCCGAACACGGAGAAATCATCCATAAACACCTCCATAATGCTTTCTACGTACTTGTTGAAGATAGCGAGCATACATCGCTGGAATGTAGCCGGCGTATTGCATAATCCAAATGTCATTCTTCGGTAAGCGAAGGTGCCGACGGGACAAGTAAATGTAGTTTTATCCTGGTAGTTGGGAGAGATGGGGATTTGAAAGTATCCCGAGAGACCATCGAGAAAATAGTAAAAGCTATGGCTTGATAATCGCTCTAAAATTTCATCGATGAACGACAAGGGAAAGTGGTCATTACGGGTGGCATCATTTAACTTACGATAGTCAATACACATTCTCCACCCCATCACCATCCGTGTCGGGATCAAGTCATTATTCTCATTACTAACTACAGTTATCCCTCCCCTTTTCGGCACTACCTGGACAGGGCTAACCCACTTACTATCAGAGATAGGATAGATAATTCCTGCGTCTAAGAGTTTCATAATCTCGCCCTTTACCACTTCTTTCATATTTGAATTTATACGGTGCTGAGGTTGGATTGAATTATGCGAATTATCTTTCATTAAGATTTTGTGGGTGCAGAAAGATGGGCTTATTCCCTTGATATCAGATATCTGCCAGGCAATAGCTCGGCGATGTTTCTGTAAAATTAAAAGGATTTTATCATTTTGCACTTTAGTTAGGTAGGCCGAAACTATTACTGCTAGCATGGAGACTTTTTTTTAAGAAGCCATACTTAAGATGTTCAGGCAGTTCTTTTAATTCCAAGGTGGGGGTTCTTCATACGAAGTTTTGGAAATTCTTTCTTTTTCAAAAATAATGTCTTTGTAGACTTTTTCTTTATACGAAAAATTGAAAGGAGTGGAGCTAGTGGCTATGGTGGCTTCTTGTAGAGATTCATTTGGAAGAGTAGAGGAAGAACAAAAATCAGAAAATTTATTTTCACTTTCAGAAATGTAGTAGGATGATTCTTCACCTAAGGCATCTAAGAAAAAATAGGAGTCGTCATCTTCTAGGGTGTTCTTCATCGAAGGGGTGATAGAGAAAGTCACTTCATCATCGCCTACTCGTAGGAAGAGCTTACCTATGATTACATCAATGATAGCTCAGGAGGTGGCAAGGAAGGGTCGGCCAAGGATCAAGGGAACCTCGACGTCTTCTTTGATGTACAAAATGACGAAATCCATCGGGAAGATGAATTTGTCGACTTTAACAAAGACATCATCCACGATTCCTAATGGATATTTAACGGATCTATCAGCGAGCTAGATACTCATGCATGTGGGGTTGAGGCTACCAATTCCTAACTTCTTGAATAACGAGACGGGCATCAGGTTGATACTCGCACCTAAGTCGGCCAATGCGTGCTTGACAAAAAGATCACCAAAGACACAGAATTTAAAAACTACCAGGGTCACTGATCTTCTTTGGTAAACCATTTGTCAAGACATTAGGGCACTCGGCATTTAACGTGACGTGCGATAAGTTCTCTAACTTCTTTTTATTAGTTAGGAGGTCCTTAAGATACTCAGCGTACTTCGGCAATTGGTAGATTGCTTCGTGGAATGGTAGATTTATGTGGATTTGCTTAAATATTTCTAGGAAGCGGGAGTATTGATCTTCCTGACATTGCTTGTAAAGTTCGAAAGGGTATGGTGGAGTTGGATCATTTTTAAAGATGGGTGGTGGAGTGAGATCTTTTTCTTCAACAGGGATAGGGGTGATAACTTTTTCTTCAATAGAGGGTGAAATGATAAAAAATTTCTCGGCGGAGGGTTGATTTTTTAGAATGGGGGCAGAGCTTTGCTTTTTTAAAATGGAGGCGGAGCTTGCCTTGGGCTCTTCTCTAACCATACCAAAAACTTGCTTCCCACTCCGAAGAGTTATTGATTTCGCTTCCTCTCTCGGGTTGGGCACGGTGTTGGCAGGAAGAGAGCTGGCGCGTCGCTCAGAAATAATTTTTTACGAGTTGTTCTACTTGATTCTCTATACTTTTAACGGTCCCGGTTAAGGTTCTTATAGTAGCATCATTAACATTCATATATTTTGAAAACATCTCCTCCAAACTTGGAGGTTTTGGAAAATTTTGAGGAGGTGGTGTTGGTGCAGAAAAATCATTTTGTGGTGGCAGGCGCATTGCGTTCGAGGAATTACTCCATGAAAAGTTCGGGTGGTTCCATAAAGCAGGATTATTACTATTCGGAAAAGCAAAGCCCGGCATGGGAAAACTAGCAGCAGAAAAATTATGAAAAACCTTTCTCGACATATTACTAACATAATCCAATTGTTCGGGGGCAGGAGTTGCAGATTCCCATACCTGAGAGGCGGAGGCAGCAGTCATCTCCGTTATCTTTTTACTTAAAATTTCCACTTATAGAGCTAGCTGGGAGACGTTATCTACTTCAAATATACTTGCAGGTTTGTTTGGGCGGGACCTATGCACATTTCACGGATATGTGTTCATGGCCATGTTCTCAAAAAGCTCAAGAGCTGCTTCCGGGGTTTTGTGATTTAAGGTACCAACAGAAGCTGCGTCTATCATTTGCTTAGTGCTTTGATTTAGCTTGTTATAAAACGACTGCACTTGTAACCATACAGGCAGTGCGTGATGGGGGCATCGTCTTAAGAGTTCTTTAAATCTTTCCCAAGTTTCATACAAAGTTTTAGAATCTATTTGTCCAAAGGCAGAAATATCATTCCTAAGTTTTGCGGTTTTAGCTGGCGGAAAATACTTCGCCAAAAAGTTTTCATTTAGTTGATCCCAGGTGGTGATGTTGTTTTTTGGTAGAGTGTTCAACCATTGCTTAGCCTTGGTTCTTAGGGAGAAAGGGAAGAGTCTTAGCCTAATAGCATCATTTGTAACACCATTGATTTTAAAGGTGTCACAAATCTCAATAAAGCTTGCTATATGCACGTTCAGATCTTCATCTTGAAGTCCATCATATTGCACATACTGCTGCACCATTTGAATTATGCTAGACTTAAGTTCAAAATTATTATTAGCTATAGAATGGCGAACTATGCTTGATTCTGTACCCTCTAGATTGGGTCATGCATAATAGGATATAGGCCTATGCACGACTTCCTCTACGTGGGGTTCTTCCATTCTTAGGGTAGAAAATGACTCAGAATCCTCAACCGGTATTTGGAGAGTAGAGCCTTGAAATCACGATCTTCTTTGAAGAGTACGCTCAATTTCGTGGTCCAAGTCCAAAATAACCGATGAATTCCCGTGGGTCATGCCCTACAAGAAGAGAAGATGAAGAAAGAGAAATAAACTAGAATAAGAGTTACTATTTTTTTTAAAATAGATTTTTTTATGTTTTAATTCCAGAACTTCCCAAGGGCTACCCAATGAACGGTTCGCAAGGTACTAGACAAGATAGTGGCATTTAAAGCCACATTGCTCTTTTCGAGAGAGGTAGGTGGTGTAGAAAAATTGTGATGTGGGTTTCTATTAAGAGCGATAATATTTTTTTTAAATTTTTAATTTTTGAGAAAGAGGGTGAGTAAGAGAAGTGATAAAAGTAATAGGTTCGTGCTTTCAAATTATCAACAAAAGTTGCTCCCCGACAACGACACGAAAAACATGGTGGAAGAATATTCTCAAAGAGAATAGAAACCAAACTAACAATCCAATGAGGAAAGTATGCCTATCAAATTGTATCTAGGGGACACAACTATTGTATTAAGATCCGGGAACTATTGAGTAATCATACTCACATGAAAACTATTATCTTATCGAGAGATTGTTTTAAGGTTGTTAACTAATTTAAAAGAAGAGACTACTAGCATAAAGAAAAACACACTGGCACTTAAACAGAAAGGCCACAACTAGCGATTAAAATGAGGGGTTGAACAATGATAAAAAAAGCACTCGATCGAGAATCACCTCTGCTAAAGTTTATCAAAAACATGTGATAATAAACTATAACTTAATAAGGTAAAGGACCATGACTGTGGAGGTTCCAAAAGCATGATCACGCTTCTCTCGAAGTCATGCCCACCTGAGTTTAGGAAGGTCCGACCGAACTCTCATCTAAATCGGAGGCCTAAAGCTCACTTTATGCTGTGAACCCCGCTATTGGATTTCACTCTAATCGAGGAGATATAATGTCTACCTCTCTCGAGGGGTGCATTCAACTCTCTTTACACTTAAGCGGTCACTTCAAACTACGAGCCTCTCGGCTAACTAAGAGTGGAAACAAAGATTGAAAAAATACATCGATAATATATCTCCAAACATGATTAATCAAGAGTAAATTAAAGGTCTAAACCTTACAAAGAATGAGAAAACTAGAGCATCATAACTTAATCAACTCGAACCTCAGATCATCAAGACCGAGTACAAGGAGGATTAGTTACTCATGGTGAAGTGGAGGAAGAGAGATGAGTAGAAGTGCATGGAAACAAAAACAGAGACATGAAAAATTAAACAAATCTTATATTAAGTTCAAACAGAGAGCTACACTTGAACTACAAAATATTACAATTGCAGGAAATGAAAAGTAAGCAAGCACTAAAACTGAAACTGAAATTAACCTAAACTATTACAAAAAACTGAAATAAAAACAAACAGAAAAATTAAAATAAAAACAAGAAAGAGGGAGAACACTAATGGAGAAATGGAAATGGCAGCACTTCCCCTCTCCCCAAAATTCTATATTTTTTATTCAAGGGGAGGGGCTCTATTTATAGATTTTTTTCGGGTTGGTCATGCCCCCCTGTCACGCCCGTGGAGGGCGTGTCAGTTGGGCGTGATAGGTACGGGGTTGACCTTTGTACGAATATCTGGCGAGAAATGATGATTTCTTCTGTACGGGTTACGTGCATTTATGGCGGCAGCAGGATTTTGTTAAAAAGGCGTGACTTCTCCTCGACAGTAGGTAAGATAGACAAAAGAAGGAGAGAGAGCTTGACGAACGGCAAAGAGAAGGAGCAGGAGGAGTTCGACGATCGTCGAACGCAGAAAGTGAGGTCGATGAACTAGGAGAAGTTCGTCGAACGCAGAACTGAAGGCGAGGTTGATGATCTTCAGACATAGAATTGAATGCTGAGGTCGAAGAATTTGGAGACGAACGCCGAACTCAGAATTGAAGGCGAGGTCGACAAATTCGAAGACGATCGTCGAACGCAGAAATGAATGTTTAGGTCGACGAATTGGGAGACGATCGTCGAACGCAAAACTGAATGCTGAGTTCGACGAATTGGGAGAATTTCGTCAAACGCAGAACTGAATGCTGAGGTCGACGAATTCTGCTGAAGGTGAGGTCGACGAAATTGGAGGAGTTCGATGAAATGGCTGAGCTCGACGAAAATGCTGAGCTTGTCGAAATGGCTGAGTTCGACGAAATGCTTGAGCTGGAAGAAATGGCTTCTGGTAGTAATCTTCCACTGGATCAGGCTACATGCCCGGTGGCACGCCCAGGGAAGGCGTGTCAGGGGGGCGTGTCAGTTCATTTTGGCCAAAAACTGAGAAAATCTGCAAAAAGAAGAGAAAACATTAGTGGTATGAAAATATATACAAAACGAGGTCAAAATAAAACTTTACATACATGATTTCTACATTAAAAACTAGTAATTTCCCTAGTAATTTAGACTACAAAATGTATTATCAGGCACCGATAACGGAATGTTTGAAGAAGGGTGATTTCACCTGGACCAAATCGTCTACTAAAGCGTTCCAAACAATTAAATCTCGGATGTCGGAAGCTCCACTTTTGAGGTTGCCAGATTTTAATATGGTTTTTGAGTTGTCTTGTGATGCATCTAGTGTCGACATAGTATGTGTATTAAGTCAGGAGTGTCATCTGATTGGGTATTTTAGTGAGAAACTCGCGGGTCCGATGTTGAATTATTCAAATTATGATAGGGAGTTTTACTCTGTTATTCGCTGCCCCCAAAATTGGTGGCACTATCTACTCCCAATGCAGTTTGTTATCCAATCTGATCACAACACCTTGAGATTTGTCAATTCTCAAAGCAAGGTCAGCCCCCGACATGCCAAGTGGGTCTCCTATCTTCAAAAATACACATTTATAATATAACATCTTAAGGGGACTATAAATCATGTGGCTGATGCCCGTAGTCATGTATCTTTATTATTGTTTATGCTATAAGTGAAAATTATTCAGTTCAAAAGGATTAAGGATCAGTATGTCCATTGTCCGGATTTCAAGGATATCTATTTATTCGCTCTAGGCAAAACTCCCACGACCATTTTAGCCTATTATATTCAGGATGGTTATCTATTTAAGCACTCAAAGCTCTGTATCCCACTTTCTTCCCTACATCATTTTATCATTTGGGAATTGTATAGCGGTGCTTTAGGTGGTCATTTTGGACATAACAAGACCATTGCGTTAGTGGAGGACAAGTTTCATTGCCATGGTCTCAAATCAATGGTTAATAAAATTACGGGGAGTTGTGTGTGCCAATTAGCTAAGGGTAATAAGAAGAATGTCGGTCTTTACACTCCTCTCCTGATTCTCTCTATTCCTTGTGTGGACATTAGTATGGATTTCATTTTGGTCCTACCCATCACTTTTAGACGTCATGATTCCATCCTGGTAGTAGTAGAACGGTTTTTGAAAATGACATATTTTAGTGCTTGAATAAGACCAACGATGCGTTGCATATTGCGAAATTATATTTTAAGGAAGTCATTGGGCATCGGGGCGTTCCCAAGACAATAGTAACTGATAGGGATGTGAAATATACTAGTTTTTTGGAAGATACTTTGGAGGCTTATGGGTACCAAACTCTTGTTTTATTCGGCTAACAATAAACAAACGGATGGACAAATGGAAGTGGTAAACAAAAGTTTTGGTAGTTTACTACGTTGTCTTGTGGGTGACCACAAGTGTACCTGGGACATGAACCTTCTCCATGCTCATCTTGCGTACAATAATTCTAAAAATAGATCTACGGGTTTATCCCCCAATAAAATCATGCACGGCTATAAGGCACAGGTGCCACTTACTTTAATTTCATTAACTCCATCTTATAAATCCAGTAATTTTGCAAAAAGATTTTGCTCTTCATGTTCCCAATTTACATAAGCACATTCATGAAAAGTTAACCACCCATTGTGCGTCTTATCAATCTCATGCTAATGTACGTAGGAGAACATTTCACTTTAATGTTGATGATTTATTCTTGGTGCATCTAATCCTTGAACGGCTGCCTTCGGCCTCCATAAAAAAGTTGGCAAATCGGCGAGACGGTCCTTTTTGAATTTTAAAGAAGTTAGGAGAAAATGCATATCTTTTTGAGTTACAGACTGATTGGGGTATATCCCCTATTTTCAATGTTTCGGATTTAATGTCATATGTTTCTCCACCACTTAAATTATCTTCCTCTCCATTTATTCCATCCACTATGTCATCTAATGGGTTGGGGTGAGCTTGTCCTTGGATCGCTCACTCCTACGGTTTCCACTGGAGGTACGTTGAATGTTGATGTAGAAACTTTTTCTCCTTCTTTGACTTATGCTTTTGCAAGGTTCCCAAAGACCACCTTTTTGCCTAATAGGATCCTCAAGGATGAAGTGCTCACATCTCCAAGTGGTGACATTCGTCGCTACTTGATCTGGTGGAATAATCATCAGACTTTCGATGACTCTTGGCTACTTGAATCGAGGTGGCTCTTTTAGATGAAACTCTTCTGCGCTTGTACTTTCAATCCAACTCATCGGTGATGAGTACTTTTGAGTGGGGGAGGATTGATGTAGACGATGACCCCCAACATGTAGATGATGGTGCTGTCATGCTTACGGAAGATCAATTGCCCTATCTAAACAAAGACTTGTGGTGCCGCGGAAATATTTTTGATCGACGATACAACCTCCGCCCTCGGCGCAAGACATTCTTATATGATTATCTTGCTTATGTTATATTTATCATCCTTGTTTATTTGCTTTAAAATCTGGACTGCATTTATCCATATTCTTATTTTTAAGTTTGGCCTGCGTTTAGCCTTATGATGTTTTAAGTTGGGCTGCGTATAACCTGTATTTTTGTTAGCCTTATATAAGGCTTTGTGTTGATGAATTATTTTGAGATTCAATGAAAAGAAAACCCTAAAATCTGAAATCAGATTTCCCTCCCTCTCTTTCTCCACTCCTTGGTCGTCGGCCTCCCTCTCTTCCCCTAGTTCTTCGGCCACATCTCTCCCCCTCTTTCCTCCTCTCTTCTCCACCATAACACCTCCCCTCTCCTCTCCAACTTCTTACAAAACTAAGGCCTTCCCCTAGAAGATTTCAGCTACACCAAGGATTGCCACCTAGAGTTTTATTCCAACCTTGAACCCTCCCTCTTGGTGAATTTTCAGCCAAGGGAAAGTACTATTGCAATGAAGAATTCGCTAAGGCGTGAAGTGAGGAAGGTGGACGTGTTTCTCTTCGTTCGGTGTGACTTCGGCGGGAATGTAGAAAAGGGATCCTCTTCCAAGGAATCATCTTTCGAGTGGGGTGACAAAAATCACTAATCTTGTGTGTTCCCTCCTAGATAAATCTTATGGTGGTTAACTTTTGAGTTGTTTGCGAATATTGATTTCATCGTGTTTTGATCAAATCGATTATTTTTGTTTTCTCTTGATCTATTTAAATTCGTGAGGATTGGCGGATTTCATTTTCTTTTGTTGGGAGAGATCAACCATTTCCGAAATCATTATTTTTTTAGTGGATCTCATTTGGTACAACACATGCTCGATTGGATCGTGTAGATCCTTATTGCTTGAGAGAATATTGGCTCATAACGTTTATTTGATCTCTAAGGGTATGGCGAACCCTTGCATTAGCATTGGATTTGTGAAAAAGTACTGAGTAAACTAACAAAAGGTAAATAAAGGCATATTTTATTGCTCCAAAAAAATAATTATTACGCAGGTATGCCCCATTATTTATAGAAATCCGGGGAGATGAGAGAATACAACAACCGATGCGGGAATAAATATAAGTCGGGCGGTCTACGTGGTTTGACATGGTCAAACCGCCCACTATACAACAAATAACAGAACACAAAGTGGAAACAAGGAAAGTCGTTAAACTGCCCGGGAAGACTGCTGGTACAGGCCTCCAGACTGTCACAACACACATTTTCTCCGCATTTAACACTATATCAGAGTAAGGGAAAATGCGCGTCATGATGCCACGTCAAGAGGGGATAACTATAGAAGCTCAGGCAAGACTCCAAACCCTACTATTTAAATGAAATTCATAAGTCATTATGAAAGAAATCTAGTTTTAAGTTAAGATGGTCGTATCCTGCAGCACTGTGGATCAAGTAGTGCACGAGTAAAAATATAGTTATACACTGCATAAATACTTTGATTACATTGATTTAACATCCTATGCGAGCATAAACATCCCCAAAGGACAACCCACAGCGTGAAAGACTCTATATTTATTATAAGTATAGAAATAGTCTTTACTTTAGCTTAGAAATTAGTATATTAGTTTTAGAAAGATGGCATGTATGAAATACTGATAGTAATACTTTTATAAGTTAAAATACCTAACATAAAAACTAGCATAAAATATTCCCCAGAGAGTAGTAAAAACAACCACAAAGAGGTAAAACTAGCAGCTTAGCAAAGGAATTAGCATTTTAAAAGAAATCCACCAGTGGGCGTCAACAACCTGACACGAACCCACAGTAGAGCATGTATGTCTGTACCAACAAGAAGTGATGGTTAAAACTCGTGGCGCCCCGCGAGTTCATTTTTTGGAAAGTGGATGGTTTGTTTATTCATGAAGGATGGGGCGTGCAGATTTATTATCTATAAAAAATTGAAACCGAGTTTTAACGAAAGGAGGCAAGTGTGCCTATCCCGTATAGGACAGGATATTTCGGTGAGGAATATCAGGGTCATATTGTTCTCGGGGACAGGTTGATTATTTCTACTCTTCCCTGGAGGGCACTATTATTTTACAGAAGATAACTTGTCGGGTTATTATATATATATATAAAACAGAAAATAAAAGTAGAAAGCACCGATGAAGAAATAGCGCAACGGTACCAAATCAAATTTGAACTAAAATAACTTTTAATAAATAAAGATTCTAAATTTCAAATTAATTAAGGCGGTGACTTGGCCGTGGAGGTTCTACAAAAATGAGCTCACCTATCTCTAGGACTATCGCTCACCTGAACATTAAGACTATTCGACCGGGCTCTCATCCGACAAAGGATTCCTCTTAATGCCTGCATTACGCTAAAAACCCCGCTATTGGGTGGAGAACCCAATCCGGTATAATTTCACGCCTCCTCTCTTGAGGGATAGTGCGGAACTCCCTTTACTCAAGGGTGATCGGTCCATATGCACGGCCTCTCGGCTAGCTAGCATATGGACTACGAAAATAGAGCCCACACATCGATATGTGGTTCTTCGCATCGTAAACCAGTGGAAAACCTTAAGTTAATTTAATTAACAAGAAAAAAGGATCTTTAATTATTTAAAGTAATTTTATATGTTCCAATGCTCTTCGATACTAAGGGCTAAGAGAGGTTAGCCACTCATCAAAATTGGGATGGCTTAAGAAAATAAATTGCATAATTTAAAGAGCAAGTCCTACTCAAACAAGTAGGCAGAAAATGAAAGCAGTAAAAGAAAGCAGGAAATGAAAGAAGTAAAATAAAGCAGTAAAGAAAGCGGTAAAGTGCAAGTCCTACTCAAACATGTAGACGAGAAATGAAAGCTGTAAAATTACGAGTCCTACTCAAACGAGTAGGCAGGAAATGAAAGCTATAAAATTGCAAGTCCTACTCAAACGAGTAGGCGGGAAATGAAAGCATTAAAATGACAAGTCCTACTCAAACGAGTAGGCGGGAAATGAAAGCAGTAAATGCGAGCCATACTCAAACGATTAGGCGGGAAAGGACAAGTCCTACTAAAACGAGTATAGTGAAATGAAAGCAGAAAAGTCTATCTCATAGACACACACACTTTAGAGGAATGAAACGCACACACTCTACATTAAATAAAACACACACACCCTACATAAATAAAAGAAAGAAGAAAAAAAAACAAAGTTATCTAAAAATTAAAACAACTATATTTCTACTCCTGGAACTTGATAGAAATGCATAAAAAGAGAAAATAAAAATTAAAGAAGTAGAAGTTTTGAAAATAAAATCAAAAATCGATGTGTTTGAAAAATTAAAACGTTTAGAAATCCATTCTAATAACTTCATAAAAGTGCGTAGAAAGTGGAAATAAAGTAAAAAAGAACAAAAAGTTTACAACCTAAAAAAGAAAATCTAAGTTAAGGAAAAATAAAATCCATTTTGGAAATACTTTTACCAATTTATAAGGATGAATAAAAAGCTATAAAATCCTAAATATAAACAAATCTAAGTAAAAATAACTAAAACATAAAAACATAATTTTATTTTCATACACACACACACACACACACACACACACCGATTTTAAAGAATAAAATCAAATATAAAACAAAATAAAATTGCTTAAGGATGGGCACTCAAATTATATCCCTAACAATATAAGGAGAAGAAAAAAACATATTTTATTGGGACGAAAAAGGAGTTACATAAAAGCTAAAACAAAAACTAATGTGAGGGGGAGAAATTATCCTTACATAGCTTGGAAATCACCTAAGTAGCACAACCCTAAGCAAAATGGTTCAAAAAAAAGGAACCCTTAGACCTTACAGAGAAGTTTTATTTATAAGCAAAAAAATTTCAGATTAAACGCCCCAGGTCACGGGCGTGTAGGGGGGCATGTAGCTACTACCATTGAGTTGGTGCAGAACATTAATTGTTGGTTGACTTTGGGGTTGTACACGTGGATGTCACAGGCATGACCCTGCAATGACGGGTGTGTAGGAGGGGGGGGGGGCGTGTCTGGAAGGTCTATTTAGTGAAGGCATCGTGTTATTGCCACGCCGACGGCGTCTTGTCTGGGATAGATGGAATGGTCACGGGCATGTAGATGACTTGGGACGGGCGTGTCTAGCAGTTCGAAGAACGTCGAATGTCGAACGTCGAGCTGGGTGTGTTGAGCATCGAGCGAGATTGACACGGGCATGTCGGGGCATGTGACGGGCGTGTTCAGCAGATCATCGAATGCCGATCACCTAGTCAAGTTCGACGAACATCGAGTGGCGTGACACGGGGCATGCCGTACTGAACACGGGCATGTCAATATCAGACACGGGCATGTACTTTAGTATTTCTTTGAAAGCAGCAACTTCTTTTGGAATCACAGTCACACTCCCAAGTCACAGGCGTGACCGAGAAGTACACAACGTATACTTTGAGTTTTCACAATTTTTGGCAAAATTTCATAAAATAAAAGAAGCTATGTTAGAGAAGAATATACAAAAAGGGACATTTTATTGCAGAAAACTAACTAAAAATAAATTAAAACGACTTAAAAAACGTACGTAAATATACGTATATTTACAACTTATCAAACAACAACCAAAAACTACCTCACAAGGGTGAGGAAAACCTCTGCAACACAACAGTACACTAGCAACACCAACCTAGCCGCTCAACCGGCTATTGCCCTAAACCTGAGGCATTCAAAAGAAGAACACCTCAGCAAGAAAATACAAGTGACAAAAGGAATCAATTAGATAATAATCAAGTAAAAACAAATAGGGGTTTACCAAACCCTACTATAAAGAAAAACTAAAAACCTCAGCTGAAACGAAATCAACATGGGTAAAAGCTAACTTACTGACTTCAAGAGTAGGGGAAATTTGCATAAAGTAAGATAAAGAACTATGCTTTAAGAAGTATGTACATGTGTAAGTAATAATATCAGGAATAGTCCGCTCATAACTTTATAAGTAAAATCACCGGTGAAAAACCGACACCTGTAGGGGTGGGAACCTACCCAACACACCAATAGTTACAACAAAACCACCGGGGAAAGCCGGCACCTGAGGTAGAGGGGACCTACACAACACACCAACAGTCACAAACCTTGCAAGGATCCAAAGAAAGGTGGTGTTATACCTTGACACACCCAATGCTGGGGAAAACCGACACCTGTGGTGGAGGGGACCTACCCAATAGCACACCCACAGTCATAAACCCATCAGGGTCAAAAGATCTGCCAAAAATACCGACAATCATATCCAAGACACAGAAAACCCATAACCAAACATTGGACTTCTCCCACAATAAATGCAGGATTAAATCCCCAAAAACAAATTGGCCTAAGACCAAACTTGACGAAAACAGCAGACAGTAGAGTAATTTTATTTAGCAAAACTAGCATACTGGTGATATACCTTGAATCAGAAAAAATAAAACTAAGTCCATAGAAAAAGCGTGGAGTATACTCGATGCCGCGTCGAGTGCAGTCCACGCTCTCGAAGACAACCAAAAAATAGGATGACATTGAGTGTATTCAACTCACTCAATGACGCGTTGAGTGTATAACACTCACTCAACGCTTTTATACTTGGACATAATTTTACATGATGTCGTTGAGTGTATTCAACTCACTCAATGCCGCGTTGAGTGTATAGCAGACACTCAATGCCTTTATACTGAGATTTCCCAAAGCTAAACGGTGGCGTTGAGTGTATTCAGCACACTTTACGCCATGGTGAGTGTATTCACCACACTCAACACTTTTAACTTAGAATTTTAACTGATGGCATTAAGTGTATTCAACACACTCAACGTCGCGTTGAGTGTCGTGAGCCCACTCAATGCTTTTACACTTAAGATCAAAATAAATCGATGGCGTTGAGTGTATTGAACACTCTCCATTCCGTGTTGAGTATATTCAACACACTCAATGCTTTTACACTTGGACTCCAGAATAAGCCTATGGCATTGAGTGTATTCAGCTCACTCAACACCGCGTTGAGTGTCTAGAGCATACTCAACACTTTTGACGTAGCCTATGAAAATATTCGAAGGCATGGAGTGCATTCAGCACACTTAATGCCGCGTTGAGTGTATTCAGAACATTGAACGCCTTTATACTTAGCCGCACAGCCACACAACGCCACTGAACGCCAGGACCCAAAAACCTGGCAGAAAAGATAACATACCTAAACAGAGGTTAATAGACTTATTCTAGCTATCTCTATTAAATTTGGCTACAGTAAAACCTAGATTAAGACCAAGTTAATAGCTAAGCCCAACACAGGAAAATAATTCTCCTGTAACGACAATACAGTTTCTCCCTCACCAAGACTACCGTTTCACTCTTATGCTAAGTACCTTACGACCTACAAGAACAGAATACAACAAGTTGAAAGCTTGGCAAGGGTGTAAATCACCACTTGCCTCAAGATCTATAGCAAACAAGGTTTGATAGGGAGGAAATCTTGTTCTAATCCCAATTTCTGTATAGGGAGGAAAGAAAGTCAAGAAAATACTTAAATCAAGAACAAGCAAGGGGGTAAACCACCACTTTCCTCAAACCTTGCCGAACATTGGCAACACCAACACTCCTCCTCATGGATCAGACCGGATGAACACCTAAGAAGTAAAACCTGAAACTTTTCGAGAGGGAGGAAGGTCAAAACCCCATCCTAAACCTCTAAAAATCCACGAAACGGGAAAAACTTACTGTTGAAACGTAGATCTAGGTGAAGCTATCCGGATCTACTCTCCGAAGATGATTTCGTACACCAGAGCTCCTACAATCGACGGCCGAAGGCTCTCCAAAGACTGCCTCTTTCTCTCTTACGCAAACGGGCCGACGGTTTCAAAAAGAAGACGGTGAATAGGTTTTTCGTCTTATCGCAAGGCTATTTATAATAATAATTTATCATTATTTAACCGTCCAAACATCTCAAAATTCGCACCGTAGCTAAATGTCGACACTACGAATCCAATGAAGAAGTAGGAATTAAAATTCGACAAATCAAACTCAGGCAAAAATCTCCCGAAGTCAAAACATCATTATTACTAAAAAGGGTCCACCGTGTTCCAAAATGAACCCCGACGTACAAGGTAATATCAAAACACAGGAGAAATTAGCCAAGCCAATACTCCTAAACCAAAACCTCGGCTACCAATGAGCAAAAAATTAAGCTCTGACAACGGTAACCACGAACTAAGGGTCAACGTAACGCCCTGACATCAAATTTATGCCAATAAAAGAATTAAATTAAACATCGAAAAATCAAGGGCGTTACACATACCGCAATTGCGGGTTTCCACCAGACCACAGTTGCTGCTGCCCATCAGACCGCAGCTACTACAAGCTACCAGACAGTAACCATGGGTTTCCACTAGACCGTAGTTCTTGTTAACCATCTGTCCACTACTGCGGCTTCAACTAAAATGCTGCAGCTTCATCAAGATTGTTGTGGCTCACCGACAGACTGCTACTACTACTCTCTGACAGACCATTGCGGCTTCATTCAGACTGCTGTGGCTAACCTACAGACCGCTAAGGATAACCTCTAGACTGCTGCTGCAGATATTCCTTAGAACGCCACTGCTGCTGTCCACCTGACCGCAAGCTGAGGCACACAACCAGACCGCTAGACCAAACCGCTAGGTCGTTGAGATAGATAGACCACTGCGGTTAGGTATAAGACCGCCCGATCTCCTCAAGCGCCAACACTCCCCGTCAAGCTAGAGCATATATATATATCTACTATACCCATCTTGCTACAAACCTCCTCGGAAGGAGTAACTTGTTTGGTGAATAAATCAGCTAGTTCTCTCTCAGACGTAACAAACAGAGTGCAAATCTGATTCTTCAAAATCTCCTCTCTAATGAAATGGAAATGAACCTCGATGTGCTTCGTACTCTCATGAAAGACAGGATATCTCGAAATATATATGGTTGTCATGTTGTCATAGAACATATGAAGAGGATGATCATAGACTTCTCCCAAGTCCAGCATAAGCGCTCGTAACCATTTCAACTCACAGGTAGTTGAATCCATGCTACTATACTCTGCTTCAGCACTTGACATTGAAACCACTGCATGCTTCTTGCTTTTCTAGGTGACAAGGTTTCCTCCTATAATGGTGCAAAAACTTGATATAGAATTTTTATCTTCTTTATTATCAGCATAGCTGGCATCAGAGTATGTTTTAATCTTCAGATGATTACTCTTTTAAAACAACAAAACCTTTCCTGGAGACCCACTCATATAATCCAAAATTTTCATGGCAGACCGAAGATGACACTCTCTAGTACTCTGCATGAACTGACTAAACTTTCCAACTGCATAACAGATATCTGGTCTATTAATAGTCAGATATATGAATTTTCCTACAAGATGTCTGTACACAGTGAAGTATGGAAGAAAAGGAGAATCTTCATCCAACCCCTTATCATCTCCAACTGCCCTCGGGCAACGAGCAGGATTTTTGCCAAGAAGACCGGTCTCCTTTAAGAGATCCAGCGCATACTTTATCTATGAAAGAACCACCAAGTTCCTTTTTCGTGAAATCTCAATGACCAGAAAGTACTTTGAAGGTCCCATATCCTTAGTAATAAAATGTTGTCAAAGATGTCATTTGGCTAGATCAATGCCTTCTTTATCATCACCAGTTAGAAGAATATCATCAGTATAGACAGCAAGAACTACAAGGCCATTATTAGTATTACTTATAAACAAGGAATGATCATCAGAGCTTCGACTGAACCCAATAAGAGAAAAAACTCCACTAAATTTTCAAAACAAGCTCGTAGACTCTACTTTAAACCATAAATCGCCTTATGAATTTTGCATTCCTGAGACTCCTCCTGAGCAACATACCCAGAAGGTCGCTCCATGTAAACCACTTCTTGTAAATCACCATAAAGTAAGGCATTCGTCACATCTACCTGAGACATCTCCTAGTCTCGATTAACAGCCACAAAGAAGAGAACATGGATAGTGCTGATGCGAGCAACAGGAGAAAAAGTATCAAAGAAATCTGTCTCAAACGTATGAGTAAAACATTTTGCCACAAGCCTCTCCTTATATCGATCAATCGAACCATCTAGAAGATACTTAACAACAAAGACCCACTAACATCCAACCCCGTCAATGCCCAGAGGTGGGGGAATAAGAGTCCAAGTACCTATCTCAGTTAATGTGTCCATTTCTTCATCCATAGAGGCTTTCCACTGAGGAATGCAAGAGCGTCTTGATACGTAGCCAGTATAACAGTAGAAGAGATAGCAAGAGCAAAATGCTTGCCATCTAGGGAAAGCTGAGCATAGGAGACATCCACATCAATGGGATGCTTAGTGCATTATCGAACGCTCTTCCGCAGTATAATGGGAAGATCAAGCTCACTCTTGTCTAAAGGAGGCAGTTCACTGCCAGAAGAAAGAAGTGTCCTAGCAATAGGAACAGAATGCTCCGTGGGCAAAGAATCTGTCTCGAGTGAAATAGACGGTACAATATGAACAGTCGTGGAAAGAGCCGATTCTGGGAGAGGTGCTGAGATAATATGCATTGAAAAAGAAGTATCAAATGGCAAGAGAGAAGAAGTAGGAGAAAAATACTGTATTTCTTCAAAGAAGGTATCATCACCATACACATACTGTTTGCTCAGAGTAGGATCAAAACAGCGATATCCCTTCTGAGTTGGACAATAACCAAAGAATATACATTTAACATAATAAGGAGAAAGTTTGTCACGACCAGGAGAAGGTATTGTGAACAAATGACATACATACAAAAATTTAAAGAGATAAAGGAAATGGCTCAGCCCCGGGATACAAAATAGAAAATGGATTCTTGCACTGAAGAACAGATGAGGGTATTCGATTAAAAAGATAGCAAGAGAGAAGAACGATATGATGCCAATAGGACCAAGAAACATTCATTTGTAACAGAAGACTACGAGCGACATCCAAGAGATGACGATTTTTTTGTTCAACAATGCCATTCTATTGAGAGGTATAGGGCTAAAAAGTTTCATGAAGCAAACCATGGGTCGCACAAAAATCAGAAAATTGTCGGCTGATATATTCCTTGGCATTACAAGTATGACGAACATGAATAGGCACCTTGAAATATGTTAAGATCTCATTATAAAAGGTGGTAAACACAATATAAAGTTCAGAACGATCTTTCAGGAGATACAACCAAGTACACTATGAGAATTCATCAATGAAAGTTACAAAATATAAGCTACCTCTACCAATATTAGCAGTAGGAGTGGGACCCCAGATTTTAGAGTGAACAAGTTCAAAAGGATGTGAAAAACTACATCCCGTTCATGCTGGGAAAGAAGAATGATGATGTTTACCAAGCTGACAGGCTTCATAATTCAAAGGAAAATCCTCTGAAGGAAGGTCTGGGAAAAGTTGACGAATGAGGCGAGAAGGAGGATGGCCAAGATGATGATGCCATTGATGAAGAGATAAAGAAGTAGAAGTGCAACGTCATGATCAAGAAAGAAGAGGCCACCACTAGCAGTCCCAGTAGCAATCGTAGCTTTGGAGTCAGAATCGGAGGAAGAACAAGTGGTGCCCGTAAAAGTAACCATGCAATTTAACTGAGTGCAAAGAGTATGTCCCAAGAGTAAATTACAAGGGAAAGTAGTGACATAGAGAGTGTCCTCAAGCAGTAAAGATGGAGAGAGACGCATAGTGCCAACACCATGCATAGGAGCAAAAGTCCTATCTGCAATAACAATAGGAGACAACATGTTCTGTTCGAGTAAAGTAGATAAAAATGAGAGTTATCGGGCATGTGACAAGTGGCACCAGAGTTAATAAGCCACTTAGCAGAGGAGGCCACAAGAGCATGAGCTGTAGTGGAGAGAAGAGAAACCATCTCAAAGAAATTAGAAATCAAAAGGAAGAAAAACTAACCAAATGGTTAGAAACAAGCCGTCAAAAGAAGCCAAACCGAATAGGACGACAAAGAAGTCGCAGAAAGCAAGCAACCAAAAGAAAGAGAGAGGCAATGAATCAAACTATACGGTTTGAAAAGAAGCAGAAGAGAACCGGACACTAAGAGGAGCAAATTAAGAAGAGACCACACGAGTAGAGGCAACAACCCGCGCGAGAAGAGGAAAAGAGAGATCGCACGGTCATGGTGACAACACACCGGCGGCAAGGAAGATGTTGCGACCAAAATGCGGAGCCCGTAAGAAGAAACAACCCGCGGGAAGAAAGGAGAGAAGAAAGCGCAAACTGAACAAGTCGCAAAGGAGAGCGACAAACAAAGAAGGCGGCTAGAATAAATCTAGCCGAACAGTAAACCACAAAGAAGCAAACCAAACCACAAAAAATAGCATCCGGTAAAGAAGAGAAGTGGCAAGAAACCCACAAAGGGCGCACAAACAAGCATCCTCATGGAAGATAGAGCAAGGCAGAATAGGTAGCAACAAAGGTCGCGCGAACAGACCGCACGGAAAGAAGAAATCGTAGGAGAGCAAAAAGCAAGGAAGGGAAGGGAGGGAAGTGAATAGGAATAAGCCGGCTCTAGAAGCAAACCAGAAAAAGCTAACGTGGTTAGACAAACAAACCGTAATCTGATTAGAGTAAAGGATCGATTGCCTCTGATACCATGTGAAAAAGTACTATGTAAACCAACAAAAGGTAAATAAAGGCAAATTTTATTGCTCCAAAAAAATAATTATTACATAGGTATGCCCCATTAATTATAGAAATCAGGGGAGATGAGAGAATATAAAAATAGATGTGGGACTAAATGCAAGTAGGGCGGTCTACGGAGTTTGACATGGTCAAACCGCCCACTATACAACAATTAACAAACACCAAGCCGTAACAAGGAAAGTCGCTGAACTACCAGGGAAGACGTCTGGTACATGCTGCGAGACCGCAACTGCAGGTTGCCACCAAACAACAGTTCTGGCTACCCATCAGACCGTAGCTGCTACAAGATATCGGACATCAAACTCGGGTTGCCACTAGACCGCAGTTGCAGCTAACCATCTGTACACTGCTGCGGCTTCAACCAGAATGTTATGGCTTCATCTAGATTGTTGCGGCTCACCGATGGACCTCTACTACGACTCTCTGACAGACCGTTGCGAATCCATTCATACCATTGCGGCTAACCTCAAGACCGTTGATCAGGCTATTCCTCAGGCCGCCACTATTATTGTCCACCTGACCGCAAGCTGAGGTACACCAACAAATCTCTGGACCAAACCGCTAGGTCGCTGAGATAGATAGACCACTGCGGTTAGATATAAGACCGCCCGGTCTCCTCAAGCTCCATCAGGATTAATAAAATTGGAAATCATGTGTGCTTCGTTTTACTTGTGCGATCTTAGAACTGGAACATGACAGAGTAGTTTGGTGTCTTTTGTCCGTCGGTTCGTTGGGTGATGAGCCTACATCACAAGAGCATATGTAAGTGGTTGCTACAGACCAAGTGGCGGTCGATAGTGGGTTGACAATGAAAGTCAAGCTCATCCATGTAGTTGAAACGGAGGTCAAGCAACTGCGGAACAAGTCGATCAAAATGGTCAAAGTCCGTTGCGACAACTGTGGTCATGAGGAACTGTCGTGGAAGCGCGAGCAAACCATGCTTGAATAGTTCCCTAAACTTTTCATTTGAGGTACATTTTATATATTTTTTGTACTTATGAGTCATTTTCCATAATGAATAATTTTGGGACGAAATTCCTTAAAGGGAGGATATTTGTTACATCTCAGGTTTCACTTAGTTGAAAACAACAACGTTGTAGTTTGGCACTATTGCTAGCGATAGCGCTATCACCAGACAGTAGAGGTTATGTCAATGCAGTGGAAAAATGATGAAGATGATGTAGTTGACAAAATGTTGAAGCCAATTTGCTAATGCCAAGCAATAGAGATATCGTTGGCGATATTGATGCAGTCAATACAGTCAATACTAATGAAGTTGATGTAGTCGACATCCATGTAGTCGACATCCATGCAGTCGACATCCATGCAGTCTATGCAGTCGACAGGTTGATGCACTGGACTGACGATAGTGATACAGTGTGGAAATAGTGTGCCAAGTGGCACACCACCACAGGTCAGTTGGCTGTGCGGTGTTAACTTGGTCAAATGGTCACCGCTGGAGCTATCATACCGCGATAGATAATTATTGCCCGACGATAGTGATTTTTTAAATGAATGATATATTTAATCATGACCATCCATTCCTTAGGAAATGAAGATCCTATGGCTGAGTTTAGGCCTGAGATTATTAAGTGGCTAAGTGGGGAGTTAATCCAT
The DNA here is from genome assembly GCA_039583875.1 of Platanthera guangdongensis. Taxonomy (NCBI): domain Eukaryota; kingdom Viridiplantae; phylum Streptophyta; class Magnoliopsida; order Asparagales; family Orchidaceae; genus Platanthera; species Platanthera guangdongensis. The sequence continues at coordinate 142,158,429 of CM077150.1, forward strand.
TCTCATTATCTCTTTCACACACACACACACACACACACACACACACACACACACACACACACACTCTCTCTATCACTCTTCAAGTTGAGAAAATAAAAGATAAGAAGGAAAGGAGAGGAAGAAGAAGGCTAAAACTAGTGCTCTAAAAGAGCTTTGAAGTAGTTCTTGTGATCAGATTTACGAGCCAAGGCTAGATTTTTGGAGAGGATGGTGCGCAAATGCTTCCATCTAGATCATTTGCAACTTCATGTCTCCTAAGCGATCTATAAGGGTAACAATTCTCATCTTGGACAAGTGAAGTCCTTATTTTGCTTATTTGCATGGAAACCCTCACTAATTGATGAAGAACGAGAAGTTTCCTTTTGGTTGATATGAATTATACTCGATTGAAATTGCATATAGAGTTCAGAATATAAGTACGGACATAGACATGATGTGTGAAGCCCATATGAACATGTTTTTCTGGATTGGTGATGAATGATTTGCGTGTTAGAGAAAATCTGTGGAAAAAGAGTTGATTTTGGAGTTTTCAAGGTGCTGCAGGTTGCTGCAGAAGTATTGGAGGATGTATCTAGGAAACATCTAAGTTTGCAACAGAGAATGAGATTCTATTGCCACCGCCCGCAATAGCGATATTGTTGGTGATATCTCAACTGTCAGAGACCAGTGAGTAGTTGTTTTTATTGGGTGTGAACTCAAGCCTTAGACAAATGTGTGTTTCTCTCGATATCGCATGGTAGTAGCTCATAGAGAGCTTTTTGTGTTTGCAAAGCTTATTTCCATGAGATAAGGTGGGTAGCATGCTGAGAGCCTGGTGTGCCCAGCTATGGTGGCCATGAAATCTAGACTTGGAATATAACACAGTTATGTATGTTGTGATAGGGAAAGGGGATGTTGATCTGTGTCATGTCGTTTGACTTGATTGCCTTGGCTTTTAGTGTTGGCATGTCGATTTGAGCAACAGAAAATGGCTAATCTTTACCCGCTTTACATCACTAGACTAGATGGTCTAAAATAATTGGTGCGTTTGTGGGCATAGGAGAGAGTCATTATCTTTATGCGTGAGTAAAAATGCTCATGTGGAACTATCAAGTCTGGGACTTAGGATGGTGGTGTGTCTCATGGAGTACACCGTAGGAGTGCCTTGAGAGCATGAAGAATTTTGCCGGTCATGTCGCCGTTGATGATGAATGGTTCTTAAGTTGCAAGTTCTTGCTTCGAATAAATGCTGCCTTCCTGAGGGAAGGAGTATCACCGCCCCAAGAAGGGGGTGTGGTCATTATAAATTTGTGAGCTAAAGCTGATCGTTGCTTTGTTTGTCAAGTCTTGGTGGATTGTCCTTATACATGTGTAGGAGAGTCGAGAGGGAATAGCGGGCTAAAACCCCTTTGTGCTATGTCAACCCTCGAACTCCAAGCGAACCGTTTACTACTTTTCATATGTTGTCGACCTGTGTGTTGGAGTATGTAAACCACCTTGGTAGTGTAAACATTTCCCGTGTTGTAAGGCCTTAAGGCTTGACTTTTTGTAACACTTTCATTCCTATTTTTATTTATAGTGGATATTATTGGTTGTGGGTTCTTCATACTTAAAAGCTTCCACTAGAAGGTAACTTTGAGTAAGGATACGTTAATGTTTTTGTTTCAATGTGTAACTCCACTAACTGTCCGTAGAATATGCCATGGGACCCTAGCCGAACAATCTATTATATTCTTCATGAGAGTGGGGGTGTTACATCAACTATATACTCAAAGCTGGATTTGAAGTCTGGTTATTACTAGTTGATGATTAGAGTAAGTTATATTCCCAAGACAGCATTTTATATGCATTACGGTCATTATGAGTTTACCATGATGCCATTTGGGATTACAAATACGCCATCTGTATTCATATATCTGATGCACAGAACCTTTCGAGAGTACTTGCACCGATTTGTGATAGTCTTTATAGACAATATACTTGTATATTGTCTTTCAAAAGAGGATCATGCGAACCATTTGCGTATTGTTTTGCATACTTTGAATATGAGTCAGCTTTATGACAAGTTCTCTAAGGGTGAATTTTTGCTATCATCAGTGGCATTCCTTGGTCATGTGGTTAATGGAGAGGGTATTATTGTAGATCTGGTGAAGATTGTTATGATTCAAGAGTGGCTTGTTTTGACTAATGTGGAGGAAGTTAGGAGTGTACTTGGACTTACAGACTACTATAGGCGTTTCATGGAGAACTTTTTGTGGTTAGCTCTACCTCTCACTACTTTAACGAGGAAGGATAAGAAGTTTGTTCGGACGTTGGAGTGCGCACGAGCTTTTTAAGAGTTTAAGAGTCATCTGACCACGATGCCTATTTTGTGTTCGCTATGTGGTACAGAAGGATATACGATCTATAGTGATGTCTCAGGGAGCGACATAGGCTGCGTTCTTCTTCAACTGGGAAATTTTAATGCATATGGCTCTCATGAGCTAAAGTAGCATGAGATGAATTAACCGGTTCAAGACTTGGAATTGGCGGCCGTGATATTCACTCATAAGCTATGGCAGCATTACTTGAATGGCATGAAGATTGATATCTTTACGGACCATAAGAGCCTGAAATATCCGTTAAATTAGAAAGATATGAATATGCAATAGAGTAGATAGATAAAGTTCCTTAGGTACTACACCTTCGAGTTACATTACACTCCCATGAATAGAAATGTAGTTGTTGATGCATTAAGTCGCAGGGCTCTAACACAGGCAATTTGAATTTAGATGCAAGATGAGCATCTTATTCACAACTTGGAGGCCTTGGAGATCTCTTGTGTGGATAAGAGTGTCACTGTGAATACATGCTTGAACTGGACGTAGGTGCTATATGACCTTGCAGACAAAGTTTGACAGGCAATGCAACTTGATGAAAGCATGAAGCGCTCTATGACATAGACTGTGGATGGGACAAATTATCAGTTTTATATCGACGATGGTCTTTTGAGGAAAGACGGTCATTTGTGCATCCCCAATGTTGGTAAACTATGGGAGGAAATGATGTACGAGGCAAATTTCACAAAGTACTCAATCCACCAAGGTAGCACAAAGATGTTCAAGGACATGAAGAAGTTGTTTTGATGGCCAGGTTTGAAGAAAGACAACTCTATATGTGGTGAAGTGTCACAGTTATGCACTTGTGACTGCAGAATGTCAGAAGCTTGGAGGATTCCTAAAGCCATTACTGATTCTAAAATGGAAGTTTGACGAAATTTCAATGGATATCTTGCATGGATTGTCGAGATCGTGGCACTGGAATGATGCCATTTGGGCGATCGTAGACCGATTGATGAAGGTATGACACTTTATTCTGAACTAGAGGGACGATTTAGTGGAAAAATTGGCAATACTCCATGTTGACAATATAGTGTGATTGTATGGTGTGATCCGTAGTATCATTAGAAACTAAGATGTGCGCTTTACATCGAATTACCTGACGCTAATCCACCAAATGTTGGTTTCCAGCTAAAGTTCAACACGACCTTTCATTCTCAAACAGATGGTCAGACCGAGAGGGTTAACAGGACAATGGAGGATATGCTATGTATGTGTGCCTTGGATTTTGGTAAGAGGTGGGAGGACCATCTCTATATTATTGATTTTGCCTAAAATAATAGTTACAAAATGGGTATACAAATGGCTCCCTTCGAGGCCCTTTACGGTAGGAAGTGTCGCACTCCCTTGGCTTGGGTGGAAACTAGCAAAATGAAGTTATTTAAGAGGAAAGACGTCGATAATGCAAATTTGATGATACAAATGATCTTGGAGCGATTGTTGATTGCTCAATAGGCATGCTAAGTACTATAACATAAAGAACAGAGATATCAAGTTTGATGTTGGTGACTTGGTGTATTTAAAAATCAAACCTTTTAAGGGTTTTTCATGGATTTAACACATGAAAATGTTAAGTCCATTATACCTATGATTGTTTGAGATATTGGAGTGCGTTGGTGAAACTTCCTATAGGGTGGCTCTTTGGTAAGAACTGAGTGGTTTGTATGATTTAATTCACATATCAGTGTTGAGGAAGGCTGTACAAGAGCCTACACATGTCATTGTTGTGAATTAGATGTCGGTCGATTGTAGGCTGAAGATGAAAGTCAAGCTCATTCATGTCGAAGACACAGCATTCAAGCAGTTGCAGAATAAAGCAATCAGGATGGTCAAAGTCTGTTGGGAGAATCGTAGTCACTAGGAAATTTCATGGGAGCTTAAGCAAACTTTGATTGAAGAATTCATCGAGCTATTCCATTTAGGTACATTATGTGTGTATGTACTTTAATGTTGTTTTTTGTATTGTATAATTTCTGGACGAAATTTCCTGAAGGAGGGGAGATTTGTAACACTTTAGTTTTCCCCCACTAAAAAACAACAAGTGCTGGCTATTTGAGATACCATTGGCAATAGCTCGATATTGCTGGAAATAGCAATGTAGTTGATGTAGTCAATACTATTGACAAACTGATGTAGTCGGTGCAGTCAATGTACCACCGATGTCGATAGCGATATCACTGGCAATAGTAATTCGAACAATGCACTCGAAAAATGATCTAATCATTTAGCTACCACTAGCAATAGTGTTCAGGTCGATACCGTTGGCGATAGTGTGATGTCATCTAGCGATAGTAAGCCATATGTTAGATGGCTATGGAGGGGTCATTAAGAGACAAAGTGATGTAGAAATCTCAATTTAAATCAAGGTCATTCATTCTTTAGGGAATTAAGATTTTGTGGCTGGGGTTTTTCACAAGAATAATAACTTGAATAAATGAGAAAACACTTCTTAATATCTCTTTATCACATTCTCTCTCTCTTCAACATAAGAGAAGAAGAAGGGAAAGGGAAGAGGGGGAGGAAGAAGGCTAGGTTATCCATTAAAGAAGCACTGGAGGAGCTTCCCAGCTTGGAATCGTGAGCCGAAGCTAGATCCATAGAGAGGAAAGTGTTGCGAGTGTTTCCATCAGGATCAACTACAACTTCATGGCTCTGAAATGTTCTATGAATGTAACAACTCTCTTTCTGAATAATTGGACATGTTAAGTCCTTTATTTGGCACGTTTGTGTAGAGGTTCCCACCAATTGGTGGAGGAAGAGACTTCTAAACGGTTCATATGATTTATCCATGGGAGAATTTGCATTTAGAGTTTGGATCATTATACAAACATAAACATGCTAATTGAAGCCCATCTGTGATAAGTTGGTCTGCATTAGAGATGTTTTGATTTGTGCGCCGGAGAAGACTCCAAGGAAAAAATGAGTAGTTTTCGGGATTTTGGGGTGATACTGGTTATTATAGATGAATTTGAGGCCGTCTCCAAGAAACACTCAAGAATGCAACAGAAAATGATGTTCCATTGCTATTTCCCATGATAGTGATATCACTAGATATAGAACTTCTAGTAGAGGATTGTGAGCAGTTGTATGTTCTGGGTGTGAACCTGCGAATGAGACTGATTGATGGTTCTGTCGATATCGTGCAGTAATAGTGTTATCATTGGTGATTGCTCTAGAGAGCTAATGTGATCGATGTGAAGCCCGGGTCTTAAGGATCGGGTGAGTAGAATTAAGGTGTAAGGCCTGCAATACATGTCTTGGTGCCCTATTTTGTCGACCAATGTTGTTAGGTGATAATAGACCGAGGTAAAGATGTGCCCACATCATTATAGTGTGATTCTGATGACTTGAGCATGTGAAAATGCTGATCTGAACCCGTCCAAAGTTGGTAGGTGAAGAGGTCGCTCCTCAGTGCACCTTCGGGTCTTGGGATTGTCCGTGAGGCAAGATGGTCTTGACGGTAAAAGTTTAATGACCGTTTAAGTGGTCCTTGAACTTCAATAAACTGATAATATGCCTTGAGTGCACGAGACGCGTGTCCTTGCATACTATTGTCTGCAAAAAATGTGCAATTATTTATATTGACATATTGCTTGCTTGTAGGGAAGGAGTACCACTTCCCTTGGAATGGGGGGGGGGGGGGGCTCATTATAATGACTGTCAGCTAAAGCTGACCGGTGTTTTGTTTGCCATGTGTTCGTGGAATGTACTTGTGTTGGTGCTGGAGAGCCAAGAGAAAAGTAGGGGTTGAAGCGCCTTATGTTGTGCTAGCCCTAGAAGGCCCAAGTGCTATGTTTTACTGCTTTCATGTATTGCAGACATGTGTGTTGAAGTATGGAAATCTCTTTAAAGTGTAATGATGTAAACAATCTGGAAGCCCTTAAGTCCCAAACTGTAGTGTAAATTCATTCCTATAGTTTATAATGGACATTCTTTTACTTTGTTATCTTTACTTAAATGCATCTGTTAGTTGTGAACCCTATGTTGGATTGGCTAGATGTTTGGTCTGATTTTGTAACTCTGCTGTCTATTGGTTGAATATGGGGTGGTGCCTCGGCCAGACCTTCTGTTATATTTTTGTGATGAGTGTGGCTTTACGCTGATTGTAGAACCCCGTATTCATCGAGTTGGTCCCTTAGAGCCAAATTCAGGTTACGATTTGAATGAATCAGATAGGCGAGTGGGAAGGACTCCTCCCCGACTCGCATAGGCCAATGAGTCCAGGGGGCACAGGGGGGAGAGTTGGTCATGTGGGCCTACACTCGCCCCAAGATCAGGTTGAGGGAGCAGCGAGTGTGTCAAGCATGCTCACACTCACACAAGAACCCTTTAGTCGGTAGTGAGTGCTAGCCCTAATAGAGGCACTCGCAGGCTCGGGCGAGTAGAAATAGAGAATAAAATTTTCTTAGCAATATTTTTACCAGTATGCCCCCACTGGCCTGCTAGTTGCCCTTCCAAACAGCAAAGTTTTGCTGCTGGCAGACCCATTTGGGTTGTGTATAAAATTTCAAAGGGAGGGATAGCGTAATTTGCAGGCCAAGTCAAAAAACTATAAATAGACCCCTAAGAGCACCATGGGATGGGATCCTTTTCTTAGCTTCTTCCTCCTCTGGATTACTTTGGTTGGTATCCAGCGCCCTCCAAGGTGCTCAGCTCAGCCCTGGTTTGGGAGCGGAAGCTCTCTTAGATCTTCAGAGTGTGTGGTGAAGCCTCTCCGCTGTAGCTCAGGGTTTCTTCCTTAGTTCAAAGTATTTGGCCAAGAGTTCTAGCTCAGGATAAATAAGAGTGGGCTACCCCCTTTGGGTCTGAACTCTTCTTAGTACCATGTTTTGCTTCTAAACTTTTGGTGGGGTGAGCGTGGATCATAGCTTGTTTAGGAAAGTTCAGGGAAAAGAATCGTGGTTGGAATGTTAGAAGAATTAAAGAGGGAGGTTATGCAGACCAAACATCTGTCATTCACCATGAGAAGCGTGTGGTCGACACCTTCGGTCCAGGTGGTTGCGGTCCTATCTCTAAGTGAGAACGCTCTGGGTCAGCGACCCGGGAAGGAAGTGTCAGCTATGTACGGTGAAAGGGGTCTCTCCCGGAGAGAGCTGTTCCCAGATTAGGCGAGTGAAGACAGACTTTATAAGCCAGTGATACGAGATGGGTCGACTCACCTGGTTGGAGGAGGAAGCCCTTTTAGTGAGTTGATCATCTTGGCCACAGTTCCAGAGGAGTTCAAGGAGCCATAGTTGTCTTACAGTATGGGCAGAGATGATCCAATGTAGAACATATAGTGGTTTGAGGATGTAGTTTCAATCTTGCAGATGTCAGGTGCTTTGAGGTGCCATATTTTTTCCATCACCCTAAAGGAGAAGGCTTGGGACTAGTTCCACCAACTTCCCACAAGCTCGACCTATTGCTTTGACGACCTGCACCATAGGTTCCTCTTGAGGATCTTGACATCGAAAAAGAGGAAGAATGGAGTGGAGTTCCCATTCGAAATTAAGCAGGGGGCCAGAGGAGATGTTGTGGAGTTACATACATAGGTCACAAGAGGAGATCCTTTTTGTCCAAAATATACCAGGGTACTCCCTATTGCTTATCATTATACTAGGGCTACAACAGGGATTCTTTAGTATCGATCTGAAGAGGTAGCCTCCTATATCATTTGAACAACTGATGGAGAGGGCGGGAAAGGAGATGGATGGAGAATCGATGAATCTCGTATTCACCAAGAAGCTAGCTAAGTTGGAGGAGGATAAGGTGAAGGACCAGGGTGCATCCAGGTAGTACAAAGCTAGGAGGATGGAAGACCCCAGGGGTCAAAGGTTCCAAGGATAGCAACAAGGTTGGGGGTATCAGGAACCAAAAAACCGGCCGGCCAGGATACCCCAAGGAGGACCCATTATAGGATAATGAAGATGACTTCTAGGCAGGGAGAATTATCATTGAGGACAAGGACGGTTCAACCCCACGAGGTGGAGATAAGGGCAAAGGCCGCACCTCCCCTCGCAGCACCATGCTATGACGATCGTTTGAGGAAGAGGGAGAAAGAGGGAAGTTGGAAGAGGAGGATGAGGTGGGGGTGGGGTGGCGTTGCCCTATTATGAATTTCATTAGGAGGAAGTCCACGCAAAGTCCACCTACCTAGAGCTTTTAGAGATGTGGAGAACGATAGGTCCGGAACAACAGTTACTCCTGGTGTGGATTGAGGAAGTTTTGCCAGAAGAAATAGAGGAGGGTAAGTGTGAGGACCACACTGATGTTGGCTTAGGAGGATGGATTGTGGTGATCTACGGTGGGGTAGGGATTGAAGCCACCCACAAGGGTAGCTTCCAAACAATGTTTAGAAGGATCATCACTTTGACCTCCTAGAACCCTCGTTGGAGGAGAAAATTAGTTTTTCATCAACGGACATGCCAACCTATGATGATCCATTCTACTTTGCCCTGGTGATCCAAACGGCGATCGAGAATTTCACAATCTCTAGGATTCTTGTCGATAATAGAAGCTCTGTGAATGTGATATTCAATAAGGCCTTCGATCTGATGAAGGTGGATGAAAGGATGGTGTTTGCCTTGGACGGGCCGTTGTTCGGATTTACAGGAGAGAGGAAGGATGTTGAGGGTAAAGCTGGGCTTCATGTAATGTTGGGGGTGTTGAGGAACTGCCGGTTCATCATCATTGATGCTCCGAGTAGCTAAAATGCCATTTTTGGGCGTCTCCTCGTCAGCGCTTTTCGCTGTGTTACATCATCATTCCATCAGTGCCTCAAGTTTAACAACGAGGGAGTTCATTTATGTATTATAGGGGATCCTTAGGTGGCGAGGCAGTGTTATGTAACTACCATCAACATTATTTCTTGGAAGGTTGAAGCCAAGGAGATGGGAAGGGAGATGAAAGAGCTAGTGGGGCCAGTAGCATATGGAGTAGGGGTTGGGAAAGAGGTGATGAGGGAGTTGGCGACGCTTAGAGAGGAGAGAGTCTAAGAACCCCCCCATTCCCCTTACTAAGGTGGGAACCCGGTATTATGCCCATAACTGCCATCTTACGGTGAAACCAGCACACAGGCTAGCCGACAATGCACAACACCGATCCTACCATCTAGTACGATCATTCAACATGTAGGCCAAGTGAAAAAAGAAATAAAAAAAGTAGTAAATGAAAACTAGCAAGTCCACAAGTCACAACATTAACATCATAATATATAGAAATGAGAGGTACATCAGTCCACAATGAGTACAGAAAAAGAGAGTTAGGGCTTATGCTTGGTACATGCCAAAATGGAATCAAATCTCTCTCACACACAACATCACAATGCGGAAGTAGAACTGAAACACTCGTCATCACCTGACGCTGAGCTGCGGTAGTAGTGTGTGGTATCTGCTTCTTAGATCCTACCACCTCATGTTGCTGGTCGTTCTGAAATAGACATGTTTAGTGAACAAATCACTCTTCAGCAAGATGAATTAAGTAAAGCAAAAGAGCTAGAAGAATAACAAAATGGAAGAAGCAAACAACTAGCAGCAATCACCAACATATCTAATGCTAGATTTAATAGAAGTAAGTTAGGATTAGGTGCATCATCTAGTGTGTTGGAACACCCTATTACTAATTTGGGTCAGGATCACTATGTCTCTAGGAAACCAGTTTTTGACCTCCTGTATAGATCTAAAGGTCAACTAGAATTGAGTCTAAGGGTTAGAAGCCTAGGTTTGAAAGCTGCCCTCAAGACCAAGAATTTTTCAGTTTGAGACTAAGTCATATCATCGAGCTCAGCACGACGATTCGTCGAACTCCAATCGACGATCGTCTAGCTCAACTTCGATAGATCGTCAAACTCCATTCGACGATCGCTGAGCTCAACTTCCATAAATCATCGAACTCCATTCGACGATCTGCGAGCTCAGTTCGACGATCTTGATTCAGTATTGGATCTCTATCTCTGAGCTCAGTTCGACGATCTTTGAGCTCAGATCGACGATATTTTTGTTGCTGTATAAGTCCATATCGCTGAGCTCAGTTCGACGATAGCAGAGCTCAGTTCGACGTTTTCTGATGAGTTAAAGGATTTTTCAAGATTCAAATTCAGATCAGTTAAGGAGATATTCAGCAATTAATTCAGAAGATTTTCTAGCCATTTTCATTTATTCTGGACCAAGTTTCAAGGGATTATCAAGGAATGTTTCTTTGGACTTTCCTCCAGAAGACATTTGCAATTAAGAATGCAATTAATGCAGGACAACGGCTATTCTTGACAGAGGATGTTTTTCTATTCAGTACCAGAGAATAAAAGACAAGATTTTTTGAATCTCTCAATCACTGAGCACTCAGAACACAGACAAGAAGAAGAAAATATTCTCTGTCTCAAAGAATTCTTTCAGAACACACATCCAAGGAGATCAACCATCTGAAATCTTCTGATCTCTTGTGATTCAAGTGTTCAAGGCCAACATCTTTCAAGACTCCAAACACCTAACATTTCAGCTGTTGCTGAAATCATAATTTGCTGGAGATCAACTTCTGAAGGCCTATCACCCTACAGCAAATCTTCTTTTCCCGAACATCTCAAGGACTCAGGGGGAGCTTTGACACCATCAAATCCACATAATCTTCTCAGCTGCTTTGAGAAAGAGAAGACTTTCATAAATTTCTCATCCCCATCTCTGTAAAGGGTTTCTCAAACTCCCTTCAAAAGTTTGAGTTTGGTTTTTGAGCACCTTGTCAAAAGCTCATTGGTGGCAAGACACCTGATCAAAAAATCTGATTTGGTTTTTGAGCACCTTATCAAAAGCTCATTGGTGCCCAGGACACCTAATCAACTCATCCTGCAGTGGATTCCTACCTAGGGTGGTAGAAGAGTGGATGTACCCAAGTTTAGGGGAACCACTATAGCTCCTTGTGTCATCTGGATTGCTTGTCTTTATCTTTTGTTTCTGGCTGTGATTGTTCTGTGATTATTTTGTGATTAGTTTAGATCTGTGATTAATTTATGTTGTAGGTTATTCTGTGATTAGATTTAATAATTGCTTCCCTGTTCACTCAGATTACAACAATTGTTGTAAAAAGTTTTCAAGCATCATATACTCTATTCACCCCCCTCTAGAGTATATCAGATCTAACTGCACTTTCAATTGGTATCAGAGGGAGGTTGGTTAAACATACCACACCTTGGTGGTTGCACAGGCTAACACCTGAACCCAAAGATTCCTAGTTAGATCTGTTTTCTTTTGAGTTTATTATTAGGTTGTGTTTTCACAAATCATGGCCCAAAACAAAGATTATGCTAGCACCAGACCTCCAGTGTGCAATCTATCCAAGTTTGCACTTTGTAAAGCAATGATCAGATTATACATGAATTCTATTGACGAGGATATTTTTAACTCTGTTTTGACAGTTTACCCAAGACCTCCAGAGAACTCAAGTACAAATGCTGTTCCACCTCCATCAGGAACAGATGCTGACATCAAGAAATGGAAGGTAGCTGATGCCAAGGCAATGAACATCCTAGCCCAGACCATGTCTGATGATATCTTTCAAAAGGTGGCTGAATGTAATTCAGCAAAGAAAATCTGGGATAAACTCTCTGAAATAGTCTCAGGCTCAGCTGATGAGAGAAAGGACAGGAGATCCCACCTTATATCTCAATATGAGAATTTCAAGAAGGGATAAGCTGAATCAGTTGGAGATATGTACAATAGGCTCAGTCTAATAGTCAGTGAACTCAGGACCTTGGATAAAGAGATCTCACTAACTGAACTCAATGACAAAATTCTAATGTGCTTCCCTAGCACTTGGGATTCAAGAATCTGGTCAATCAAGGATGCCATAAGTTTGAATGAGATCACAACAGAAGCTCTATTGGGTAAGCTCAAATCTTATGAGCTACTCATTAAGAATAGAGAAGAAGAACAGAAGGCTGCCTCACCAGCCACAAGAAAAGAGAAGACAATAGCCTTCAAGGCAACTGAAGATCAGCCGGAAGACAAAGTCACAGGCAATGATGAACTGCTCAGTCTGTTGGCCAAAAGATTTTACAAGATGGCCAGAAAGGACTTCAGAAGGAGATCATACAAGGAGCATGATAAGCCAAGGTATGATAAGTCAATTAATAATAAGGAAATTGTCTGCTTTGGTTGCAGGAAACCAGGGCACATTGTTCCTGACTGTCCAGAAAACAAAAATAAGGACAGAAGGGACAAGAAAGAAAGAAGAAAGGAGAAAGACTCCAAGAGGAATGGCAATGGCAAACCCTCCTCAAGCAAAAACAAACACAAAAGAAAGGGGTTTGTTGCTGAATCCTGGAGTGAGACTGAAGATGAGTCAGAAGCTTCATCCAGCTCCAGTGATGATGAAGATGATGCAGAAGAGAAAGAGTTCTGCATGATGGCAATCAATGCATCTCAACATAATTCAGATGTAGAAGAGTCAGAGTCAGATTCAGAGACTCAACCTGAAGAAGATCAGGTAATTAGTTCTTTTGATTTTAATTCAGAGGACTTTAAATCTGAGTTTAAAGCATTATGTTTAGACCTGCTAAAATCTGAGAAAGAAATTATCTCTCTCAGAGATCATTTATCTGAACATAATACCTTAAAGTCAGAAAACCTCAAACTCTCTCAGGAGTTGTAGTGCTGTAGGGAGCAGATAGCTTCACTGAAAGTTGAGCTATCTGAGGCCAAGAAGCTTGAAGAATCCCTTAATGGAAGAAGTATCAAGCTGATGGACATCACAAGCACAGTGAACTCCAGATTTAGTAGTCCACTGGGCTTGGGTGCTTCATCCAGCCAACTCATAGTTCTAACAACTCCAATCAAGTTTATTTCTGATAAAGGAAAGGGAGTTGTAGAGGTAGATAGGAAAAATTCTGATCTGCCCAAGAAAACTAAGTCCCAGCAGAAATCGTTGAACGAAGATCGACAATCGCCGAACGCAGATCGACGATCTCAGGCAAAATCGTCGAACTCAGGTCGACGATCTCAAGTTCCTGAACTCTGCCATAGTCGACCGTCGAACGGAGCTCGACGATCTGACCCAAGATCGTCGAACGCAGCTCCACGATCATCGAACAGAGGTCAGAGCTCTAGAAATTCTTTCAAGGGCAAATCAAAATCCAATCCTAAGGGTCCTTCATCACAAATCTTTAACCCTTATACTGAATGGATTATGCCTCCAAGGAGATATCATCCTGAAGGTTATAAGAGTCAACCTGGGATGTCTTTTATTTCAGAGTTTAAAGGTTATCAACCTAGGCCCAAGGTAAACTGGGTCAAAAACAAATGAATTATCTTATGTGCAGGTGAAGACCTATCCAACATCTAACCAGCAATGGTACTTGGATAGTGGGTGCTCTAAGCACATGACAGGAAACAAGGACAACCTCACATCCTTTAGAGCCAAGCTTGGACCCAAAGTTATCTTTGGTGATTCAAACTTTGGACAAACTAAAGGATATGGTGCAGTCCAGATTGGAGCAGTAACATTCAAGAAGGTAGCTTATGTGGAAGGACTGAAGCACAACTTAATAAGCATCAGTCAGCTGTGTGATGAAGGCTACCAGGTGACCTTCAGCAAAGCATTATGCAAAATCAAGTCAGAGGACAACACAACTATGTTGACAGGTAAAAGGAAAGGTAACATCTATCTAGTAGATTTTCTTTCAACAGATGTAGATATTTGCCTGTTCAATTCTATTTGTAGACAAAATATTTTATGGCATAAGAGACTAAGACACCTAAACCTTAGAACTATTGCTAGGCTATCCAAGGACAACATTGTTAGAGGACTACCTTTTGGCCCCTACAAGAAGGAAGGACTCTGCAGGGCTTGTCAATTAGGCAAGCAAACAAAAAAAATTTTAAGTCACTTAATAAGAGTGATTCACCTAGGATATTGTATCTGTTACACAAGGATCTTTTTGGACCCATCACAGTACAAAGCCTAGGAGGGAAATCTTACACTTTAGTAGTTATAGATGACTTCTCTAGATTCACTTGGGTGTTCTTTCTAAGGAAGAAGTCTGATAACTTTAAGTGTCTGACAGAGTTTCTCAAATGTATACAGATTGAGTTCAATACTCACATTGCCCTGATCCGAAGTGATCATGGGACAGAGTTTGATTCTCTTCTTATGCAAGAGTTCTGTCAGAGTGAAGGGATCAGGCATACTTTCTCAGCTCCTAGAACTCCTCAACAAAATGGGGTAGCTGAAAGGAAAAATAGAACCCTTATTAAATCCGTCACTACATTGTTGTCAGATGCTGACCTTCCTCTATCCTTTTAGGCAGAGGCAGTGAACACCTCCAACTATGTGCTGAATAGAAGTTTGATACATAAACTAAAGGGAAAGACTTCCTATGAATTACTCAAAGGGAAGAAACCTAAAGTTGATTATTTTAGAGTTTTTGGTTGTATTTGCTACATACATAATAATGATAAGAAATATTTGTCAAAATTTCAAGCTAAAGCTGATGAAGGAGTGTTTCTGGGATACTCCATGATCAGCAAGGCTTATAAGGTTTATAATAAATCATCTCTAAAAATTGAGGAATCTATTCATATATCATTTGATGAATTTAACATGTCTTTCAAGGAGAAGATCTCTTCTACCATAGAACCTTTGCAGGAACATTCTCTTGTTGAATACTTGAACAAGTTACAGGTTACTCAAATGGATGAAAGCAGTGAAGATGAAGAAAGTATTCAACATATTGAAGAACAACCTGAAGAGCCAGTTTTTGTACCACAAGAGGAAACAACAACACATGTTGGTGAACTATCAACACCCCCTGTTGATTTAGTAACATCAAGAGATCATCCAATTTCCCAAATAATTGGAGACATCTCAGCTGGTGTGCAAACCAGAAATCAGGTCAACCAAAACCTGTTGCACACCTGCTTCCTATCTCAAATTGAACCTCAGTCCATTCAAGATGCAGAGCAAGATCCACACTGGATCATTGCAATGCAAGAAGAGTTGCATCAATTTGAAAGGAACAAAGTGTGAGAACTAGTGCCAAAGCCTAAGGATCACTCCATTGTTGGAACAAAGTGGGTGTTCAGAAACAAACTGGATGATCAAGGAGTAATGTAAGGAACAAGGCAAGACTAGTTGCTCAGGGATATTCTCAAGAAGAAGGAATAGACTATGACCAGACTTTTGCACCAGTTGCAAGATTGGAAGCCATCAGAATCTTTTTAGCTTATGCAGCACATAAAGGATTCAAGGTATATCAGATGGATGTTAAAAGTGCATTTCTAAATGGAGACATCAAAGAAGAAGTATATGTCAGACAACCTCCAGTTTTTATCTCTCCAACTTATCCTGATTATGTTTTTAAGTTGAACAAAGCATTATATGGTCTCAAGCAAGCTCCTAGAGCATGGTATGAGACCCTAGCATGCTTCCTTTTGGAAAATGGATTTATAAGGGGTGGAGTAGACCAAACTCTTTTCATTAGAACCCATAAGTCACATATCCTACTAGTACAGATCTATGTAGATGATATTATTTTTGGTTCTACTGACTCAAAATTGTGCAGAAGGTTTTCCAACCTAATGCATTCTAAATTTGAAATGAGTAGCATGGGTGAGCTATCCTTCTTCCTAGGATTGCAAGTCAAACAGCATGCTGAAGGCATCTTTATTTCTCAAACCAAGTATGCAAATGAATTGGTTAAGAAATTTGGTTTGTCTGAAGCATCTTGTATGAAAACACCTATGCCTACTAATGCTGTATTGGATGCTGATGAACATGGGAAACCTGTTGATCAGACATCCTATAGAGCAATGAATGGCTCTTTACTGTACCTTACAGCTAGTAGACCAGATATAATGTTTGCTACACGTATATGTGCTAGGTTCCAAGTAAGACCTAGAGAGTCACACCTAACATTAGTAAAGAGGATTCTCAGGTATGTTAAAAGTTGTCCAAATCTAGGTCTCTGGTATCCAAAAGATTCAGCATTTGATTTAACTGGATTTTCTGATGCTGATTATACTGGATTCAGAATTGACAGGAAAAGCACCAGTGGAACTTGTTAGTTCCTGGGTGACAAACTTGTCTCTTGGTTTTGTAAGAAACAAACTTCTGTGTCAACTTCAACTGCTGAAACTGAATATATGG
Source organism: Platanthera guangdongensis (assembly GCA_039583875.1). NCBI lineage: Eukaryota > Viridiplantae > Streptophyta > Magnoliopsida > Asparagales > Orchidaceae > Platanthera > Platanthera guangdongensis. The sequence continues at coordinate 142,174,895 of CM077150.1, forward strand.
CTGCAGGCAGTTGTTGTTGACAAATCTTGTGGATTCAAAACCAACTCCTAGACTATGGCTACAACTTAGAGAAGTCTAAAATCTTTTGTGATAACACCAGTGCTCTTTCTATAGCTCAAAATCCAGTCCTCCATAGTAGGACAAAACACATAGAGATTAGGCATCACTTCTTAAGGGATAATGTTGAAAAGAATAAAATTGAACTGCAATATATCCCAACTGACTTACAAAGGAGAGATATTTTCACCAATCCCTTGGATGAAAAGAAACACACCTTCTTCCTAAATCAGTTAGGAATGTTAGATGGAGGAAGTCTAAAATAATATCCAAGTTTTTAAAAGTTTAAAAATTGACCAAGACTAGGCAAACATCTTGATTTTTCTTAGTGTCTAGAGCTTTTCTGGTCTCTGAACTGCGCTCGACGATTTTCCCACAGATCGTCGAACGGAGATCGACGCTTTCTGAAATCGTCGACCTAAGTTCAGCGTTTCTCAGATAGTATGAACTATCTCTTCCGGTCAGCGATCGTCGAATGGCGCTCGACGATTTTGTTCTCTGAACGATCGTCGAACAGAGCTCGACGCTCTCCAATATCGTCGAATGGAGATCGATGATATTGTAGACTCTTTAGATTTCTTTAGAAGCCCCGATCGTCGAACTGAGTTCAACGATCTTTCCATTTCTGCGTCGAACCCTAATATAAAATTCATTTTTCGCCGTCGTTCTCCTTTTGCGCTTTCGATTTCTCTGCAAACACTTTCTTTCCCTCCAAACATTTCTGCACTTGGTCGTTTTGTTTGTTGATTCTTTGCAGATAACCATGGCCGTTTCAGTTGCTGTTCTTGCCGCCATGAAATTTGATGCCGGTTTTGACATTGACATGGAGTCCTTCAGCACAACAGATCAGGTTTTCTAGGACATCTTGGAGTTATTCAAAGAGCAGAAACTTACTACAATCATGTCCACTAGAATTAAACTTGCTGCTGATGAGATTAAAGAGTGGGTCTACACTGCCAACAATCAGGATCAAAACACAATTGTTGGATCAATTTCTGGCACACAGGTACCCTTGACCCCTGCAATTCTGACAGAAGTTTTTGAGTTAAGTACTGGTGGAGACTCTGCTGATTTATCTAGAGAAGAATATGCTGACTTGCTTGCAAGAATGGGTCATTCTGAGGCTAACCCTAGCAAGCTGCTGAAGAATAATCTGTCTGTGGAATATAGATTCCTGGCTGATGTAGTTGGGAAGGTCCTATTGGCTAAGCACTCTGCCCATGATACAATTTCTAGGTATCAGCTATGCCTAATGGGAGCCATAGTGGACAAGAAGAATCTGAACTGGGGAGAGGTCTTCTTTGACCTAATTAAAAAGAAAATTAATAAGAGTTTTGTAAATTTTGGGAGAATTTTAGGCCTTTTTCTGCAGAACAAATGCCCTGCATTGCTAGTATCTTCTGGGATACACATAAATGCTTCCAAGAGACTGTCCTGTGCCCTGTTTGGTAAATGGGACAGACAGATCATTAAGCCCAGCAGGCCCTCTTCCAGCACACCTTCAGGCACCAGGACTGCCATAGTCACTTCCCCTCAGGTCTCTGCCCATGCAGATGACCTGCCTGCTGCTGCCTCTCCTCCCCCTCCTCCAATTCCATCTCTTCCAATTCCATCCACTAGTCAAACTCCATCCCATATCATCATCTCCAGCCCTTCTTCAACATCTATACCATCCGCAATCCCTACTCTACCAACAACAGAAGAACCATTCCATCCATTATACTCCTCCTCTCAACCAGACTCTGCCACATCACCCTCCATTCCCTCATTCAATCTCATTGATGATTCCTTCATGGATGACTCACCCTTCTCACCTCCTGAGCTACCCTCATCATCAACCTCTTACCAAGACCTTCTGCAAGAGATCATTGATCAACCCACCTTCACACCATCTATCTCCATCCCACTGTCCTCCATCACCACTTTACCCACACCTCAACCATCTCTTCCCCAATACACTAGCTCTCCTCTACCATCACCAATAGCTCCACCTCCATCCTCTACCTCTGCTCCAGTCACTGCTGAGCAAGTAGATCTTCCAGCCCTTGCTGATAGGATCTATGAATTGCTAGCCCCCAGGCTATCTCTTCTCTTGGAGACATCCTTGGCTCCATTACTCCAGTCAGTGGCAGCTCTTTCTGTCAGGCTCTCTTCCTTATTCCCTCAGGCAGCCCCTTCAGCAGTGTTCCTTGATCCAGCTTTGTCTGAATCTAGGCAGGGGGAGAGGCCCTATGAAGTGAGCTTGCCTGCTGTGTCTGCTGTTTCTTCAGCTTTTGTTGTTGCTGCTGCTTTTCTTCCTCAAGCTCCTGTTCCCCTTCCAGTTGCAGTCTTTCCAGTGGACATCAGGTCCTTTCTCTCTGAGTTTGATTCAATATATTTCAGTTGTCTGCCAGAGAAAGCTTGTTTTCCAGAGAGAGTTGCTATCCAGCCCCCAGAGGATCTCTCCAAGGCCCTTGTGCCCTTCTCATGCTGTGATACCAGCATTATAACTTCTTTTGTTAATTCAGTATATGCTGCTGCTACTCCTGCTGAAAGCATGGTTGCTGTTTATGATGCTGTTGTCCCTCCTGCTGAAGATAGTGTTGATGTATTTGTTGCTATTAGTGCTGTCAGTGCTGCTGCTACTGTTGTTCCAGTTTCTGCTGATATCCTTATGACAGAGGCACATGATTTTGAGCCTTCTGTGTTTTTTGATGATATTCCTGCTGCTGATATTGTTGTTTCTGAAAGTGAAACTGTTGCTGCACCAACTGCTATTATTACTACTGCCACAACTTCAGTATCTGCTGTTGTTACTGCTGCTTCAACCTTTGCTTCTGCTTCAACTACAATTGCTACAAGTGTTGTATCTGCTGCTGCTCCAACCTCTGCTGCCTCATCTGCTTCAACCCAGCTCAAGAAAGATTTGATGAAAAGGATTGATGCTCTTTATGATGATCAAAGTTCTGAAAGTGATGAGTTCAAGACAGATTCTGATGATTCTTCTGCTACTATTGCCAGGAAGAGAAAGGCAAGGAGCAAAGTCATGAAGAGAGTACCTCCATCCAAGGTCAAGGACAACAATGACATTCTATATTATATTCTTCATGACTGCCCCACAACTGAGCACTGGATGCAATATTCAAAGAACCAACTCAAAGCAATGAAGAAAAAGAGGAAGTATGAAAAAGGCTCTTCTCAATTCCAACATCCTCATCCTCCTCCACCACCTCCTCCTAATGCAGGTGCAGGTGGAAGTTCAGCTGCTCAACCTCATGCCAAAAGCCAAACCCCCTATCAGCCACATGTCAGATCCTATCATAGGGGAAGCCAGTCTAGAGGCTCTCAATCCAGAAGAGGAAACTACAGAGGAAATCAAAGAGAAGTCCAGGTTTATTCTAAAGGTTATTCAAGGCAACATCCCTACTCCAGGGAAGGACAAATTTCATCTGACACAACCTCTGGTCCTTTTCCCTATAAACTAAAGGAAGTGGTTTCATCCAGGCCTCCTCAGGACAATCCATCAAAAAGATATGAACCACCAGTGCCATTTGAAGATCCTGAAAATAATCCAACTGCTTGGACTGCAAGGATGAAAGAGCTTGCTGCACTAGACCAGATTAAGAAAGCTAAAGAGCAAGGCAAAGACTCCTCCAACATCACTACATTATCTGAACAGAGAAAGAAAGAGTTGGAAAGATATTGTTCAAGCAAATTCTTTGATTCTGATAGATACATGGAGCTGCATCCTGAAGCTGTAGTTCCCAGGCCCAAACAGCAAACTTCTTTAGGTGCAGCAGATGATACAAGATCAAATAAGGAAGCTCTCATCCCCAATAGAGAAACCAAACTTATTAAGAGCAAGGAGAAGAAATGACTATGTAAGGTGACAATCATCTTGACTTCTGATTATTATCTGGGATGATATATATCTGTGGTTCTGCAATGTCCAGCTTATTGCTTTTCTGTTTTGTTGCTGTGTATGTTGTTATTTAATTTTTCCAAATTCTGTAAATAGTAATCCTAACCCAAATAGGGGGAGATTGTTGGAACACCCTATTACTAATTTGAGTCAGGATCACTATGTCTCTAGGAAACCAGTTTTTGACCTCCTGTATAGATCTAAAGGTCAACTAGAATTGCTTCTAAGGGTTAGAAGCCTAGGTTTGAAAGCTACCCTCAAGACCAAGAATTTTTCAGTTTGAGACTAAGTCATATCGTCGAGCTCAGCACGATGATTTGTCGAACTCCAATCGACGATCGTCTAGCTCAACTTCGACAGATCGTCGAACTCCATTCGACGATCGCTGAGCTCAACTTAAACAAATCGTCGAACTCCATTCGACGATCTGCGAGCTCAGTTCGATGATCTTGACTCAGTATTGGATCTCTATCTCTGAGCTCAGTTCGACGATCTTTGAGCTCAGATCGATGATATTTTTGTTGATGTATAAGTCCATATCACTGAGCTCAGTTCGACGATAGCAGAGCTCAGTTCGACGTTTTCTGATGAGTTAAAGGATTTTTCAAGATTCAAATTCAGATCAGTTAAGTAGATATTCAGCAATTAATTCAGAAGATTTTCTAGCCGTTTTCATCTATTCTGGACCAAGTTTCAAGGGATTATCAAGGAATGTTTCTTCGGACTTTCCTCCAGAAGACATTTGCAATTAAGAATGCAATTAATGCAGGCCAACAGCTATTATTGACAGAGGATGTTTTTCTATTCAGTACCAGAGAATAAAAGACAAGATTTTTTGAATCTCTCAATCACTGAGCACTCAGAACACAGACAAGAAGAAGAAAATATTCTCTGTCTCAAAGAATTCTTTCAGAGCACACATCCAAGGAGATCAACCATCTGAAATCTTCTGATCTCTTGTGATTCAAGTGTTCAAGGCCAACAACTTTCAAGACTCCAGACACCTAACATTTCAACTATTGCTGAAATCATCATTTGCTGGAGATCAACTTCTGAAGGCCTATCACCCTACAACAAAGCTTCTTTTCTTGAACATCTCAAGGACTTACGGGGAGCTTTGACACCATCAAATCCACATAGTCTTCTCAGCTGCTTTGAGAAAGAGAAGACTTCCATAAATTTCTCATCCCCATCTCTATAAAGGGATTCTCAAACTCCCTTCAAAAGTTTGAATTTGGTTTTTGAGCACCTTGTCAAAAGCTCATTGGTGGCAAGACACCTGATCAAAAAATCTGATTTGGTTTTTGAGCACCTTATCAAAAGCTCAATGGTGCCCAGGACAGCTGATCAACTCATCCTACAGTGGATTCCTACCTAGGGTGGTAGAAGAGTGGATGTACCCAAGTTTAGGGGAACCACTATAGCTCCTTGTGTCATCTGGATTGCTTGTCTTTATCTTTTGTTTCTGGCTGTGATTGTTCTGTGATTATTTTGTGATTAGTTTAGATCTGTGATTAATTTATGTTGTAGGTTATTCTGTGATTATATTTAATAATTGCTTCCATGTTCACTCAGATTACAACAATTGTTGTAAAAAGTTTTCAAGCATCATATACTCTATTCACCCCCTCTAGAGTATATCAGATCTAGCTGCACTTTCATAGTGAACCACCAATTATTCAGAAAAACCACCTGTCACAACCCATAAATTTTATTTCTGAGAAAGGAAAGAAGAATACTGATCAATTATATAAGGTAAATAAAATTCTTGAACAAATTAAAACTAAGGACAAAATTGAAAAATAGAAAACACCCAATAAAAACAAAGTTCAACAATTTTCTTCGACCTCGGATCGACGAAAAGGGGTCAGTTCGTCGAACCCAGATCGACGAACTCTGAATTCCAACTATAGTTATTATTATTCGTCTAACTACGATTGACAAACTTTGTATGGTTCGTCGAGCAGAGATCGACGAACGTTGGGTATAGAGAATGAACATGTTCATTCTCTGGGCAGAGATCAACGATCTCAACCCAATTCGTCAAACTCTGGTCGACGAACTTACATAAATTCGTCGAACCCAGGAAGACTTAGTCAAAACTATAACTTCAACAGAAACTTAAATACTTCTAGGAAACAATTTAGTCCATTGGCTGACTGGACCATTCCACCTAGGAGATATCACCCCCAAAGATATAAATCCCAGGCAGAATTTTCTGTTATTTCTAGTTTCTCTTATCATCCATACAAAGGGCCCAAGGTAACCTGGGTCAAAAATCATTAACTATTTGTATTGCAGGTGACAAATTATCCAGGGGTAAATCAAACTTGGTACCTAGATAGTGGCTGCTCCAAATACATGACTGGCAGCAAGGACATTCTATTCAACTATAAGTCCAAGCTGGGGCCAAAGGTTACCTCTGGTGACTCAAAATGTGGTCAGTTAGAAGGAGTTGAAGAAGTGAGAATAGGGGCTGTCACATTCAGAATGGTGACATAACTGAAGCATAACCTCATCTCCATAAGTCAATTTTGTGATGATGGTTATCAGGTATACTGTAACCCATCTACTTGCTCTATCATTGATAAAAATAACCAAACTGTTTTAACTAGAAGTAGACAAGGAAACATTTATTTAGTAAATTTTCTTTCTGCCACAACTGATATCTGTTTACTGATTTAACTAGTAATCAGAATGACTTATGACACAAAAGACTAAGACATGTAAACCTGAAAAACATTTCTAGGCTATCTAAGCACAACCTTGTTAGAGGTCTACCTTCTGCTCCCTATAAGATGGAAGGTCTCTGCAGGCCTTGTCAATTAGGCAAGCAAACTAAAACTAGTTTCAAATCAATTAATAAGAGTGATTCACCTAGGATCTTGTACTTGCTACACTTGGATCTTTTTGGACCCATTATTGTACAAAGCCTAGGAGGGAAATCCTACACTTTAGTTATAGTGGATGACTTCTCCAGGTTCAGTTGGGTATTCTTTCTGAGAATAAAGTCAGATACATTCAAGGTTCTTAGAGATTTTCTCAGGACGATACAAATTGAGTTCTCTACTCCTGTTGCATTGATCAGAAGTGATCATGACACAGAGTTTGAGTCTCTTCTTATGCATGAGTTCTATGAGAAGGAAGGTAGTAGGCATTGCTTCTCAGCTCCTAGAACTCCCCAACAAAATGGGGTAGCTGAAAGTAAAAATAGGACACTCATTGAAGCTGCAGGTACATTGCTTGTTGATCCATACATGCCACTAATCTTCTGGGCAGAGGCTGTAAGCACTGCAAACTATGTCCTGAATAGGAGTTTAATTTACAAACTGAAGAACAAGACTCCCTATGAATTGCTCAAAGGGAAGAAACCTAAAATAAACTATTTTAAAGTTTTTGGTTGTACATGTTATATACATAATAACCACAAGAAATATATTAGAAAGTTTGAAGCCAAGACTGAAGTGGGAGTTTTTCTAGGATACTCCCAAGTAAGCAAGGCCTATAGGGTATTTAATAAATCAACATTAAAAGTAGAAGAGTCAATTCATGTTTCTTTTGATGAAACTAACATGTATTGCAAGGAGAAAGAAGTTTCTACCAGTAACAACTTGCAGGTACCCCACTTGTGTGAGACATTGGATGTACTAAACCTCACCCAAGAGGTTCCCACTCATCCATCTCCACAAGTCATTGAAGATAGTGAAGAAGATGAAGCTGAAGAACATGAGCCTCAACCAACAGCAAATATAATTCCACAAGAGGAATTTATTCAAAATGCTATTGCACAACCAACTCCACCCACTGATTTTGTCACACTTAGGGATCACCCCAGATCTCAAGTAATTGGAGACATATAAGTAGGTATACAAACAAGGCATCAACTCAACCAAGACTTGATGCATGCATGTTTTCTCTCTCAGGTTGAACCTCTAACCATTCATGATGCTGAGGAAGATCCCCACTGGATCCTTGCAATGCAAGAGGAACTAAACCAATTTGAGAGATGTAGAGTTTGGGATTTGGTTCCAAGACCCCAAAACTACCCAGTTATTGGAACCAAATGGGTTTTCGGGAATAAGCTTGATGACCAATGAGTTATTGTGAGGAACAAGGCTAGGCTTGTTGCTTAAGGATATAAGCAAGAGGAAGGAATTGACTATGATCAGACCTTTGCACCTGTTGCAAGGTTGGAAGCTATAAGGATCTTCCTTGCCTATGCAGTATTCAAAAGGTTCAAAGTTTTTCAAATGGATGTGAAAAGTGCTTTCTTAAATGGAGTGTTACAAGAAGAGGTTTATGTAGAACAACCTCTAGGTTTTGTTTCTCCAACTTATCCATCTTACGTTTTTAAATTAAATAAGTCTCTTTATGGTCTAAAGCAAGCTCCAAGAGCTTGGTATGAGACCTTAGCAAGTTTCTTATTAGAGCATAAATTTACAAGAGGAACTGTAGATAAAACTCTTTTCACTAGACATCATAAGGACCAAATCTTATTAGTATAAATCCATGTAGATGACATTATATTTGGCTCTACAGATTCAAAATTGTGCAAGAGATTTTCTGACCTCATGCATTCTAAATTTGAAATTAGTAGCATGGGAGAGCTTTCATATTTCCTTGGTCTCCAAGTGAAACAGCTCCCTGATGGCATCTTCATCTCTAAAGAAAAATATGCTAAAGAACTTCTAAAGAAGTTTGGGATGGCTGATTCCTCAGCTAAGAAAACTCCCATGGCCACCAATACTGTTATGGACTCTGATATACCAGGAAAACCTGTAGATCAGAAACTTTATAGGGGCATTGTTGGGTCCCTATTATACCTCACAACAAGTAGGCCAGATATTATGTTTGGTACATGCCTATGTGCTAGGTTCCAAGTGAACCCTAAAGAATCTCATCTAATTTTCTTAAAAAGGATTTTAAGATATATAAAGAGTTGTCCTAATCTAGGCCTATGGTATCCTGCTGAATCAAAATTTGTGTTAACTGGATACTCTGATGCTGATTTTGCTGGATGCAGGGTTGATAGAAAAAGTACTTCAGGAACTTGCCAGTTCCTGGGTATGATATTAGTATCATGGTTCTGTAAAAAGCAAACATCAGTGTCAACTTCAACTGCTAAAGCAGAATATATTGCAGCATGCAGCTGTTGTTCACATATGCTCTGGATACAGAATCAGCTTCTAGATTATGGGTTCAACTTAAATAATTCAACCCTATTCTGTGATAATAGTAGTGCTATAGTCATAGCACAAAATCCAGTTCACCATAGTAGGACAAAACATATTGACATAAGACATCATTTCATTAGGGAGTGTGTAGATAAAAATAAGATTTAACTTGTCTATATCTATACTGATTTACAAAAAGCTGATATATTCACCAAACCTCTGGATGAGAAAAATCATACTTTCTTTCTAAATCAGCTGGGAATGATCAATGAAGAAGACTTAGTTTAAGTTCTGTCTGTATTCGACGAATTTTCCAGAGTTCGTCGAACGTAGTTCGACGAACCAGGGAAAGTTTGAGAGATACTCGTCGAACGGAGATCGACGAACTCTCTATGAGTGAAACAATTTTCGTCGACCAGCGATCGACGAACTTTGCTTCAGAAGATATTCGTCGACCTAAGTTCGACGAACCGTCTTCAATTCTTTTGATGAGCTTGACGAATTATTTAACTCTAAACTATTTTGTTGACCTCAGTTCAAAGAATTAATATTATTTTCGTGGAACGGAGTTTGTCGATTCATATTCTGGAAAACCTTATATCTAGGTTTTCTTCGACCTCCATCCCACTCTTTCTGTTCTCTTGCACTTGATCGTCGTTTCTGTGTCTTTCTTGCAGGTGATTTTAATGGCGACTCTGGCAAGCAATCTCATAGGAATGAAGTTTGATACAGGATTTGACGTGGATTTCGATTCGTTTCAACATTCCGATCCAATCTTTCTGTATATCCTGGAACTTCTTGAAGAACAGGCACTAAAAACCCTGATAACGAGAAGGTCAAACTACACAACATGGAAACCAGGGAATGGGTATACACACTGTCATCCATAGAAGAGAACACCATGACAGGCACTATCGCGGGTAACTCAGTCTCTTTAACCCCCGCAATCTTAACTGAGATTTTTGGATTGAGAAATGGGGAAGAGGACCTTGAAATTGAAACAGAGGAGTCTGATATGATGTTGAACCTCATGTATTATGCAGGAGACAATCCCAACAAACTGTTGAAGAAACACTTGTCTGCTCCCTATAAATTTTTAGCAGACTTGGTAGGCAAAGTGCTACTTGGAAAACACACTGCACACGATTATATCACCAGAAACCCGTTTCAGGTTATGTGTGCAATCATCAACAAGAAGCCAATAAACTAGGCACAACTTATGTTTGATTTGATAAAGAATAAGAACTCTAAGAAGGAAGTCTGTTTTGGCAGAATTCTAGGAATCTTCCTACAAGAAAAGGCTGTTGAATCCCTGATCTCACAGACCATATTCATAAATGCCAGTAAAAGGCTGACATGTGCCTTATTTGGCAGATGGGAGAGGACCATCACTAAGCCATCTAAGGTTTCCACCTCTTCCACAAAAGTTTTTAAAGGCACAAGGGCTATTAAATCCACTCCCCACCCTGCTGAAGAGAACATTCCTTCCACATCTTCTCTTCCAGCCCTCCTTTCAATAACAACAAAATCCCCAGTCACTCCATCTTTACCAATCACCATCACTGACATTCCCTCTTCGTCCCTTCAGGAAAATCAACCACCCACACCTCCTGAATCCCCTCATGACACATACATTTCCACATCACCACAGTCTCCACTTCCCCCACATCTATATTCCATACCATCTTACATCCTACCATCAGACACCATGATGCAAGATGCCACCCTTCCATCCCCATCAATATCTAACCTTCACATACCTGATGTTCCACCCTTTATTCCATCAATAGTTGCCACCTCTTCCACACCAACTGCAACACCATCTACCACTTTCTCATTGGACCCCACTACCATCTCATCTATCATCACCATCATCACTCCCCTTCATAAATCACTTATTGCAGAGGCCATTACACCTCTTGCTACCACCATTACATCTTTATATTCCCAAATATCTGGTCTCACTGCTGCCCCCTCCTCAGTAAGGGGTTTGGCCTCAGTTCCTACTGAAACCAGGCAGGGGGAGATGCCTGATGATGAAGCAGCAGCTACTGCTTCAGAGTCTTCTGCTCCAGCACCAGTAGATACTCCAGTCTTCACAGTAGAATATACAGACTATATATATATAAATTTGACTGAGTTTTTTGATACTGATATGGATACTGATGATGAAGCAGCAGCTACAGCTTCAGAGTCTTTAGCTCCAGCAGATACTCCAGGCTTCACAGCAGAATATACAAACTGTATAGATAAAGATTTGAGTGAGTTTATTGATACTAATATGGATACTGATGAGACTGTTGGTGATTTTATTCTAAATACCACAGTTCACTTAAAAGATCTGTTGAAACTCTTTGACACTGTACATATGCATTATCTTCCAGAAGAATTTACTAAGCCACATTTGGCTTTTATTCCTTATACTTCTCATGTCAGTCCAGCAGTTGCTAAGAAACTGTGTGATAGCTTTGTAATTCCAGTATCTGCACCAACCTTGGCAGTCATTCCATCCCCTCCAGTAGCTATCTCTGCACCAAATTTTGTAATGGATGACCCCCTATGCCAGATCTAGATGAGTTGATCTTGGCTGACATTACAGAAGAAACAAAAGCAGCTGAAAGCTCAGTTCAGGTTCCAACTAGAAAACTTATTGTATCTGAGGACATCTTGAGAGACATAGATGCTTTATATGATTATCCTCAGGATTCAGATGATGATGATGATGATGATGATGAAGATTCAGATGAAGAAGCTGCTAAGAAAAAGAAAAAACTATTGTCAAAGAAAAGGAAAGCCCCTCCTCCTCCTACTGCTAAGCCAAACCTAAAGAATGACACTCCATTCTATATCCTCCAAAATATTACTCCTTACAAAGGAATGCCAGCATGGATGTGGCTGTCTAAAAATCAGCAAAAGGAGAAGAAAAGAAGTAGAAAATATTCTCCTCCACCAGTTCATCAGTACAGAAGAGATCCACCTCCTCCACCTCCTCCAGCAGCTGGTGCCACTGGCTCTAGCTCTCAAAGGTCTGCTCCTATTCATACCTATCAAACACACCAAGGGAGACCTTCTGGAAATAGTCAGCAAAGGCACTACACTTCTGAAAGACAACAACAAAATCAACAACATCCACAACATCAGTAGCAATAGCAAAGTATCTCTGCAGACCAGAAGGCTAATAGTCCTGAAAGACCATATTCACCTCCTGTTCCTTTTGAGGATCCTGAAACAGCAAACACTGCTAGAATGGCTAGATTCTAGGAAATTATTGGTCTTTCTTTGATTAATAAAGCAAAAGCTAAAGGCAAAGATATATCAGGATATTCAACTATGTCCAAATACAGAAAGGAAGAACTCAAAAGATTTGATAAAGCAAATAAATTGTTCAATGTTGATGATTACATGAAGCTACATCCTGAAGCAGTTGTTACCAGAACAACATCTCTGATGATTATTGGAGCAGCTGACATGACAATGACATAGGCACAGGCTTTGGATCCAAAAAGAGAAATTATCTTTACAAAGCCAGGTGAAAAGACTAAAGAAGACAAGTCCACAGGTAAGGAAAAGAAGAAATAATCTTTACATTGCTTCATTTTTTTTCTTCTCTGCATTAGCCTTAAAACTGATTTGTCTATTTAAAACAAAGCTCATGTATATATATATCTACTGCATGTGTTAGTAAATCTCTGCCAGATATACCTTTTTCATGCTTTGTTTATCTTTATGTTTTTGTTTTGAGTCTATTAGTGACCTCACCCAAATAGGGGGAGATTGTTGGATCCATAGTTGATTTGGGCTAGGTTCACTAACTTAGGATGATGTGACCCAACATGTATAGCTAGGGTCATAGTTGTGTCCTATAGTCTAGGCCAAGTCCTTAGAGTCAACATCAGATGGACCAGCTATCAACAAGACTATCACAGACTCAAGACTTAGAAGATTCCAAGACCAAGTAAAATGAGTTCGACGTTCGTCGAACTCAGGTCGATGAAAGACGTTCTCAGCTCGACGATCTTGAGATATTTCTCTTAGCTGAGCTCGACGATCTTCATTCTCTGGTCGACGAAAACTGGGATACTTCAACAAACTAAAGTAAGGATAACTCCAGATTATTCTAAGTCCAACTTCAGACTTTGGTTGACGAACAAGATTCTGAGCTTGACGAACTTGGACCTCGAGTTCACAACAACCTTCTGTTAGAAGATCTCAGGACAATGAAGTCAACTTCTCAGGTTGACGAACTCAGTACTCTACTCGATGAATTCTGGAATCAGAAGATTTGTGTCGACACTTAGGGCTTGTGTCGCCACCAACTTATGTGGACACCAGAAAACTTGTGTCGACACCAAGAATAATCAGTCGACATCCACTTATGTCGACACCAGAAAACCTGTGTCGACACCATAAGATTCATGTCGAGAAACAGAATATCAGTCAACACAAAATACTCGACTAAATCCAGAATGGTTGCTGAACTCCAGACGACGAAGTTATAAACTCAGCTCGATGAACTTCAAACAGAAAAGGCAAAGGCTCTGAAGCATGCAGCTCTGTTATCAGCTCGACGATCTTGGAACTAGCTCGACGAACAAAAAGCCATCTGGTCGACGAATACAATATCTCAGCTCGACGAACTGGTAATTCAGTTCGACGAATTCTGCCAACTGTCCGAAAATTCCAGACTTAACCATTTCCGGCATTCTGTCCTCACTCAAATGCGATAATTCCTGACAAATTAATGCTCTAACATTCTCCGAATGTGTCCGTTAGAGGGAGCATTAATTACAGTCTTCCTCAAGAATATTACTTGTCGATTTTCCACAAGATAGTTGGGAAATTAATCAATGCTGATTATTCTCCAGGCCGTCAGCATTAATGACTGAGGCATTCAAAATTTTGAAAGATAGAGAAGAAGAAACACACAGAGACAGAGACAGAGATAGAAAACCAAGAGAAAAGCAACAAAAAAAACTCAGTAGCTTACAGTGACAAGCAGAGATCATCATTCAGTAGAAGAAGAACAATCATGCAATAACAAGAATCTTCTTCTTCTTCTTCACACTCTCGAGGACTTCCAAGGACAACTACTCATATCAGTCAAGAAATTCCTGCATCTCTACTAGTCAAGAACTCTGATTGAAGACCTATCACCCTACAGCAAGGCCCCAGATCTTCCCTGAATCATTCTACATCTCAGGGGGAGTTGTTTGCTAACATCATTCCACATTAGTCTTCTCAGTTTATTGAGAAAGAGAAGACAAAATCACTCTCTCACCCCCTCCTGTATAAAGGGTTGTCATCTCCCTTCAAAGGTGATTCCTGATTGCAAGTCTCCTAACAAAAAGACTTGATTTGGTTTTTGGGGACCTGATCAAAACCCATTGGTGTCAGGCACCTGATCAAAAACCTGAGTGGATTCCTACCAGGGTGGTAGAAGAGTGGACTACCCATACTTGGGGAACCACTATAAATTTCTTGTGTCATTTGGTTGCCTATCTTTTTCTTTTTGTTCTTGCTGTGTGGCTGTGATTAGGTTTATCATTTTTTGTTTTCCAGTTTCCTAATTACTGCACCTTTTCAGTTTACAGCAAAATCTGTAACCACACCTTTATATGGACCTAACAAATTTTAAAATATACTCTATTCACCCCCCCCTCTAGAGTATTGTAGATCTAACCCTCACTTTCAAGTAGTATCCCCAGCAGCAGTATCCCCAATAGCAGAAAAAGAAGCAGCAGATGATGATTTAGATTTATCTAATTTTATTGATTTCATTGATACTGACACGGATGTGGATGAGACTGTCACAGAAGAAATAACTACTGTTGGTGATTTTATTATTAATTCCACAGTAGATCTGTTAGATTTATTGAAAGTTTTTGATACAGATTATTTCAATATACTTCAAGAATACAACACTAAGTCTTCTTTGGATATAATTCCTTACACCACACCCATAAGCCCCAAGGTTGCCAAGCAACTAAAGGCCAGCTTTGCAGTGATAGAGATTCTAGCTGTTCTATCTCCACCCAGAGCAGTTTCACCCATTATTTCATCTCCTCCAATAGATATTTCTGCTCCAGTTTTTTTAATGGATGATTACCCTATGCATGATCTGGATGAACTGATCATGGCTAATATATAAGAGGAAAATAGATCAGTTGCTGAAAGCACGAAGTATATAGTTCTCCTGCTCTAGCTCCAGTCCCAGCTTCTCCTCCATTTTCTACTCAGGCTGAAAAGCAAATTGACAAATCAGTACTAAAGGCCATTGATGCCTTATATGATGCTCCTCTAGATTCTGATGATGATGATGAAGATAAGTACTCAGATGAGGAACCCAAGAAAAAGAAAGTTTCCAAGAAGAGGAAAGCTCCTCCACCTCCTGCTCTAAAGCCCAACCCAGCAAATGACACACCTTATTATATACTCCACAAGATCACTCCTTACAAGGGCATGCCAACATGGATGTGGCTGTCCAAGAATGAACAAAAAGAGAGAAAGAAGAGCAGAAGATATTCACCTCCTCCTACTCAAAGATATAGAAAGGATCATCCTCCACCTCCTCCTCTAGCTGCTGGTTCTTCAGGCACAGCATCTCAAAGGTCTACCCAGTTTCAAACATACCAAAGACAACAAGGTAGATCTTCATCTTCAGGAAGCAGCCAGCAGAGAGACTAATCATCTGTCAAGCAACACCAACAATAATAGCAGCACCATCAACAACAAAAATAGCTACAACTCCCTGAAGATCAAAAAGCTTAAAGCTCCAACAGACCTGCTTCCCCTGTACCTTTTGAAGATCCTGAAACAGCTACAACAGCAAGGATGGCCAGGTTCCAGGAACTGCTTGGACTTTCCATGATCAATAAAGCTAGAGCTGAAGGGAAGGATACATCTGAATACACAATAATGTAGAAGTACAGGAAGGAAGAGCTGAATAGGTTTGCTAAATCTAATAAATCTTTCAATGTTGATGACTATATGAAAATGCATCCAGAAGCAGTAGTGCCCAGGGCTACATATCTAAAAATCATAGGGGCTGCTGACATGACTATGACAAAGGTGCAAGCTGCTGATCCCAACAGGGAAATCATATTCACTCAGTCTGGAGAGAAAGACAAAGAGGAGAAGCACAAGGAGAAAAAGCAAAAGAAATGATACTTGAACTATCTTTAATATTTCTGAGTTAATTTGAAAACTTCTTTTTATATTTTCTGATACAAAGCTTATTGTATATATATATATATATATATATCTGCTGCATATACTAATTTTTCCTGCCAGATATATGTTTTCTTCCTTTGTAAACTTTTGTTTCATTATGAGTCTGTAATTAGTGACCTCACCCAAATACGGGGAGATTGTTGGATCCCTAGTTTGATTTGGGCTAGGTTCACTAGGTTAGGATCATCTAACCCAACATGTATAGCCAGTGTCATGGTTATGTCTTAGAGTATAGGTCGAGTTCTTAGAGTTAACACTACATGGACCAGCCATCAACAGACTGCATAAAGAGTCAAGACTTAAAGAAATATAAAAGACTCGGAAAATGAGTTCGACGTTCGTCGAACTCAGGTCGACGAAAGTGGTGCTCAACTCGACGATCTCAGAGACAATTCTCTGAGCTGAGCTCGACGAACATGGAACTCAGGTCGACAATTTATGGACAGTACTTCAACATTTCAAGTCCAAAATTTCTCTGAACTCCACTCGACGAACTGGGTATTCAGGTCGACGATCTATGGGTATTCTACTTCAACATCTTATTCCAGAAACAAGTAAATATTCTAAGTCCAGGATCATACTCCAGTCGATGAATTCACCTTTTCAGCTCGACGAACTTAGACCACATTCCTGGCAAGACTTATCTAGCAGTTAGAAGTTCTCAGGTTTAGTTTTGTAGCACCTGATCAAAACCTCATTGGTGTCATGCACCTGATCAAAAATCTGAGTGGATTCCTACCAGGGTGGTAGAAGAGTGGTTGTACCCAGGTTAGGAACCACTCTAAAATTCTTGTGTTGTCTGGCTACTCTTTTCTTTTGTTTCTTTCTGTGGCTGTGCTAGTTAGGATTGTTTTGTTAGTGTTTAATTAGTTTATATTCTGCAGCACCTGTGGTAGATTAACTTAACTTAGGATAGTTTAATTCATAAGTTTCATTTGTAGCGAAAAGTCTTAAAAATCTAAAGATACTCAATCCCATACTCAACCGACACACGATCGTTCACAATCACTTGAGCTGGATCTTTGACAGCTTTCCAAAGCATCGATATGTGAAACACATCATGTAATCCACCCAATTCTGCCAAAAGAGCTAGCAGATAGGCAGCTTCCCCAACTCGCTCCACCACCTCAAACGGATCAAGATATCTCGAACTTACTTTTTCAAATGCCGAATCCTGGACACACCTTTGAAGGGTTTGATCTTCAAATATACCCAATGCCCACCGCAAACTCCACATTCCGATGCTTGGCGTTGTAGTATTTTGCTTGACGATCCTAGCCTATCAGTAGCCTCTCCCGAGTAGAGCGTATCGTCGAGTTAGCTTCTTCGACTTCTTTACGCTTATAAAGTTTGGATTCGCCTGCTTTTGCCCAGGCTAATGGTGTACGGCATTTACGCCAATACAAAGCTTCAAACGGTGCCATACCGATGCTCGATTGGTAGCTATTGTTGTAGGAAAACTCCACCATATAGAGATGATCTTTCCATCTCTTAACAAAATCCAAGGCGCACATTTGGAGCATATCCTCCATTGTTCTGTTGGTCCTCTCAGTCTGTCCATCCGTCTAGGGATGAAAGGTCGTACTGAATGTTAACTTTGTTCCCAACAGTTGATGGATTAGCCTCCAATCATTTGATTTGAATCGCCCGTCACGATCACTTACGATGCTATAGGGAACACCATGCAATCGAACAATCTGCTCCACATAGAGTCTTGCCAAACTTTCCACTGAATCGTCCAGCTTGTTCGGAAGGAAGTGAGCCACTTTAGTCAAACGGTCTACAATCACCCAGATTGAATTATTCCCTCGTTGAGACCTCGACAGCCCGTGCATGAAATCCATTAAAATAACATCAAACTTCAATTTCGGAATAGGTAACAACTTCAAGAAACCTCCGGGCTTCTGGCATTCCACTTTCACCAAAGCACAAGTTTGACATTTAGCCACATAATGAGCTATGTCTTTCTTTAGTACTGGCCACCAAAACAACTTTTTCATGTCCTTGAACATCTTTGTGCTGCCAGGGTAAATTGAGTATTTTGTAAAGTGAGCTTCATACACCAATTCTTCTCGCAACTTACCCATAGTCGGGACGCACAAATGACCTTCTTTCCGTAAAATGTCGTAATCCCAGGAGAATTAGCCATCTCGCCCATCCTTTGCATAGCGTTCGAGACTTTAATCCAGCTATGTTGCTCGTCGAACCCTGTCTGCAAGGTCACATTGTACCTCCGTACAGTTTAAGCATGCATCGGCTATGAAATTCTTGTCAACACAAGAAATCTCTAATATTTCAAACTCCTGGATCAGGCGCTCATCTTGCATCCGTAACCAATTTGCCCTTGAAGGAGTCCTACGACTCAAGGCATCAGCGACCACATTTCCCTTCCTAGGAGTATAATGAATATCAAAGGTGTAGTCCCCAAGGAACTCCATCCACCTTAGTTGTCGCATATTGAGATCCTTCTGATCCAACATGTACTTTAGGCCCTTATGGTCCATAAATATATCCACCTTCACGCCATATTAATAATGCCACCACAATTTCAGTGCAAAAATCACCGCCGCCAATTCCAAATCGTGAACGAGATAGTTCCGCTCATGCACTTTCAACTAGCGTGAGTCATAAGCAATCACCTTTCCAAATGGAAGAAGAACACAACCTAAGCCTCTCCCTGACGCATCACTATTAATCTCAGAGCCGTTCGAACCACATGGCGACATCAAAATGGGCACCGTGGTTAAACGACTCTTTAGCTCTTCAAAAGCTCGCTCGCACTCTGGTGTCCAAACGAACTTCTGATCCTTCCTCGTCAACGTGGTCAGAGGCAAAGCGATCCGCGAGAAATTTTCTACAAAACGTCTGTAGTAGCCTGCCAGTCCAAGAAAATTCTTGACTTCAGCTACCGAAGACAACACTGGCCACTCCTAGATGGCTTTTATCTTTGACGGATCTACCGCAATTCCCTCTCAACTCACCACATGGCCAAGAAAGGCCACTGACGATAGGCAAAACTCACACTCGAAGAACTTGGGGTAGAGCTTATTTCTCGTCAGGGTATGCAACACCAACCGTAAATGGTTCGCATAATCTTCTTCCGATCGAGAGTACACCAAGATATCATCAATGAAGACAATCACAAACAGATCCAAGTACTCTCGGAACGTTCGGTGTATTAGATCCATAAACATCGATGGCGCATTACATAGCCCAAACGACATTACAGTGAACTCGTAATGACCATAGCGTATTCCAAACGCTGTCTTGGGAATGCCACCTTCCCGAATTCTCAACTGGTAGTAGCCCAATTTCAAATCTAGCTTTAAGTATACTTTTGATCCCGCCAATTGATCAAACAAGTCATCTACCTGTGGAATCGGATATCTATTTTTCTCCGTGAACTTTTTCAATTCACGATAATCAATACACAATCGCAGGCTACCATACTTTTTTTTCACAAAAAGAATATGTGCGCTCCAAGGTGACATACTTGGGCGTATGTACCCCTGTTCTAATAACTCTTGCAATTGGACTTTCAATTCAGCCATTTCCTTTGGCGCTACGCGATATGGTGAGTGATGCGTTGAACGGCAAGTGTACCGGTCACACAAGTAATATAAAATGGGTGTCTTTCCCAAGTATCGATCTCTTCAAGGAACACAGCAAGGGGGTAGTTAATATCGAGGAGCACTTGAGATTGAAGTCCTTAGGTCGGAGTTAACTATGGGGGTTTTGATGGTTGCTATAAAATAAAGCAAAACACTAACAACAACTCCTATGCAATGCCGCTATACAATGCTTCGCTAGGCGGGATGGAAGACTACACGGGCCGTTATGCACCCAATATCTAGGCAAATGGACGAGTAGGAAAGCGTAAGATCGAAACGAACCGAGGAAAATGAGGGTCATAAGCACCTTTTCACTACGCACGACACTAACAATCGCTAGTGCGACAACAACAGATGGATGGCGGATGGAAAATAAGGGTGCACCTTAAGCAAATAACGAAAATATAAAATCACATAGACATGATTACACATAAACGTATATTACAATAAGCATACTTCATCAAATATAAGAGATAAACTACACTATCAACAACAAGAGAAGAAAAGTGTGCGAAATCGACCGAATCCGAAGTCTTGCTGAGGAGTCGGGGAAGGAATCCCCGGGTTGTCAATCCGCGTCCTAGCTCGGTCCTCAACTGCGTCCGGGGTAGAGGAGGTTATCACTCAATCCCAGTAGACCCGTCTTCTTCGTGTCACGAGCCGGTGGAGGATGGCACAACTTCTCCAGCTTGGTGGAGAAAGCTAGATAAAACCCTTCTCGAAACTCAAGGATGAAGGAGGAGGCCGAGAGTAACCTCCGGCTTGGATTTGGCGTTGAATGCTTGCCCGGATCTTCTCCCCTTGGTGGAAGATGAAGGGTGAAGGTGGAAGGGAGGAACGTTGCCCTAAAACGGCGGAGGAAATGACTGAAATCCGGTCTGTCTCCACAATGGCTGAAAACCTGCGCTTAAATATAAAAAGATCAGAAAAATGGTCACGCACGGTCCCGCGCACGACCGTGCGCTAACCATGCATTATTAACTTCCATATCTGGATCATGGAAGAAGATGTGTTAACCCGTGAGTTTGACTCGCGCACAGGCGATTCCGCCCGTGAGTGAAGGAAATTGCACGAGTAAACATAGAGTGCGGGAATGCAGGAGAAAACATTGGAACCGTGCGTTTTACTCGAGCACGGGCGCTTCCGCCAGTGCATGAACAAATCACGCGATTAACCACAGAATGCAAAAAACAAGAAGCAACAGGAAAACCGTGTGTTTCCTTCACGCACGTTTCTGAAGAAACCGTGTGTTAACCGTGCGTTATGTTCGTCGAGCTCAGCTCGACAATTCTACTGCACAAAGAAAACGCACGATCACAAAGGACCATGTGCTAAGAAAATGCACGACCGTGCATTTTCCTCAAACCCACATTCCAGGCTTAGGGAAAACGCACCACCTGCGTACAAATAAATAAAACCAAAGAGGACCCTCCAACAAAGCAGAAATGCAACAAAAGCAACTGGAAAGAGCCCCTGGGGAGCACCAAGTGCATACCCCCAACAATAGAATGCACAATTGCACAACCTTGGGCCAAAACATTGCACTAAGAGTGAAAAATGGTATAAATTATATAACAACGATACCATACCAAAAGTAAAGTGCAAGCGCGTGAAAACTAACCCAGATGAGTCTGAAAAACCCTATATAAATCGGACTCATCACACCCCTCGACTTACATTTTTGCGTGTCCCGAGCAAACAAAATCTATGCAGATAGGGAAAATGATTTAGCTAACAAGGAAATTGCGATATGGAGTACCATGAGAAGTCGCATGCTCATACGCGTACAAATATAATAGAAGAAATTTCTAAGTATACAAAATAGTTTATACTTTTCAAAATGCATATCAAAATTTTATTATTACTCAAAAATGGAATCACGGTGAATCATTCGGTCACGCATAGGATGAAAGTAGGCAGACCACTAAGGTGAGCTTTGTCAAAGACTAGGGCTCGGGAACACCTCAAAAAGAATCCACCAATGTCAGGAACCTTACGCTTGCCCGTTCACACTCTCTCCGCGGCACTAGTTTGACACAAGCGTGAATCCGTAGGACTTTAGTATAATCGTGGGGCTTGGGTTACGGTGAGGTAAACAAAGATAAACAAGAAGGCTATGCACCTAACCCAAATGAGCTATCATAAAAAGAAAATCCATCCGCTAATCCAAAATACATATGGGTACACCACTCCACCAGACTTAACTTTTAACATATGGGAATGTGCACCTCCTACTCCAAATATAATCACACCTCCAAAAGGATTTTCATTCAAACTTTTTCTTTTTACTTTTCTTTTTCACATTTTTTTAATCTTTTTATTTCTACAATTTCAGTAAATATAAACCTTGGAACACATCCACATATTCACATGTAATATCACCACATCAACACCACAAAATGATAATATAAAACACTAAAGCTCGACTTGGGTGTGCGACTAGGATCGTATATGAGTCTTTGGTGAAATAATGGTGGAGCTGAATCAAAAGAATGGGTAGGCACAACAGGGCTTAGCGAGGATACGACATTAGGAAAGGTACAAAGCTCAACTAGGCCAAAATGATGGCCTACATAACACTCACGGCAGACTAACCATGCACCATTGCTTTGAGAGTAGCTTGGGGCAAGTTCTTAGCCAGTGAAAATACTATCCTTCCTCCTGACTCAAGCAATATGAACCTAACGACCGTCTACACACATCCCCATGCTACCTTCGGATTCGCACCAGATTCACCAATTTTTGAGTAGAATAAAAAGTCATTACACAAATAGAAAAATATAAATCTATAAGCATACAGAAAAATTAAATCTACACCAATTTCTACATGAGACGAGAGCACTTGACGAGGAGCACAACAAGGTCAACATTTTACTCCGTCTCACAATACTATGCCAGCACAAAAATTTTCCCAAATCATACAAAATAAACGAGTTTAACTCGCAGCACGCCAATAGCTAAGCACGCACTCATGCGGGTGCAGTGATGTGCGATGCAATGAACTAATCAAAATAAAACAATAAAAGCTTCTAGTATGCCCATGAAATGTGGGCGTGCAAAAGGTAACACATACTGACTCTCCCGCAGACTTAAACTAAGCTACATAACATATGATATAGAAATTTAAATCAAATAGAGACAAGGGAAGAGGTTACCCAATGCTCAGCTGGTGAGCATACCAGAAGACGCGTGAAAAACAGAAGCAGCTCCGCCATACGAAGAAACATAACCCCGCCAATACGAGTTTGCCATGAATACCTGCAGGGGTGAGCTCTGAAAAAAAAATTAAAAATATACAAAATATGAAGAAATACTAAAACTAAAATAAACATGAAATATAAAAATGCAGAAAATGAAAGATAAGTACTGGGGTTACTATCATCCCAGCATGACTTATTCAGCTAAGGAAAAGGTTCTAGCTAATGGGCCTATGAAATAAAAAGTGAACACGTATCCGTTCCAATATCTGTTTCGGTAACGGGTACCGATACAGTGATAAAACAGTTACCCCTCTACCTAAATAAGAATACCTGCCCAACACAGGTAGAGGAAAAAGGAAATAAGAAAAGGAGGAGCGCTGATCCTCGCTAGTCTTATCACAAAAAATATCCTTGCCCAGCAAGGTATTGTCCACTAAAGGGAGACGGCAGGAGGAGAGAGCAATAAATGGTGCTTCCTCATCAGAGGAGGAATCAACCTTCTCGCGAAAGAGGATGCTATCATCCATAACTCGAGCTAAAATCTCCAAGTCCTCCTAAAGCACCTGCAAAGACTAAACCCGCACAGGCCCAGATGCAGAAAGGGGATCAAGAAATAAAGGAGAAGAAAAACTTAAATAATCAGAAATAGGGGGAGTGGTCCCGGTCTCACTCCGAGCACGATCCAAACATAGATCATCATCGATGTCATATGAGTCATGGCGAGGGGAATCAGCGAGCTCGAGGTCCTCGGTGGTGGTTTGGACCTCCTCATCCATCAAGGAAGTGCAACCTTCCTCAACAAATAGGATCTCCTCATCTATACACCTCGGTGCGTCCACATGTTCCAGGACGTAATACTTCCATTAATGAAAATAATATCCTCGTCACATATGGACACATCCTCAGGCTCAGAATCACAATCAGGCCTAACGTCATCAACCAACTCACTAGAAATAGGGATAGATAATTCTTGTAAAGAAAGCGGAGGAACAACAACATCAGAGAAAATATGTGCTGGTTCCTCCGGGGGTGAATCAACAAGAGGGGAAGAGTGCATGGGGAGAGACGGCGCCACAATGTCATCACACCGATCAGTAGAAAGTCTGATGGGCATATTTGCAGAAGTCCCCCATAGACAAGGTGGTGCTACGAATATATCATCGGAATCTGAAGGGGCGGCCATTTGAGAGGGTGATAGAGTGAATCGGATACCCGGTTCTTCATCCTCCTCCAACTGGAGCTGAAATTCTGCGTAATCTTTCAACACGTGGTCGGTGCTACGACAACACAAACATCGTTTTACATTACTCCTCGTTACAGGTGGGACCAGCGAGGAATAAGAAAGACATGAATGCGTAGAAGAGGAGTGACCATAAGACCTGGGTTGGGTGTATGAAGTACCATAGGAAGACGGTGCTCCAAATACAGAACCACGAGAATTATGCTCCCAATCTTCAGTGGGGCACTCATCACTACCATGCCTATAATCCCCGCACCATCGGCAACGAATATTTGTATAAGAATACATGGTGCAATAAGAAGAATTCAGCAACAGAAAGTTTCTAAGAAACAATTAACTACACACCACAGATAAAAGAATAGGAAAACATGCTGCAGAAAAATTAAAACTAGAAAAGGAACAACGAAAAATAAACAACCAATTCTAAAAATTAAAGCAAAGAAGAAAGATGCAATGCACAAATGGAAAGGGCTTCGATCTACTATCTCCCTATCCAAAAACTCACACTATTGTGTTCCCCGGCAACGACGCCAAAAAGTTGATGCTTTGAACAGCAAGTGTACCGGTTGCACAAGTAATATAAAATGGGTGGCTTTTCCAAGTATTGATCTCTTCAAGGAACACAGTAAGGGGGGAGTTAATATCGAGGAGGACTTGAGATTGAAGTCCTTAGGTCGGATTTAACTATGACGGTTTTGATTGTTGCGATAAAATAAAGCAAAACACTAACAACTACTCCTATGCGATGCCGCTATGCAATACTTCGCCAGGCAGGATGGAAGACTACACAGGCCGCTATGCACCGAATCGCTAGGCGGAAGGACGAGTAGGCAAGAGTAAGAACCAAACGAACCGAGGAAAATGAGGTTCGTAAGCACCTCTTCGCTACGCACGCCACTAACAATCGCTAGTGCGGCAAGAACAGATGGATGGTGGATGGAAAATAAGGAGCACCTCAAGCAAATAACAAAAACATACAATCACATAGACATGATTACACATAAACATATATTACAATAATCATACTTCATCAAATATAAGAGATCAACTATACTATCAACAACAAGAGAAGAAAAGTGTGCGAAATGGACCGAATCCGAAGTCTTGCTGAGGAGTCGCGGAAGGAATCACCGGGTTGTCAATCCGCGTCCTAGCTCGGTCCTCAACTGTGTCCGGGGTAGAGGAGGCTGTCACTCACTGCCAATGGAACTGTCTTCTTCGTGTCACGAGCCGGTGGAGGATGGCACAACTTCTCCAGCTTGGTGGATAAAGCTAGATAAAACCCTTCTTGAAGCTCAAGGATGAAGGAGGATGCCGAGAGGAAGCCCTGGCTTGGATTTGGCATTGAATGCTTGCCCGGATCTTCTGCCCTTGGTGGAAGATGAAGGGTGAAGGTGGAAAGGCAGAACTTTGCTCTAAAACGGCGGAGGAAATGACTGAAATCCGACCTGTCTCCACAATGGCTGAAAATCTGCGCTTAAATAGAAAAAAGATCAGAAAAATGGTCACGCACAGTCCCGCGCATGACCATTCGCTAACCGTGCGTTATTAACTTCCAGATCTGTATCGTGGAAGAAGTTGCGATGACCCGTGCGTTTTACTCGTGCACGGGCGATTCTGCCCGTGCGTGAAGGAAATTGCATGGGTAAACACAGAGCGCAGGAATGCAGGAGAAAACAGTGGAACCGTGCATTTTACTCGCACACGGGCGCTTTCGCTAGTGCGTGAACAAATCGCACAATTAACCACAGAATGCAAAAACAAGAATCTACAGGAAAACCGTGTATTTCCTTCACGCACGGTTCCGAAGATACCCTGTGTTAACCGTGCGTTAAGATCGCCGAGCTCAGTTCGTCGAGCTCAGCTCGACGTTTCTCCTGCACAAACAAAATATATGATCACAAAGGACCGTGTGCTAAGAAAACACAAGACCGTGCGTTTTCCTCAAACCCGCATTCCAGGCTTGGGGAAAATTCACCACCTGCATACAAACAAAAAAAACCAAAGTGGACCCTCCAGCAAAGAAGAAATGCAACAAAAGCAACTGGAAAGAGCCCCTGTGGAACACCATGTGCATACCCGCAACAATAGAATGCGCAATTGCACACCCTTGGGCCAAAACAGTGCACAAAGCGTGAAAAATGGTATAAATGATGTATCAACGATACCATACCAAAATTGAAGTGCAAGCGCGTGAAAACTAACACAGATGAGTCCGAAAAACCCTATATAAATCAGACTCATCAGTGAGCAGGCCACATGTTTCGCACCTGGCACCAACTCAATAGTGAAGTCGATCATCCACTGGGGTGTTTGCTGAGGAAGATCCTTAGGAAACACATCAACAAACTCTGATACAATCAGAACATCACTCACACTGGCCTTTGGCTCAACAGCCTGAATCAGCGTGAAGAATAACTCCGCGCCCTTCCGAACGACATTGGCGACTTGGAGTGCAGACATCATGGTCCCGCTCACCCCTCGCATACTAATGAACGTAGTCTCAAGCTCGGTATGCTGGCCCAGTGTGATCTCTTTTGAATTACAATCAATAAAGTCACGCTGCTTCGAGAGCCAGTCCATACCAAAGATCACATCAAACTCCGATATCGATAACATAGATGCATTCAAATAGAAATCGCGACTTCCAATTTGAACCGCCACATCGCAACCCTATCCGCAAGCATCAAATATCCATTCGGTAATAACACATTTACAATATCTGCCATCATATGAATTGGTACACCAACCCGTGACACGAAGTCCACAGAATGAAATGAATGATAAGCACCAGTATCAAACAGTTCTCTCGCCGGACAGTCGCGAATCAGGACAAAGCCTAATACAAATACATCATACGCAAGATACAAACAAGGTACGAAATAGCAAAAACATTAATCAAACATGTCACCGCATACATGTGACAACGTCACTTTGCTTAATGGCCTCCTGCTGGACAAGACTATATACTCGAGGTTACGCCTGGGATGCAGTCGACTCCACCACTGTCTTTCCCTTTTTAGCATATGACGCTCCTGTCTTCTTCTCACCCTTTGGTGGACCAACCCGACAATCACGGGCTATATGTCCTACTTTACCATATGTATAGTATGCCTGAGACTCCTGCCTCGACGTTGCTCCTGATGCAACACTCGAGGGAGCCTGTGAAGAAGACTTGAATCTCTTACCCCATTTCCTTCGATACTTTGGTGTGCTCAGGTGCGCCATTTTAAACTCAGAATGCGTCACCAGCAAGTCCCTTTTTCCTTGCACCCGCTTCATATCCTTCTCCAACGCACGCATCGTGTCCACCAGTGCTTGAAACCCTTGGTTCATCGAACTTGATAACATGAATCTCAACTCATCCCGCAATCCTTCGTGGAACCGATTGGTTTTCCGTTGTTCATCAGCGAAGAGATACCCCGCATAGCGTCCCAATCGCGTAAACTCATGCATGTAGGTATCAATACTACTCTCGCCTTGAGTTAGACGTTGGAACTCATTTTCCATAGTGATGCGTTGAGCCGCTGACATGTGCTTTGCTAAGAACAGTCGCGAAAAATCCTCAATCGAGACTTCGGTTAATTTCCTGTCCGCTAAGTGGTGTAACTCTATCTCGTCCCACCATAGTCGAGCCTCTCCTTCCAATAAGAAGGTGGCCACGGTGACATTCTGATCTTCCTCCATCCTGATCGCCGCCAATATACGCTTGACACGCGACAACCAATCTTCTGCCTGCGTTGGGGATCCCACCCCCGTAAACGTAGGTGGATTGAAGCTTATGAACTACATCAACTGTCGTTTAGCTGCCCGAGGATCAACAGCCTGAACAGGTTCTGGCCTTACCCCAACCCATTCTGGCCTCAATGTAGGCTGCGCCTGCCCAGCAGGCTGTTCATGAATCATTGCAAATAGCGCCTCAACAACTAAACGTACTCATTAATGTTATAGTGGGTAGCACGTACATGTGCTCGCCACCCCGCAAAATAATTTGACAACAAATTCGAAAGGGAAAGATTGAGAAAAGCTGACACCAAACTTATTACACCTCCATCCGTTGTATGACATATAATAGAAGGTCCTGCCGGGGCCCCACACCATATGCCACAAACAGGAGGCGAAGTTACGGGTTAATATCAAAGTTGCGCATCCTAACTCAGAGCATTCTAGCGGAAGCATTTAAGTTGATTGAACTCAGCTCATCAGAATGTCCACAATATATAAATTAGCATGTATATATATACACCACGAAGGAATGTACTCCAAATACACAGCAAGTCTGGCCTTATGGCCTTACAGTTAAGCTTTGTACATATAACATCCATACATCGGCACGCAAGCCGGCCGCACATAAATATATTATCATATTATCATATAAACTTCTTTGCCCTTCGAGGGCAGCAGAGCAGCATCAGCAGCAACAACAATAACAACAACAAGGGCTTCAGCCCCCTATTTTTCGCTCGGCACTCCTACACCTGCATGGGACAATCCACCGCATGGTGGTAAACAAGGCAATGGTCAACGTTCAGCTGACCAAATTATAATGACCCTACCCATTACCCGGGGCAGTGGTATTCCTTCCCTGCAGGCATAGCATTTCACACGCAAATATCTGACACAATATGCATTCATGCAAAATCAACATATCACAAACGTTGCCCACATAGCCCGATGCTCCGTGCACTCAGGGCACATTCTTGGTGTACTGAATAAACCAGTCGCCCACCGCCATTCAACTCCCGAAGCCCAACGACAAACTTGAGCATTTTGCTCCATGACTTTCAACCGGAGACTTTAGTCGTAATGGTGCGCAGTCCTAAGACTCTCGCTATGGGTTCTGCCGAATTCCAATAACCCAGGCACTCATGGTAGACAGCCATAATACGGATGCAGTTCAGCCTTTGCCTGTTGCTCAAATCGTTAGTTCAATGCTAAGACTAACGCGGGTCGGCATCCCCTTTTTTGTTCGACATGAGGCCTTCTCAAGAGCTCATCAAGCTCACAAATAGCCACACTATCCCCTCGGGACTGGCTTCACAATCGCAGGTTAGCTAGGAGCCACGGCCAAGAACATTCCTTCTCGCCGGCGTTAGCAACAGCACTTACTTTCCGTCCCTAGTCCTAACCTTATCGTTCATAGCATATAGCACAAGAACTTAGCAGGTATTTTGCTGGACTTTCACTCCAGTACTTCTTTCTACTATCCTTCACAGACACAACCCACCAAAATCCGCAAACATATACATTTATATGCTGAGTCTTCTCCGATGTGCAAAAGCAAACATCACCAATCCAGACCAACCTATCCAGATAGGCTTCACACAGTATGCCTATGCCGTACTTCACATTTTTCGGATCTATATGCAAGACTATTGGGGATTCCAAGAATCAACCCAAGGGAAATCCCTCCGCAATCCACCCTCTGGTGGGGGAATTCCATGCACATGCCAAAAAGGACTTCACATGTCCAAGAAGGAAGATCGTTACCCTAGACGACCTCTTTGGAGCCATGGAAATCTAGCCGGTTGTAAAGCACCGCAGCGGCCTTGCCTCCACAAATCTAGACTTGGATCTCGATTCGGAACTCTAAAGCTCCACCGGCGGCTAGATCCTCTCTCCTCCTCCTCCTTGCTCTCCCTTCTCTCCACTCTTTTAGAAAGAGTATAGCCAAGTTGAATGATAGTTATTTCATTCAATTCTTGGACATAAATGCAGCAGGGAGAAGCTTGGACCATTGGATTATAAATGAAGGTAACAAACGACCACAAGTCGCCCTCAAAATGTCTATTTTTGGGCTGACACGGCCTGTGAAACGCCCGTATCATAGGTCGTGTACTTTAAGCAGCACATGAACCGACTTAACTTGAACCGGACACGGCCCCATGTCACGCCCGTTTCGTAGGCCGTGTGCCCTGACACGGCTTTGGACATGCCTGTGTCCTGCCTGTGTTCACCAGGCCCCATTGCACTGGACAAATCCAGAGAAGGACAATGCCATGTGACACGCCCATATCATAGGCCATGTGACACGCCCGTGTCATAGTCCGTGTTCCCCACTCAAGGATTGACAAGTGCATTTCGTTGATCTCACTCGAGTAAACGTTGAGGGCACTCGAGGACACGACCATGGAAACACCCGTGTCGAAGGTCGTGTACCCCTACTCGAGGATCGTCGGCGTCATTTTCGTCGAACTCCCACGAGACAACCTACCAGCACTCGAGTGCAGGACACGGCCACGGACACGCCTGTATCCCAGGCCGTGTGCCTCACTTAAAGTAGGACACTGCTTGGGGACACGCTCGTGTCCCAGGCCGTGTTGTTCACCCTACTCAGCCAAAACATCCTCGAGATTTGTGGCATTACATGTACGACTAACTTTGCACAATGAAGGTCACTTGCCCCTTAGTTAGGGCACTCTGAGCACTTTCGGGCTATGGTTGAGTTTGGTCAACTCAGGCTCTAGAGTTGACCCCAATGCATCTTTGGTGACCCATTGACCCCACTTTAGGTCTAGGAAGACCTTGGTAGGGTTGTTTGGGCTTATTAAGGGCACATTGCCCTTAGTTAGGGCACCCTAACCAATTTAGGTTTAGGATGGTCCTAGGTCAACTTGGCCACCGTGGGTTGACTCCAATGGACCCTTAGGTCCTTTCAATAGATTTGTGAGGTTATGCTGAGGTCTTGGAGTCATGGTGAAGCCCCTTGATCATCCCAACCTAGTATTTAGAAATTTACTATTTGCAGACCATAGTGATCACACCTACATTCCTTGGTCTTCTTGGGCTTCATAGGGTTTGTCATGACCTACTCTTGACAAAACCACTCCTGGGGGGGTCTAGTTGCCCGAGGGATGTTACAAATCCCAATATATAAACAAAAAATTTCGTCCTCGAAATTCTAGTTAGGCCTACAAGGTTTCAAGTATGAAAAGTAAATTGTAACATCCCGAGAGGTTTTGCGGGATACCTGACTGAAAAGCTCTGTGTACTTTTGTTGCATCAGATCCTGAGGCTCCAAGGTATGCTCCTCCTGTTAAAATTTTCTCAACGTGGTCAACAAGGTAGCCCAAACACCAAATTAATATCTTCGGCACTACCCAGTTCTCATGTTGAACCAGCGGAAAACCAAGGAACAAAGGTTAATCCCAACAAACAATGGAAGCACAAGCAGGTCTTTTATTCATTCACTTCTTTACAACACGAGGTATACATAGCGAGACATGATTTCGCTAGTATAACAGCTGTAAATAGAAATCACCAAACACCAAGTCGGGCGGACAACACCGGAGTCCGCCGAGACCGCCGAGGTCGCCGAGGTCGCCGACTCCGCTTAGATCGCCCTACTTAAGCTGGAATCCGGCGAATAGCCACGGAGTCCGCCGAAGACGAGAGGCCGCGCGGACACACCGTTATTCTTCTCCTGCTGAAGCTGAACTGAGGAACACCCCCTACCCACCTGAAGCCGGCGGACAGGTTATTGAAGCTGGTAAAGATGAAACAGAGCTGACAAGCCGCAGAGCGACCTCCTGCTGAATCCGCAGAGACCGCACACTTCCAAGTACTTGACCGAAGTCACAGCCAAACTCCTGGCTCCTTAAAGCTACCCGCGTGACCTGCACACAGCAAACGTCAGCACTGAAACAATCCGCGCGGACAGACAAACTGAGACCGCAGCTCCTTGCCCAACCCAACTTACTGTTCACTCAAGTTACTGTAGACCTGCCAGGGGGGTCCTATTTATAGGCGAGGTGAGGAGTGTGGTCACCGCCCTAGAGATAGAGACACCACCGCAACCCGCGCGATAGCAAAACACCGTCCGCCGAGTCCGCAAGGACTTGGCCGGATACCAAGGAAAACCGCCAGGAGCAAGACAACGTTGGCGAACCCTCATCAGTCCGCCTAAGCTATGCGGACAAGGCATCAGCCCGCAAAGCCTATCACTGCAGGACAGCAACCCCCTTCAATGGCTGTCCGCACAACCCCGAGGCAGTCCGCAAGACTCAAGCCTCAATCTGCCACAAGTCCACGACCAAAGGTAGAAAGCAAGTCCGCCTGGTCAATCAGCGGACTTGGCGGATACTACGGACACCATGGTCTTGGCACAATGTGACCAAGTCCAAAACCATCAAAGTTCAGTGCGAGCATGGCAGACACAAACTCCCGTCCGCCAAACACCGTAGCACAGACCGTCAGTAGTCCGCAAGCTCCTCGCACTCCTTCCCAAAGCAGCAACCATCTCCCGGACTCCAAAACCAGTCCGCCAACGACCTCCACAGCAAAGCGCCTGTTGTATCACCAGAGCTCGACAAGGCCTCAGCCACGCTCTAAGCCTAGTCCGCAACAGCCCATACCGCGGACACACCAGTCCGCAAGCTCCCCGCGGACATGAGCCAAACCGCCTATCAGCACAAGCTTGCACCACGGCCACTGAGCAATGCACCAGTCCGCAAGCCTCTTTATCCGCAGATACCAGGCCGCACAGTCCGCAGACTTCACTCGTGCAACCCACTCAGAAGAACAGCTGGCTTCCACTAGACTTTCCACCAGGCCGCACACAACAATCCGCCCAGTCCGCCCATTCCGCCAAAGCTGTCCGCCCAGGCCGCCCGGCCTGTCCCGTCAACCACTTCCACTTCACAAATTTCAACACTCCCCCTTGAAGTGGGAAGTGGTGACCAAGCCCAGCAAGCTGCGCAAGCGTTCAAAGGGCCCCTTCGATAGTGGCTTCGTGAAGATGTCAGCAAGATTATCTTCACTCCGAACATGCCCGACCAGCAGAGATCCTTCCAACACCTTCTCCCTAATGAAATGGTGATCAATCTCTATATGATTGGTCCTGGCGTGACACACTGGATTGTTAACCAGTCTGAGAGCACTCTAATTGTCACCCCGGAGTAAAGTAGGCCCTTGCACTTCTTCATGAACATCCTCTATAAGCCTCCTCAACCAAACGGCTTCCCGAGCAGCCAAGGCCGAAGCCTTATACTCCGCCTCCGTGGTTGAAACCGACACCGAGTCCTGCTTCTTGCTACGCCACAAGATGCTAGCTGAACCGCAAGTGAACACATAACCTGAAGTAGACCTCCGATCATCCGAATCACCGCCATAGTCAGCATCCGTGTACCCAAGCAGCGCAAACTCCGAGTCCCTTCTATAGAGGAGTCCCATGTCAGAAGAAGCCTTGACATACTTCAGAATACTCTTTGCCGCCACTAGATGAGATTGTCTTGGTTCAGCCATATACCGACTTACTTGGGCAACAGCATAAGAAATGTCCGGCCTTGTAATCGTCAGGTAAATCAAGCTCCCAACAAGAGCCCTGAACACCAAGGGATCATGAAAAACCCTTCCCTCATCTCGTCAAAGCTTTAGCCCAGGTTCCAGTGGAGTAGATCACTTCTTCCCTTCGCCCATGCCGAAACGCTTCACAATGTGATCTGCATACCCTTTCTGGCAAATGAGAACCCCGCACTCCTTCCTCTCCACTTCAAGACCGAGAAAGTGATGCAACTCTCCCAAGTCTTTCATCTCGAAGCGTATAGCAAGCTCTGCCCTGAGCCTTGCTACTTCCCCCTCCGAATTCCCTGTGATGCTCATGTCATCCATATACAGCAGGACCAAGACTTGTAGCTCCCCCTTCTTCTTGACGAACAAGCTTGAATCCGAGTTAGAAGCGAGGTATCCACAGAATTGCAAGTACTCTGCAATCTTCCCATACCAAGCTCTAGGAGCTTGCTTCAACCCATAGAGAGCCTTCCTGAGTTTGCAGACATAGTCCGGATGCCTTTCAGAGACAAAACCAAGCGGCTGATCCATGAAGATGTCCTTGTCAATATCTCCGTAAAGAAAGGCATTCTTCACATCGAGTTGCCACAACCTCCATCCCTTGCTAGCAGCCAAGGCGATCACCACTCTTACTGAAGTCATCTTCGCAACTGGACTGAATGTCTCCTCATAGTCTTCTCCATACTGCTGTGAGAATCCTCTAGCGACCAGGAGTGCTTTGAACCGATCAATGCTCCCATCAGCCTTCTTCTTCAACTTGTACACCCACTTGCAAGTAACCGGAGTAATGCCATCAACCTTGGGCACAAGGTCCCAGGTTTCATTCTTCTTAAGAGCATCAATCTCTTCCTTCATGGCACCTTCCCACTCCTTCACTCCAGTGGCCTCGTTGAAGTTTGCAGGCTCTCGCTCATCCAGAGGACCTGCAAAGAAGCAGGAGACAAAGCTCAACACATTCGCATCACAGTACCAAGCCGGTGGCTTAACCACCCTCTTCGATCTCCGAAGGGTCGGCTCCTTGCTCACTTCTTCCGTTGCTTCTTCGAGCTCAACTCCTACTTGGGGCAAGCATTGAGCAGTGCTCCCACTGCTTCCTGAGCCAGAAGGCTCAGCCTCGGAGTTAGAAGCAACAGGAGCTGCTGGTGAAACAACAAGCTCCTCTTCCAAGCCTTCAGTAGCCACCATCGGTGCTTCATCAACCTTGCTACTTTCGGTTAGCTCAAACGAGCCACCTCCATATGACGTCAGCTCATTAAAGACAACGTCTCTTGACACCACGAACTTCTTCGTCACAGGGCCCATGCATTTCCATCCCTTCTTCCGCTCATCGTAGCCAATAAAGACAAGCTTCCTTGCCTTCGCATCCAGCTTAGTCCGTGAAGCATCCAGGACATGCACGTAGCAAGTTGAACTGAACACCCTAAGGTGTCCAACACTCGGCTTCTCCTTCAGCAACAGCTCAATAGGAGTCTTCATGTTGATAGGGCTGAGTGGCATCCTGTTGATGACATAAGCAGCACAAGACATCCCTTCCGCCCAAAAAGACCTTGGGATATCTTTCGCATGAAGCCAGCATTTGCAGGTCTCCGTCAGATGACGGATCTTCCGCTCCGCTACCCCATTTTGTTGTGAAGTGTGAGCACAAGTAAGCTCACGTTGGATTCTGTGCTTCCTGCAGAAGTTAGAAAACTCGGAGGAGACAAACTCACCCCCGTTATCAGTTCTAAGCTTCTTAATCCGCAAGCCAAGCCGGCCTTCTACCAACTCCTTGAACTCCACAAACAAATGGAAGGCTTCCGACTTATCCTTTTAGAAGTACACCCAAGTATATCTTGAGTAGTCATCAACCAAGACAAGCATGTATCTGCTTCCACCAAGGCTGGCAGTAACCGTCGGTCCCATCAGGTCGCCATGAATACACTCCAATGGTTTCTTGCTCCTTGTTTGTGATTTATCAAACGGAAGGCGATGTGCCTTACCGTATTGACAGCCCGCGCAAACATGCCCGTCACCAAAGGAGGACAACTTAGGCAACCCCCTCACCAAACTTCTACTAGCCATTGTCTTTAGCTTGTTCATGCCAACATGCCCCAGCCTCTCATGCCAAATAGCAACACTATCATTGGCCCTCATTCTATCAACATAAGTACTGGTGGAAAGAACAAACAAGTTCTTCACACTCCTCCCAACATGAGGAACATCTGCCTTAACCGCTGATACGTTGCGAAGGAGCCTCACGTATGTTGGCTCAAACAGAACGTGATAACTAGCGTCCACCGCATTGGTCACTGAGAAGAGGTTCTTCTTCATGCCCGACACGTGATACACACTTCTTAACATGAGTGGCCCCTGATCACTACCCAAAGACACGACCCCCTCTTTCTCTACTGCATAAATAGCCTTATCAGCAGTGATAATAGCCTCATTACCTGAGTATGCTTGCATGGAGGTGAACTTTGACTTGTCTCTGGTGAGGTGATGACCACACCCGGAGTCCACGATCCACTCGCTATTGAAGTCCTCAGTAGACAAGGCCCGGACACAAGTGCCCTTCATAAAAGCTCCGCCCCATTCTGCTTCTTCACTTCTCGAGCAAGCTTACTCCTTTCCCGCAGCATGCGCAGGCTGCAGTTTGACCTTGCAGTCCCGCTTGAAGTGCCCTCGCTGATGACACTGGTAGAACTTCAAGTTCTTCTTCCAGTCCTTAGGAGCATTGCTCCTCTCCGGTGGATATGAAGTTGAAGTCTCCTTCTCACCAGCGACCTGCACCTTCTTCTTCTTCTTCCCTTCCCATCCTTTCTTCTTACCTGAGAAGAGAGCTTCACTGCCTTCCTGATTAAGATTCACTCCAGCCATCTGCCTTGCCAAGATCTCCTGCGATGCAAGCAGATTCTCCAGCTCCAGCAAAGACGGCTGAGTAGCCCACCCTTGAATAGATGTCACAAAGGCCACATACTCCTTCCGCAAGCCGCGGATAATGTGCCTTTTCATCTTAGCCTCAGAGATATGCTCATCAGGATCCAGTGCCGATAGCTCAACACACAAGCTCTTCATCTTTAAGAAGTACCTCGAGATGGAAAGGTCTCCCTGAGTTGCCCTGGCCAACTCATTCTCCAGAAACTGAAGCCGCGCCACATTCTTCCTATTTAACAACTCATCGATGGTTGTCCAAATATCAGCAGCCGACTTACATCCAACGATGTGATCAAACAGTTCTGGTGATACGGCCCTCTTCAGAATGTACTCCTCCTTAGCATTTGTTCTTCTCTAGAGCCTAACCTGCTCAGCAGTACCGAACGCAGCAGTTACTTCCTGTCTGTCGTCACCACCGACGACTTCCCACAACTCCTCGCCAAAAAGATAAATCTTCATGCACGACTTCCACTTCTTGAAGTTAATCGGCGTTAAGAGTTCAATGCCAAGACCCCTTGCAAAACTCCCTTCCATTGCAACACCTGTTGGCAACCTTTCAGATGCTCCGAGCAACAACACAGGTTGATCACCACTCAAGCCCTGAGTAACAACACTGGTTGACTACCGCTCACGCAACTGAACCTGCCTCTGATACCATGTTAAAATTTTCTCAACGTGGTCACCAAGGTAGCCCAAACGCCAAATTAATATCTTCGGCACTACCCAGTTCTCACGTTGAACCAGCAGAAAACTAAGGAATAAAGGTTAATCCCAACAAACAATGGAAGCACAAGCAGGTCTTTTATTCATTCACTTCTTTACAAAACGAGGCATACATAGCGAGACATGATTTCGCTAGTATAACAGCTGTAAATAGAAAGCACCAAACACCAAGCCGGGCGGACAGCACCGGAGTCCGCCGAGACCGCCGAGGTCACCGAGGTCGCCGAGTCCGCTGAGATCGCCCTACTTAAGCTACAATCCGCCGAATAACCACGGAGTCCGCCGAAGCCGCGAGGCCGCGCGGACACACCGTTATTCGTCTCCTGCTGAAGCTGAACCGAGGAACACCCCCTACCCACCTGAAGCCGGCGGACAGGTTATTGAAGCTGGCAAAGATGAAACAGAGCTGACAAGCCGCAGAGCGACCTCCTGCTGAATCCGCAGAGACCGCACACTTCCAAGTACTTGACCGAAGTCACAGCCAAACTCCTGGCTCCTTGAAGCTAACTGCGCGACCTGCACACAGCAAACATCAGCACTGAAACAATCCGCGCGGACAGACAAACTGAGACCGCAGCTCCTTGCCCAACCCAACTTACTGTTCACTAAGGTTACTGTAGACCTACCAGGGGGGTCCTATTTATATGCGAGGTGAGGAGTGTGGTCACCGCCCTAGAGATAGAGACACCGCCCAAGCCCGCGCGATAGCAAAACACCGTCCGCCGAGTCCGCAAGGACTTGGCCGGATACCAAGGAAAACCTCCAGGAGCAAGACAACGTTGGCGAACCCTCATCAATCCGCCTAAGCTATGCGGACAAGGCATCAGCCCGCAAAGCCTACCACTGCAGGACAGCAACCCCTTCAATGGCTGTCCACACAACACCGAGGCAGTCCGCAAGACTCAAGCCTCAATCCGCCACAAGTCCACGACCAAAGGCAGAAAGCAAGTCCGCCCGGTCAATCATCGGACTTGGCGGATACTGCGGACATCATGGTCTTGGCACAGTGTGACCAAGTCCAAAACCATCAAAGGTCAGTGCGAGCATGGCGCACACAAACTCCGGTCCGCCAAACACCATAGCACAGACCGCCAGTAGTCCGCAAGCTCCTCGTACTCCTGCCCAACGCAGCAACCATCTCCCGGACTCCAAAACCAGTCCGCCAACGACCTCCACAGCAAAGCACTTGCTGTACCACCAGAGCTCGACAAGTCCTCAGCCATGCTCTAATCCCAGTCCGCAACAACCCATACCGCGAACACACCAGTCCGCAAGCTCCCCGCGGACATGAGCCAAACCGCCTATCAGCACAAGCTTGCACCACAACCACTGAGCAATGAACCAGTCCGTAAGCCTCTCTATCCGCAGATACTAGGCCGCACAGTCGGCAGACTTCACCCGTGCAACCCGCTCAGAAGAACAGCTGGCTTCCACTAGACTTTCCACCAGGCCGCACACAACAGTCTGCCTAGTCCGCCCAGTCTGCCAAAGCTGTCCGCCCAGGCCGCCCTGCCTGTCCCGTCAACCACTTCCACTTCACAAATTTCAACACCTCCTGACCATTATTACTCCACAGGACCTTGACCAACGGAACCTTCTTGCGCCGCAAGACTCGTATCCCCTTATCTTCAATCCGGACCGGCTCCAGGTGAACTGACCGATCAGGTGCTACCGGCTCATCCGTGGTCGTAATATGCTGCTCCGGGCATAGTAGAGCGCTCCTAAGAGAGGATACGTAGAACATGTCGTGCAGACCCGCCAGCTCCGGTTGCAGCTCCAGCCTGTATGCTAAGGGACCGATCCACTCCAGGATCCTGTAAGGCCCCATATATCTCGGGCTAAGCTTCTTCTTCCAACCACACACCCGTGAAACTCCATGAATCGGTCGGATCTTCAAGAATACCCGGTCTCCAACCTGGAACTCTACATGATGGTGTCTCGCATCATAATACTTGGCCTGCCTGCTCTGCGCTTCCAGCATTCGATCCTGTATCAGCCTCACCTGAGCCTCGGTGTCCTCGAAAAACTCCGAGCGCAGTAACTTCAGGTCCTCGTCCTGTATCCATGACAGCGGAGTCCTACACCTTCGTCCATATAGGGACTCATAAGGGTCCATCCCTATGCTGGACTGGTAGCTGTTGTTATAAGAGAACTCTACCAGTGGCAACAGCTTCTCCCAAGGATCTCCACAGTCCAGAATGCATAGGCGAAGCAGATCCTCCAAAGTTCGATTGGTGCACTCCATCTGCCCGTCTGTCTGGGGGTGGAAGGCTGTGCTGAATGTCAGTCGAGTGCCCAAGTAGGTCTGCACTGATCACCACTCCCTGGATGTAAACCGTCCATCCTGATCTAACACGATCATCCTGTGCACACCATGATAACGAACGAACTGCTCGATAAAAATCCGCACCAGCACACCAACTGAGTCATCCTTCCTGATCAGGATAAATTTGGATACCTTCGTCAGCCGTTCGATGATTACCCAGATCGAATCATTCCCCGTCCGCAATCAGGGAAGCCTATGTATGAAGTCCATCGCGATATCATCGAATTTCCACTCCAGCACCGAGACTGGTTGCAACAATCCTGCGGGGTTCCTGCACTCTGCCTTCACCAGTTGACATTTCTCGCAGTGGGTCACGAAGTAGGTGATATCCTTCTTCATGCCTGACCAGTACATGGTCTTCTTCAGATCCGCAGTCATCTTCGTAACTCCCGAGTGTACCGAATATCAGCTACAGTGGGCTTCCATCATGATACTCTCCCAGACCTGGCCTCCCTCTTGTATATAAACCCGTCCTCTAAAGCATACCAGGTCATCCATCATTGTGTACTCTCTAGCAGTGCCTGCCGCCATGGCTCGGAATATCGGCTCCAGCTTAGCGTCCTTCCTCTGCCCATCTCTGACTCGGTCTCGAATGTCATCTGTGGCACTCATCGCGGCTAAATACTCCTTATAGAGCTCGAGGTCATCAGACGACACCAGCGTGATGTGCATATATTCTAATCTATATACCAGCTCCATGGACATAATCTGGGGCTCAGCTCCGGAGGTGGAGGCTCTCCAACTCAACGCATCGTCTACCACATTCGCCTTCCCTGGGTGGTTGTGCATCCGCGTACTAGTAATCTGCCAGAAAATCCACCCATCGCCTCTGCTTGATATTCAGCTCCTTCTGCGTGCCCACGTACTTCAATTTTTTGGGATCAGAGTATATATCGCAGTGGACACCGTAGAGGTAGTGCCGCCAGACCTTTAGAGCAAACACGATCGCTCCCATCTCCAAGTCATGAATAGGGTAATTCTGCTCATGCTTCTTCAGCTGGTGGAAAGCATAAGCACTGCACCCATGCCCTTGTAGGAACGTCGGTGTAGACCTGGAATCTTTCTTTTCCCGAAGGAAGGGCAAAGATAGCTGCCAAGGTGAGTCGATCCTTCAGCTCCTGGAATGTCGTCTCGCACTGCGGGGTCCAGACAAAGGGCACATCTTTCCTTGTCAGGTACGTGAGTGGGAGGGCAATTCGAGTGAATCCCTCTACGAACTTCTGATAATAACCGGTATGTCCTTGAAAACTCTGCACGTTTGTGGCCGACTTCAGCAGCGGCCAATGCCGAACTGCCTGAATCTTAGCTAGTTCCACTGCCAACCCGGCTCCGCTAATAATGTGCCCTAGGAAGGCCACCTCCATCAACCAGAACTGGCATTTGCTGAACTTCGTATAAAGGCGGTACTCTCGCAGTATCTCTAGAGTCAGTGTCAAATATCGTGTATGCTCCTCCTCCGTCCTCGAGTAAATGAGGATGTCATCAAAAAACACGATGACGAACTAATCCAGATAAGCCTCGAATAGCCGGTTCATGAGGCTCATGAACGCCGATGTGCATTCGTGAGCCCGAAGGGCATCATGGAAAACTCGAACAACCAATATCTGCTACTGAAGGCAGTCTTCAGAATGTCCTCCTCCTGAATACGCAGCTGGTAGTAGCTCGACCTCAAATCCAGTTTTGAAAAGAAATGTGCCCCCTCCAGCTGGTCAAACAGCTCATCTATCATTGTCAGTGGATAAGTATTCCTGACTGTCAGTCTATTAATAGCTCGGTAGTCGATGCACAATCTGAGTGTCCCGTCCTTCTTCTTGACGAACAGCACCGGGGCTCCCCACGGTGAAGAGTTCGGCCGGACAAATCCAACTTCCACTAGTTCCTGTAGCTGGCTTCGAAAATCCACCAACTCCTTCGGGGCCATCTGGTAAGGAGCTCTAGATGCCATCTTAGCCCCCGACACGAGTTGTATCTGGAAGTCCTTCTCTTGGTGCGGGGGTAGCCCTGACAGCTTCTCTGGGAACACGTCAGTAAAATCCCGCACCACCGGGATACTGGAGATGGAACCCTTGGCCTCGGCCATCCCAAACAACACTTCATAGAACTTTTCTCCCTGCAGGTGGGACTTGACGGCCTGCACAGATGATAACAAGAGAGGGATTGTATGTCTAATACCTTTGATGACGACATAGTAATCCCCATGCCTCAAGGTGATCCTCTTTGACAGGTAGTCGATCTGGGCATAGTTCCAATGCAACCATGTCATGCCCCGGATAAGATCATAGGCTGGCATCCTTAGGATCATCGTTGGTTCTTCGAATGCCTTTCCTCCGATCAACGTCTCCATGTTGCAGTGGGCGGAGGTGAATAGC
The DNA here is from genome assembly GCA_039583875.1 of Platanthera guangdongensis. NCBI lineage: Eukaryota > Viridiplantae > Streptophyta > Magnoliopsida > Asparagales > Orchidaceae > Platanthera > Platanthera guangdongensis. The sequence goes on from CM077150.1 coordinate 142,216,927, forward strand.
TCTGATCCATCGGGTAGTCTCACCCTCATCATCAAGCCTATGTATCGCTCCACATCTTCTAGTACTTCCACGAAGGCTTCCAATATGAATGAGTGCGAAGCACCCGTATCGAATAGCGTATAAGTAGGCTTGCCGCCGATGAAGACTACGCCTAGGGGTGGTTAAATATTTAGAACTCTAGTTATGGTTTTCCTTCCTAGTTCTAACAATTCTAAATCTATGAGTCCAACTTTTTAGGAAAGAAAGAACTTAAAATTTACTGGCGTACCTGTTATCACTTGCCCCAGGTTCCGTGGTTGAGCCAGATTCAGGGCATACACTTTCTCCCTCTCCTCCCTGCAATCTCCACCCTGGTATCTGCATCCTTCGCCATGTCCTCGGCCTCCAAACTGTTGTGCATGCAGGGCAGCCGGTGTTGTTGGTAGTGCTGCCCCCCCCCCCCCTCATGGGGAAATTTCTCCGAATATGCCCCACCTGATGACAGTTGTAGCACTCGAGCAAGGGATATGCCATACCACTGGGTGTCTGCATCTCTAGCATCTGGAGAGGTTGAGGAGCAATTACCACTGCTCCCTCGGCTTCTGTCTCACCTACAGATGAGGTTGGTCCTCTGCCCTTGTCCCGTCTCTCCCATCAGCAATGCGGCCCCTTCGCTGATCATTTCTGGCTCCCTGTCCCTGTTCCTCCGTTGGCCTCTTCCGGCCTTGTGTCATGTGCCAATCTGCCTCAATCCTCTTTGTCATCTCCAATATCCGGGGTATAGGTCCGAAAGATACGAACAGCAGAGCCTCTCTCAGATCCTCTCGCAGGCCCTTATAAAACCTCTTGGTATATCCATCCTCATCCAGCTGATAGGAGTCCGCAAACTGGGCTAAATGATTGAACTCCCGGTGGTACTCCACCACCATCTTGTTGCCTTGCCTCAACTGTAGAAATCTATCTTCCAGCTCATCTCTGGCCAACTGCGGAAGCAAAGTGCTCCAACAATGCGGCCCTGAAGTCCTCCCAAGCAATGTCTGTAACCTCTCTATCAGTAACCGTCATATCCAGCAGTGTCTTCCACCATCTCTTGGAATGGGACTCCAAGCAAGAGACCACCAAAGGCACCCTCTCCTCCCATGGACACCGTATCCCGGTCAGCATGTCATACAATAACCAGCCACTCCTCTCTCTACAAAGCTGACTCTCTCCCTAATTAAGATGGGGGAGAAAGTCCTCGGACGATGCTCTGGCAATTGGCCCCCGGGTTTGGCTGCAGAGCCGGAACCTGCTGGGCTCTGAAAGGCTCCAGTATGACTGTCAAAGTATGCCCCATCTCCAACTGTAGAAACGGAGTGGGGCCAGGGGAGGTGGTGCAATATTCGGAGTCTGCTGGACTCCGCCTTGTGGTGTAGGCTGTGCTGGAGGCTGCATAACAAGGATCATTTATGAGTAATAAACCCAAACCTAATTAAAAGTGGATGATTTATATGTGATCCCCTATATGGGAACACCACTGCTTCTGCTGCTTAGTTTGTCCCCAAACTAAACTCATGCGGGGGTGACCCAGGGTTTGTGGACTGCTACCTTTTCGATCGAGGTCTGCTCTGATACCACTTGTAAAAACCCCTTTCTTTTCTTCTAAAACCAGGGTGTCTTAGGCCCAGAACTGTCGTTTTGCGGTGACACATTCACGCCCGGAAGGTCATCCCTACAAAGCGCCGATCCTGCCATCCAAAACGATCATATAAAAGTAGCAAAAGAGTAAAAGACATGTCCACAGAAATCACATATATAGTAAATAATCTCCACGAAGGGAGAGTACACAAAAATAATAATAAAGGTACTGAAAATAGGGCTCATGCCCGGCACATCAATATCCTCACTACACATCACTCAGCGTGGAAGCAAAGCTGAACATCTACTAATGATTAGGACTCACAGTCCCAGATGTCTGAACTATGGTGCTAGACTGTCCCATCTCTAACTGTGCCAACCTTCGGGGCTGCTCCTCCATGCTGGGCTCCACGGTCCCCTAAAATGATGTTGTTTGAAAACGGTTTGTCTAAAAGACTAAGTACTATCATCCCCCACCCCTCCCCCAATGGCTCCTAGGCACCATACAGAGAGGAGGAAAGGGAAGCTCTGAAGGTGGAGAATGAACAAATAGCAGGTGACAGCAGAACTAATCTATCATATCTATAAGTATAAGTGGCAGTAATAAAAGCATGGAAAGCTGAACAAGTAAAATATAACCCTAACATATATGAAATCACATAAGCTAAGGGATCTTCTACAAGTCTCATATCGTATAAAGAGTCCCAAATCAATTTATACGATAGGGTGTCGGTTTTCTAGCAAGCATGTATATATTTAAAGAATAATAACCTTAACTTATAAGCACGCTCATGCAAGCATATAAACTAAGGGGTCGTTTTGTAAGGCCAATTGTATAAAGCATCACATACCACTTTATACAATAGTTGTCAGGGTTATATGCAATGATGATGCTATGACATGCAAGTATGTCATGATGTGAACATGCAAGTGCAACACACCCACTAGACTCTGAGCACACAGACCTTTAGTTCCCCCTTTCTGGAGCCTAACCTCCCAGGAAACCTCCGTAGTGGCAGACAGAAGTGGTGTGTTGGGCCTCGCCCACCTCTAAACTGATAATTGCACTACCAGTCAGACCTAATGTACGCCTCGACGCTGGTGAACTAAGAGGAGCTCCTGCATACTCTTTGCCAGCAAGTCCACCAGACTTATCTTGGCAAAGTGCAAAACCACACTTGCCAAGTCAACGTATTGGCGTCCAATACTGAAGACCCACCACCTTATACTTTATGCACATGCAACCTTATGTATCAGCTACCGAGCCAAAGCTCCCCGGACCATCTCGTCTGTCACAATCAACAACCGAGCCTAAGCTTTATAGACTATCCAGTCTATCACAATAGATAACCGAGCCAAAGCTCGCCTGGACAACCTACCCATCATCAAAACCACCGAGCCTACTGCCCGTGTGACCCAACCTAACATCCTGAATCATCGAGGTGAGTGAAAGTGAATCCCTAGTTATGCTAGTTACTCTTGCAGTTTGCTTTGCCTACAGTTTAGGTTAGCCTAGGACTGCCCAAGTTATTCCCCGTGAAGGGTTCTCGAGGGCACTAGGAACTAAGATGGGTTGAAGCCAAAATCTCCATTTCGTAAGGCACTTTTTATTATTGGTTAACACCTGATTTCTGATCCCTTTTGTATTACACTGGTTCTAACCCTAATGTGTTTTGACCTTGTCTCTCCCAACATATGAAAGATGATTTTTCGTCGATCCCGAGCACCACCTAATCTTAGACAACTCTACAACCTACTCATCCCAACTTATAATGGTATACTCCAATCCACTTTACTAATATCAGTAAACTACAATCCCATCTCCCTGCGACCATTCCCCATGTTAATACGATTTCCGCAGTTTTACTAAATGCAGACCACCTTATGCTATATGACGTGCATGATAGGTGGTACTCTAAATCCTCATCCAAACACCCTAATATAATTAATGGAGGCCTATCATGATATTTATAGCCTAAATCCAGAAACTTGAAATTTTCCTAATTTATTTGACATTTTATTTATTTCTCCTAAAAATCCAAATGCCCAGGTTGAATATGAAGTGGCCCTTACATTCATGCAAAATGCTCCATAAAATTACGATAAATACTAGGTAGCTAATTAATAGTAAATTCAAGTCTCCCAATTTTTTTTCATGGTTTAAGCCTTTGAGCCATAATTTTAAATATAATCACATAGTTAACAACTAAAGAAGCAAGTGCTGTAAATAAGATTCCAAAAATTATAAGAAAATTCAAACATAACTAAAATGGCCTAAAAACACTCCTGACCAAGTTTTCAAATTTTCCAGTGAATAATGAACTCTAGCTTTAATTTAGAATGGTAATCCTCTTCCATAATTCAATAAAACATCTACTGAAAATATTCATCTAAAAATTATGATAAAATTTCATTATGAGAATGATGCCCTAATATCACTACTAAACAAGCTTCATAATTTTCTAACAGACATTGTTCTCTGAATCTAATATTGAACATATTTGCATATTTAAATGCTTGTGAAGTAAGTACTAAAAATATGCATCTAAAAATTATAAAAAAAATCAAGTATGAGTATAATGACCAAAAACATCCTCTGCCCAATTTTCACAATTTCCCAATGAACAGTCAGATCATAATAAACAAAATACTATCAAGGGTAAATCCATGTAATACAAAGGAGGTACCAAATATATTGTTCCAATATTCCCAATAAAATTACCAGAGGCTCATATTAACCCCATGACCAAACTACCCAAGTTTCATAGCTTTTCATTACGTTTTGATGGCCTATCTTACATGCATAAGGGTTGTGCCCTAAAATAGGGTTAGGGTTTTGGGGAGTCTAACAGCCTCTAAATCTCATAATATTTTTTTCCAGAGGACTTTGACAACCCTAAAGTCCTCTCCACCAAGTTGCAAGTCATTTCAAGGTCATTTAACCCCTTAACCTTCAAACCTAGGTTTGCACAGATAGGACCTACCCTTGTGTCCTAGGGCTCCACCCTTCAACTTCCACCCAATATCAGTGGAGGGGGTATTTTGAGTGCTAATACAGCTGAGTGCCAAGGTCCATCACCTTCGGGTGAGGTGGGCCAAATCAAGAGTACTAAGGGCACTTAGCCCTAATTTGACCTAAAATGGGCCAACCTTCGGCTACACAATTACCCTATCAGACCATACCCAAAAGTGATGAAATTTTTACCAGAGAATAATAATACTCCACAAGATCTCCCTCCAAATTTGAGGTGCTTTTGAGGTGTTTAAGACACCTAATTAAATTATACATGACCTATTTAATGTTTCCAAAAACTATAGCAAAATTATCTCCAAAAATTCCCATTTTTTGACAGGACCTAGGCATAGGTTAGAGTGACCCCTGTCCAAATTTCAGGTCTTTTGGACAAGGGATGAAGTGGGGGCACTAATTTTTGTCTCTGACTAACCCTAGGTGTAGACCCCACCCAAATGAGTGCCCTGGTCATCCCAGGCAACCAAATTGGTTCAAACCAATTTTAAAATAATGTACACCCCTAGGGCTACAATTTTGATGTTTACCACTTTTTCTATAGATGAACCTAGGTATTTTTAATATTGAATTTAAAACTGACCAGTAAACAGGACAGAAATTAAAATAATAGGATTTAATAAAATCAGATCCAGCACGGATCTTAAAGCAAATCGTGGGCCTCCTAGTCATCTTCTTCCTCTAGCCAAGGGCTAGGATTGGCCAAACTTGGAGCCTATTCCAAGCCCATTTCCCGGAAACCCGGCCACCTCCCTGGCCGGCCACCATCGCCACCACCTTCGTTGAGGTGGGGGCTATTGTCGGGCGGCGGCACGGCCACCGGAGGGGTGGTTTCCGACGAACCCGACCCATTTTTTTCATGGAAAACCAGGAAAAATCTTCACCCGATCTGGCTCATTTGAGCCCGATTCTCATCCTAAAAGATTCCTAAGATCTATCCATAGAAGGAGTAGAGGAGGACCTTCAACCATGCTTGCCGACGGGTTTGGTGGTGGTGCGGCATGGTCGGATTTTGAAGATTCCGGTATGTTACAACCATGCAGTGGGAGGGCTCGATTTCTTCAAGTGAGATGTGGAAACAATTCCCCTGAGTCCAGGGATGCTTTTAAGAGAGTGAAATTTGGGAGGGGAAGGGTGGTCATGGCATCAATGCCATTAATGGCCATGAATAGTCTTTCTCGGCCATGGTGGTTTACTGCATCCAATCAGTGGAAAAGCCTGGTAAGGCTCTTGATCTTCTCAGGGCTATTTGGGGAGATGAATCAAGTAATGAATGGTGGTCGTTGGCTTCCCTATGCCATTAATGGCTTTAACCCATTTTCTCTCTCCTCTATTAAAGAGAAATTGAAACTTTTCTCTCCTGCCTCTCATGGCCGAAATTGTTCATCATAATAGCCTAATTTTAGCCCACTAATTCCTAATATTAAATGATTAAGAGGTGGCTAGCCCAAGTGAATAGGGCTTGAGCTTGGGCTAGCCCATTTGGGCTAAGTTGACCTAAACCTAGAATAGGGTTGACCTTGGTCAATTTGACCTTTTTGAGTCACTATCAATGTGTCCTCGATGGCCCATTGGTCTCCCCTAAGGTCTAGGTAGGGTTGGGTAGGGTCGACTTGGCACCTTGGAGGTCACTTGACCCTTAGTAAGGGCACTTTGACCAAGTTAGGGCTAGAGTTGAATTTGGTCAACATGACCATTTTGGGTTGACACCAAGGGGTCCTTGGTGACCACTTGGCTTCCCTTAAGGTCTAGGAAGGGTTGTCTATGTCTAAATTTTCAACCTGAAGGTCACTTGCGCCATAGTTACAGAACTTGACCACATTAGGGCTAGGGTTTACTTGGGTCAACTCTGGCTCTAGAGTTGACCCCAATGGCCATTTGGTGCCCATTGACCCCACTTTAGGTCTAGGAAGACCTTGGTAGGGATGGTTGGGCTTATTAGGGGCACATTGCCCTTAGTTACGGCACCCTGCCCAATTTAGGCCTAGGATGGTCCTAGGTCAACTTGGCCACCCTGGGTTGACTCCAATGGGCCCTTAGGGCCTTTCAATAGATTTGTGAGGTTATGGTGGGGTTTTGGAGTCATGGTGAAGCCCCTTGATCATCCCAACCTAGTATATTGAAATTTACTATTTGCAGACCATAGTGATCCCACTTACATTCCTAGGTCCGCTTGGTCTTCTTGGGCTTCCTAGGGTTTGACATGACCTAGTCATGACAAAATCACTCCTAGGGGGTCTAGTTGCCTGAGAGATGTTACATAAACAAGGAGCTTACAGCAGAAAAAGTGTCCCGTTGGTGAAAGTTTATGGTCTAATCATGGGAAGCAGGAGTATACTTAGGAGCCGGTGGAGTCCATGCAAAAGGGCTACCCAGTGCTGTTTCCCCAAGGTAACTTTAAAAGCAAATTTTAATTAAATTTTGTGCCTTACTTCCCCATAACCTTAGTATGATTTTGGGGAGAAAAGCTTTTATTTTGTTTATAGGATTTGTTACGTCCCGCTTCACGCCAGGCCCCTCGCGTGTGTTCTGATTCAAGAAACTTGATTCAGGCTCGGGGTGCACTGACAAAAGGTGCCGAGTGTGATGAATGAAGTGTTGGGTTTGGTAATGCCCAATAGATCAAAGGGGAAATTCCTAGGAGAAATTGGCCAAGGGAAATTCGTCTGATATCATCAAGGATATCTGACGAATTCGTCGATTATTATTGGAGGAAAAGTATAAGGGAAATTCGTCGTATATCACTGAGGATGTAACATCCATCAAATAACTAGACCCCTTGGAGTGGTTTTGTCATGACTAGGTCATGACAAAACCCTAAGGAGCCCAAGAATATCAAGTGAACCTAGGAATGAAGTTGAGATCACCATGGTCTGCAAATAACACTTTCCAATTACCTAACCTACGGTTTGACTTTAGGGCCTCAACTTGACTCTTTGATCCCACCACAACATCCCTAGCCCTTTAGAATGTTCATTGGGTCAGCAAGGACCCATTGGAGTCAACTAAAAAGGTCAAGTTGACCAAAGTTAACCCTAACCATAAGTGGTCAAATTGCCCTATCTAGGGCCAGTAGACCTTCCCTTAGCCAATTTGACCACATAAACCTCCCCAACCCTTTAGTATGTTCATGGGGTCACTAAGCACCCATTTGGGTCAACCCAAGTGGTCAAGTTGACCAAAGTCAACCTAAACCCTAAAATGGTCAAAGTGCCCTAAATAAAGGCCAAGTGGCCTACAAGGTGTCAAACCAACACCATCCAAGTCCCCCTGGACCTTAGGGGAGGCCAAATTGTCTTTAAGGACCCATTGAGGTCAACCCAAAAGGTCAAATTGACCAAAGTCAAGTCAATCTTAGTTTATGTCAAATTAGCTCAAGTTGACCCAACCTAGCCCAATCCACTTGGGCTAAGCCCAACTATGGTGGCCAACTAGTTTCATGAGGTTTAAAATAGTCCAAAATGGCTCTCATTTTCTCGAAATGGTGACTGGGAGAGAGAAAACGCATTTCCCTTTAATGGAGGAGAGAGAGGAAGAGAGAGAAAGAGGGCCATTAATGGCTTGGAAGGCCAAGGGGGCCTCCTCTCTTCACATCCAATGGCATGATTCATCTCCCCCATCAGTTCTGTGAAGATAAAGAGGTTGACCAGGCTGTACAGGGGGTAGATTCAGTGGGCTCTTCATTTGCCGAAAATCACCTTCAAGGCCATTAATGGCAATTGATGATTGGCCCCTCCTCTCCCCCATTTTACAATCGTAAAAGCTTTATTAGGACCAGAGGAGTCGTTTCCACATCTTCCCTGAAGATTTCGAGCCATTTGGTAGTGCTGTTGCAGAGCACCAAAAATCACAAAATCCAGCGATGGTGGCGCAGCGTTCAGCCCGACTCCAGCTCTCCCAACAGGTCCTCCTCTACTCCTTTTCTTCATGGGCTAGAATCTTAGAACATTTAGGAGAGAAATCGGGCCCAATTGAGCCCAATTTGGAAGGAAAATTTCAGATTTTTCCATGTTCTTCTACCTCACGGGTTCGCCGGAAACACCCCCTCTGGAGGCCGTGTCGTCGCCCGGCGATAGCCCCCACCTCAACGGAGGTGGCCAGCCAGGGAGGTGGCCGGATGGCTGACAAGAAGGTTTGAAAGTTGCTCCAGGTCGGTGAAATCACGGCGGTCAGCTAGAGGTTGAAGATGATCTGGTCACTGTCGGATTAGATCTGTACAACAGGTTTTAAGGATTATTAAGGTTTTACATTTTTAACCCTTTACTGTTCCCCCTTTAAATTAGATATAGGAGACCATTAGGGGCTAAACCTTAAAGAGTGGGCAACAAGATAATTGTAGCCCTTGAAGTTTACTTTAATTTAAAATTGATTTCAACCATTTGGGTAAGTTGTTTGACCACAACACTCAAAATGGTGCAGCCTATAAATAGGCTTGACGAGAGACTAAATTGAGTGCACCCATCAATCCATCCATCCAAATGACTTGAAATATTAGATGGGGGTCACTCATACCTATACCTATAATATATCCAAAAATGGTAATTTTTGGAAAATATTTTCCTAAAGTTTTTGTAGAAATTTAATAAACCTTGCATGAATTATTTAAGGGATCTAATGACCTCTAAACACACCAAAATTTTGGTCTTTGTCTCTTAGGGTCATGGCATGACTATGGTAAAACATTCAGCCCAATTGGTTTTGATTTGGACAGGTTTTGGTGAGACCAAAGCATGGCCATTAAGGGGTTAATTTAGGGCAAAGAGTGTTTGGGGCATAGAAGGGCCAATTCTCAGCCAAAGTGGTTGGGACTTGGCCCAGAGCTCCATGGTTAGTTTAAATACTCTCACATGGAGTTTAAGGTAGATTAGGCTGGATTTTCCCTACGACCCTAGTTCAAACCTGAAAGAATTGGTTCCTAAACCCCTAAAGGGGGGTGAATAGGTGTAATTCCTTTTTTTTCTTCTAAGGCAGAACTTATAATTCAGTTAATTAATAAACACAGATATTTCTACAGCTATCACAGCACAGAATTAATAATACCACACACAATCACAGATTGCACACTGATTTATAGTGGTTCCCTAAGGTCTGGGTACATCCACTTTCCCCCTTCGCCTATCTAGCAGTGTGCTAGATTCGGCCTAACTTCTTTCCTTCTTCTCAGATCCTCAGATCTTATAGCTCAGAACCCAAACAAGGTTCCTACAACTCAGAGTGAGTCCACACTCCTACAGCTCAGGCAATCTACCCTACCTCAGCCTTCAACAAGGCCTATAACTCAGAGATGACAATCTCCTACAACTCAGGCTCACAGCCCTACCTCAGCCTTCAACAAGGCCTACCACTCAAAGAACTATATCTCCTACAACTCAGCCTTTATAAATCAGGCTTACAACTCAGATCTTAAAAGATCCTACAGAAAATAGATGTAAATCTAAACTTTAACCACCACCCTGGTTGAGAGAGAAAGGATGGACAGTTTCTTGATCAGTTCTTGAAAGAATCTAACATTAGAGATAGACCTGACTTAGCTTTCTTCAAAGCTTCTTGAATCTGAACACAGTAGGGTTGATCTCCTTTAAAGTTGATCTTCAATCAGCTTCTTTCTTGAAATTCAAAAATCAATCTGAATTCTTCTTGGCAGACTGGTTCAAACTCTGCACTTGAGAGACTTATTATTGTAAGTCCCTTTCTTCACTTGAATAGATGGAGCTCTCTCTGTCCAACTTCTTCTGAAGATTCTTCTGAATTCTCTTGACAAAATCTGAGTAGATCACCACTTCAGAATGTCTTCTTAGATTTTCTGTTGAAAATCTTATTCTGGTTTTTCATTTTTCTTATGTGTATAATACTTGTTGTATATGTTCCATCTGTTGATAGAGAATGTCTTTATATAGAATTTCTCCATGGTAACCGACTGATCTGATTTCTAACCAACTTCTGACAGCACTGACAGTTGCGGTAGACCGGTTGGTTATGGCAGCTGTCAAGTCTTCCAGTCACTTCTTGAAACTCTGTCTCTGTCAGCAAAATGTCGAGACTAAATTTCATCATGTGTCGACACAAGTAGACTAAGTGTCGACACAAGTAGACTAAGTGTCGACACAAGCCTTGGTGGTGTCGACACAGCTCCCTTGATGTTGACACTACTTCTCGACACAGCTTATGTAGAATGTGTCGACACTAGTTCTGTGTGTCGACACAGTCACTTCTTTTCTTCACACAAATTGACTTTGTTGAAACTCTGCCAGGTGTCGACACAAGTCCTGTGTGTCGACACAGTTGATGTCGACAAAGTCTTCTGTGTGTCGACACTGCCTCTGTGTGTCGACACAGTTGATGTCGACTAAGCTTTCTCTCTGTGTTGACACTGCCTCTGTGTGTCGACACAGTTGCTTCTAGTGTTGACACAACCTTTCCAAGTGTCGACACAGTTGACTCCAAGTATCGACACAGCTTTTCTCTAGTGTCTATACAAGCCTTCATAAGTGTCGACACAGCTTCTTCTGGTGTCGACCCATGGACTTAGAAACTTTTTCCTGCATTCTTGCATTTTCTTAATCTGCACATATAAACTCAAAATAACATCAAATACACCTTGATGCTTATCATTGAGTAAGGTGAGGCTTCTTCAAATCTGGTACATATTTTCCAATGTACCCAACAATCTCCCCCTATTTGGAGAATTCATAACCCTTAGTCAATGATATACACCATTCATAACAAACACATATTATGATGTATAAAAATATTATATGACAGGGTAACTTATAAACAAAACATGTATATAAAATGACATCACAGAATAATGATGCAAACATAATGAACATTAATCATTGTTTTGTTTAAACTTTCAAAAGTTTCTCAATAGTTTACATAGTTTTTTTTAACACTAAAGATTACAGTATTGTAAAATCTAGTAAATCTATACTAAAGCTGCTCAGGCTCCTTGATGACTATTCCTTTGCCTGATTGGATCATGGCTTGTACTGGAGCATCAGTATCTTCAGCTGGATTCTTGCCCTTCAGATCTTTCTTCTTTTGTTCTTCAGACATTCTTTGTCTTTCAAAATAGTGAAAAGGCTTTGGGAATTACTTGTTAGGCTCCTGAGCATTAGGAGGTAGCTTCCCAGCTTTTGCCTTTCTTCTATATTATAGAATAGCTTCCTATCTAGCTTCATGCTTTGCCATTCTTGCTCTGTGTACCATTTGCCCATGTCATGGGTCTTGTCCTTCACAGCCTTCCAGGTAGTCAAGAAAATATTCCTTGAAGTAGGACTTCACTGCTCAAAATCAGGCTTCAACTCAGCCTGTTCTCTGAATCTCTTCTTTGACAGTTGAGCTTCTTGCTCCTTATTCACAGCTGCCTCTAACATTTCTACCTTCTCAAGGATAACATTTTTAGTACCTTTTGGAGGGTTGTACATTGACTGTACTTCCTGCTGAATCATATCAAAATCTGCTGGAGGGTAAATAACCTGAGCAACTTCAGGTTGAGCACCTTCAAAATAAGCAGGTTACATACCTGACTCAGCTACATTATCATCATCACAGAGGGGTGGATATCCAAGGGTGGCTCTGATGCTATTAGATATCCATTTAGCATAATCTAAGCCTTCTTTAACTAACACTCTCTCACCCTTTATGACTTCTCTTTCAATGTGATCTCTGAGGTCATCCTTCTAAAATCTTACTTGTTCATCTAGATAAATAACACCATCCTTATAAAATGACTTTAATTTCAGTAGCTGATCAGAAATGATCTTTTGAGAATTCTTAATAGCTATTTGTACAGTAGATAATTCTTCCTAGAATTGTTTATCAAAATCTAACTTGGCTTTAGCACTTGCCTCAGTCTGGGCAGCAGCAGTATTCTTTAATTCTGTGAAAATCACATTATGTGATTCTGTCAGAATTTCATTCATCCTCAGTTGATTTTCAAGCACATAGCCTTGCTTAACAGCTATATCATCAACTTGAGTCTTTATGCCAACTTGTTGTTTTGCAAGATAGACTACAGCATTGCCACCTTTGTGGAAGCAATCTGTCATTTCCTTTTTGTTCTGATTTACTTCAAATCTTATGGATTTTATATCTTGTGCCAAGGAGAATTGTAGATCTTTATGGGTCTCTTCGATATATTTCTCCATGGCTATCCTTTGTTCATCTAACTTCACTTGCAAGGATATCAACAAAGAACTATAATCAGTTGATGGGGCAGGTTGAGGAGCAGTTGGAAAGCCCTTTTATAGTTTTGGCTTCTCCTTTTGAAAACCATCAGCTTTCTCTTTTTGGCTTGAATTTCTGCTTCATCTTCTGAAGCTGAGGTACTGGCAATATCAACTCTTTCCTGAGGACTAGGGGGCAATTCTTATTCAGTCCTAGGTAGCTTCCCTTGAGTCCCTTGCTCCTCCCCCTCAGTCCTGACATACTCCCCCTCAATGTTAGCTTGCTCCCCCTCAGTTCTTACTTGATCTATATCAGGGAACAACTCTTCTAGGGTAAACTCTTGTTGAGTTGGGACTTGAGGCACCACCAACTCAGGAGCATCAACAGCTGTAGATGTATCCTTCATGATAGCATCCTGTGCTTGACTGTTTAGTTGAGTGGTCTGGTCAGCATCAATCAAAGGCACAGTTAGTGTTTCATCCTTATTAATTAAAATTGATTGATTAATTTCTTGGATTACCTCAAGTATAGTTTGAGTAGCCATTTCACTTTCTAGTTGTGTTGGCTCTTCCTCAAGATGAGGCTCCCCCTGCACCTGAGCACCATCTGTAATTTCTTGTGCAGAAGATTTTTCTGGAATCTCTGGCCTCTCTTCATCAGGCATGTCCTTTGTTAAGAGTCTTTCCCATCTGGAGATTATCCTGATATCCATCCTTCTCATATGGTTGAACTTTGAACCAGCAGTCTGTTCCATTACTTCTATAATTGTTCCAGCCAAGTATAGACTCATGATTCTCCCCAGATTTGGTTTCTTAATGCCTTCTTTAATCTTTTCAAAGATTACTGCAGACTAATCTGTGTTCAGTCTGAAAATAATCCTGGTCATCAGGCTGAACATATAGGCTGAAACCCTATCATGTCCACCTGGCATGCAGATAATGACCTTTCCAACCACTTCTGAAAGGAATTTTCCTTGCAGATTCATCCATTTTCTGTTCATTGTAGATCCAATCTTCATGGTGGAATCTAATCCACACCACTGAAGTGCTTCCCTAGTCTTGGTAGAGGGAACTTCTTCTTCTTCCTGAGTTCTTGGGAGGTGAAGAGTTTTCCTCAAGCTCTTTAAGGTAAGTTTAACTTTAGCTCCCTGAACTGTAGATTTGATCTTAAGTCCAGTTGAATCTAAAGTAGCTGCGCCATAGAATTCCAATAATTCTTTCTTCCAAATCTTTGTAGGTTCAGATACCAGAAATTCCAAACCATTTTCTGCAATTAGGGTTACTATTGATTTAATCTTGGGTTCTGCATTATCAAAAGCGTTGCGAACCAGCTCATAGCCTTCGTTGACGTTATCTTCAAGTTTTGGCGCCATTGGGGTTGAGTGAAAGCTTGGATTGAGAAGATAGAAGTTGTCGACACAGGGTTTTGGTCTCGAAAATATGGAGAGTGTGTCGACAGCGTTCATTGTTGACCTATTTATACCCTTCTAAAGAATGAAGGTCAAAAGTTGTGTCAAAATTCTCTTAATGTGTCAACATAGTTGAAATGTGTCGACACAGACTTCTAATGTCTCGACAGAAGTGTTGACTTTGATATGTCAACACAATTCTATTTGTCTTGGTCGAGTTCGATGAAGAGCCCGTGAAGTCGATGATCTGAGGTCGACGAATCTGCGCTCGACGATATGTGTCGATTCTGCACTCGACGAAATCTGTGTGTTTACTCTAAGTTTCGACACCACTTCTGGATGTGTCGACACTACTTCTCTAAAGTATCGACACCAATTCTCTAGATGTGTCGACACCACTTTCCTGGAGTGTAGACACCAACTACTATGTGTCGACACAGAAAACTTTTTGTGTCGACACAAGTTTACTTAGCCAAATTTGTTAAACTAATTTATGTCTGCAATTTGTAAATCAGTGTTAACAAATTCTAAAGAAATATCTTCTTTCTCTACATGATCTCTAAGAAAATGGTATCTTATTTCTATATGCTTTGTTCTACTATGAGAAACATGATTATAAGCAATAGAAATAACACTAGTAGAATCACATAATAAGGGAGTTCTACTTACCTGAATACCATAATCTTCTAACTGATGTTGTATCCACAACAGCTGTGCACAGCAACTTCCTGCAGCAACATACTCAGACTCAGCTATGGAAATTGCCACACTAGTCTGCTTCTTACAGCTCCATGACACCAGTCTTCCTCCTAGAAATTGAGAGGTGCCTGTTGTGCTTTTCCTATCTACTTTGCAACCTGCAAAGTCTGCATCTGAATAGCCCATTAGTAAAAAATCCCTATTCCTAGGATACCAAAGGCCTAGATTAGGTGTGCCCTTAAGATATCTTAAAATCCTTTTGATAGTAGTATAATGAGATTCTTTAGGGCAGGAGTGGTACCTAGCACAGACACATGTAGCATACATGATATCTGGTCTACTAGCTGTCAGATATAGGAGGGAGCCAACTATCCCTATATATAAAGATTCATCTACAGGTTTTCCTACATCATCTTTGCTTAGAGACATACTTGTCCCCATTGGAGTTCTCATGGTAGTGGATGATTCCATACCATACTTCTTAATTAACTCCTGGGTGAACTTAGACTGAGATATGGACAGGTCATCATCAGTCTGTCTTACTTGGAGTCCCAAGAAGAACTTAAGTTCTCCCATACTGCTCATTTCAAATTTCCCTTGCATAAGTTTTGCAAACTTTCTACAAAGGTTATTTTCAGTAGAACCAAATATTATGTCATTAACATATATTTGGACTAGGATGATCTTTCCTTTGGATTCTATAAGGAATAGAGTCTTGTCTATTTTCCCCCTTGAGAATTTGTTCTCAATGAGGAAATTAGACAGGGTTTCATACCAAGCCCTTGGAGCTTGTTTTAACCCATACAAAGCTTTCCTAAGTCTATAAACATAATTAGGTTTGAGAGGATCAACAAAACCTGAGGGCTGTTCTACATAGACCTCCTCTTTTAAGTCCCCATTTAAGAATGCTGACTTAACATCCATTTGGAACACTTTGAAGCCTTGATATGCTGCATAGGCAAGGAAGAGCCTGATTGCTTCCAACCTTACCACTAGAGCAAAAGTCTGATCAAAGTCAATGCCCTCTTCCTGCATGTATCCTTTGGCAACTATTCTTGCCTTGTTCTTCACTATGATCCCACTCTTATCAAGCTTGTTTCTATAAATCCACTTTGTCCCTATGACATTGTGGCCCTTTGGTTTTTGAAGCAACTCCCAGACCTTGCACCTTCTGAATTGATTTAACTCCTCCTTCATAACATCAATCCAGTGTGTGTCTTGAATAACTTCTTCAAATCTCTTGGGTTCCAATTGAGATAAGAAGCTTGAGCAAAGAACTGTATTTAAGTTCCTGCTCCTTGTTTGTAATCCATATCTTGGATCACCAATGATCTGGTGTGCAGGATGATCCTTTAACTGTCTAACTGCTGGAGGTAATCTATCAACAGTTTGACCTTCTTCAATCTCCTCATTATGCTGTACCTCATGGTCTTCTATTTCCTCTTGAGTGTCTTGTACTCCCCTTGGACAGCAACTACCATTTTCCTCATCCTGCTTTGCAGTTGGATCTTCTCTGATAGTAAGCTGATCCATCTTCTGCTGTATACCTGTGGAGCTACAAAAACTACTTGGCAACTCACTGTTAATAAGTCTAGATTCATCAAATATGACATGAATAGACAATTCTACAACTTGAGTAGCCAAATTGTTGACCCTATAAGCCTTACTACTGTTGTTGTACCCAACAAATATCCCATCTTAGGATTTGACAGCAAACTTAGTTAGGTGAGACTTGTCATTGTTAAGCACATAACACTTACAACCAAAGATCCTA
Source organism: Platanthera guangdongensis (assembly GCA_039583875.1). Lineage (NCBI taxonomy): Eukaryota > Viridiplantae > Streptophyta > Magnoliopsida > Asparagales > Orchidaceae > Platanthera > Platanthera guangdongensis. The sequence continues at coordinate 142,233,601 of CM077150.1, forward strand.
AAATAGTTTAAGTTTGGTTTTCTGCCCTTCATAACCTCATAGGGTGTCTTTTTGTGGCTTTTGGTGATGGAATCCCTATTGAGCACATGGCATGCAGTGTTTACTGCCTCAGCCTAGAAATATTCTGGGAGAGTAGTGTCACTCAATAGTGTTCTTCAAGCCTCAATCAATGTCCTATTCTTTCTTTCAGCAATGCCATTTTGCTGAGGTGTTCTAGGTGAAGAGAATTCCTGATGAATCCCAAATTCTTCACACAACCTTGTCATACTTTCAGATTGGAATTCAGTTCCATGGTCACTTCTGATTTTGAACACTGAACTATCTAATTCATTCTTAATTTGTTTGACAAAATTATAGAAGACATTTCGGGTTTCAGATTTCTGTCTCAGAAAGAATACCCATGAAAATCTAGAATAGTCCTCTACCACCACAAAAGTATAGACCTTCCTACCTAGACTATGAACTGGCATAGGACCAAATAAATCCATATGCAAGAGGTATAAGCACCTCACTGAATCTTTGGTTACTAGGCTACGAAAGGAGGATCTGGTCTGCTTGCATTTTTGACAAGCTGAGCATATCCCATCCTTATAGCACTTAACTTGAGGATCATTCCTCACTAACTCTTTACTAAAGAGTTGGCCAATAGTCTTGTAATTAAGATGAGCTAGCCTCTTGTGCCATTTGACATAATGAGAGGCTGTCTCATCAGCCATAAGACAAATAGGAGAATTTTTATTCTCACACTCAAAATTTAGGCAATACACATTTCTATTTCTAAAGCCAGCCAATATGACTTTTTGATCACTTGACCTCTTGATATGACACCCATTCTTGATAAATGAAATGTCATATCCAAGATCACTCAGCTGGCTAATGCTTATTAGGTTATGTTTCAAACCCTTCACATATGCCACTTGAGTGATAGTGATTGAGTTGTTAGAGATGTTACCAAACCCTTTGATGACTCCTTTTTCAGAACCACCAAAAATTACTTTAGGCTCATTAAATACTGGTGAGTAGTCCTTCAGCAATCCCCTTATTTCAGTCATATGCCTGGAACATCCACTGTCCAAGTACCATCTAGGGGCATGTCAACTTGGACTCACCTGCAACAAAGATTACTTAACCTTAGAACCCAAATAACTTTTGGGTCCTTGGTTCAAGTTAGCCTGAAACTTGATAAATCTACCTGCAGCTTTTCTAACAGGTAGATTGCTATTCTCCCTAACACTGATATTGTGCCAACAGTCTAAGGCATAATGGCCTATCTTGCCACAGCACTAGTACTCATACTTATTATACCTCTTTTTAGGTACAATCTTAGCTGTATTGTTAGCTGCAGATCTCTTGTTCTGTGCTGGGGCTTTGCCTTTCTTATTGTACTGTGCAGCTCATGCAGTTCTCTTAAAGCCTATTCCTGTCTTACCCTTTTGAGACACAAAGTCATCAATTAGGGGTAGGACAGATTTTGGCTTAGAGAAACTAGCCACTATCTCCTTCTCTTTCTGAAGTCTATCTTCCAGACTTTTGATCTGATCATTTTTGAATGTGATTGTACCCATCTGAATAACAGTTATGTTTTTCAGCCTGACAATCTCATTCATCTTCTGATCCAGCATCTTATCTGAATCAGATGCATCCAACTTAAGAGCTGCAATTTCCTTAGCCAGATTTTTGGCCAGGTTTTTGCTTCTCTTTAGTGCCTGCAATAAATCCCCATATTCATCTATAAGCTGATGAATATATCCTTCAAATTCAGACCCAACCACATCTATTGATGCAGATGCATCTGATTCTGACCCAATGAAGTAATCAGAATCTACAGATGAACTTTTTACCTTACTGGGGCCAGGTTGATCCTGACACTGGTCTTCTTCAGACATAGCCATCAGTTCTTTGCACTGATGGTCTTCTTGTTCATAGATAGAGTCCAGTAATCTCAAGAACTCATCCTCTTGTTTTGTTGCAAACAGACCAATATAGGCCTTAGCCTCAGATTCTGACTCTGAAGTTGATTGATCTGTCCAACTTTTCTCTTTCTTAGCTACCAAGGATTTCTCCTTCTTGCTCTTGTGCTAAGACTTCTTTTTATCAGTAGACTCCTTCCTTTTTTCTGGACAGTCAGCCACAACATGTTCAGGTCTGTTACAGTAGTATCAAATAATTTTTGATGTAGTTGACTTGCTAGGCTTTATCCCACTCTTATCCTTCCTGGATGATTTTTTTCTTCTGATAATAGTCATCCTTGGACTGAGATGAGGATGGCTTAGATTTCCACTGCTTCATCTTTAAGAATCTCTGAAACTGCCTAATTAAAGCAATAAAGTTTTCATCTGAATTACTGTTGTCTGAACTGGGATTATCAGAATTTTCTGAGTTCACTTCTGAATCTTTCTTAGGAGAAGATGGAGACATTCTCCTATTCTTCCTTGTGGCTTCTACCTTGAAGGCCACAGTCTTTTCTCTATGGTCAACCTTTATATATTTTTCTTCTTCCTTTCTGGCCAACAGCTGCATCTCATATGACAGCAATTTACCAAACAGTGTTGGGGGTAAAATCTCTGCCAGTATGGCCACTTCTCTTATGGCACAGATCTTTGTATCCCAATCCTTAGTCAATGACCTAAGGAATTTGTCATTCAGCTCATAAGTAATGAAGATTCTTCCATAGGACATTAGTTCATTTACAATTCTGTAAAACTTCTTATAACATTCAGTTATACTATCAGACTTGGTTTGTCTGAAACTCTCATACTCTTGATTAAGCATAGACTTTCTATCTTGTCTAACTTCTTCAGAACCCTCCATGTGGACAACCAATGTGTCTCACATTTCCTTGGAAGTTTTGCAGTGAATCAGATTCTGGAATGTTGAATCATCTATGACACTCATTATAATATTTTGTGCTCTTTTATTCATTGTGGCCAAGATGATCTCATCCTTTATCATTTCTGAAAAATCCTTTGGAATCCTCTGATGAGCATCAAGAACAAAAACCTTCATTGGAATATATGATCCTTCCTGAACTGTTATATAAATTCTAGGATCATATGCCTCCATAAATAATCTGACCCTCTCCTTCCATATTCCAAAAATTTCCTTCCTACAGATGGGCAACTTCATTGAACCAAGTTCTTTATGGTTTTCTCCTGAATCCATCTTCTTTAACTTATTTCTACCTCACAGATCTTACTCAGACAGTTATGTCTTTCTTTGAGCAACCTCCCCCTGATACCACTTGAAAGAATTGGTTCCTAAACACCTAGAGGGGGGGGGGGGAGGGGTGAATAGGTGTAATTCCTTTTTTTTCTTCTAAGGCAAAACTTATAATTCAGTTAATTAATAAACGCAGATATTTCTACAGCTATCACAGCACAGAATTAATAATACCACACACAATCACAGATTGCACACTGATTTATAGTGGTTCCCCAAGGTCTGGGTATATCCACTTCCCCCCTTCGCCTATCTAGTACTGTGCTAGATTCGGCCTAACTTCTTTCCTTCTTCTCAGATCCTCAGATCTTACAGCTCAGATCCCAAACAAGGTTCCTACAACTCATAATGAGTCCACACTCCTACAGCTCAGGCAATCTGCCATACCTTAGCCTTCAACAAGGCCTACAACTCAGAGATGACAATCTCCTACAACTCAGGCTCACAACCCTACCTCATACTTCAACAATGTCTACCACTCAGAGAACTATATCTCCTACAACTCAGCCTTTATAAATCAGGCTTACAACTCAGATCTTAAAAGATCCTACAGAAAATAGATGTAAATCTAAGCTTTAACCACCAACCTGGTTGAGAGAGAAAGGATGGACAGTTTCTTGATCAGTTCTTGAAAGAATCTGACGTTAGAGATCGACCTGACTTAGCTTTCTTCAAAGATTCTTGAATCTGAACACAGTAGGGTTGATCTTCTTTGAAGTTGATCTTCAATCAGCTTCTTTCTTGAAATTCAGAAATCAATCTGAATTCTTCTTGGTAGACTGGTTCAAACTCCGCACTTGAGAGACTAATTGCTGTAAGTCCCTTTCTTCACTTGAATAGATGGAGCTCTCTCTCTCTCTCCAACTTCTTCTGAAGATTCTTCTGAATTCTACTTTGAATTCTCTTGACAAAATCTGAGTAGATCACCACTTCAGAATGTCTTCTTAGATTATCTATTGAAAATCTTCTTCTGGTTTTTAGTTTTTCTTATGTGTGTCATACGTGTTGTATATGTTCCATCTGTTGATAGAGAATGTCTTTATATAGACTTTCTCCATGGTAACCGGCTGATCCGGTTTCTAACCAACTTCTAACAACACTGACAGTTGCAGTAGAACGGTTGGTTATGACAGCTGTCAAGTCTTCCAGTCACTTCTTGAAACTCTATCTCTGTCAGCAAAATGTCGAGACTAAACTTCATCATGTGTCGACACAAGTAGACTAAGTGTCGACACAAGACTTGGTGGTGTCGACACAGCTCCTTTGATGTTGACACTACTTCTCGACACAGCTTCTGTAGAATGTGTCGAAACTAGTTCTGTGTGTCGACACAGTCACTTCTTTTCTTCACACAAATTGACTTTGTTGAAACTCTGCCAGGTGTCGACACAAGTCCTGTGTGTCGACATAGTTGATGTCGACAAAGTCTTCTGTGTGTCGACACTGCCTCTGTGTGCCAACACAGTTGATGTCGACTAAGCTTTCTCTGTGTGTCGACAATGCCTCTATGTGTCAACACAGTTAATTCTGGTGTCGACACAGCCTTTCCAAGTGTCGACACAGTTGACTCCAAGTGTCGACACAGCTTTTCTCCAGTGTCGACACAAGCCTTCATAAGTGTCGACACAGCTTCTTCTGGTGTCGTCTCATGGACTTTGAAACTTTTTCCTGCATTCTTGCATTTTCTTAACCTGCATATATAAACTCAAAATAACATCAAATACACCTTGATGCATATCATTGAGTAAGGTGAGGCTTCTTCAAATCTGGTACACATTTTCCAATGTACCCAACAAAACCCTAATGTTGAACTTTGGGGGTTTGTGAAGGACATCGTGTGATATATCCGTGTGTGGACTTGGGGTTTAGTCCATGTAATCCTATGATAGTAAATAGCCCTAGGAATGAATTTGATGACATTTAGACTTTGGCATGCAACTTAAACCAATTATGGATAGTTGAGGCCTATACCTTTTAGGAAAATATTGAAGGACAATATTACCTTGGATCCTTGGTGAAATTTTGGTAGAAGAGTTTTTATAACAATATGAATCTCTAAAAATTATTGTAGGATGTTTGGAAGTCATTAGCTCATACTTGTAGTTATACCCTTTATGTTGCCGCTAAGGATGATTTTGATAAAATCATGGTTAAAATAACTTAGAATGTTATGAAGCTTAGTTAATGATGATTTAAAATCATATTAAAGCCTGATAAGTTTTGTGTAACTTTTGGATAATATGTTTAGGTACTTCTCTCTTTAATTCTATTTATTGTATTTATCTTGAATTAATTATTTAGGGGCTGATAAATTTATGAAAGTTTATGAAACTAAGTATTCTCTATAATTTCAGCATCATATAGTGATCAAAAGTTTTAGGTGGACATAACTTAAGGAAATGTTGTACTTCATGTTCAAAATTACCTCTAGCCTAACTTTTGGAAAATTTAATAAATGCCAAATAAATTAGGAAAATTATAAGTTTCTGGATTTGGGACAGCTGTGTCATGATAGACTCACAAGAATTATCTTAGGGCCTTTCAATGAAAATTGGGAGTACTTCCTGCCATGTACGTCATATAGCTTAGATTGGTCTGCATTCAGTAAAACTGCAAAATTGTGACAATATGTGCAATGGACATAGGGAGTTGGGTTGATTGTATACTGATTTGGTAAGGTGAAAAAGAGAGCTTCATTAGCAGTCATGATGAGGAGTGTGATGGGTTGACTAGTGTTAAGAGGTGCTCGGGATCGACGAAAGATCGTCTTTCCTGTGGAGAGAGAGAGAGAGTCAAAATACACTAGGGTTAGATCCAAAATAATGTTAAACGGGATCTGGAATTGAGTAATAACCAATAATAATAAGTATCTTTCGAAAAGGGAGCTTTGGGTTTTAGCCCATCGTAATTCCTAGTGCCCTCGAGAGCCCTTCACGGGGAATGCCTTGGGTAGTCCAAGGTTAACGTAAGCTGTAAGGATAAATTGAATGGAAGAGTAATTAGAAATACTTTTGGGTTACACTTACACTCACACTCCCCAGTGTTGTGGGAGTTATGTTAGGTCTCACGAGCGGTAGGCTCAGTGGTTTTGGTGGTGGGTCAGTTAGCCCGGTGATGCGATGGCTCGGTGGATATTTTTGTCGGATGGGTAAGTCCGGGGAGCTTTGGCTCTATAGATATTTGTGACAAACATGATAGTCTGGGGAGCTATGGCTCGGTGGGTAACTACATTAACGTTGCATGTGCATAATATATAAGGTGGTGGGTCTTCATTATTGGAGAGTCGTCGCACCGACACCAATACATTGACTCGACAAGTGTTGTTTTAACACTTAGCCAAATAAAGTCTGGTGCGCCAGCCGGTAAGGGTACGCAGGAGCTCCGCATAGTGCACCAATGTTTAGGCGTACAATAACTCTGACTGGAAGTGCTGATATTGGTTTAGAGGTGGGCGAGCCCCAACCCACCGCTTCTGTTTGCCACTAAGGAGATATCCTGCGAGGTTAGGCTCCAGAAAGGGGGAACTAAAGGTCTGTGTGCACAGAGTCGGGTGTGTGAGTTGCACTTGCATGTTTATACCATAGCATTCTTGCATGACATAGTATAGTCATTTTATATAACCCTTGACACCTATTCTATAAATTGGTATGAGACACTTTATACAATAGGACTTGCAAAATGACCCATTGATCTATAGGTTTGTATGGACATTCCTAAAGGTAATGATTACTTACTTAGTTTACCTTCTTGTACTTTTACTTGCTCACCTTGTTCATATGTATACTCATACTGCTTACCTTCTATTGATTGCTTATACTTGATGTGTTTATATACTCATGTTAGACTAGTTTCGCCGTCGCCTGCTTACTTTTGTTACTCTCCACCTTAAATACCTTCCCTTTCCTTCTCCCCACATGGTGATTAGGAGCCTTGGGAGAGGGGTGGGGGATGATAGGACTTAGTCTTTTAGACTAACGGTCGTTGACCAAATAATTTTAGGGGATCGTGAAGCCGAACTAGGAGATGCAGCCCTAGAGGTCAGTGCACTTAGAGACGGGACAGTCTAGCATGAGAGTTCAGCCAGCAGGGACAGTGAGTCCCGATAATTAGTACTTACTATAAATTTTCTTCCGTGATGAGTGACTTGTAGTGAGGATTATGATATATCGGGCAGGAGCCCTTTTTATTAGTACTTGGATTTATCATTACAGTGGACTCTCCATTCGTGGAGATTTATATTTTATTCATGTCATTCTGTGGACCAGCATTTGAGTTTCTTTTACTCTTGTACTTACTCTTCTCTTCTACGATCGGTATGGCCGGAAGGATCGACGTTTTGTAGTGACTACCTTCCCAGGCGTGTTGGTGTCACCACAAAGCGGCAGTTCTGGGCATAAGACCCTGGTGGTTTAAAAGAAAAAAAGAGGGTCTTATAGAGGATATCTGACGAACTCATCGAGTATGGCTGCTATTCGTCGAGTATCGCCGGCTGATACTCGACGCAGTCAGCTCCAGAAACCAGGAAACTGTCTAAGTGAAATTCGTGGGATATCGCTGGTGATATCCGACAAATTCGTTGAGTATGGCCGCTATTCGTCGAGTATCGCCGGCTGATACTCGACGCACTTGACGCCAGAAACCAGGAAACTGTCTAAGTGAAATTTGTCTGATATCACTGGCGATATCTGAAGAATTTGTCAAATATCATTGAAAGAATTCGACGGTATTAAAATTGGAATTCCAACCAAGGAGAATTCGTGGAATATCGCTAAACTGATTCGACAAGACAGAAGGGGGGATTCGTAGAATATGCCCTACTATACTCACTGATTCGTCGAGTTTGGGTGGGTTTGTAAGATCCCCCTCCCGGAACACAAATCATGGCACGAGGTGAGTCCTATGCCCAAAACAGCCGCCTTGCAGTAGCTCTAGCGCACGACTAACCTGTACTACAAGACGCATATATTGCTTCTTATTTCTTTTGTACTCGTGGACATATATACAAGTGTGTATTTTGACTTCTATTTTTATATTCTTTTTGTTTGGTTAGCATGGATGATATGATTAGCCGGCAAGATAGGCGTCTTGTAGTACAGGTTAGCCGTGCGCTAGAGCTACTACAAGCGGACTGTTTTGGGCATAGGACTCCCCTCGTGCCATGATTTGTGTTCCAGGAGGGGGATCTTACAAGCCCACCCAAACTCCTTGGGGTCAAACCTAGCCTAATCTTTTTTTCACTCACCACATGTTGTACCCTAATCTAAGGTAAGGGGATTAGAAGGAAATGGGATGTTACATGAAGTACAGCAAGCTCCAACCACAAAAACTCAAGACGTTGAAGGAAGAATGCCTCCAGCTATCAGGCATTTAAGGGATCATCCCAGACACCAAATAATTAGTGATGCTAACCAAGGAATTTTTACCAGGAGAAGAAGTCTCAACATAACCATGTATTCAAGCTTCCTGTCACAGATTGAACCCAAAAGATTTGAAGATGCCAACATAGACTAGTTTTGGATTGTGGCAATGCAAGAAGAACTGAACCAGTTCAAAAGATTTAAGGTCTAGAAACATGTTCCCAGACCCCAAGGACATAATGTCATTGGAACCAAGTAGATCTACAGGAATAAGCTTGATGAAAATTACATTATAATCAAGATCAAAGCTAGCCTGGTGGGTAAGGGATATAGATAAGAAGAAGGTATTTATTTTGATCAAACCTATGCCCCAGTATCTAACGTAGAAGCTATCAGTCTATTACTTGCATATGCTGCCCACAAGAGATTTAATGTCTACCAGATAGATGTGAAGTTAGCCTTCCTCAATGGTGACTTATGGTAAGAAGTCTATTTTGAGCAGCCATCAAGTTTTGTCAATCCTAACTCACATGATTATGTTTATAGACATAGGAAAGGCTTGTATTGGTTGAAGCAAGCCCCTAGGCATGACATAAGACTCTGTCTAGCTTTCTCATTGAGAATAAAGTGTCAAGGGAAAAGATAGTCAAGACTTTCTTCCTAAGGGAATCTAAGGGCAAGATTATACTAGTCCAAATTTATGTAGATGACATAATTTTTGGGCCTATTGATGATAACCTTTGCAAGAAGTTTGCCAAACTTATGAAATGAAAGTTTGAGATGAGCAGTATGAGTGAACTTAAGTACTTCTTGGGCCTCCAAGTAAGGCAGACTGAAGATGGATTGTCTATCTCATAGTCCAAGTTCACTAAGAAGTTAATTAAAAAGTTTGGAATGGAAAGTGCCTCCATACAAAAAACTCCCACGGGGGCAAGTATGTCAATAGACAAGTATGAGGTAGGAAAATCTATTGATGAAACCTTATATAGAGGCATAATTGGCTCCCTCCTATATCATACAACTAGTAGGCAAGACGTCATGTATGCTACATGTGTTTGTTCTAGATATCAGTCTAGCCCTAATGAGTCTCACTATTCTGCTGCTAAGAGAATTTTGAGATATCTTAAGGGCACAACAGATCTTGGCTTATGGTACCCTAGGAATAACGATTTTGAACTAATATGGTATTCAGATGCGGATTTTGCAGGTTGTAGAGAGGGCAGAAAAAACACATCAGGTACTAATCAGTTCCTGTGAGGAAGACTTGTGTCTTGGAGCAGCAAAAAGTAGACCAGTGTTGCAATTTCAACAACTGAGTTAGAGTATATATCAGTAGGAAGTTGCTGTGCTCAGTTGCTGTGGATCTAGCATCAGCTCCAGGATTACAACATACAGTTAAGTAAAACTCTAATGTACTGTGATTCTACTAGTGCTATCTCCAATGCTAGGAATCAGGTCTCTCACAGCAGGACTAAGAATACTGAGATTAGGTACCATTTTATTAGAGAGCACGTGGAGAAGGAAGACATCTGTCTTGAATTTTTCCATATAGACAAACGAGTTGCAGACGTCTTCACTAAACCACTAGATGAAGCCAAATTCAACACCCTTAAATTTGAATTGGGCATGTTGAATTTAGTGGAGCTTTAGTAACTCTCTACATTTTATTTTGTTGGTGTTGTTGTAGGTAGATCTAATCACTGCAGGGAAGTAGAGATGAATTTGACTAAGTATAAAGGCATCGAATGAGCTAAGTATATGCAATCAGGTGTCGAGTGCGTTGAAAGGACTAAAGCATCGAGATTATTGAGTGCGTCAAGTTCACTCAACACATGCTCTCAGTGAGTCTATTTTGCGACTAAGTGTCGAGAGTAAACCCTAGCCGTTGATCAATTTTTGATCAGGAATAGGTAAGCGCCTCTTACCCTTCTAAAATTGAAATCACTATAAATAGAAGGATGTGTGCATAAGACAAGATACACTATTCCTTGCCCTTCACTGTCGATTATGACGAATTGAAAAAAGGCTTGAAAGATTTTTCGCAATTTGCAAGAGCAATGTTGTCGAAAGGTTTGGATTTCCTATTCGAAGGGTTAGACCTGGTTCGAAATGGCTTCAAAGATGCGCCTCAAGTGGTTCAGTTTGTTCTCCATTTCTCCAGGTTGCTAACCTAGAGTATGTTTTGTTAGAGCCCTATTTTTGTGGAAGTGAGAAGTACTGGAATTATTCTCCAATGCAAAGGTCGACTCATCAATCATTAAGATCAAGACCTTAATCAGCGGAAACAAAATAAAGATAACCCCTAGAAGACTAAGTAAGGCACTGCAAATGCCGAAGTTGTCAGAGTTAGATGAGGAAGAGGAACTGGATCATTCTGATATCAGATTAGTACTGAAGTGGTGTGGACTATCTAAACACACAACTGGATCTATTCTAAGGAAGAAACTAAACCTGAAGGGGAAGTTCCTTGCTGATGTGATTAGAAAGTCATTGCTGTGCAAGTTTGGATCACACGATAAGATTTCTAAGAAGATGTTTGAGTTGCTAGCAAGGATTATACTTTCTATGAGGACTGATTGGGGAAGAGTATTGTTCGATAAGATGGTGAAGTGTATTGTTGAACCTAACATGTGTAAAATTCTATCCCTATTTCTGCTAAGAAGTGTTCCCGGGATCCTTAATACCAAGTTACGAATTAAAATCCATCATATGAAAAGGATGGATTCCAAAATGCTAGACATGTAGGAAAGAGTCCTGCAACATCAACAACAGTCAGCTGCAAATAAGAAGAAAAAGATAGTTATAGTTTCAGAAGAAAGAACATACATCAGTTCTTTAGAAAAAGCTGAGAAGAGCCTCTCGATCCTAATTTATCTAGGTCTACTGAAGAGACTAGGAAGGACATGAGTGCCCAAGTCTCAATATACTCTGACCTTACAGAAATGACTATAGTTAGTAGGACTCAATATGAAGAGGCTCCAGTAGATGCTGCGGAGGTACCTTCTGCTGAAATTACTGAACAAGTGGTTGCAGACATAGTGACTAAGATATCTGTTGTGATGGAGGAGGAGGCCTCCAGGTCACCAGCTCCAACTGAAGATGCACCTGCACCTCCAATATAGGATTAACAAGGTGTCTTCAGTCGTCAAAGTGAGGGGTAGAATCTTCTGGACCAAGTTATGGATGAGGTATTTAATGAGGGGGAGCAATTCTAGATTCCTCTAGAGACAAATTTACCTACTGAAAATGTGGAAAAGGATACTGCTGTAGACCGAACTCCATGCTTAAGGAAATATTCGTGAAATAGATTCTTCTGAATCTAAGAAAGACAAGAATGCTGCTAATATCCATAAGGAAGCACACTTATAAGAGTATAGGATGGGAGCTTCTGAAGATAGCCCTTCTGTCAGGAATGAAGATACTGTGGAAGCTGACCAAGGAACTTCCACAAGCGCTAATGAGATGTCACCTCTCTCTCTAGCTCAACTAAAAGGGTTACTGGATGATCAGAGAAGATTTCTTGAAATTTTTGTTGATGATTCAATAAAGAACTTGAGGAATGAACTCTCAACTGAGATCAAATCTATAAGATTTGAGGTGAATCTCTTAAGGGCCAAACTATCAAATTTTAGTTGACTTCACTTAGGATAAGTTGGTAGACCTTGGCACTCTTCACAATGCAATTTTGGAAAATTATAATAACCTTTCTGAAAACATGCTAACATTCCACAATGCTGAGAAATAACTGTTGGAAAAGCACAGGGGCATTCTTGAAAGGGGAATGTATGCATGCACTCAAGTGATAGATGATCACATGCTGCAAGTAAAATGCCATGTAACTGCAGGTGTCAATTACCTTGATATGTTGTTGACCAAAACCACTACCTCCCAGACTAAGGCTATTATCGAAGAAGCTAAAAGGGGGAGAAGGAAATAATCAGAACAAACACAGAGAATGTTGTATAGGTATCATATGTTATAATAAGATCCTTTGGCCTGGATCAAGTTCTGTATGACAACATTCCCATAGTTCCTGATATAGTTCAATTGGCTCTAAATTAGGGGCGGATGGCCCAACATGATAATCAGCATTAGTATGATGGCCAGTATCAGTATGATCAGGGTACAGAGCAGACTAATGCTCAGTATACTGTAGAAGGTACACAGTGGGGTGAACCATCTATAACTTTTGTTTTTCCTACATTCAGCCCCACTGCTAACCAGATTTTGAGATCAAATGAAAAATATGTTGCTAAAGATGAAGAAGAAATTAGATTAAGTAAAAAGAGGTACAAGGAACAGATGGAAGCCAGGACTGATTTTAAACAGTGGAATCCTCAATCCAGGACAATAATTCTATCATCCTGGGATCAGATCAAGTCAAAGAAAATTGAAAGGGGAAAGCTCTACAACTCCCTTGAATGGGAAAAGATGGAGGACAGTGAAGAGAACATAAGTCAATACAGAAGGGACAAGAAAGCAGACATGTTGCTTCCTGATGTAGCGGAGCCAACAAAGTTAATTCCAAAGCCTTACAGTTACTTCCAGAGACAGAAGGAAAAGAAAACAGAAGATAAAGCTGAGGATGTAGCCAAGAAGCCAAGGAGTAGGGGCATCATGATAAGGGAACCTGAAACTTGTAAAGTTTCTTGTTCCACTTATAGGGTTGAAGGAATGTGTTAACTTTTGTATTATGCACACTTGAAAAACATTACTCCTTATGATAAATGAATATCATATTGTTGTATGTGTGTTCATTACTTCCGTGTTCTACAATGCTCCATTTATTATATTTACTGCATTTGTGGTGGTGCATATCATTGTCTAAGGTTTTGTCTTCTTCAAATTGTGGGAGATTGTTTGGTCCATTGATCGTAATATCACTGATTTGAAGAAGGCCCACTAGACAGGGGCATGTGATTACTTACAATGATAAGACAGGTTAGGTGGACAAAAGGAAGGATGTAGGAAAGACAGAAATCTGTCCACGTCCAGAAGCGTTGAGTGACGTTAGATTCATTCAATGCCAAATGACAAGAAGCATTGAGTAAAGCATGGACGGAAAGCCTAACTATTTCCAAGGCAAAATTTTGTTTAAGTCCAAAAGCATTGAGTGATGGCAGTTCTCTCAACGACCAGAGCTTGAAGCATTGAGTCAAGATCAAGTAGTCAAAGCATCTGAGAATTAAAGCAGGATTCTGGCTAAGTCCAGAAGCATTGAGTGAAGGCTGTTCACTCAATGCCTAAAGAATAAAGCGTCAGCAGAACACAGTGATGTCAAATCTTAAAAAGAAGTAGACAGAAAATCCGTCTAAGTTCAGATGCGTTGAGTGAAGGCAGTTCACTCAACGCTGGCTCAACAAGAAAGTCTACTAACTATAGAAGCGTTGAGTGAAGGCTGTTCACTCAATGCCTCATCAAGATGGTGAGCTAAGGCAGAAAGCATTGAGTGCATAATCATCACTCAATGCCTCCATATAGAGGAAAAGCAGCTTAGTACAAATGCGTTGAGTGCTGAAGATTCACTAAACGTTTAATAAGTTAAGACAGCTAATGTATATATTCGTCGAGTAATTATTGATCACTCGATGCCTAGTCCTGCAAGATAATTGGCTAAGTATTTTGGCACTGAGTGAAGGCTTCTCACTCAATATCTATGATGAATTGTATAAAATCGACCAAGTCCATAGGTGCTGACGTCACAAAAATTCAAAATGTTGTGGGAAGTCTACAGTACACGACAAATGGCACCGCATGCCTCCTGTACTGCATTTAATGCAAAAGCAAGATTGCAACTACCAAATCCAAGTGGGCCCATGGCTCAAAGAGCCGTTGGATGGCGGGAAAGAAAAGGAATCAGATCACTGATAAGAAATTAACTTTTAGAGAAATATTTTTTTAAAAAAGGTGAAGAACTTCATCTTCTTCCGCTCAGCATTGTTGAAGAGCCAAGAGAAGTTATTCAAAATACTGATCTGAAAGCTCTAGTAAGATAGTTATTGTCATTCTCATCCTCAACAACAAGTTCAGAGAGATATCTCTAAGAAAGAAGGAGCAACAATGACAATACCTATCTGTAGCTACATCACAAGCTCAAGTTGAATATTCCTAAAGAACACTTTCTTGAGCTGTGAAGAAGACTGGACTGAGTTATCTCAGCACAGGAGGAGGAAGACATAGAGTGTATTTCTCTGGTGCCTAAACATTAACAACAAACCATTACTCTCTCTGTAGGATCATTTGATCTGAGTGTAAGAATAATATATAAAGTCTGAGTGTATGATCTTCTATATATCTGAGGTAGGATTCAAGTGGGGAATCAGAGGTACGTGCCAGGTTTAGATCTACATGGTAGGGTTGTTGTCCTGAGTTAGGAGTGTCATTCTCTCTAAGTGGTAGAGTTATCCTCCTAGCCTGAGTTATAGGACTTAGTGATAAGTCTGAGGTAGGTGGTCTATGGATCACTGAGCTGTAGGATCTTTGCTGGCTCTGAGTGGTAGGGCTTTGTGCCTGAGGTAGGTCTTAGAGGAGACTGAGAGATCCTGAGGGATCTAAGTGGTAAGCTTTTAGGATTCGGGTTTGGAGAAGTGGCCTTGTCTAACAAACTATTAGAAAGGTGGGAGGTATAGTTGATGTACCCATAATCTGGGGACCACTATAAAATTCCATTGTGCTGTGTGTGATTGTCTTGAAAGCCAACTTAATAAACTCACAACACACTAAAGTAAAGCAAAAAAAGAATTATAAGACTGAAAAACCAATTCACCCCCCTCTAGGTGTTTAGCTACACTTGAATCTAAAGTCTTTCCGCTTACGCAAGTGATTGTTGCGGATTAGGTGCCGATTGATAGTGGATTGACAACGAAGGTCAATCCAATTCATATAAAGGACATGGAAGTCAAACAACTACGGAATAAGTTGATCGGGATGGTCAAGGTCAGATGGGACAATTATGGCCGTGATGAATTATCATGGGAGCGCGTGCAAACCTTGAGAGTGGAGTATACTTTTGTAATATTGATATTTATGTGTTTTCCAGCAACGTGTAAATTTCGAGATGAAATTTTTTTAAGTGGGAGAGATTTATAACACCCCGAGTATCCAGTAGCCAAGAGATTGATTCTATGAGCTGCCGCCCGACATTAGGGTTAGCACTGGTTGTTGTAATGTGGAATTTATGTAGGTGCTCTCTATGAGGTACCGCCTGGCGGTAGGTTGATACCGTGCAGCAGTAGAATGGTCGAATTAATAAACAAAGTTCTTAGTGAGCTACCGCCTAATGATAGTGTTAATGCCAGCGGAAGCATGGCCGATTTGTTTGGAGTCCATCTTGAGAGCTACCACACGACGATAGTGATACCGTGTGGCGGTAGTGATACTGCGTGGAGGGTGTGATTAGTCATCGTAAATGGTGCTTTGACGCGATGCATCGTCTACTACGCGGCTGTAATAAGATATGTACAACATGGCCATGTGTTGACGCGTGAGTGGAGGTTTTGGGCAGTGGGCTTGCGAAACTAGACAATGCTTGAGGTACCGCACGACAATATATAGTTGAAAGTCTTTGTTTTCAAGGTAGCTTGCAACTTAAGGGGGGGGGGGGGTGAATTGGTTTGTTGGTATCTTGTGACTTTCTTTAAGTTTCTTTTTTAAGTGCTTAGTGTATTAACAGTAATCAGCTTTCAAGAACCTGCAATAAAGAAACAACATAGAAATGCACACACAGAATATATAGTGGTTCCCCAAATTATGGGTATATCCACACTCCTCCCACCTTTTTAACTTTAATTTAGACAAGTCACTTTTCCAAAACTCAGCTAAAAGAGCTTACACCTCAGATCCCTCAGGATCTCTCAGTCTCCTCCAAGACTTACAGCTCAGGCACTAAGCCCTACAACTCAATGATCAACTGATCACCTACCTCAGGCCAAAGGCCCTACCACTCAGGCTGGGAGGACATCACTACCTCAGAGAAAACTTGGTACTACTTTTGGCTCAAAGCTCTACAGCTCAGTAATTAAATGATCATCTACCTCGAATTCAAGCTGGATCCTATACTCAGAGTGTATAACTCTCCTACAGATCAGTGATCAAATGATCACCTACCTCAGATCCAAGCTGGATCCTACACTCAGAGAGTATAACTCTCCTACAGCTCAGGCAAATTTGCAATATAATAGGCTCAGGAGCCCTATAGCTCAGATCCAAAAGGATCCTACAAAAAAGCAGTTGTTTTAATTAATTTGACATAGAGAAATTTATCCGTGTCTACACCTACGACTGAGTTATCTCAGCTCTATCTGTCTTCATAACAATAGGAAGATGTTCTTCAATAAAAGACTGTCTCTGCTGGAAGCAACTCAGAATGTTGTTTCTAAACTTGTTGTAGAAGACTGAAGATCTGCTATGTCTTAAGTTCTTCAAACATCTAGTTGAACTTGCAGAAGACTGAAGGATCTCCTCTATTTCTTTATAAGAAGTATTTCTGATCTTGCTGTAGCAAAAGAGAATACTACAGCTAACTGAACTTTTTATTCTCTAGGAAGACTTCAAGATTTTTCTTGGCAGCAATGGTGAGTAAGATGAAGTCCAACCGCTCTTTTTCTTTTTTGAGTAAAACACTAAATTTTATTTTCAACATCCAGAAGCTGTCCCTTTTTATCTTTTGCCAATTAACGTGTAATACCCCCATCCGTCGCATGGCATATAACAGAAGGTCCAGCTGGAACCCGACGCCATATACCACAGACAGTCGGAAGGGTTACTAAATGAATAAATCAAACCAACCAATTAATACTACACGTCCTAAACACAGAGCATTCTAGCGGAAGATTTTAAAGTTGAAGAACCCAAACTTAAATCCATCAAATATGAATGTCCACATTTACAACTACAAGAACGAACCCCAAATACACTGAAACAGGTACATGGCCTTATGGCCTTACAAATGTTCATAAATATAACATGTCTTACATACATCGGCTCACAGGCCGGCCACACATGAGAAATGTAAAAACAACTATTCTACGGCCTTCTAGGGCCAGCACAGCAACATGGGCTCCAGCCCGCTATTTGGCGCTCGGCTCCGCAGCACCTGCAAGCACATACCACCGCACGGTGGCAAATAAAGCAACGGTCAGCTAAAAGCCGACCAAATTATAACGACCCCGCCCCTTACTCGGGACGGCGGTGCTCTTTCCCTGCAAAACATTAGCCCAACAATATATATATCGCAGTTATAATTCGCCACAGGTGTAGGCTCGCACGGCCAAACACCCCGTGCACTCAGGGCACATTCATGGTGAACCCTGACAAATCAGTGCATTCACCACCATCCCTAGGATGGCAACAACATGTGAGCATTTAGCCTTTCTGACCACCGTCTAAGGCTCCGACTATGCCAACGGCCAGTCCCCGTCTTCGGGTCTCTCGCACCGAACCACATAGCCTAGGTCCAATTCCACTTGCCCGTTGCTCACGCCGCATGTCCAATTTAAGGAACTTTGCGCGGGCCAAGCTTCTCTCGGATCCCAAATTTCCCAAAACAATCTCATAACCCAGTTATGATCAAGGCCGGTTCCCAGACCGCCAAGTTAGCAGAACACGTTTCCGCTCAGTTTTCCGGGTGCGCCTTGAAGCTAACCTTCAAGGATCCCTGCTGCAATCTACCGCGTAGAAACCCGAAAAATCCAAAGCACAGAGTCTTCTCCGGCAAAACCATATCAAATGCAACATCACCGATCCAGACAAAACACGTCCGGGTAGGCTTCACACACAATGCCTATGCCCGTACTTACGATTCCGGGCTCTACATGCAATACAAGGGGGACTATTCCGTCAACCCCAAGGAACACCACGCACTCACCGCATACTCGCGGGAGCGGGATTCCTTATGCAGAAAGAAAGAGATTCAAGCGCTCGAGTTGAGAATCGTTACCCTTGTAGTCCGTTTTGGCGCCATGGAAAAACTACGCGGTTAGAACTCTTCGCAATGACCTTCCCTCCACGGATCCGCTCTCCGATTTCGAAACGGTGCTCCGATGCTCCGCCGGCGGCCGGAAACCTCCTTCTTCTTCCTCTCCTCTCTCACTTTGGAAGAGGAGAACTTTGGAGAGAAAAATGAGGGAATAACTCCCTATTCCCGGCCTTAACAGAGCAGGATCTCATCTGGGCCATTGGATCCTAATTAAAGAAAATGAACGGCTCGGATCTGCACAAAATTCCCCAGACCTGGGCCGCACACGGCTTGGAACACGGCCGTGTCCAAGGCCGTGTGCCTCGATCCAGGCACGATCGTCGAACTGAGAAATGCACACGGGCCAAGACACGCCCGTGTCTGACCTGACACGCCCGTGTCGGGATCCTCGACACGCCCGTGTTCGTGGGCGTGTCACGCATAACCGCCACGGCAACGGACACGACCCATCAGGACACGGGTAGGGACACGGGTTGGCACACGCCCGTGTCGGATGACACGCCCGTGTCATCCGGCCGTGTTCCTGGCCGTGTCCTTCTCGGGTTGGAAACGGCCAAAAATCACCAGCCAGACACGGCCTTGGACACGCCCGTGTCCTAGGCCGTGTACCCCTACAGGCACCAAAAACTCTTTTTCCGCGACCGACTCGCACACAAAATTCGGGGCGTTACAAATCTCCCCCACTTAAGGAATTTCGTCCCGAAATTAAGCAAAGGTACACGAAAGCTAAATGATACCTGAGTGGAATAACTCGGGGTATTCCTCCAACATAGCTTGCTCTCGCTCCCAAGAAAGCTCCTCACGTCCGCAATTATCCCAACGGACTTTAACCATTCTGACCTCCTTGTTGCGGAGTCGTTTGACCGCAACGTCTTCAATTCGTACTGGTCTGACCCTTGTTGTTAACTCATAATCAACCGGTACCCGATTGTCTGCAACGATCTGCGAAGGCTCTTGCACTGCCTTACGCAACACCGATACGTGGAATACGTCATGCAGCCCACTCAACTCCGTCGACAGCTTCAACCTATACGCCGCCTCGCCAACACGCTCCAGGATTTCAAATGGTCCAAGGTATCTCGGACTCAGCTTCTTCAAGCGTCGAACCCGCGATACACCCTTGAACGGCTTGATCTTTAAATATACCATGTCGCCAACATTGAACTCCACATTTCTATGTTTGGCATTGTAATACTTTGACTGTCTATCCTGAGCAATCTTCAGCCTTTCTTGAATTGTCCATATCATTGAAGTGGAATCTTCCACCGCTTGACGTTTATACAACTTTGATTCGCCTGCCTCCAACCAAGACAACGACGTACGACACTTCCTCCCGTACAAAGCTTCGAAAGGCGCCATTCCAATGCTTGCCTGAAAGCTATTGTTGTACGCAAACTCCACCATGTACAGGTGATCCTCCCAATGCTTCCCGAAATCTAGGACGCACGTGCGAAGCATGTCCTCCATAGTTCTGTTGACTCTCTCGGTTTGGCTACCTGTCTGTGGGTGAAAGGCTGTGCTGAACTTTAGCTTAGTACCCAACAGACCATGCACCAACCTCCAGTCATTTGACGTGAAGCGTCCATCACGATCACCAACAATACTGCGAGGCACACCATGCAGTCGTACAATATTATCCACGTAGAGTTTGGCTAACCTTTCTACTGGATCTTCCTTTCTCATTGGGATAAAGTGCGACACCTTTGTCAATCTATCTACGACCACCCAAATGGCATCATTTCCTTTTTGCGACTTCGGCAAACCGTGCACAAAATCCATAGATATGTCGTCAAACTTCCATTCTGGGATAGGAAGTGATTTCAAGAAACCTCCGGGCTTCTGGCATTCCGCCTTCACCAATGCACAAGTATGGCACTTGGCCACATAAAGCGCCACATCCTTCTTCAAACCCGGCCACCAGAATAATTTCTTCATGTCTCTATACATCTTCGTGCTTCCCGGGTGGATTGAGTATTTGGTATGATGAGCTCATACATCAACTCCTCCTGAATATTATCCGCACTAGGAACGCATAGACGACCGTCCTTCCTTAGCAACCCATCTTCAACCACAAACTGGGAATTTGACCCATCCGAAGATCCATCTAGGATTTGCTTCATGCTGCTATCCTGAACCAAAGCCCGCTGAACTCTATCCGCTAGGTCACACTGCACCTCTGTCCAAAACAGTTTCGCCTCGGCACTAGACTGCTTGTCAACACAAGTTATCTCCAATGCCTCCAACTCTTGGACCAATCTCTCATCATGCACTGATAACCAGTTGGCTCGTGCGGGAATCTTACGACTCAACGCATCCGCCACTACATTTCCCTTCCCAGGCACATAGTGTATCTTGAAGGTGTAGTCCCCTAAGAACTCCATCCACCTCCTCTGCCTCATGTTCAGATCCTTTTGATCCAATAGGTACTTCAAACTCTTATGATCGGTGTAAATATCTACCTTCACACCGTACAGATAGTGCCTCCAAAGCTTTAGAGCAAAAATCACGGCCTCTAACTCTAAGTCGTGGACCGGATAATTCCTCTCGTGAACCTTAAGCTATCACTCTCCCATGCTGCAGCAGAACACAGCCCAAACCACTGCCTGAAGCATCACTATCAATCTCGAACCCTTCGGTACCACTTGGCGAACATAAAATAGGCGCCGTGGTCAACCGCCTCTTCAATTCTTCAAAAGCCTGTTCGCACTCCGAAGACCACACAAACTTCTGATCCTTCCTTGTCAACGTCGTGAGTGGTAGTGCTATCCGCGAGAAGTTCTCTGCGAAGCGCCTATAGTAGCCAGCAAGCCCCAGAAAACTCCGGACCTCTGCCACTGTAGTCAAAGTAGGCCACTCCCGTATCGCCACTATCTTCGCCGGATCCACAGCTATTCCTTCTCCACTGACAACATGACCAAGGAACGCTATCGAGGATAACCAGAATTCACACTTGGAGAACTTTGCATATAACTGACTTTTCCTCAATGTCTCCAACACCATGTGTAAATGCTTGTAATGATCCTCCTCGCACCGCGAATACACCAGGATATCATCGATGAATACTATCACAAACTGATCCAAGTATTCTCTGAACGTCCTATTCATCAGATCCATAAACGCGGATGGAGCATTCGTCAACCCAAACGGCATAACCGTGAACTCGTAATGCCCAAACCGCGTACTGAATGCTGTCTTTGGAATGTCGCTCTCCCTTATCCTCAACTGATAGTAACCAGACTTCAAATCTAACTTCGAATATACAGTTGACCCAACCAACTGATCAAATAGATCGTCAATCCTCGGGATTGGATATTTGTTCTTCTCCGTAAGTTTGTTCAATTCCCGATAATCGATACAAAGCTGCAAGCTCCCATCTTTCTTCTTAACAAAGAGAACTGGTGCGCTCCAAGGCGACGAACTTGGACGCACATACCCTTGCTCTAGCAACTCCTGCAGTTGCACCTTCAACTCTGCCATTTCTCTTGGGGCTATCCGATAGGGGGAGCATGACACCGGTTTGGCACCCGGTACCAGCTCTATAGTAAAGTCTATCTCCCACTGAGGAGGGGCTCCTGGGAGATCATCTGGAAACACATCAGGATATTCGGACACAACTGGGATGTTGCCCAAACTAGGTTTAGGCGTCGAAGTCTACACTAGAGTGACATACAGTTCTGCCCCAGACCGAACTGCCGGGAACACCAGAAGGGCTGACATCAAAATCTTACCCGACCCCTTCATGCCCGCGAAAGTCACCTCATGACTAGCTCTCAACTGACCCACTAGCAACTTCGATCAACGTATGTCTGCTGCTCCGAGAGCCTGACCATGCTAAAGATCACGTTGAACTCTCCTAGCGGTAGAAACAACGCCTGCAAATCAAACTTTTGACTCACAATCCATACCTAAACGCAACAGATTCTATCTGCGCGCATCGAGCACTACTAGTCAACAACACATCCATTAAGACTTTTGCTATCGGAAGATATATTCCGACACATAATACAATTCCTTTGGGCAAACGGAGACACAAAGCCCCCTTTAACGAACGGTGCTCGCGCCGGATAAACGAAATTCAGAACAACGCTTAGCACAAGCGGTTCTAGGTTAACATGCACAAAGACTACAAGTGTCTAAAGCTAAATGCTAGAATTTTAAACCTTACCTGTCACCACGTCTGCTTGCTTTCTGTCCTCTTGCTGACCAAGCTTGTACTCTTCAGACTTCCTTTCGGACTTTGCACGTCCACTCCAACACTCACGTGCAAAATGTCCCACTTTTTCGCAGATATAGCAAGCTCTTGGGACTCGACTTGTAGTTGCTCCCGACGCACCAGAAGAAGGGGCTGAGTTCGAAGTCTTCAGCTTCTTATTCCAACTGCGGACATCGGACTTTGAACTTGGCCCTTTGAACTGTGGTTTCTTAGTACCAGAGTCCTCACCTGCTCCTGACATAGCTTCCTTAATCTTCTGAGCACCATCCCAACATTCTCGGGCAAAGTGTCCTTTCTTTCCACAAGTATGACAGTTGTAAGCAACCTTGCTAGTCGATGATCTAACCTTCTTCTTCAGCATTTTGCAAGATGCACCCTTATAGGAATTGCAGAGTTCGATACCCTACTCACTGGTATCTGGTGAATTTTTCCCATTTCCACTTCCAAAGATCTGGCCGACTCTACCAAGGCTCGGAATCCCATTAGTTTTGGTCCTAGAAGTGGAATTCGCAGTTCGTCACGTAGACCACTATAGAATCTATCGACTATAGACCTCTCGTTCTCCAACTCAAAGCATGGGTAGCGGCTTATCAAAAGGAATGCCTGCAAATACTCATCAACTGAGTGCGTACCCTGCACCAAGCACATATTCAACGGCTGACCTGATGGCCTCCTAAATGTCATTTGATTCAACACACCACCCGACATTGAAGTCATCTCGGGGACAAGAGGTTGCACATTGCTTCCTTGCTGTGCACTAGTCATAGCGAGCACCACTTCAACGATCCTTCTTATGGTTTCTAACGAAAGAGGGGTATCAAGCGCTCCACTGGGTGCACTATAATCCTCAGAAACCAGATGTTCTGTCGGCTCTACGCCACTCCCGGTCACCTATAGTCATATAAAACACCAATAAGTGACCAAACAAAATTGCAAAAAGCAATTATAGGAACGCGCAGGTTCCTCAACCACGAGTATTTTTCATTCCTAAGTGGACATTCATGGGTTCTTTTTAATGTTATAACGATGACGCACACATGTGCTCACCACCCTTAAAAGAATTCGTCCACGAATTCATTTAAGCTTGACCGCAACCAGAAGTCTGATACCAAATTGTAATACCCCCATCCGTCGCATGGCATATAACAGAAGGTCCAGCTGGAACCCGACGCCATATACCACAGACAGTCGGAAGGGTTACTAAATGAATAAATCAAACCAACCAATTAATACTACACGTCCTAAACACAGAGCATTCTAGCGGAAGATTTTAAAGTTGAAGAACCCAAACTTAAATCCATCAAATATGAATGTCCACATTTACAACTACAAGAACGAACCCCAAATACACTGAAACAGGTACATGGCCTTATGGCCTTACAAATGTTCATAAATATAACATGTCTTACATACATCGGCTCACAGGCCGGCCACACATGAGAAATGTAAAAACAACTATTCTACGGCCTTCTAGGGCCAGCACAGCAACATGGGCTCCAGCCCGCTATTTGGCGCTCGGCTCCGCAGCACCTGCAAGCACATACCACCGCACGGTGGCAAATAAAGCAACGGTCAGCTAAAAGCCGACCAAATTATAACGACCCCGCCCCTTACTCGGGACGGCGGTGCTCTTTCCCTGCAAAACATTAGCCCAACAATATATATATCGCAGTTATAATTCGCCACAGGTGTAGGCTCGCACGGCCAAACACCCCGTGCACTCAGGGCACATTCATGGTGAACCCTGACAAATCAGTGCATTCACCACCATCCCTAGGATGGCAACAACATGTGAGCATTTAGCCTTTCTGACCACCGTCTAAGGCTCCGACTATGCCAACGGCCAGTCCCCGTCTTCGGGTCTCTCGCACCGAACCACATAGCCTAGGTCCAATTCCACTTGCCCGTTGCTCACGCCGCATGTCCAATTTAAGGAACTTTGCGCGGGCCAAGCTTCTCTCGCATCCCAAATTTCCCAAACAATCTCATAACCCAGTTATGATCAAGGCCGGTTCCCAGACCGCCAAGTTAGCAGAACACGTTTCCGCTCAGTTTTCCGGGTGCGCCTTGAAGCTAACCTTCAAGGATCCCTGCTGCAATCTACCGCGTAGAAACCCGAAAAATCCAAAGCACAGAGTCTTCTCCGGCAAAACCATATCAAATGCAACATCACCGATCCAGACAAAACACGTCCGGGTAGGCTTCACACACAATGCCTATGCCCGTACTTACGATTCCGGGCTCTACATGCAACACAAGGGGGACTATTCCCGTCAACCCCAAGGAACACCACGCACTCACCGCATACTCGCGGGAGCGGGATTCCTTATGCAGAAAGAAAGAGATTCAAGCGCTCGAGTTGAGAATCGTTACCCTTGTAGTCCGTTTTGGCGCCATGGAAAAACTACGCGGTTAGAACTCTTCGCAATGACCTTCCCTCCACGGATCCGCTCTCCGATTTCGAAACGGTGCTCCGATGCTCCGCCGGCGGCCGGAAACCTCCTTCTTCTTCCTCTCCTCTCTCACTTTGGAAGAGGAGAACTTTGGAGAGAAAATGAGGAATAACTCCCTATTCCCGGCCTTAACAGAGCAGGATCTCATCTGGGCCATTGGATCCTAATTAAAGAAAATGAACGGCTCGGATCTGCACAAAATTCCCCAGACCTGGGCCGCACACGGCTTGGCACACGGCCGTGTCCAAGGCCGTGTGCCTCGATCCAGGCACGATCGTCGAACTGAGAAATGCACACGGGCCAAGACACGCCCGTGTCTGACCTGACACGCCCGTGTCGGGATCCTCGACACGCCCGTGTTCGTGGGCGTGTCACGCATAACCGCCACGGCAACGGACACGACCCATCAGGACACGGGTAGGGACACGGGTTGGCACACGCCCGTGTCGGATGACACGCCCGTGTCATCCGGCCGTGTTCCTGGCCGTGTCCTTCTCGGTTGGAAACGGCCAAAAATCACCAGCCAGACACGGCCTTGGACACGCCCGTGTCCTAGGCCGTGTACCCCTACAGGCACCAAAAACTCTTTTCCGCGACCGACTCGCACACAAAATTCGGGGGCGTTACATTAACGTCTCCAGGAAGCTGTGGGGACCATGTCACAACACACATTTTAATAGTAATTTAATTATATCAGAGTAGGGGAAAATACGCGCTGTGATGCCTCGCCATGCAGTGGATAACTGCAGACGCTCAGGCAAGACTCCAAACTCTACAGTTTAAAAGAAATCATAAGTTATTTTGACTGAAATCCAGTTTAAACTAAGAAGGTAGTCGTATCCCTCGGCTCAGTGGATCATCTAGTCCACGAATCAAAAATATAATTTATACGCTTGCGGAAGATACTTGTTTTAAATTAACTCTAACATCCTACATGAGTATAAATATCCCTGAGGAACAACTCATGCTAAGCAGACTCTAAATTTATAATAAGTATGAGAAAAAGTCTTTACGCTGACCAGGAAATTAGTGACTTAGTTTTAAAAGAGGTTGCATGGGTGCGTTACTAATATTAAGTTTTTAAAAGCTTAAAAATATCTAACATGCAGTCCTAGCAATAAATCATCCCAGAGAGCAAGTAATCCAAATCAAAGAAGAAGAAAACCACATCAGCTAGCAAGTGGCAAAATCAACAACTCTGTGGGCTTCAACAATCTGACACGAACCCACAGTAAAACAGTATGTCTAAACTAGGAAAAATAAAAAAAATTGAACGACAACTACCTCGCTACAGCGAGGTGCAAAACCACCACTGAAACCGCCGTTAAGAGTGTCCAAAACTAGCTCCACTACCTGTTACGGCTCTGAACCTAAGGCATTCCAAAAAAAATTAGAACGCCTCAGCAAGTAGGTACAAATGGTGGCAAAACAATTAAGCAAAGGTAAACAAAGGTCAAAAGGGGTACCAACCCAAGACCAAAAATACTGACATAAAGTACGAAGTAAGCATCAAACAGGAAAGGAACACTTACATGAATCGTCACGTACATTGCAAACACACCATATGCACAAGTCAATAAGGTGACGAACATGAGTAAATTATAAGGAAGAAAATCCATAACCTTTATTAACCACTTGTGGTCACTCTACCTAAAAACATGGGCGAGATGGTCACTTAGCTGGACACACCCCTCACGAAGATTAAATCTGTTTAACTACGGGAGAGATTCATACACTCCACCACACACCGTAGATGCCCAAAACACCGGTAGAGTTCCAAAAGGTACTAATAAAGGAAACATCCTTGTGGAGGTGGTCACGCCCACTAACTCCCGAAACCAAAGAAAAACCAAAGAAACCACAACACCAACATCTCGGGACTTGGCACATCGGATTCTACATGACATTTATAGATTAAAGACACGATTGATCAACCTTTAGAAATGATTTACAATCCTATATAGACACTAACACGCCCAACAACGATAGACGAAATAATTTAATTCACCGATAAAACATTCTAAGGACGATTGTACACACCTAGTCCAGATTGAAATTACCATGACTAGATTTTATAATTTTTTTGAGTGATCTTCAAGAAGGACTAAACATAACCATAGTTTGGAAAGACAACACAAAAAGGCAAGAAAATTAAGGAACAAAGGCATAACGGTTAGCATCAAACTGGACAAGGAACAACGAAGGAAAACCACCACTTGCCTTGGTTGTACCGGAAAAAGTTCTCTGAATCGCTCCCCGTCGTAGATCGTTGCAAAAGAACACGGGAGAACTTGAGATCTAGACAAAAATGGCGGAGAAGGGGTTAGGTCCGAAAAACCCTAACGAAAAAAAACTCAAGGAATGTGGAATAAATTACCACGATAGCGTAGCTCTCGGCGAGAGCTTTCCGGATCTATGTTCGGTTGAAGATTTCGAGCACCGGAGAACCGTCGGTGGCCACCGGAAGATTCACGAAAAAAGAAACTCCCTCTCTCGCTTGCTGCTCTGGTTCGGGAGAAAAATAACGGAGAAGATGAAGTATGGTTCTAAAACCTAAGTCTAAGAATATATATATATATATATATATATATATATATATATATATATATATATATATATATATATATATATATATATATATATATATATATATATATATATATAATGTTTATAAAACGTTTTGTCAAAAACGGGTTATTTCGAGCGGTTTCGCGGGAACCCAAAATAGATGTATAGGATGACTTTAAATCAAAGATTGCCCAGCATAAAAGTTGTAGATCTCGTCGAGACGAACAAATTTGTTGTTGACAATATTTTCGTATGACACCGTTGTGACCCTCAAAATGATGCCCGAACACAGACTGTACAGACTACTAGAGTAGAAATCGGTTTACTCAAGATGGAGGGGGTTTACTCGAGTTGGTGGGGCTTACTCGAGATGGAGACTCGAGTTGGAGGCTTGGAGAACTCGAGATAGTCATAGGTACTCGAGATAAAAGCCATAGAACTCGAGTAGATCAGGTCTACTTGAGATAGAAGGCATAGAACTCGAGTGGATAAGTCGAACGGGATATCTATGAGCAATTTCGGGAACATCAATAATAGAGGTCTAAGATAGCTCCAGATCGAAAAGTGCCCAACATGAAAGTTGTAAATCTCATCGAGACGAACAAATTTTATGTTGACCATACGACATTATTTTTACCCTCAAATTGGCGCCCGAACGTAAACGATAGGGAACTACTCAAGATGAATAAAACTACTCGAGAATGAGGGCAAAGTACTCGAGAGAAACTTAAACTACTCAAGTAAAATCAGTAGGACTCGAGAGAATTCAATATTAATCGAGTAAAAGAACAATTATACTCGAGATACAACAATATTACTCGAGTAGATCAAAGGTACTCGAGTAGAATTCAATAATACGGCTTATTTACGAGCAATTTTGGGAAACCCGAAAGTAGAGGTTGGAGACTACTCCGAATCAAAAAGTGCCCAACATGAAAGTTGTAGATATCGTCGAGACAAACATATTTTATGTTGACAATTTTTGCATATGACGGCGTTTTGACCCTCAAAAAGACTCCCGAATAGAAACTAGAATGAACCACTCGGGATGAATGAACGGGTACTCGAGAGAGAAAACACGGGTACTCGAGAGGAGAAAGCAGCTACTCGAGAGGAAAATACAAGTACTCGAGTCGAATTAGGCGGTACTCGAGAGAAGAAAATGTTACTCGAGTAGATCCAGAATTCACTCGAGAAGAAGCAGAACGACGAGCCGAATAAAATGAAATTTTCACCGTAGGCGAACACTGACGCTACGAATGCAATGACGAAGTCAAAATCAAAATCCGACGAGCCATTCCTGAGATATAAATTTTCCAAGTATGCGATGAACATAAATTAATCAAAACTTCAATCGTGCACCGAGACTCCAAAAATGCTCGGATTGCGATGAAACTTGACGTGCAAGTCCAAAATTACTCAACTTAAATCTCAAATTCAAAAATTGCCGATTACAACAGAAATTCAAGAAATCGGCCGACTCGACCGGACAGACGCAAAAATGCCTTAACAGCATTGCTCTGCCAACTCGACGTTAAAAGTAACGTCAATACGTCATAAATATGACGATACCAATCCAATAAAATCAACGAAAAAAACAAGGGCGTTACAGTCACTTCCCCAAAAAGGAAGTTTCGTCCCAAAACTTATCACAACTCCAAAACCAAACTAAAAACGGGAAATTTAAACACAAACTAAAACATATAGACATACCAGAACTAGGAGAAGAGGTGCGGATGAGATTCTCTCATCGCTGATTCCAATTCCCACGTCGCGCTCTCGACGTCCTAGTTTCTCCAAAGAACCTTGACCATAGGAATGGTCTTCCTGAGTAACACTCGATCTAGAGATTCCAAAACGCGGATAGGCTCTTCCACATACGAAAGATTGGGATGAATCAGAGGCACCGAGTCAAGAACTTGACGATCACTACGAATACACTTCCGCAACTGGCTCACATGGAACAAATCGTGGACATCAGGGAAGGTAGCGGGTAATTCCAGCTGATAAGCTGACACTCCGATACGCTCCAAAATCTGAAAAGGTCCCACATACCGGGGATCTAACTTGTGGTTCCTTCCAAATCTTTTTACACCTGACATCAGAGAAACTTTCAGAAAAACCAAGTCCCCAACGGAAAACTCCAGATCAACCCTTCGTTGATTAGCATATTTCTCATAACGCTCTTGTGCTACTCGGAGCATCTCTCGAATATGAGTCACAGCACAATTCATCTCCTCAAGGGCTTCCGGACCAAGCAATGGTCTCTCACCAACCTCAGCCCAAAATAAGGGAGTCCTACAACGCCTCCCATACATGGCCTCAAACGGGGCCATCTGCAAACTCTCTTGATAACTATTATTGTAAGCAAATTCCATGAGTCTGAGACGTTCATCCCAAGCACCACCATGATCCAAAATATAACACCTGATCATATCCTACACGATCTGATTAACTC
The DNA here is from genome assembly GCA_039583875.1 of Platanthera guangdongensis. Classification (NCBI taxonomy): domain Eukaryota; kingdom Viridiplantae; phylum Streptophyta; class Magnoliopsida; order Asparagales; family Orchidaceae; genus Platanthera; species Platanthera guangdongensis. Next base: position 142,263,845 of record CM077150.1, read on the forward strand.
GCTCTATTTGACCATTCGTCTGTGGATGATAGGCAGTGGAATACTTTAAATCGGTACCCAACCCCACTTGTAAACTCTTCCAAAAACGAGACGTAAATCTGGAGTCTCTATCTGATACGATGCTGACAGGTACTCCATGTAATCTGATGACCTCTTCAAGATACAGCTCAGTGATGAAGAATTTTATAGTCTTAAAAATGTATCCAAACTATAATCTCGAAATAGGCAAGTGTACCTATCGAAATATAGTATAGAAAATTGTCGTATTAAACTCGGGGCCTGTTGAGTACTTCTACTCACGCAAATTAATATTATTTTATCTAGATATAAAATAAGTAAATTAAGCTATAGCTAGAAAAATTGAATAGAAGAACACACTTGATCTAGACTAACTTTGAAATAAAATGAACTTATCTTAAGGGCAAACTTCTAGATTATCCGCGTCGACCGTGGAGGTTCCTAAAATACGAAAACGCCTCTCTCGAGAATACGCTCTCGACTAAACTTAGGTTGATCAATTAAGACCTCTCGGCCAGTCGAAACTCCTAAGCCTGCTTTAGGAGGTGAACCCCTCTATTGGATTCTACTCCAATCCGGAAGAGTTATGTCGTCCTCTCTCGAGGATTGCAATCAACTCCTTTTATCCTTGAGAGATCTCCCCATATCTGCAACCTCTCGGTCATTTAGGATACGGATCTTAGATCGGAATCGAAGCTAATAAATCAAAGATAACTCGAAACGATAAGAAATGAGTTTGACAAAAAGAAGTAGTTTATTATATTGAAAAGCTTTTCATGATCAAATGGAAATGAAAATAGAGATACATGAAAAACAAAATAAAAAGTGCTAGATTTAAAGCTTAAACTATGAAAATGAAAAGTACATAAACAAAATACATAAAAAATAGGAAAATAATCTACTGAAGCTACTCCTAGATTGGCCTCCTCCTCCTCCTAAGCTTCTAGCTCGATCTGGAATTTATAGAAATTTTTCTGGAAGGTCACGACCGAGGTCACGCCCGTGACCTAGGGCGTGTCAGGCTCGGAACCGCCGTTTTGAAAGTCCGGGAACGTTGGAGGAGAAACCGCCAAAATTTGCTAAATGGCGGGTCACGCCCCTAGGTCACGCCCGTGACCTAGGTCGTGTCACTTCAGTTTCTGGAAAACCGCGGGAAGCTGAAAACGGCGAGAGTAAATTCTGGCAGTTCCTGAAGTGTCACGCCCCTAGGTCACGCCCGTGACCTAGGGCGTGTACTGACCGGGTCAGCAAACGACTGGAAACGGCGCATTCTGGCATCAATTTGGTAGTTTCGTGTTAGTCACGCCCTAGGTCACGCCCGTGACATGTGGGCGTGTACTTGGGAAATGTTCCAGAATTGCCCCGGGAAGATTTCTGGAGAAAATTATTTTCTTGAACTAGACACGCCTGTGTTCACACCCTGGTCACGCCCGTGTCCTTGGGGCGTGTACTTGTGAAATTCTCCAGATTTGTAGATAACGTCTTCCTCTTTCCGTTAACTGGTTGCACGTCCCGTAACTCTTCCTGCTTTGAAAGTTATGGCCATTTGAATTTCAGCTATCCGTGGCCAAAAATGTTAATTTTCTCAAAATGTTTTCAGATCTTTGTCATGGACTTGAAAATGATATTTGGAGCCCATATTGACCTGAAATATAAAAATAAATGAATTATTATATATATTAATATAAATCCAAATAAATTATACTATTTATTTATAAAAAAACTAAACTAAAATAACTATATAAATTGACTTATCAAATACCCTCATACTTAATCTTTTGCTATTCCAGAGCAAAACTATGAGAAGTATTTATAAGAAAATAATATAATTTTTTAATCAAACCAAAAATTATCAAATCAAAAGAGAGTTAAAAATTAATTTTAGGGATTCAAATTTTTAAGTCCTAAAATATGAAAGTAAAAAGTGAAGAGCTAAATATTTAGCAAAGTTTTCACTAATAAAATAATTAGAACTCAAGATTAAGTATTTAACAAACAAAATTAGATTAAAAATTATAAACACTTTTTCCACTAAAAAGAGACTTCAAGGAAAATCAAACTACTACTTATGCTCTCTTACAAATTTAATTTAAATCTAAGCAATTATATTGAGTTTTGGGCTTGGAAAACGGAATTGAAGAGATCTTTGATTGAGGGTGATGAATTTTATCCTCTCACCCCACACAATTTTTTTTCTTTTTTTTGATGTTTTTTTTTCCTTCTTGTTTTTCGCTTCAAACAAAATTGCTTAGGAGTAATGAATTTTATCCTCTTACTCCTTTTTTTGGGGTTGCATATGTGTACCAAGAAATATTTAATTCCCATGACATATGATCTAACCAAAAATAAAAACTTGCATATGTGTATCAGGGGATAATGAATTTTATCCTCTCATCCCCGTGACATATGATCTAATAAGAAAAATTAAAAATAAGGGGAAGGGGTTAACAAAATTTAGATTAAATTAGAAAACTAAGAGAGCAACTATAGTGATTTAAGCTTTCCAAAGAATCTTAAAGCATAAAGTGAAGATAATTAAAATCTAAGAATTGTTAAACTAAGCACTAAGAAATTGAAACTAATTAAAATTTGAGAGAAAAAAAAACTAAATAAATCTCTCTAAACCAATTTACTTCATAAATTTATTTCTTAAAATCAAATCACCTAAAAATTAAATCTAACTAACTTTGATGAAATAAAAGATTAGAAAATCAAAAATTATAGAAATTCTTATAAATAAACTCAAAAGAAATTTCTGAAAAGTCACAACGAGATTAAGTAGGGGTTTATTATATTTTTTTAATTTTTTTTCTTTTTTTTTGATAATAAAAAAACAAATTTTTGTAATTTTTTAAGATTTTTATATTTTAAAAATTTTTAAAGATTTTTTTCATTTTTTAAATTTTTAAATAAAAATAATAAATAGAAATCCACCCCCATAGTTAAAAATAAACATTGTCCCCAATATTTATAAGTCAAGTAAGAGGGGGGAACAAGAAGAAATAAATTAAAAATTTTTTATAAAATTTTTTAAACAAAAAATAAAAATTATTAAAGATAAACAAGAGTTGTCTCCCAAGAGCTCTTTTCTTTTTCCCGTCTTTAAGCTAGACGGTTCGGGTTAGGAGAAAGGAAAATAAAAATTGAAATGAACGGGCAACTCCCTTAATTCGCGCTTTGGCGAAGATGCCAAAGTCGCTTGCCCGGCTACTCCTCCGCTTGCTTCTTGATTTTCCTTCTTGCAGTTGACTTGAAAATTTTGATTCAAATCACCTATGCATACCTGAGGTGATTTGAATCTTTCTAGATGAGCGGCAAATGAGTCGGGGACAACATTTGATTGCAACGGCTCATCTTCTTCCTGAAACTTGTTAGGGAAAGAAAAATCAAAAAGAAGTGCGTCAGAAAAATCTTCGCAAGGAGGAGACTCTTGCGAAGTTATAAGATTAGGCTCGGGTTGTTTATTTTCCAAAATTAATTTTTCGTCCGAAAATTTATTTAAAATAAAATCGTCGGAAGCATCATGTTCATAAATTTGCGCTCCTAGAAAATCATAAATTGTGCAAGGAGATTCATTAATAGGAGGAAAATGGGGAGTAGTAGGAGGAGAAACATATTCTTCTCCTACTCCGCCCAGCGCATCCATACACCTAACGAGCTCTTGAAATAAAAGTTGTTGTTCTTCTTCGGTATAAACAACTACTGGGGTACATGAGAAGTCGTGTTCCTCATTAGCAACAGTATCCGAAGGAGAAGAATGACTAAACGTAAGAAAATTTTCATCCAAATTTTGGGGGGAAGAATCATATTGATATTGAGAAGTTTCCCCAAAATTAAGAGAGAAAGCTTGCGGTGCGGAAGAAGAAAAACAAAAATTTTGATCCAAATAATTATTCTCATAACTCGGGAAACCTTCCGGTTGATCTTGCGACCAAGAGAAGTTTTCATCCGAGTTGGAAGAATAAATATTTACATCAAAATAATTATGTGCATTATAATTTGAAAAATGAACATTGGAAAAGTTAGAAAGATTATTTTCATAAACATTGGAATTATCATAAAAGTGAGAAGAATTATTATCATAATTAATATCAAAATTATTGTCAAAAGAAAGATTTTTATAATAATTATAATGATAACAATGCTCACTTTGATGAGAACCGCCACAATAAAAACAAACACTTTGGCGCTTTTTTGCGGCTTCCAAAATATCTAGTTGATTTTGTAGCTGGGCAATTTTAGCGGCCAAATGAGATAACATGTTTTTTTTTAATAAAAGAAAATAAACACAACTGTTACCTAATAGAGATGAATTTAAAAAGAAAAAGCAAAGAGAATTGAGGTAGAGAATTAGAATGATAAAAGTAATAAAATTCGCGCTTTCAAAATATCAACAAAAATGTTCCCCGGCAACGGCGCCAAAAACTTGATGAAGAATTTTATAGTTTTAAAAATGTATCCAAACTATAGTCTCGAAATAGGCAAGTGTACCTATCGAAATATAGTATAGAAAATTGTCGTATTAAACTCGGGGCCTGTTGAGTACTTCTACTCACGCAAATTAATATTATTTTATCTAGATATAAAATAAGTAAATTAAGCTATAGCTAGAAAAATTGAATAGAAGAACACACTTGATCTAGACTAACTTTGAAATAAAATGAACTTATCTTAAGGGCAAACTTCTAGATTATCCGCGTCGACCATGGAGGTTCCTAAAATACGAAAACGCCTCTCTCGAGAATACGCTCTCGACTAAACTTAGGTTGATCGATTAAGACCTCTCGTCCAGTCGAAACCCCTAAGCCTGCTTTAGGAGGTGAACCCCTCTATTGGATTCTACTCCAATCCGGAAGAGTTATGTCGTCCTCTCTCGAGGATTGCAATCAACTCCTTTTATCCTTGAGAGATCTTCCCATATCCGCAACCTCTCGGTCATTTAGGATACGGATCTTAGATCAGAATCGAAGCTAATAAATCAAAGATAACTCGAAACAATAAGAAATGAGTTTGACAAAAAGAAGTAGTTTATTATATTGAAAAGCTTTTCATGATCAAATGGAAATGAAAATAGAGATACATGGAAAACAAAATAAAAAGTGCTAGATTTAAAGCTTAAACTATGAAATTGAAAAGTACATAAACAAAATACATAAAAAACAGGAAAATAATCTACTGAAGCTACTCTTAGATTGGCCTCCACCTCCTCCTAAGCTGCTAGCTTGATCTGGAATTTATAGAAATTTTTCTGGAAGGTCACGACCGAGGTCACGCCCGTGACCTAGGGCGTGTCAGGCTCGGAACCGCCGTTTTGAAAGCCCGGGAACGTTGGAGGAGAAACCGCCAAATTTTGTTAAATGGCGGGTCACGCCCCTAGGTCACGCCCGTGACCTAGGGCGTGTCACTTCAGTTTCTGGAAAACCGCGGGAAGCTGAAAACGGCGAGAGTAAATTCTGGCAGTTCCTGAAGTGTCACGCCCCTAGGTCACGCCCGTGACCTAGGGCGTGTACTGACCGGGTCAGCAAACGACTGGAAACGGCGCATTCTGGCATCAATTTGGCAGTTTCGTGTTAGTCACGCCCTAGGTCACGCCCGTGACATGGGGGCGTGTACTTGGGAAATATTCCAGAATTGCCCCGGGAAGATTTCTGGAGAAAATTATTTTCTTGAACTAGACACGCCCGTGTTCACACCCTGGTCACGCCCGTTTCCTTGGGGCGTGTACTTGTGAAATTCTCCAGATTTGTAGAGAACGTCTTCCTCTTTCCGTTGACTGGTTGCACGTCCCGTAACTCTTCCTGGTTTGAAAGTTATGGTCATTTGAATTTCAGCTATCCGTGGCCAAAAATGTTAATTTTCTCAAAATGTTTTCAGATCTTTGTCATGGACTTGAAAATGATATTTGGAGCCCATATTGACCTGAAATATAAAAATAAATGAATTATTATATATATTAATATAAATCCAAATAAATTATACTATTTATTTATAAAAAAACTAAACTAAAATAACTATATAAATTGACTTATCACTCAGCTATTTTCTTCATGAAATACCCAATCTTAAAGGGCACAAACTGAGCACACTTTGTCAATCTATCGACTTCTACCCAAACAGAGTCGTGGCCACGGGGAGATTTTGGTAGTCCTGTGATGAAATCCATTGAAATACTCTCCCACTTCCACTGTGGAATATCTAGCGGTGTCAGTTTACCACCAGGCCTTCAATGATCTGCTTTAACACGCTGACACGTATAACATTCTGAAACAAACTTTGCTATGTCATTCTTCATTCCTGACCACCAAACAATTTGCTTTAGATCTTTGTACATCTTGGTGGAACCAGGATGGTAGGAAACACTGGAACCATGAGCTTCTTTACAAATCTTAGCCCGAATGTCACCAATGGCAGGAATACAAAATCTACTCCAATATTTCAGAGTACCTAACTCATCCAAAGATAAATCAGGTAACTCTCCTTTCTCAGTTCTCTTCCAGAGGTGCAACAAATCAGGATCCTCCTTCTGGTGCACTCTGGTAAGGGAAATCCAAGAGGGCTCTTCTGCTTCCAAACTAGCAGGCATAGAACTACTCCTAACCTCAATGTCCATCAACAATAATTCTTCCACCAGGGATTGTACAGAAAGATTGAAGATTTCAGCCATCTTTCTACTCAAAGCATCAGCTACTACGTTATCCTTACCCGGGTGATAAAGGATCTCTACTTCATAATCGGCTACATACTCCCACCACCTACATTGGCGCAGATTTAACTCCTTCTAAGTGAATAAGTACTTCAAACTCTTATGATCTGTGTAAATATTGCACAGCGCTCCTTACAATGAATGTCTCCAAAGCTTCAACGCATAAATTACCGCAACAAACTCTAAATCATGCGTAGGATAGTTTCTTTCATGAACTTTTAATTGCCTTGATCCATACGCAATCACCTTTCCTTCTTGCATCAGAAGACAACCAAGTCCAATGTGTGATGCATCCACATATACAACATACTCAATTCCTTCAGTAGGCAGAGTTAAAACTGGAGCAGTACACAATCTCTTTTTCAGCTCTTGAAAGGCTTCTTCACATTTATCGCTCCAAATAAATGTAGTGTTCTTCTTTGTTAGTCTAGTTAGAGGCGCAGACAACACAGAGAACCCTTCCACGAACCTTCTATAGTAACTGGTCGGACCTAAAAAGATCCTAATCTCCTTAGGAGTAGAAGGTCTCTTCCATTTCATCACAGCAGAAATCTTTGTTGGGTCTACGAAAATACCGTCCTTACTCACAACATGCCCCAAAAAGGACATCTGGGCTAACCAAAATTCACACTTACTCATCTTAGCATAGAGCTTGTGCTCCCTCAAGGTTTCCAAAACCAACCGCAAGTGTTGAGTATGCTCCTCAACACTTCGGGAATACACTAGGACGTCGTCTATGAACACAATAACAAAATGGTCTAAGAAATCTTTGAACACTCTATTCATTAAATCCATGAATGCAGAGGGTGCATAAGTCAGTCCAAAGGACATCAAAAAGGACTCAAAATGCCCGTACCGGGTACGAAAAGCCGTCTGGGGTACATCAGCCTCACGGACTCTCAACTGGTGGTAGCCTGAACGAAGATCAATCTTCGAAAACACAGCGCATCCCCACAACTGATCAAATAGGTCATCATTTCGAGGCAACGGATATCAATTCTTAATGGTTACCTTATTTAATTCTCGATAATCTATGCAGAGTCTCATAGAACAATCTTTCTTCTTAAGGAATAAAACAGGAGCACCCCACGGAGAAGAACTTGGCCTAATAAAACCACACTACAGCAACTCATCCAGCTGAGTGCGCAATTCTTCTAACTCATGCGGAGCCATACGGTAAGGTGCCTTAGTAATTGGACGAGTACCTGGCTCGAGGTCTATCACAAACTCCACCTCTCTTTTAGGAGGAAGTCCTGGAAGACTATCCAGAAAGACATCTGGAAACTCTCGCACCACCGAGACATCCTCAAGACGTGTAATAAAAGCTGTTTCCAAAGCTGGCAGAGAAACAAGATACGCCTCGCAACCAGACTCTAAAGCTCGGCAAGCACGTACTGCAGAAATAAGGAGGGAACCCTTACTTGGAGAACCATAGACACTCATAGGTTGACCATTGTCCATCCTGAAATCCAACCGCTTAGCCTTGCATCGGATGACTGCATCAAACTTGGACAACCAGTCCATGCCCAAAATCACGTCAAAGTCTGCCAGATGCAATACCATCAGATCCGCAAAAGCTATGAAATCGGCTAGACAAATAGGGCATCTCTAAATTCCCCGATTTGATATCACCAGATCTCTAGAAGGAAGTTTGACGTTGAAGGAGTCCTCTAACTGAACTTCCTCCAAACGATGTCTATCTACGAAACTCTGCGCCACGAAAGAATGGGTGGCACCAGAATCAAAAAGGATGCGCGCCCAACTATTCCGCAACTTAAACTCCCCTAAAACGTAACGCACATAACTAAACAAACGAAACTAAAGCAAATAATGTAGGGTAAACGTAAAACTAGAATCTGACCTGATATCACCTGGGTAGAGGTCTGAGCTTCATCTCTAGTCACCACATTTAGCTTTCCTTTTCCCTTATCCTGGGCTGGTGGCGGAGGCAGAGCTCGAAGTGGGGTAGGCTGCAGTGGGGACTGAGCTTGAGGGCACGAAGACTTCATGTGTCCCTTTTGTCTGCACTGGAAGCAACTCTTTTCTTTCATCCAGTAATGATTCACATCATGCCCCTTCTTTGAACAGAATGAGCACACCAGCTCTCCCTTGGGTGCGCCTTGGATAGCCAGCACCTGCTGCTGCTTCAGGGCGGCGGTCATCTTGAAACACCTTTCATAAGAGTGGCCAGGTCGACCACAGAAGTTACAAATTCCCCCACCTTTCTTTTTCGAAGGAGGGCAAGATGCCCTAGAACTTCCATCCTCAACACCTTTCCTCTTATCTTTTCTCGCCGCAGCACCTTGATTCTTGGCATTTTCGATCGCCTCAACCTTCAGTACGGCCTCCACTTCCTCAGCATAGACTTCTGCTCGATAAGCGCATGCCAACTGCTGGACATCACTTCTTAATCCACCAAGAAAATGCTTCACTCTTCCCTCCTCCGAAGCTACCAAATCGGGAGCAAATCTACTCAACTTGCTAAACTCAATCTCGTACTCGCTCACTATGAGCTGTCTTTGCTTCAGATGCAGGAAGTTATTCATGAGACGGTCCTGCTCGACCGAGGGCAGAAATGTTTTCAGCAACATCTTCTTAAAAGAGTCCCAGGAACAGCCTTCCTTCAGACTCTCCTTTTCACGAATCCACCAAATCTTTTCTAGGCCTTTTAACTGATAGGCTGCAAACATAACCTTCTGGGCTTCTAGAATCCCGGAATATGAAAACAACTCTTCGATTAAGATGATCCAATCATCCAAAATCATAAAGTCGTCACTCCCGTCGTAGGTGGGAGGTCCCAATCGTTGGAAGTGCGATATGAAATTCATTTCTGGTGGTATCTCCATTGGGGGCACCAGAGGAGCAGGGGTATCGGGCATGGCTTGGCCCAAGGCAGGCTCTTGCACTAAAGGTTGCTGCGCGGGAGCGGCAGACAACAGAGACTCAAATTGCGATTGCATTGCAACTAATTGTCTCGACAGAGCCTCGTTGCTCTGACGCAGACTCTCAATAATCGCATCACTTTGCTCACCTAGTGGCTCACCCTCTGACTATGGAGTCGACCTCGTCGCAGGACGCCTTGGCGGCATTTCTAAAAAGGAAACGAACAACTCATCAAAATCCTAGCTTACGACAAAACAATACGACTAGTTCAGACCATTCTTAAAGACACTTGCTTATGCTGCAACTTGCTCTGGGAGATTATAATGATGCTATGTCGTACTTAGGATGATATCCTCTTATCCTATTGAGTCTTGTGCCTATGACATGATTGCATGAGTTCTTTATTCTTATTTAAAATCATGTGTGTACATGTGTCATCATGTAAACCTTAACTTAGCACGCGTGCTTATGCGATGATGTGCAATGTATGCAGTGTTATGCATTCTAAAAACGGCCTTAAAGCATGCATGAGCGGCGTACACATGAAATGTTATGCATCCCATACTACATAACATCGCATGCAATGAGAAAAGAAAACGTGCTAATGGGCACTCATGTGATGGTGGTTATGCATCCCATACTACATAACCGTCATATGTTGCCTCCTATGGTGGATCCATATACAAACACATATTATGCATCCCATAGTACATAATATGTCACGTATACTTCTTATCATGCTATGAGTGTAGTGACTATGCTTTGGCTAAGATGTGCTGATGACACATCGGTGTGTGTATGAACTGTCAATAAACAACTAACACTAACAAGGGAAGGTTGCCCGACAAATTGTCAAACAACCTCCCTCTGATACCAACTGTCACAACCCGCATTTTCCCAATAATTTAATTATATCAGAGTACGGGAAAATACGCGGTGTGATGCCACGCCATGCAGGTAATAACTGCAGACGCTCAGACAAGACTCCAAACTCTACAGTTTAAAAGAAAACACAAGTTATTATGACTGAAATCTAGTTTAAACTAAGAAGGTAGCTGTATCCCTCGGCTCAGTGGATCATCTAGTCCACGATTCAAAAATATAATTTATACGCTTGCAGAAGATACTTGTTTTATATTGACTCTAACATCCTACATGAGTATAAATATCCCCGAGGAACAACTCATGCTAAGCAGACTCTAGATTTATAATAAGTATAACAAAAAGTCTTTACGCTGACCAGGAAATTAGTGACTTAGTTTTAAAAGAGGTTGCATGGGTGCGTTACTAATAATAAGTTTTTAAAAGCTTAAAAATATCTAACATGCAGTCCTAGCAATAAATCATCCCAGAGAGCAAGTAATCCAAATCAAAGAAGAAGAAAACCACATCAGCTAGCAAGTGGCAAAATCAACAACTCTGTGGGCATCAACAATCTGATACGAACCCACAGTAAAACAGTATGTCTGAACTAGGAAAAAGAAAATAACTGAACGACAACTACCTCGCTACAGCGAGGTGCAAAACCACCACTGAAACTGCCATTAAGAGAGTCCAAAACCAGCTCCACTACCTGCTACGGCTCTAAACCTAAGGCATTACAAAAAAAATAGAACGCCTCAGCAAGTAGGTACAAATGGTGGCAGAAAAATTAAGCAAAGGTAAACAAAAGTCAAAAGGGGTACCAACTCAAGACCAAAAATACTGACACAAAGTACGAAGTAAGCATCAAACAGGAAAGGAACACTTACGTGAATCGTCACGTACATTGCAAACACACCATATGCACAAGGCAATAAGGTGACGAACATGAGTAAATCATAAAGAAGAAAATCGATAACCTTTATTAACCACTTGTGGTCACTCTACCTAAAAACATGGGCGAGATGGTCACTTAGCTGGACACACCCCTCATAAAGATTAAATCCGTTTAACTGCGGGAGAGATTCATAGACTCCACCATACACCGCAGATGCCCAAAACACCGGTAGAGTTCCAAAAGGTACTAATAAAGGAAACATCCTTGTGGAGATGGTCACGCACACTAACTCCCGAAACCAAGGAAAAACAAAAGAAACCACAACACCAACATCTCGGGACTTGGCACATCGGATTATACATGACATTTCTAGATTAAAGACACGGTTGATCAACCTTTAGAAATGATTTAAAATCCTATATAGACACTAACACGTCCAACAACGGTAGATGAAACAATTTAATTCACCGATAAAACATTCTAAGGACGATTGTACGCACGTAGTCCAGATTGAAATTAACATGACTAGATTTTATAATTTTTTTGAGTGATCTTCAAGAATGAATAAACATAACCATAGTTTGTAAAGACAACACAAAAAGGAAAGAAAATTAAGGAACAAAGGCATAACGATTAACATCAAACCAGATAAGGAACAGCGAAGGAAAACCACCACTTGCCTTGGTTGTACCGGAAAAAGTTCTCTGAATCGCTCCGCGTCGTAGATCGGGGCAAAAGAACACGGGAGAACATGAGATCTAGAAAAAATGGCGAAAAATGGGTTAGGGCCGAAAAACCCTAACGAAAAAAAACTCAAGGAATGGGGAAGAAATTACCACGATAGCGTAACTCTCGGCGAGAGCTTTCCGGATCTATGTTCGGTTGAAGATTTCGAGCACCGGAGAACCGTTGGCGGCCAACGGAAGATTCACGAAAAAAGAAACTCTCTCTCTCTCGCTCGCTGCTCTGGTTCGAGAGAAAAATAATGGAGAAGATGAAGTTTGGTTCTAAAACCTAAGTCTAAGAATATATATATATATATAATGTTTATAAAAAGTTTTGTCAAAAACGGGTTATTTCGAGCGGTTTCACGGGAACCCAAAATAGAAGTATAGGATGACTTTAAATCAAACTTTGCCCAACATGAAAGTTGTAGATCTCGTCCAGACGAACAAATTTGATGTTGACCATTTGTTCGTATGACACAGTTGTGACCCTCAAAACGATGCCCGAACTCAGACTGTACAGACTACTCGAGTAGAAATCGGAATACTCGAGATGGAGGGGTTTACTCAAGTTGGAGGGGCTTACTCGAGATGGAGACTCGAGTTGGAGGCTTGGGGAACTCGAGATAGTCATAGGTACTCGAGATAAAAGGCATAGAACTCGAGTAGATCAGGTCTACTCGAGATAGAAGGCATAGAACTCGAGTGGATAAGTCGAACGGGATATCTATGAGCAGTTTCGTGCAAATCAATACTAGAGGTATAAGATATCTCCAGATCGAAAAGTGACCACCCTAAAAGTTGTAGCTCTCGTCGAGACGAACAAATTTCATGTTGACCATGTTTTCATACGACATCATTTTGACACTCAAAAAGGTGCCCGAACGTAAACGATAGGGAACTACTCGAGATGAATAAAACTACTCGAGAATGAGGGCAAAGTACTCAGAGAAACGTTAACTACTCAAGTAAAATCAGTAGGACTCGAGAGATTTCAATATTACTCGAGTAAAACAACAATTATACTTGAGATACAACAATAGTACTCGAGTAGATCAAAGGTACTCGAGCAAAATTCAATAATACGGCTTATTTACGAGCAGTTTTGGGAAAACCGAAAGTAGAGATTGAAGACTGCTCCGAATCAAAAAGTACCCAACATGGAAGTTGTAGATCTCGTCAAGACGAACATATTTTATGTTGACCATTTTTGCATATGACGCGGTTTTGACCCTCAAAAAGGCTCCCGAACAGAAACTAAAATGAACCACTCGGGATGAATGAACGGGTACTCGAGAGAGAAAACACAGGTACTCGAGAGGAGAAAGCAGCTACTCGAGAGGAAAATACAAGTACTCAAGTTGAATTAGGCGGTACTCGAGAGAATAAAACGTTACTCGAGTAGATCCAGAATTCACTCGAGAAGAAGCAGAACGGCGAGCCGAATAAAATGAAATTTTCACCGTAGGCGAACACTGACGCTATGAACGCAATGGCGAAGTCAAAAACAAAATCCGACAAGCCATTCCCGAGATATAAATTTTCCAAGTATGCGATGAACATAAATTAATCAAAACTTCAATCACGCGCCGAGACTCCAAAAATGCTCGGATTGCGATGAAACTTGACGTGCAAGTCCAAAATTACTCAACTTAAATCTCAAATGCAAAAATTGCAGATTACAGCAGAAATTCAAGAAATCAGCTGACTCGACAGGACAGACGCGAAAATGCCTTAACGGGGTTGCGCCGCCAAATCGACGTTAAAAGTAACGCCAAGACGTCATAAATATGACGATACCAATCCAATAAAATCAACGAAAAAAATAGGGCATTATAGACCACCTGCAGCAGACAACTACATCTTGCTTTAAGGGTAGAAGACATACAGTAGACCTCCGATAATGTTTGTCATGTTTTATAGCTTTCCTGCACTTAATTTGAACTCAACGCCAAAACACTTAGAAGAGTTTTTCCGTCTTTAGGCATTATGTGATTGAGCTTCTCTTAATGACAAACTGCTTAACTTGAGTTCTATCACTTGGCGTGGAGTGAGTAAGCTTCACTAAACGCCATATCACTTAGATTTGATTTTAGCCACCTGGCATTGAGTTAGTAAGATTCACCCAATGCCAAAATACTTAGCCAATTTTCTGTATCTGAAAACACTGCTTTGACTGTCTAATGTTCAGTCAACATTTTTATCACATGGCGTTGAGTGAGTAAGCTTCACTGAACACCTGTGGACTTACACAAAAATCTACACAGATTTTCTATGGCTTTGACTGATTGAGCAATACTCGAAGATTATGGAGTATGGCGTTGAGTGAGTAGACTTCACTCAACACCTATGGACTTGGCCACATTCTTGTTGTTTCTTCTTAGGCTCTGACTGTATTAGCCTGTCTAATAGCTTTTTGCTGTATGGCGTTGAGTGAGTAGACTTCACTCAATACCTGTGGACTTAGGCACAACATTAGCTTGCCAATAGCTAGCTGAGACTATACTCAACACTTTTACTCACCTGACGTTGAGTGAAGTCCGTGGACTTAGGAGATTTCCAGCCTATCCAGCATCTTCACTTTGTGACCACCTGCCACATCACTTGAAATACCTATCCTATCAATATTTTAAGGACTAACCTGCATGCATGAACTTAAGCATACATCAAATACAACTTCATATATATCATTGACATGATTGACTTCTTCAAATCTGGGACATTGTGGGCAATGGACCCAACAATCTCCCCCTATTTAAAAAAGTGAAAACCCTCAATCATTTGAGTCAGTGACATACACTAACATATGTAGCAGTAGAACATTAGCTTAAAATAAGAAAACAAGTTTTTGTTACCATACTTCCTTTCCTGCAGGGTGATCAGCATCACACCTACTCCCCCTGAATTATTGTTTCCTAGTCTTGATCAATTTGATCATATCCTTCTCATAGTTCTGATACCACTTGATCATATCCTTCTGATAGTTCTGACACCAATTGTATCCTTCTCCTCCTGTTATGATCTGATTCCAGACATATCCTTCTCCTCCACCTTTTGGACTTCTATAAATAGTCAGGGAGGCACTGTGTATCTGCACCCCCTTTTGAGTACAAATAAGCTGCAGTTGAAGTATTTGAGAGTGCTGGAGCAGTGTTGGTCTTGCTCCCCCTCAACTGAAGCATCATCTATCATGCTTCTTGATAGATACTTTAACCTATACAATCTGGATAGTACTTCCACCAGCATGATACCATTCAAGATGTACAACTTAAAAAAAATCTTCAATTCATTGAAGTACTTGTCCACCTGCAAGAAGAAATACAATCTGCAATAATATTAGGAGCAACTGAAGCTATACCAGGTTCAACATACCCAATTCAAACTTGAAGATGTTGAACTTTGCTTCATCTAGTGGCTTAGTGAAGATGTGAGCCACTTGCTTGTGTGTAGGGACAAACTCAAGGTTGATATCTTCACATTCCACATGCTCCTTAATGAAATGATATCTAATATCAATTTGCTTAGTCCTGCTATGAGAGACAGGATTCCTAGAAATTGAGATTGCACTAGTAGAATCACAATATAATGGACTTCTACTTATCTGGAGGTTATAGTCCTGGAGCTGCTGCTGGATCCACAACAATTGAGCACAAGAGCTACCTGCTGAGATGTACTCTGACTCTGTAATTTAGATTGCAACACTGGTTTACTTCTTGTTACTCCAAGATACTAGTCTTCCTCCCAAGAACTGACAGGTGCCAGAAGTGATATTCTTGTCCTCTTTGTAGCCTGTAAAATTTGCATTTGAATAGCCTGTTAGTTCAAACTCCCATTCCTTGGGTACCATAGTCCAAGATCTAGTGTGACCTTAAGATACCTAACAATTCTCTTTACAGTAAAGTAGTGAGATTCTTTAGGGAAAGCCTGATACCTAGCACAAATATATGTGGCATACATGATGTCTGGCCTACTTGTAGTTAGATATAGAAGGTAACCAATTATACCTCTATACAAAGTTTCAACAACAGGTTTCCCTGTCTCATCTCTGCCAATAGGCATACTTGACCCCTTGAGAGTTTTCATGGTGGAGGAATTCTCCATACCGAACTTATTTATTAACTCCCTGGTGAACTTAGACTGGGATATGGACAAGCTATCATCAGTTTGTCTGACTTGGATACCTAAGAAGAACTTGAGTTCACCCATACTGATCATCTCAAACTTCCCTTGCATAAGTTTAGCAAACTTTTTACAAAGGATGTCATTAGTAGATCCAAAGATAATGTCATCTACATATATCTGGACTAGGTTGATCTTCCCCTTAGATTTTCATAGGAATATGGTCTTGTCTAACTTCCCACTTGAGAATTTGTTCTCAATGAGAAAGCTGGACAAAGTCTCACACCAAGCTCTAGGGGTCTGTTTTAGCCCATATAGAGCTTTCCAAAGTCTATTAACGGAATTAGGTGAGTTAGTAATAACAAAACCTAGAGGCTGCTCAACATAGACTTCTTCCTTTAAGTCACCATTTAGGAAGGCTGACTTCACTTCCATCTGGTAGACCTTGAATCCTTTGTGCGCAGCATATGCAAGGAATAGTCTGATGTCCTACAATCTTGCTACAGGGGCAATGGTTTGATCAAAATCAATACCTTCCTCTTACATGTACCCCTTAGCTACTAGTCTTGCTTTGTTCTTAATTATAATGCCATTTTCATCAAGTTTATTCATGTTAATCCACTTGACTCTAATGACATTTTGTCCTTGTGGTCTGGGAACCAGCTTCCAGATCTTACATCTCTTAAACTAGTTCAGTTATTCTTGCATAGCAACAATCCAGAATTGATATATGTTGGCATCTTCAAATTTCTTTGGCTGAACTTGTGATAGGAAGCTTGAGTTGAGTGTTATGTTGATACTTCTGCTCCTGGTCACTACTCCTTGGCATGCATCACCAATGATTTGGTCTCTTGGATGATCCCTGTTGGGTACATTGGTCAAAATGTACCTGATTTGAAGAAGCCTCACCCAACTCAATGATATACATCAAATTGTATTTGATGTATTTTGAGTTACATGTGCAGGTTAAGTATTTGCAGGAAATGATGAAAACGTTTCTAAGTCCATGTGTCGACACCCAGAGGGAAAGTGTCGACACTTAAGAAGACTTGTGTCGACACCCAGGCAAGCAGTGTCGACACTTGGAGTCATTGTGTCGAAACCAGGGATGCTGAGTCGACAGCAGACAGAAAGTGTCGACACAAGGAGCTGTGTCGACACTCAGTGAAGAAAAGACAGTGAAGCTGTGTCGACACTTAACAGTTGTGTCGACACCCAGTGAAGCTGTGTCTACATCAGAAAGTGTCGATACTTGGAGCTGTGTCGACACTCAGCAAAAGTCTGCAGAGACTAAGTACAAGTGTCGACACCCAGAACAATGTGTCGACACTTAGCAGAAGAGTCAACACTTAAAGTAAGTGTCGACACCCAGAACAATGTGTCGACACTTAGCTGAACACTCAACACTTGAAGAAAGTGTCGACACAAAGAGCTGTGTCCACACTTAGCAAAGAACAGCAAAGTTCAACAAAATATTCTAAGTACAAGTGTCGACACTAAGGGAATGTGTCGACACTCAGCCAGAGTCTTGACAGAAGAAGAAAGTGTTGACACCCAGAGCAATGTGTCGACACTCAACAAGTATCAACACTGAACACATGTGTCGACACCAAGAAGCAGTGTAGATACTTAACAGATTCAACATATGAAGATGTGTCGACACAAAGGTGTTGTGTCGACACTTAGAAGAATTCAGCAAGATACTGAAGAACAAGTACTTGTGTTGACACTCAATCTCAGTGTCGACACATGAAGAAGAAGTAGTGTCGAGATAAAGAATCAACAACACAAGGAGTTGTGTCGACACCTTGTAGACTAGTGTCGACACTTAGACAACATGTGTCGACACTTGGTCTATAAGTGTCAACACTTAAAGACAGAAAGTCTCGACACTTAAAGACAGTTACAGAATTTTCAAGAACTGACTGGATGACTTGACAGCTGTCATTCCAGCCGGTCTACAGCACCTGTCAGAGTTGTTAGAATTCAGTTATGGACCGGATCAGCCGGTTACCATGAAGAAGGCCTATAAATAGGCCTATACTGTCTACAGAAGAGATTGATCAACAAGTTGTTGAAGAGATTGAACACAAGTCCAAGTTCAGATTTAAAGAAGATCTAGCTATCAAGTGAAGATCTAAGAAGTTGGAGAGAGAGAGCTCCATCCAAGAAAGCAGTTGTTGGAACCCAGCTGAGAAGAAGGATTCAGATTAGTCTGAATCTTAAGTAGCAGAGATCAAGGATCAACTGCAGAAGGAGTCAATCTTATTGAGTTCTACTTTCAAGAAGCTTTGAAGAAAGCTAAGTCAGATTGAGTCCAGCTGAGTTCTTCCAAGAACTCATCAAGAATCTCACAACTTATCTCTCTTTCATCTAAGTTGTTGAGTTTATACATTTTGTATTCATTATAACTTGTAGGATCCTTAGGGATCTGAGATTGTAAGCCTGCAATTATAAAGGCTGAGGGTAGGAGAGTGAAATCTCTGAGTGTAGGCCTTGGTGGCTGAGTGTAGGCCTTGGTGGCTGAGTGTAGGCCTTGGTGGCTGAGTGTAGGCCTTTGTGGCTGAGTGTAGGCTTTGTGGAAAAGCTGAGTTGTAGGTCCGTGGGCCTGAGGTGTAGGAGCCTGTTTTGGGTTCTGAGTTAGTGGAGAAGTTTGGCCAAATCTAGTACACTGCTAGATAGGCAAAGGGGGAAAGTGGTTGTACCCAAAGCTTGGGGAACCACTATAAAACTCTGTGTCTTCTGTGTTTGTTGAGTTGCTGTGATTGCTGAATGTGTGCTGTGTTAAATTAGATATAATTCTGTGATATTATCTGTTTGCTGCCTAAAAAGTTAAAAAGATTCAAGTCACCTATTCACCCCCCCTAGGTGCTTAGGGACATTATCTTTCAAGTGGTATCAAAGCGAGGTTCCTCAAAAAGGACTAACTGTCTGAGGAGATCCAGTTGGCAGATTCAGGTTAAGTCAATTACAGAATCAAGAAAATCAAGAACCATGGGTTCCACTGAAAATCACAAGGAATTGGGATCCATGAAACTACCTATATGTAGGAAGGAAATCTTTGGCATATGGAAGGAAAGGGTAAGGCTGTTTATGGAGGCCTCAGACCCTAGGATTTATATCACAATGAAGGAAGGGCCATATGTGCCCATGAAGGTGTCAGTCCTAGATGCTAATCAGAGAACACCAAAGGATTTCTCTGAAATGACAAAGGATGAGATTGTCCTAGCAACCATGGACAAAAGGGCTCAAAACATTATAGTGAGTGTCATAGATGATGCAACTTTTCAGAATCTTATACACTATAAGACAGCCAAAGAGATGTGGGATACCCTTATTGTGTATATGGAAGGATCTGAAGAAGTTAGGCAAGACAGAAAATCCTTGCTAAATCAAGAGTATGAAAGTTTTAGACAAGGAAAGGGTGATAGCATCACTGAGTGCTACAAGAAGTTCTATAGGATAGTGAATGAACTCATGTCTTATGGAAGAGAGTTCAGTAATTATGAACTCAATGACAAGTTTCTAAGGTCCCTAACTAAAGATTGGGACACCAAAATCTGTGCCATTAGAGAAATGGCTAAGTTGGCAGAAATTCCTCCACCTACACTGTTTGGCAAACTGTTGTCTTATGAAATGCAGTTGACAGTGAGGAAAGAAGAGGAGAAATCCACAAGAAATGAACACAAGGAAAGGACAGTGACCTTTAAATCAGAAGCCCCCAGAAGGTACAGATGTAAGTCACCTACTCCACCTCCAAAGGTTGCTGAATCTGAGTCAGATGAGTCAGCTAGTACAAAGTCTGAAAGCAGTGAAAGTGATGAAGACTTTGCTGCCTTCACTAGACATTTTCAGAAGTTCTTAAAGAAGAAACAGTGGAGGTCAAGGCCTTATACTTCACAGGGAAAAGAAGACTTTTATCATAATAAAAAGGCTTCAAAGAAGGACAGGATGAGGACTAAATCTAGTAAGGCAACTGTTTCAAAAATAGTGTGCTACTGCTGCAATAGACAAGGCCATGTTGTTGCAGATTGTCCAGAAAAGAGAAAGGAGTCTGGTGACAGGAAGAAGACTCATTTCAAAGGCAAGAAAGAGAAGTCTTTTGTTGCCAAAAAGGAGAAGACTCTGTCAGATTTTTCTTCTTCAGAAACTGAGTCAGATGCTGAGGCATACATATGGCTGTTTGCTGAAGAACAAGAAGAAGAGTTCATGCAGATTATGAATTCTATTTATGAACAAGAAAACAGTCAGTGTCAAGGACTAATGGCATTGACTGAAAGTGACAAAATCCTGGAGCAGCCAGGACCCAGTAAGGTACAAAGTTCAACTTCCAGTTCAGTTTCTTGTGCCAGTACAGAATCAGATTCATCTTCATCAAGTGATGAGAGTGTATCTGAGTCTGAAGAAGATATTCATCAGCTGATAGATGAATATAAGGTTCTGTTGCAAGCTTACAAGAAGAGCAAGTCCCTAGCCAAAAGTCAGACAAAGGAAATTGCTGATCTCAAAGCTGCTGCAACAGAATTTGAGAAGTCTTTTGATCAAAATCTTAATGAGATAGCCAGATTGAAGCACATAACTGTGATTCAAATGAGAACTATATCATTTAAGAATGATCAAATCAAGTGTCTGGAGATTAATCTTCAGAAGGAGAAAGACTTGGTTGCTAGGTTTTCTAAACCTAAGTCTGTTTTACCCATAATTGATGAATTTATTCATCACAAAGGTAAAGCTGGACTGGGTTTTACAAGACCTGCAAGGACTGTTCAGTCCAAGTCTATGTCCAAGGGCAAAGCCCCAACACTCAACAAGCCAGCTGTGGATAAAACAGCTAAGACTGTACCTAAGTAAAGGTACAATAAGTTTGAGTGTTGGTGTTGTGGCAAGGTTGGCCATTTTGCAATGGACTATTGGCACAATGCTAGTGCCAAAGTGAGTAGCAATCTGCCTGTTGGAAAACCAGCATGTAGCTTTGTCAGGATGCAAACTAACAAATACCAAGGACCCAAGAATACTTTGGGTTCTAAGGTTCATTAATCTGTTTTGCAGGTGAGTCCAAGTTGCCATGCCCCAATATGGTACTTGGACAGTGGATGTTCCAGACATATGACTGGAACAAAGGGATTACTAAGGGACTACATTCCAATCAAAGATGGTCCAAAAGTCACCTTTGGTGGTTCTGAAAAAGGAATCATCAAAGGATTTGGTAACATTTCTAGTAACTTGGTTACCATTACTCAAGTGGCTTATGTTAAAGGGTTGAAACACAACCTAATAAGTATAAGTCAATTAAGTGATGTAGGGTATGACATCTCATTTGTTAAGAATGGTTGTCATATCAAGAGGTCAACTGATCAAGAGATCATTTTGACTGGCTATAGAAAGAGGAATGTCTACTGCCTAGACATTATGTGTGAGACCAATGGTTCTCAAGTGTGTCTTGTAGCTGATGAGACAGTCTCTCATTGTGTCAAATGGCACAAGAGGCTAGCTCATCTAAATTACAAGACACTTGGCAAACTCTTTAGCAAAGAGTTAGTGAGGAATGGTCCTCATGTTAAGTGTGTTAAAGATGGTATTTGCTCAGCTTGTCAAAAGGGCAAGCAGACTAGATCCACCTTTAGAAGCATAGAAAACAAAGCTGCTGTGAGGTGTTTATACCTCTTGCATATGGATCTCTTTGGTCCAATGCCAGTTCACAGCCTAGGTAGGAAGGTCTATACCTTTGTAGTTGTAGATGACTACTCAAGGTTTTCCTGGGTGTTCTTCTTAAGACAGAAATCTGAAACACCTAATGTCTTCTATAGATTTGTCAAGCAAATTCAGAATGAACTAAATAGTACAGTGGTCAAAATAAGAAGTGACCATGGTACTGAGTTTCAGTCTGATAGCATGACAAAACTATGTGAAGACTTTGGGATATTTCAAGAGTTTTCTTCACCTAGAACACCTCAGCAAAATGGCATTGCTGAGAGGAAGAATAGGACCTTGATTGAGGCAGGTAGAACCCTATTAAGTGATACATCACTACCAGAATACTTCTGGGCTGAAGCAGTTAATACTGCATGCCATGTTATTAATAGGGCTACCATTACTAAAGGCCTCAACAAGACCCCCTATGAGGTTGTGAAAGGCAGGAAACCAAACCTATCCTACTTCAGGATCTTTGGTTGCAAATGCTTCATACTTAACAATGGAAAGTCTTACTTAACTAAGTTTGCTGCCAAGTCCCAAGAGGGAATTTTTGTTGGGTACAACAACAATAGTAAGGCTTATAGAGTCTACAACTTGTCTACTCAAGTTGTAGAAGAGACTGTACATGTAGTATTTGATGAAACTAGGCTTATTAACAATGAGTTGTCTAGTAGTGTATGCAGCCCGACAGGTTTAACAAAGAAGATGGACAAGCTCACTCTAGAAGAAGAATCTACTGCAAGACAGCAAGTAGAAGACACTGGCTGTTGTCCAGGGGGAGAACTACATGTACCAAATACAGAAGAAGTACAAGGAGTACAGCAAGATGATGAAACTGAAGAGGTTCAACCAGAAGTCAGGATGCCTCCAGCCAATAGGCATCTTAGAGATCATCCAGTAGAGCAGATTATTGGAGATCCAAGACAAGGGGTACAAACAAGGAGCATAAACCTGAATGCAGCAGTCTACTCCAGTTTTCTTTCCCAAGTTGAACCTAAAAAGTTTGAAGAAGCCATCAAAGACCCTCTTTGGATTGAGGCTATGCAAGAAGAACTCAATCAATTCAAGAGATGCAAGGTCTGGGAGCTTGTTCCTAAACCTAAAGACCACAATATAATTGGAACCAAGTGGATCTATAGGAACAAGATGGATGAACAAGGAGTCATCATTAAGAACAAAGCAAGACTGGTTGCTAAAGGATATAGGCAGGAAGAAGGTATTGATTTTGATCAAACCTTTGCTCTAGTAGCCAGACTGGAAGCCATAAGAATGTTCCTGGCCTATGCAACCTATCAAGGATTCAAAGTTTACCAAATGGATGTCAAGTCAGCATTTCTAAATGGTAATCTTAAAGAAGAAGTCTATGTGGAACAACCCTCAGGTTTTGTTGATTCAACTCTACCTAATCATGTCTATAGACTTAGGAAAGTTTTATATGGGTTAAAGTAAGCCCCTAGGGCTTGGTATGAAACCCTGTCTAGTTTCCTCATTGAGAATAAGTTCTCAAGGGGGAAAATAGATAAGACTCTATTCCTTAGGGAATCTAGAGGCAAAGTAATACTAGTCCAAATATATGTAGATGACATTATATTTGGGTCTACTGAAAGTAGCCTTTGCAAAAAGTTTGCAAAGCTAATGCAAGGTCAATTTGAGATGAGTAGTATGGAAGAGCTAAAGTTCTTCTTGGGTCTCCAAGTAAGACAGACTGAGAGTGGTTTATCCATATGCCAGTCCAAGTTCACCCTAGAACTCATAAGGAAGTATGGTATGGATTCATCCAGCACCATGAAGACTCCTATGGGGTCAAGTATGTCTCTTAGCAAGGATGATGCAGGGAAACCTGTAGATGAAACCTTGTATAGAGGGATAGTTGGCTCCCTATTATACTTGACTGCAAGTAGACCAGATATCATGTATGCTACATGTGTGTGTGCAAGGTATCAAGCCTGCCCTAAAGAGTCTCATTTGACAGCAATCAAGAGAATATTGAGATATCTAAAGGGCACTCCTTATCTAGGCCTCTGGTACACTAGGAATGGGGATTTTGATCTAACAGGTTATTTGTTAAAATTCAACAAACCGCAGACGCCCCCTTGGATACCCTGCTGAAAATTCAACAAACCGAAGGAGAATACGCCCACTTATATGTTGAAAGTTTTCCCGGATCGTGGAGTTAGCAGGGGTTATCTCAATAAAGCAGTAACAACCAGCAACACATGCAGCACAAGCTTCTTTATTGATCAAGAGCAAACTTCTTTACAAGGCGAGACATACATGGCGAGACATGCTTCACCAAAACCCAACACCGGGAGAGCAGAGACAGTTACAAAGACAAGAACAAAAAATAAGCCGCGCGGACTCAAACAATCAAGCCGCCGACCTACTGCTGTGGAGTCCGCTCAGTCCGCCAGGTCGCCAGACCGCAACCCAAGCCGCGCGGACTCACCCTCTCTCCAATGCTTAGCTCTTCACCGCCGGTCTGCACGCCGCCAGACCGCACAAGCTGCGACACCGAATGGAACAGTCCGCCTGAAGCAGGCGACTTCCTGAACCCCGAACCAAGTCGCCAAAGAGAAGACCGCCTGGTCGCTATCCGCGACCTGCTGTTTACCGCCTGTTGCCTAACCGCAGAGTCCGCACTGTCCCTGACCGCAATCAGAGCCAAGTCCTGGCTTTCCAGCGCTATCCGCACAACCTACACAGCACAACCGGGTCAACTCTATCCGCGCGGACACAAAGTCCAGGCCGCAGCAACTTACGCGTGCTCAATTACTGTTCACTTACTTCGGTCCAGGTTCTTGTCCTTCCTGATGTGACATGAGTCCTATTTATAGGCACGACGATGAGTATGGTCACCGCCCTAGTCGATAGGATCACCGCCACAACCCGCAGCTAGAACAAGTGTGTCCGCACAGCCCGCGGACACACCTTCCAGTTCGCCGCTCCTGTGCAGATAGCCAGTCCGCCCCAGCTTCTCCAAGGGCGGACTTCAATATCCAGTCCGCCTTGCCGCCAGAGACCAAGCCAGGACCACCACAGCCGGACTCCACAACAGCCGTGTCCGCCATTCTGCGGACAAGGCATCAGCCCGCAAAACTCGAGCCCGCAGCCTCGCCATCAAGACGCCTGCCGGACTCAGCGGACACCCGGCTTCCGTCCGCATATCCCAAGTCCATTGCCTAATCACCAAGGCATTGCCGGACTCAGCGGACACGCCGATCCAGTCCGCGTACACAGCGAACTCCAGTCCGCTTCCCTGAGTCCATAACCTCATCACAAGGCTCAACCGGACTCAGCGGACTCTGGCTCCAGTCCGCACGCTCCTGCACAAGCAATCCTCCAGTCCGCATATCCCCAAGCTAGCACACAAGGCAACAGCACTTCTACTAAGCTTGGCGGACTGAGAGATCAGCCCGCGCTCCACTGCGCGATCTCCCCGGACTGAGCCAACCTGGACTTGGTTCAGTTCCCACCAAGTCCAGTCCGCTGGCCACAAGGGCCAGTCCGCACTTACTGGCGGACACTGGATCTAGCCCGCCATACCGGGCGACCTCCAGTTCCTGTCCGCGCTGACCGGCGGTCTCCGCGGCTTCCACTTGCCGCTTCACTAGAGCAAGACCAAGGCAACTGCCAAACCGGTCTGTCGAGCTCCAGTTCTTCAGTCCGCTTCAAGCCGGACTCCGCGGATAACATTCCTATCCGCCCGGTTACTTCCTGGGAGTAAACCGCCTGCTGAGCATACACTGGCCTGTCAGACCGCCGCTGCTGTCCGCGTAGTCCGCACGAACAGACCGCCTAGGCCGCCACAGAGCAAACCGCCTGCAACATCCCTGCCGACCTAGCAGTCCGCCAACCCAGTCCGCGTAGTCCGCGCGGATAGGTTTCCCAAGCCTTCCATTCACCCACTTTCACTTCACAGAATTCAACATTATTCAGATGCAGACTTTGCAGGATGCAAAGAAGATAGAAAAAGTACTACTGGAACCTGTCAATTCCTAGGTGGAAGACTAATTTCATGGAGTAGTAAAAAGCAAACAAGTGTGGCTATCTCCACTGTAGAATCAAAGTATGTGGCTGCAGGAAGTTGCTGTGCTCAACTTCTATGGATACAACATCAGCTGGAGGACTATGGAATTTAGGTAAGTAGAACTCCACTCTTTTGTGATTCTACTAGTGCTATTTCAATAGCTAATAATCTTGTATCCCATAGTAGAACAAAACATATTGAAATTAAATATCATTTTCTTAGGGAGCATGTAGAAAGAGAAGATATTTTACTTGAATATGTTAAAACAGATGAACAACTAGCTGATATGTATACTAAGCCCCTAGAAAAAGCTAAGTTCAATAGGTTTAAGATTGAACTAGGAATGATAAACTTAGAGTAAGTTTATAGTATTGAAAATGGCTAAGTAAAAAGGTGTCGACACATCGAGATTTCTGTGTCGACACAGATAGTAGGTGTCGACACTTCAGGGAAAAGGTGTCGGCACATCTAGGAAGTTGGTGTCGACACTTCAGAATAATAGTGTCGACACATGACATGTAGGTGTCGACACATCCAATGTGGTGTCGACACTTAGTATTTACTCAGAATTCTCTAAGTAAAGTCTCGACTATGTGTCGAGTTATGTAGTGTCGACACATAAACAAGTGTCGACACATAAAATCTGTTGACTAAACTTGTGTCGACATATATGTGTCGAGACATTATAAGTCAGTGTCGACACTTATTGCCAGTGTCGACACAATTTAAGTTGGCTGCCCGCATTTTCATCTTCAAAAGTAGAAAGGTATAAATAGGGTTTTGCCTTAGTCTGTCGACACGCTTTCAAAAGTTTCGAGACCAAAACTACTGTGTCGACACCTCTCTTATCTCAAGTCAAATTCTTCAACCCTAATGGCGCCTAAGCTAGAGGAGAACGTCAACGAAGGATACGAGCTGGTGCGGAATGCTTTTAAGGATGCCGATCAAGAAATCAAGACAGTAGTAACCCTAGTAGCCGATTCAGGGTTAGAATATCTTGTTTCTAAACCTACTAAAATCTGGAAGAAAGAGGTACTAGAATTCCTCAATGGAGCTAAGATAGACGAAACTGGATTCAAAATCAAATCCAGGGTTCATGGTGAGAAGGTGAAGGTATCACCTAAAAGTCTGAGGAAGATTCTACAGCTACCAAGAACTAAAGAGGAAGATGAGGTTACTGCTTCAAAGACCAGGGAAGCTCTAACCTGGTGTGGACTGGATCCTAAGATGAAGCTTGGATCAGTGTTTCTTAGAAAGGGCATGAACAATCAAGGGAAATTCCTTTCAGAGATTGTTGGCAAAGTAATTCTCAGCAAGCCAGGAGGGCATGACAGAGTGTCTGCCTATATGTTTAGTATTATGACAAGGATAATCTTCTCTCTGCAAACTGACTGGTCTATGGTAGTTTATGAGAAGATTAAAGAAAGCCTGAAGAAGCCCAACCTGGGCAGGATTTTAAGTCTTTACCTAGCAGGTGTTATACCTGAAGTTATGAGTCAGGCTGCTGGAAGTAAAATAAATCACATGAGGAAAATGGATCTGAGAATATTCTCCAGATGGGATAGGGTGTTGTCTAAAGAGATGCCAACCCCTGAGAAGACAGTTCCTGAGAAAGTATCACCCCCCAAGAAGAAGAGGAAAACTGCTCCAGTGGCACAGGATTCCACTAGCATTTCTGAAAGTGAAGAACAAGTTGTCTTCACACCAGATGAGAATGTGGAATAGCCTACTGTGAAGTCTCCAGCTCCTCAAGAAGTTGCTGAAATCCAGGGGGAGCTTCCAGTTGTAGATGCACCCACTACACTGGAAAGTGAGCAAGCTACAACCACAATCCTAGAGGTAATCACTGAGCTTAATGCTTTAGTTTTTTCCTTTAGAGGATACTGATTTGTCTGATATTTATCAGCCACCACAGACTGATAGTCAAGTTCTAGATGCTGTTATAGAAGACACATTTGTTGTTGTTCAAGATGATACTATTCCAGTGGTTGAAGAGCCCAGAATTTCTCCTGCCAATTCTCCACAAGAGTATACCATGGAAGATCTTTTCTTAAATCTGGATCAAACAGATTTTGACAAAGAAGGTACAGCTGCTGTAGGAGAAAATGCTCCAGTTAAGGGGGAGCAAATTGTATTTCTTGAAGAGCCTGCAAGTAAAGAAACTGAGAAGGCACCAGATGTGCAGACTGAGAGGCCCCCAAGCCCTAAGGAGAGGGTAGATATAGCCAGCTCCTCAGCATCTGAAGATGAGGACACTGCAAGGGCAAAGAAACAGAAAATTTATGTATTCAAGAGAAGGAGTCAGAGTTATAAGAAGGCCTTACAATCTATTGCTCCACAGCCTATAGCACAGCCAGCTCCAACTATGGATTATAGTGCTTTAATAGTTGCAATGCAAGTCAAGTTGGATGAGCAAAGGCAGGCCATTGAAAAGTATGTTGATGAAGGGCACAAATCACTACAGTTTGATCTAGCCCAGGACATAAAATCAACAAGATTTGAAATGAATCTTAACAAGAAGGAGATGACAGACTGCTTCCACAAAGGGGGGAATGCAGTAGTGTACTTGGCTACACACCAGGAAAAGATTAAGGCTCAAGTTGATGACATAGCCCTGAAGCAAGGATATGTCCTTGAAAATCAACTTAGAATGAATGACAATTTGACAGAATCTCATAATGCAATTGTCACAGAAATTAAGAACATAGCTGCTGGACCTTCTACCTCTACTGCTACTGTTAAAGCTGAATTTGACAAAGTATTTCAAGAAGAAATCACTGCTGTTAAGACAGCCATTCAAGACTCCCAGAAGGCCATATCTGAACAACTTAATAAGCTCAAACCTTTCTTTAAAGATGGAGTCAGATACTTGGATAATCAAATCAGATTCCAGAAGGATGATGTCAGAGATCACATGGCTAGAGAAGTCATAAAGGGGGGAGAGAGTTTTAGTCAAAGCTAGCTCTGATCATGCCAAATGGATATCTAATTCCATCAGAGCTACACTGGGCTATCCTCCTCTTTGTGATGATGACAATGTAGCAGAATCTGGAATTAACCCTGCCTATCTTGGAGGTGAGCAACCAGAAGTAGCTCAAGTGATCTATCCTCCACCAGATTTTGAAATGGTGCAAGCTGATATTCATCACATGTATAGCCCAACTGAAGGGAAGTCCAATGTCATTCTAGAAAAAGTGGTTCAGCCTATATCTGAAGCTATGCAAGCAGCTCTTCAGAAAGAAGAAGAAGCTCTACAGAAAGAAGAAGAGACTAGATTGTCTAAGAAGAGGTTTAGGGAACAAGCTGAACAAAGGCCAGACTTTGAACAGTGGAGCCCTACCTCAAGAAACATTATATTAACTGCCTGGAAAGCTGCCAAAGATAATGTGCATGACATGAACAAATGGTTTTCTGAGGCTGAATGGAGAAAACATGAGACTAGGCAGGAGGCAATAGTTCAATTTAGAAGGAAGGCCAAGATGGGAAAGCTACCTCCTACAGCTCTGGAGCCTAGCAAGTACTTTCCCAAGCCTTATCACTACTTTGAGAGGCAAAAGATTAAAGCAGAAGAACTTAAGAAGAAAGATCTGAAAGGCAAGAAGCCTGTTGATGCTGAAGTTGCTGATGCTCCTGTTCAAGCTAAAGTTCAAGCTGGAAAAGGCATAGTGATTAAGGAGCCAGAACAGAAATAGATTTAGAATTTTCTTGAAGTTTACTTTGTAATCTTTTTGATGTAAAACATTTTGTGAACTTCTGGAAATAAATATGACAGATATTAGAACAATGTGTTATATATTAAAACTATTTCATATTTGCTCTGTGATGATGTCTATGTCTATTCCATATTTGTTCTGTGATGATGTATTTGTATACATGTGTGATTAATACATGTTTATGTTTTCCCTGCTGTATATAATCCTGCTTTACATCATTTTGTAATTTAATTATGAATGATGTATATCATTGACTAAGGGTTATGACTTCTCCAAATAGGGGGAGATTGTTGGGTACATTGGTCAAAATGTACCTGATTTGAAGAAGCCTCACCCAACTCAATGATATACATCAAATTGTATTTGATGTATTTTGACTTACATGTGCAGGTTAAGTATTTGCAGGAAATGATGAAAAAGTTTCTAAGTCCATGTGTCGACACCCAGAGGGAAAGTGTCGACACTTAAGAAGACTTGTGTCGACACCCAGGCAAGCAGTGTCGACACTTGGAGTCACTGTGTCGACACCAGGGATGCTGAGTCGACACCAGACAGAAAGTGTCGACACAAGGAGCTGTGTCGACACTCAGTGAAGAAAAGACAGTGAAGCTGTGTCGACACTTAACAGTTGTGTCGACACCCAGTGAAGCTGTGTCTACATCAGAAAGTGTCGACACTTGGAGCTGTGTCGACACTCAGCAAAAGTCTGCAGAGACTAAGTACAAGTGTCGACACCCAGAACAATGTGTCGACACTTAGCAGAAGAGTCAACACTTAAAGTAAGTGTCGACACCCAGAACAATGTGTCGACACTTAGCTGAAGACTCAACACTTGAAGAAAGTGTCGACACAAGGAGATGTGTCGACACTTAGCAAAGAACAGCAAAGTTCAACAAAATATTCTAAGTACAAGTGTCGACACTAAGGGAATGTGTCGACACTCAGTCAGAGTCTTGACAGAAGAAGAAAGTGTCGACACCCAGAGCAATGTGTCGACACTCAACAAGTATCAAAACTGAAGACATGTGTCGACACCAAGAAGCAGTGTCGACACTTAATAGATTCAACACATGAGGATGTGTCGACACAAAGGTGTTGTGTCGACACTTAGAAGAATTCAGCAAGATACTGAAGTACAAGTACTTGTGTCGACACTCAATCTCAGTGTCGACACATGAAGAAGAAGTAGTGTCGAGATAAAGAATCAACAACACAAGGAGTTGTGTCGACACCTTGTAGACTAGTGTCGACACTTAGACAACATGTGTCGACACTTGGTCTATAAGTGTCGACACTTAAAGACAGAAAGTCTCGACACTTAAAGACAGTTACAGAATTTTCAAGAACTGACTGGATGACTTGACAGCTACCATTCCAGCCGGTCTACAGCACCTGTCAGAGTTGTCAGAATTCAGTTATGGACCGGATCAGCCGGTTACCATGAAGAAGGCCTATAAATAGGCCTATACTGTCTACAGAAGAGATTGATCAACAAGTTGTTGAAGAGATTGAACACAAGTCCAAGTTCAGATTTAAAGAAGATCTAGCTATCAAGTGAAGATCTAAGAAGTTGGAGAGAGAGAGCTCCATCCAAGAAAGCATCTGTTGGAACCCAGCTGAGAAGAAGGATTCAGATTAGTCTGAATCTTAAGTAGCAGAGATCAAGGATCAACTGTAGAAGGAGTCAATCTTATTGAGTTCTACTTTCAAGAAGCTTTGAAGAAAGCTAAGTCAGATTGAGTCCAGCTGAGTTCTTCCAAGAACTCATCAAGAATCTCACAACTTATCTCTCTTTCATCTAAGTTATTGAGTTTATACATTTTGTATTCATTATAACTTGTAGGATCCTTAAGGATCTGAGATTGTAAGCCTGCAATTATAAAGGCTGAGGGTAGGAGAGTGAAATCTCTGAGTGTAGGCCTTGGTGGCTGAGTGTAGGCCTTGGTGGCTGAGTGTAGGCCTTGGTGGCTGAGTGTAGGCCTTTGTGGCTGAGTGTAGGCTTTGTGGAAAAGCTGAGTTGTAGGGTCGTGGGCCTGAGGTGTAGGAGCCTGTTTTGGGTTCTGACTTAGTGGAGAAGTTTGGCCGAATCTAGTACACTGCTAGATAAGCGAAGGGGGAAAGTGGATGTACCCAAAGCTTGGGGAACCACTATAAAACTCTGTGTCTTCTGTGTTTGCTGAGTTGCTGTGATTGTTGAATGTGTGCTGTGTTAAATTAGATATAATTCTGTGATATTATCTGTTTGCTGCCTAAAAAGTTAAAAAGATTCAAGTCACCTATTCACCCCCCCCCTCTAGGTGCTTAGGGACATTATCTTTCAATCCCTCAAATGCTTGATTGCTGGAGGCAATCTAGCTTCAGCTACTGGGGTAGCTTCTTATTGATTTTCATCCACCTCATTTATGTCTTACAATCTTTCTACTGGAATGTCCACTTCATCTTGAATAAGTGGAGCTGCTTCCTTGATGCTTAGCTGGTCCATCATCTGGTCTATACCTGCAGTACTAGAAGAGAAGCTTGATAGCTCACTGTTAATCATAATAGGCTCATTAAAGACTACATGTACAGATTCTTCTACAACTTGGATATTCAAGTTGTAGACCCTATTGTACAACCCTATATTCGCTGAGTCATACTAGGAGGCACCAACGGTCACAATTAGGCTAGCCAGAGGCATTCTCGCCCTAAAGAAGCTCTCTCCTACAAAGCTCCCCGTGCTCGACGATCGTCGAACCAAGATCGTCGACCGCAACCAAATCGTCGAACGGAGCTCTCTAGCCAAGATCGTCGACCGCAGCCAAATCGTCGTACGGAGCTCTCTAGCCAAGATCGTCGAACGCAGCCAAATCGTCGAACGGAGCTCTTTGGCCAAGATCATCGACCGCAGCCAAATCGTCGAACGGAGCTCTCTGGCCAAGTTCGTCGACCGCAGCCAAATTATCGTACGGAGCTCTATGACCAAGATCATCGAACGCAGCCAAATCGTCGAACGGAGCTCTCTGGCCAAGATCTCCGAACGCAGCCAAACCGTCGAACGGAAACGGCTGGCCCGACCATTGAACGCAGCCAGCACGGGAACGCTTGCGCTAGCGCCAAGCTCCTGTCTTAAAGGAGCTCTCGCCTATAAGCAGGCGAGACCGCTTGCACCGGGCTCTGGACAGAAGGCTCTCGGCTCAGAGCTCTCGCCGAGTGGGGCCCAGGGCCTTGGGTAA
This sequence comes from Platanthera guangdongensis, assembly GCA_039583875.1. Classification (NCBI taxonomy): domain Eukaryota; kingdom Viridiplantae; phylum Streptophyta; class Magnoliopsida; order Asparagales; family Orchidaceae; genus Platanthera; species Platanthera guangdongensis. Next base: position 142,296,698 of record CM077150.1, read on the forward strand.
AATGACCTAATTGCCCTCAGGTAAAATTACCCCTATACCCTCAGGATAAGCAGCGGGATTTGGCTATTGGCAGTTCAACCAAGGGCATTTCAGTAATCTCAGGTCAGCAAAGGCTATAAATAGACCCATAAGGGCTCCTTAGGAGGCATGCTTTCATAATCTTCCAACTTCCAGTGCTTTCTGAGGAGCTCCTTGATGGCATGCCCCCTCCTCCACCATTTGAAGATGATGCTGACGATGCTGATGATGATCCGGTTGATAAGGCAATACAACTCAAGGATGTGAGGCGGCACGATGACGCTAACGGAAGGCTACGCTACAACCTCCGCCCGCGGCGTGCTACCGCCACTGCAACACATTAGCCTTATTTATTTCCTTCTTGCACTCTATTTTATATTTGGAATATAAAATTATCCTATGTTTAAGTGATAATTTTATATTCATTGCATGTTTTATTATTTTTAATTTAGAACATTTTTCATGTTGGTGTGCCTTTAGCCATTCGGATGGATGATATTACATCTCCATCATGAAGGGCTAAGGCTTGTTTGTAACTCCTATATAAGGAGGCTTTGTTATGAGATCATTAGAAAGAATTGAAAACCTAATCTCCTTTGAGAAATTTCGGCCAAGAGGAGCCTTCTCCTAGCCGCCGCCCCCCTAGCTTGTGGTGTGAAGCCGCCGCCCCCTTGCTCCCTCCATCCGTTCGGTGCGACTCCGGCGCGGCTTCCTTCAGTGCGACTCCTTGGAAGAAGGTTGCAAACCATTGGGTGTGACGTCGGTGGATCCATGGAGAGAGTGATTCTCCCACAGTTATCTTGTGTGAAAGCTTTCCGGCTGGGTAATCTCTTCCCCCTCCCTTGTGTGATTTCTTCCCTATAGTTGTGGTGGTTTTTCGCAAATCGTTTTCTCCGGATCGTTAATATAAACGCTGTAAGTTTTGAATCGAAATCGTCGTTGCAAGGCTTTTTATTTGCGGATTGGGTGGATCCTATTTGCTTGAGCGGATCTTGGCCTATAGCCTTGTTCTTGTTCTCAAAAAGGAGTGGCAACCTTTGTGTTTTCTTGGGGAATATTCCGACTCAAATTTCTGATCGTTGTTTTCGAGTCGGCCATTCCTCCTTTGTTGTTTGTGCTGCGTTTTGTGATGTGGAACTATTGTGGGCGATAGGTGTTGTGTAGGTGCGGTAGTTTTGCGACGTGTAGAGCGGAGATAGAGCGTTAGATCCGTAGAGATCTCCGATTTGACATCCCTACATCAATTTGGTATCAGAGCAGGTGTACAGCCCACGGCCTGATAAAAGGGACGCCATGGTGTGACTCCTTGGTGGGCCCGGCAGTGGGCTGCCAGACGTGGGCCTCTGGCTAGGCCAGGTGCGATGCCTGGTCGACAGAGCGGGTCGGCTCTGGGTTACTGCATCACTCCTAGCCCAGCTTTTGGCTTTGGAGGGGAAGCTCTCAGAGATCTTCCGGGTGTGAGGTGAGACCTCCCTGCTGAGGCTTTGGGACAGTCTTAGGTCCTTTCCGTCTTGTCGAGGGTTGAGGCTTGAGAGAAGTAGGTGTTGGTTGCACCCCTGTTTGGAACTCCCGTTGAGGTCATTTTTGGCTTCAACAGTTCTGCAGTGAGCGTGGAAAGCAGCTGATACAAGAAAGCCTGAGTTTTGTCCCATGGCTGGAGGTGAAGGTGAAGGGTCTGGTTTTGGAGGCTCCCCCACCCGGGGAGAGGAAGCGACGAGGAAGATGCTAGATGAATTCAGGCGAGAAGTTCTGTCGACTATCATCTTGGCCTTCTCGGCCAAAAGCGAGTGGGCCACACCTCAGGTTCTGATAGAGGAGGTCCCTCTCTTGGGCGAGAACGCCTCTGGACAGCGCCCGGGGAAGGAGGTCCCGGCGGAAGCTGGTGAAAGGGACGTGGCGGCGCAGGAGCTCTTCCCAAGACAGCTCCCGGGCAAGGAGGCTTTGACAGATTTGGGCAAGATGGAGGCGGCAGTGCGAGAGCTCTTCCCTGCGCACGGTCTCGCAGATCGGGCCAGCCAGCCGAGGCCGCGGGACGTGCCCTCTCGCCATGCAGGAGGCGAGAGCCCATTCAACGAGCTCATCATCTCAGCTCTAGTACCGGAGGGGTTCCGGGAGCCTAACATGTCCTACTACTCGGGAAAGGATGACCCTGTACAGCACGTGCAGTGGTTTGAAGATGTCGTTTCGATAAGGCAGATGACGGATGCCTTCAAGTGCCGGCTATTTTCCATCACGTTGAAGGAGAAGGCTCGGGACTGGTTCCACCAGTTGCCAGCAAGGTCGATTTTCTACTTTGAAGATCTGCGAAGAAGTTTCCTGTTGAGGTTCTCAACATCGAAGAAGCGGAAGAAGGAGGCGGAGTGCATGTTTTCGGTGAGGCAGAAGCCGGATGAGACACTGGGTCACTATGTCGACCGGTTTCAGGAAGAGATCCTCCTGGTCAAGGAGGTCCCAGGGTACGCATTGATGCTCGCCTTTACCCGGGGGCTGAGGCCAGGATTCTTCAGTATGGAGTTAAAGAGAGTACCCCCCCCTCTCCTTTGAGGAGCTCATGGAGAGGGCGGCAAAGGATATAGACTTCGAGAGAGCAAACCCAACATTCACCAGGAAGTTGGCCAGGCTGGCGGAGGATGACGTGAAGGAACCTGCAGCGGGAAGGCAGAAGGAGTCGAGGGAGTAGAGGGAACAGAGAGAAGAAATGAGAAGGGAAGAGCCCCGAAGGCAGGGGCAGCAGCAGGGATGGGGGGCCCGGTAGCCAAATAACCGGTTGGGTTGGAGGCCCCAAGAGGGTCGCCCCCAGGGCCAAGGTGGAGGCTACTAGGTGAGAGATAACCTAAGGGAGCCCGGGAGGTTCGATCAACCGGCGTGGAGGCAGGAGCCAAGTGGTCGAGTCCCGCCGCCGCAAGAAGCCATGGAGGTGGGCAGAGGAAGAGGAGCGAGGAGAGGAGTTTGAGGAGCAGGGAGAAGGGGAGGAGGAGAAGGAAGAAGGGGTAGGGTAGCGTTGCTCTTTTGTGACTTCCACCAGGAGGAAGGTCACGCAACGGCCAACTGCAAGGAGTTCTTAGAAATGAGGGAAGCCAGAGGAGCAGGGAGGCAGGAACCGCCGGTTAGGATCGTAGAAGTACAGCAGGGGGAGATGAAAGATAGGTGTGAAGATCGGGTAGATGTGGGGACCCGGGGAGGAATCAGGGTGATTCACAGAGGAGTGGGGATCGAGGCAACTCGTAAGGGGAGCCTGTAAACCATGTACCGAAGGGGTGTCGCCTCTACCTCCCAGGCTCCCCCACTGAAAGAAAAGATCACCTTCTCGTCAGTAGACATGCCGGACTACGAAGATCCATTCTGTGACGCCCTGGTGATCCAAACGGCGGTGGAGAATTTCACAGTCTCAAGGATAGAAGTGGATAATGGGAGCTCGGTAAATGTCATCTTCAAGAAGGCCTTTGATGAGATGAGGGTTGAAGGGAAGAGGATCTTGGCTTCGGATGGACCGTTGTTCGGGTTCTCTGGAGAGAGGAAGGAAGTGGAAGGTGGAGTAGGGCTGCACGTGAAATTGCGGGGCGTGTCACGGAACTGCAGGTTCGTGATCGTGGACGCCCCAAGCAGCTATAATGCCATCTTTGGGTGCCCCCTCATTAGTGCCTTTCGCTACGTCCCCTCCTAGTTTCATCAGTGCCTCAATTTCAACAATGGAGGGGTGCAAGTCAGGGTAAGTGGGGACCCGAAGGTGGCAAGACAGTGCTACGTTACGATAGTCAACACCATATCGTGGATAGCAGAGGCATAGGAGTTGGAGAAGTAGATGGAGGCACAGGAAGAGGTTGTCGGAGAAGAGGGGATGAGCCTAAAGGAGGCGAGAGAGGTAGCTGAAGAGGAAGTCGAAGGAGAGGAGATTGAGGGGCAGCAGGGAAGAGATATGCAGGAGGTCCAGGGGGACGAGGAGCAGGAGAGCCCGGAAGGGGCGATGGAGGTAGAAGAACAAGAAGCAGGAGGAGCTGAGGGAGAGGCCCGGAGGGGCGTGGAAGTCGAGCATCCGCAGGAGGGGCTGGAGGAGGCAATGGAGATCGAGGAGTAGGTAGGAAGGGAGGAGTTGGAGCTGGAGGACGAGGCAAGGGTCAGTTGGGAGCAGTCGCGGCTGGAGCCAGCCGAGGAATTGGTGGAGATGGAGGTCTTCACCAGTGCAGTGCAGGTGCAAAGGGTGCGTGTCAGCGGGGGCTTGAGTCCCGAGTCCCGGGAGCGAGTGTGGGCCTGCATTCAAAGCAACGTCGACGTCTTCGCTTGGAGTGCGGCAGACATGCCGTGCGTCGACGCGGACGTGGACTGCCACCACCTGAACCTGGACCCTCGCACTCGCCCCATATGCCAAAAGATGAGAGCCATCACAACCAAGCTGGAGGAGCCCATCCGTGACGAGGTCAGGAAGCTCCTGAAGGCCGGCTTCATCTCAGAGATCCAGTATCCAGGCTGGATCTCCAATGTGGTAATGGTTAAAAAATGGGGTGGTAAATGTAGAATGTGTATTTATTTTTCTTTGTTAAATAAATCATGCCCTAAGTATTGCTACCCCCTGCCTCGGATCGACGCGCTGGTTGATTCAGCCGTCGGTTTTTCTATCATGAGCTTTTTGGTTGCTTTTTCAGGTTATCAACAGATCCGGATGCACCCTCCCGATGACAAGGATGTTTCCTTCATCACGAGGGTGGGGTGCTTCAGTTATAAAATGATGCCCTTTGGGTTGAAGAACGCAGGGGCTACCTGCCAACGCATGATGGATCGGGTCTTCCGAGATCAGAGGGGGAGAAACTTGTAGGTCTATGTCGACGACCTAATGATCAAGAGCAAGTGCGTGGATTCGCACCTGAAAGATCTAGAAGAGACGTTCGCCACCCTGAGGAGGTTTAAGATGAGGCTGAACCCCCTTGAAGTGTGTCTTCGGGGCCAGCCGCAGGAAGTTCCTTGTGCATCTCTTGACTCCGGCATGGGTGGAGCCTAACCCGGACAAGATTAAGGCCATGCTGGATTTGGAGTCACCTCGCGACGCCAAGGAGGTCCAGCGCTTGACAGGCAAGCTGGCTGGGCTGAGCAGGTTCCTCTCCAGGTCAGGAGACAAGTGTTCTTCGTTCTTCAAGGTGCTGCGAGGGAATCAAAGGTTTGAGTGGACCGCCGAGTGCGAAGAAGCCTTCCAAGGGCTAAAGAGACAGCTCTCTCAGGCTCCTCTGCTTCAGATCCCAAAAGAAGGTGAGGACTTGACCTTGTACCTTGGGGTATGAGCGGAGGCGGTGAGCTCCGTCCTAGTAAGGGAAGAAGGAAAGAAGCAACTGCCCATCTACTACGTCAGCCGGATATTGAAGAAAGCAGAGCTCCGCTACCCCATCCTCGAAAAGCTAGCTTATGCCTTGGTCATCTCTGCAAGGAAACTCCGGCCATACTTTCATGCACATTAAATTAGGGTGGTAACCGACCATCCTCTTCGCAAGATCTTTGAAGGAGTGGAGCACTCGGGAAGACTTGCTAAATGGTCCATCGAACTAAGCGAGTTTGACATCTCTTTCATTCTGAGACTCTCCATCAAGGCGCAAGCGGTGGCGTACTTCTTGTCAGATGATGTTGTCAAAGTCGAGGAGGGAGAGCAGCAGTCACAGGAAGCATAGAAGATGATGGTCGACGGGGCCTCGGGAAAACATTCCCTCGAGGGGGGGGGGGGGGGGGGGGTTGAGTGGTGCTAATCAGCCCCCAGGAAGTCGCGATAGAGCAGGCGGTGGCTTACCATTTTCCAGTGACCAACAACCAAGCGGAGTATGAGGCCGTGATCGCTGGCCTTCGCTTGACAAAGGAGCTTGAGATTCAGGATGTGGATGCATTCACCGACTCAATGGTAGTAGCGTCGCAGATCCGAGGAGAGTTTGAAGCTCCGCAGCCTACCCTCATAAAATACCTCTCCAAGGTAAGGGCGATCATTGGTGGGTTCTGGTCGTTCTCCATCCAACATGTTCCATGGGAAGAAAGTATAGCTGCCGATCGATTGGCTAAGTTTGGACCTCGGGGAGGAGGGACCTTGACGGAGCTATTTCGACCGGCCATCGAGGAAGGAGAGTTGATGGTGGTGGATCGGCGACCCTCATGGGTGGATCCATTGGTGACCTTCTTAACCACCGGTGAACTTCTAGAGGGGACCAAGGATGGAAAAAGCTTCAGGCACAAGGCAGCTCACTACCTGATGATAGAAGGGGGCCTGCATCGTAAGATGTTGTAAGGGCTCCTAGCTATATGTGTGATCGAAGAGGAGATCCCAAGGATCTTGGGAGACGTGCACTCGGGCGAGTGCGACAGTCATTCTGGAGGAAGGATGTTGGAGGCAAGGGTGGACAGGCAGGGGTACTTCTGTCCCACCCTAAGGAAGGATACCGCGGAGTTTGCAAGGAGATGTCAAAAGTGTCAGCTCTGCACCCCCCTTCAGCTCTTGGTGGCTCAAAGGCTCCGAAGCATTACAGCACCATGGTCGTTCGCCATCTGTGGGATGGATTTAGTTGGACCGTTTCCTCTGGCTAGTGGATAGAGGAGGTTCCTCTTGGTCATCGTCGATTATTTCTCAAAGTGGCTGGAAGTTAAGGACTTAGCCAAGGTCACCTCGCAAGTCATAAAGAACTTCATCTGGGTGAGATCATATACAGACATGGTTGCCTCAAGCAATAGTGACAGATAACGGCCCCCAGTTTGCCAGTGAAGAATAGACCTCAGATTTGCCTCTGTCCACCACCCCCGGAGGAACGGCCAGGTGGAAGCGGCAAACAAAATCATTGTGAACCTGCTCAAAAAGAAAGTGGAAAACTTAAAGGGAAATTGGGTGGAGCAGCTCCCCTCGGTCCTATAGGCCTTGCGAACGACCCCAAACATGGCCACCAGTGAGACCCCTTCAGGCTTTCTCACGGGTGTGAGGCGGTCCTACCGGTGGAGTTCGAGGTTCGGTCCACGCGGATCACAGCCGCGGGAGAAGGAGATGAGACTTGGAGGTTGGAGAATGAAGAGGGGCTACGCCTTTCACTAAACATGGTGGAAGAACTGCGGGACATGACAGCTATTAGGAAAGAAGAGATCAAGTAGCGGATGGCCAAGTATTTTGATAAGCATATCAGGGTCAAGTAGTTTACTGAAGGAGATCTGGTGCTGAGAAAGGTTGATGCGGCAGGAAGGTCGGCTCCCGTGGGCAAGCTCAACCCTAACTGGGAAGGACCGTACATAGTGAAGGAATTCCTTGGAACAGGAGGTTATACCTCCAGGACGTGGAAGGGAGGGCCTTAAGCCACACCTGGAGCGGTGATGACCTGAAACGCTTCCACCCATGAAATGGAAAGGAAGTAATTATGTATCTCAAAATTAAAATTATTATACTGCATCAGTTGACTTGATTTTCTCTGGACTATTATGAAATTTTTTATAATATGACGTAATTATGTGTTTTGTAATACCCCGAGCACAGCTTGGCCCCAGGTAGACCCGCTGCGCAGGCTCTCATCTAGCTGGCAGGTCCGAAGACTCGCCTATGGGGGATAGGTTTGGTTTGAGAACTTCATCGGTACCCCGAGCTCGGCTTGGCCCCAGGTAGACCCGCTGCGCAGGCTCTCATCTAGCTGGCAGGTCCGAAGGCTCGCCTGTGGGCGATAGGTTTGGTTTGAGAACTTCATAGGCACCCCGAGCTCGGCTCGGCCCCAGGTAGACCCGTTGCGTAGGCTCTCATCTAGCTGGCAGGTCCAAAGGCTCGCCTGTGGGGGATAGGTTTGCTTTGAGAACTTTATCGACACCCCGAGCTTGGCTTGGCCCCAGGTAGACCCGCTGCGCAGGCTCTCATCTAGCTGGCAGGTCTGAATGCTCGCCTATGGGGGATAGGTTTTGTTTGAGAACTTCATTGGCACCCCATGCTCGGCTCGACCCCACGTAGACCCGCTACGCAGGCTCTCATCTAGCTGACAGGTCCGAAGGCTCGCCTGTGGGGGATAGGTTTGGTTTGAGAACTTCGTCGGCACCCCGAGCTCGGCTCGGCCCCAGGTAGACCCGCTGCACAGGCTCTCATCTAGCTGGCAGGTACAAAGGCTCGCCTGTGGGGGATAGGTTTGGTTTGAGAACTTCATCGGCACCCTAAGCTCGGCTCGGCCGCAGGTAGACCTGCTGCGCAGGCTCTCATCTAGCTGGCAGTTCCGAAGGTTCGCCTATGGGGGATAGGTTTGGTTTGAGAACTTCATCGGCACCCCGAGCTCGGCTCGGCCACAGGTAGACCCGCTACGCAGTCTCTCATCTAGTTGGCAGGTCTGAAGGCTCGCCTGTGGGGGATAGGTTTGGTTTGAGAACTTCATCGGCACCCCGAGCTCGGCTCGGCCCCAGTTAGACCCGCTGCGCGGGCTCTCATCTAGCTGGCAGGTCCGAAGTCTCGCATGTGGGGGATAGGTTTGGTTTGAGAACTTCATCGGCACCCCGAGCTCGGCTCGGCCCCAGGTAGACCCGCTGCACAGGCTCTCATCTAGCTGGCAGGTCCGAAGGCTCGCCTATGGGGGATAGGTTTGGTTTGAGAACTTCATCGGCACCCAGAGCTCGGCTCAGCCCCAGGTAGACCCGCTGCGCAGGCTCTCATCTAGCTGGCAGGTCCGAAGGCTCGCCTGTGGGGGTTAGGTTTGGTTTGAGAACTTCATCGGCACCACGAGCTCGGCTCGGCCCCAGGTAGAACCATTGCGCAGGCTCTCATCTAGCTGGCAGGTCCGAAGGCTCGCCTGTGGGGGATATGTTTGGTTTGAGAACTTCATCGACAGCCCAAGCTCGGCTCGGCCCCAGGTAGACCCGCTGCGTAGGCTCTCATCTAGATGGCAGGTCCGAGGGCTCGCCTGTAGAGGGAAGTTTTTGATCCTAGGAGACACTCCGACTCGGATGCTCTGAGCAAGGCAAGAAACGCACCACAGAATGAAAAGGAGGTAAAGACAGGATAGGTCTGGGCCAGAGAAGGTCTCGGTTAGGGAGGTCCATGTCAAGGAGATCTCGCCGAGGAAATTCTCGGCGGAAGGCTCCAAGCAAACTTTTCTTGGTCAGACAGCGAGAGGTGTTGGGCGAAAGCTTCGGATAGTTTGGGCAAGCTAAAGGGGGACGACCTCGTCTTGAAGGGCCCGCGAGCCATGTTCCCGGCAGACGATTTTCGGCAGAACGCGAGAACGAAACGTCCAAGCCCTGGTCTCTTTCGATAGGTTCCCGCCTATCTGTCACTAAGAGAGACTACCCTAGGGAGGCCAAGGGCCTCAGCGAAAGCGTGCTTAAGAAGCACTCGGCCACAACAATTGTATCAAGCGCATTGGCAATAAAAAGAACAGGACAATACATACAAAACATTTAAAATATATTTTATATTGTTACAAGTTTAGTGCGTCTCGCTCTTTACAATGAAGCGAAAAGAAAAGACAAAAAATGGCCCCTCAGGGAGACAAGCTATATCCCTCAGGGCTCCTGCTTGAACTCCCACTGGAGCTCTCGCCTGAGCTCTCCCCGGATGTCTCGCAACCCACGACAGGGGATTTCGGGACATTCGAGGGTGGGGAATCAGGCGCGTCTGGGGGCTTCAGGACTGGCTCAAAGAGCCAGGGGTCAAGCTGATAAGCAGTAATGGTCTTGCCCCTCCCATCCAAGCAACCGACATCCCGTAGTGTCTCCAGAGTCAGCTTGACTGTGGCTTGCGTGTTGTCCTGGAGGAGCTTGTCGATGTCGTATACGGAGTAGTAGCGGCTCTTCAACCTTTAGTCCATGGGAGGGGGCGCATTCGTCTCCAGGCACAGGATCTGGTCCCTCAACAGGATGTTCTCGTATCGCGCGTGGGCCAGCTCTACGCGAAGCACCACGGCTTGAGCTGAATCCTGTATAGCGAGAGGTTAGTATGAAAGCAAAAGAATGAATTTGAAATCTGCAGTGGCGAGAGAGAGTGTCGTGAAAGGTCTCGCTTACCACTTCCACCCGGTGCGAAGACAGCTGTTGCTTGGCGTCTGCTAGCTCCTTCTTTAAGGTAGCCGCCTCAGCCACCACACCCTCCCTGCCCCTGAGCTTATCCTGGAAGTTGCGGTCGATGGTTATGGTCCGGCGAGCACACATGTACGCAAGCTCCATCCCGCGCATCAGAGCCCGGGTGGAGTCATAGGCCAGGAGCCTGGTGGACATCTTGTCATAAACGCCGGCGTTCTCCCGGCTGTAGAGGCAGTAGCCCAAGGCGAAGGCCTCGCTGGTGACCTCATCTCGCTCTGCCTAGCTAGGCAGAAGAGACGAGATTGAGAACCTGTTCATGTCAGGGTCCCACTGAAGCAGCGACTTGTTTTCCGCATCCAGGAACTTCATGCTGAGACCGAAATTACGGTGACCCCGCGGTACCTCTCCAGGCGGAGATTGAGAGGAGGTCTCGGCGGCAGCTCCCTCTCCATCTACTACGCCGGGGGCCAGAGGGTTCTCGGCAGGTGTCTCGGCGCCGCCCCTGGTGACTGCGATCTCGCTGGCAACCTGCAAAATCTCATCAAAGGAGCGGCCAGCAACGGGAGGTTAGGAGGGCGGCACCACGACAGCCTTACCCTTCTCGGCGGCAGTAATCTTGGGCCTCTTCAGATGTGGGGGCAGAGGGGCACCGGGCTTTCGCTTCCTGGCGCCAGTCGAAGGAAGCGGGGCTGACTCGTCCCGGCAAGCTTGAGCTGCAGCCTTTGCTAGAGCCAGCGGGTCTCTCGCAGATTGGCTCTCGGTAGCGCGAGCCTCGTTGAAAGGTTGGTGTAGGGGGATCTCGCGCTCTCCTACGAAAGCGACATCACTCAGTTCTAACCTTAAAAAGGAAGGGAATAGCGAGACAAAGGCGAGACCTTACCTTCGCCCAGAGGCACAGGGAGGAGTGAATCAACGTATCGCCGGAGGAATGGGACGTTGAAGTCCTTGGTTCCGAAGAACTCAAGGACGGCTCTCTCGGGCGAGTCCAAGGACGACGGCTTATAAGCGGCGTCCTCATATTGAATGGGCATGAGAGGCACGTACCCGAAATCACCGGAAATGAAGATGAACCTCTCGCCCCAGTGGTGGTGCTTGTTGCCGAGACCGATGGTCTTGAGCAGCTGCCCTGGAAAGAAGACCACCCCTCCCTTTGCGTGGAAGGTGAACAACTTCAGGAAGATTGGAAGGCTGAACTCGATCCTCTCGGATCGCATATAACAGATGAAGGCCACCAGTATCGCGACCGAGTTTGTATTCAACTGCGCGGGAACCACTCCGTAGTACCGGAGGGCCTGGCGCATCTCGGGCCATAGCGGGAGTCGGAAGCCCACCTCAAAGTGCTCAAGGGGTATGGAGAGCTCCCCCTCCCCCGCGCTGTTTACCTTATCGTGGTTGCCGGGGTTCCGCGCGGTGAATCTGGCGGGAACGTAGCGAGTTTGGGTCAGTTGGAACTCGTCCATGGTCAGGGTGCAGGAAGGAAACATGTGCTTCTGGAAGGCTTCCGCGCAATTCGAACGTCCCTCGCTTTCGCCCGACATCATGTTGGAGAGGTTGTAAGCGAGGTCTTCATAAGAGAGGCAAGTGCGAGAGCAGCATGAACAGTGAGAACAGCAAGAATGGGAGGTGGAAGCGGAAGCAAGCAGGAGCTTTTGGCAAACCGCGAGAGCGACAAGAGAAGGGAGAGGATTTGGATTGGAAAATTGAATATGGTAGGTGAACTTCTCTATTTGTAGAAAACCTTGATCATCATGACTGTTTTCAAAAAGACGGCGGGGGTACATTCGTCACGCCCTAAGTCGGCGGCACTTCGTTTTCCCGCCCAAGTTTGACAGTGACTGACTGGCAGATGATTAGCGCAAGCATTATGAGATGACACGCGACAAGTAAAACAAGCGGAAGCAGGGTCACTCTCGCCGCGCGAGAGTCGAATAAAAAAAATAATAACAATAATAATACAGAGTCAGGAGTTACTCTCGCCAAGAGAGAGCTGAATAAAAGGTGACAACAATGATAGAAGAGTTATTAGCTACAGACTGATGAAAATAAATATGGGTACATCGGAGAAGGGGAAGGCCAAGGGAAATAAAGGGCGAGGTCTCGCAAGTCAGTAGGGTTCCCACAGCCATCGTCCTCGCTCCCGCTGCCTGGTCCTCGGTGGCGCCTGTGGGTTGATGTAGGACGGCAAGACGGTGCATCCTAGGTTTATCCGACGAGACAGGTCTCGGATCCGCGCGATGCACCTTTCGGGAGAGGACCTTGCTATAGGCCCACCTGACCGATCCGTCTTGCCGATGAAATAGTCCCGCTCCAGAGCCTCCAGCCTCTTCTCCACCTCCTGGCGGAACTCTCTCGACGCGGAGTCATGGGCCCGCTCCCACCGGATAAGCTTCGACAGGACAGCGACAACCTTCTTCCCCCGTCTTTTAGCACTCCCGGCGCTGGTCAAGATCTCCTCCATCTCATCAGATGAAGGGAAGGGGGAGCTCTCGCCGTCCTCCCCCTCTCCATCTTCGTCTTCTTCATTTTCTTCATCCTCTCCATCAGCTCCCGACCGCGAGCCCGAATCCCCTGACAAAAGATTTCCACGGTTATGGCGAGAGCTAAGCGACAGCCGTTATGGACATACCGCATACCTGCAGTATGGCGAGAACCACCGGCCGATGGCAGGCGAGAAGGCCCAGCTCCCCCCTCAGTTCCAAAGAGTAGGTGGATCAGCTTCCCTTTTCCCGGGGGAAAGATTGTGCGAGTGGTGATCCTGGCTTGGCCGGAAGCAGGGGGGAGTTATCCACTCCCGCGGGATGGCTTGCATCCTAGGGAGCTACGGAAGATTCGACAGCCATTCCTCCCACCGGTAGGGAGGAATCAACTGCGAGGGCAGGCTGATTTACGGCCCTTACTTCATTCTCCCGGGTAGCGAGACCCGGCTGGGCGGAAGCTAGCGCTGCGGGAAGACAATTCAGCGTTCTGAGATTTGAGTTAAAAGCGAGAATGAAAAAGTTACCTGCAGTTCTCGGGTCAGGTGGAGGAGCCACCTCCGAGTCCCGCGGTTGGTCCTCAAGAGGACGAGATGAGGGATCCAAGGGTTCCCGCGGGGACCTGACGACGTCGGGAACCGTTTCCTGCGAGGAGTATCGCGTTAGATACAAGTCCCCCCGCATAAGCAACTAGAAGTTTCAATGATCAGCGAGTCGGACATACCTTCTGCGGAGAGGTATCATCCGCACGGCTTGGGGTCGGAGTAGGCGGGCTCCTGTTCTCGCGGGGCAGGTCCCGCTGGACCACCTTCGCCTTCTTCTTCTTCTTCTTTGGTTGAGAAGGCTCAGCGGCTGACGATTTCCTCTCCAGCCATGGGGCAACCAAGGCGCTGTTAGCCTTGGCTCGCGCCTGTGCCGCATCGATGAGGTCTTGAAGATCCTGCGGAAGCAGTTTTTTGGCGCGCTTGGGATGCATCGCGAGAGGAGGCGAGAACTCAGACGAAGAATGACGAATATTGAAGGGTTGGATGTGTCTTTTCGAGCGCAGAGCTAGCTCAAAAAGAGCGGGGATTGTGTATAACCCCATATTTGCTGAGTCAGACCAGGAGGCACCAATGGTCATAATTAGGCTAGCCAGAGGCGTTCTCGCCCTAAAGAAGCTCTCGCCTACAATGCGCCCCGCGCTCGACGATCGTCGAACCAAGATCATCGACCGCAGCCAAATCATCGAACGGAGCTCTCTGGCCAAGATCGTCGACTGCAGCCAAATCATCGTACGGAGCTCTCTGGCCAAGATGGTCGAACGCAGCCAAATCATCGAACAGAGCTCTCTGGCCAAGATCGTCGATAGCAGCCAAATCGTTGAACGGAGCTCTCTGGCCAAGATCGTCGACCGCAGCCAAATCATCGTACAGAGCTCTCTGGCCACGATCGTCGAACGCAGCCAAGTCGTAGAACGGAGCTCTCTGGCCAAGATCGTCGAACGCAACCAAATTGTCGAACGGAAACTGCTGGTCCGACCGTCGAACGCAGCCAGCGCGGGAAGGCTTGCGCAAGCGCCAAGCTCCTATCTTAAAGGAGCTCTCGCCTATAAGCAGGCGAGACTGCTTCCGCCGGGCTCTGGACAGAAGGCTCTCGGCTCAGAGCTCTCGCCGAGTGGGGCCCAGGTACTTGGGTAAAATGACCTAATTGCCCTCAGGTAAAATTACCCCTATACCATCAGGATAAACAACGAGATTTGGCTATTAGCAGATCAACCAAGGGCATTTCAGTAATCTCAGGTAAGCAAAGGCTATAAATAGACCCATAAGGGCTCCTTAGGAGGCAGGCTTTCATAATCTTCCAACTTCCAGTTCTTTCTGAGGAGCTCCTAGCCCAGCTTTTGGCTTTGGAGGGGAAGCTCTCAGAGATCTTCCGGGTGTGAGGTGGGACCTCCCTACTGAAGCTTTGGGTCAGTCTTAGGTCCTTTGCATCTAGTCGAGGGTTGAGGCTTGAGAGAAGTAGGTGTTGGCTGCACCCCTGTTTTGAACTCCCGTTGAGGTCATTTTTGGCTTCAACACATATATGCTTTACTATGATTGTTGTACCCAACAAAAATCCCATCAAAGGACTTGTCAACAAACATAGTTACATAGGATTTCCCATTGTGAAGCACATAACACATAATACCAAAAATTCTGAGATAGCCCATGTTTAGTTTTCTGCCCTTCAAGATCTCATAGGAAGCCTTCTTGTGACTTTTGGTGATAGAGGCCCTGTTGAGGACATGACATGCAGTATTCACTGGCTCAGCCCAGAAATATTCTGGGAGAGATGTATCACTCAATAAAGTTCTTCCAATTGTCATTGAGAGTCCTATTTTTTCTCTCAACAATACCATTTTGCTGGGAGTTCTTGGAGAAGAAAATTCTTGATGAATCCCTTACTCTTCACAGAACATTGATATGCTTCCAAACTAGAATTCAGTTCCATGGTCACTTCTAATTTTGACCACTGAACTGTTAAACTCATTCTGAATTTGCTTGACAAGCTTGATGAAGATGTCAAGGGTTTCATTCTTTTTCATAATAAAGAACACCCAAACAAACCTAGAATAGTCATCAACCACCACAAGGGTGTAGAATTTCCAACCAAGACTATGAACTGGCATAGTACCATACAAGTCCATATTCAAGAGGTACAAACACCTCACAGATTCTTTGGATCCAATGCCCTTGAAGGAGGCTTTTGTCTGCTTGCCCTTTTGGCATGCAGAGCAAATGTCCTCATTGGTGCACTTCACATTAGGACAATTCCTAACTAGCTCTTGACTAAAGAGCTTGCCAATAGTCTTGTAATTCAAATGAGCTAGCGTGTTGTGCCATTGAACATAATATGAGACTTTCTCATTTTCCACAATACAAATAGGAGAGTCTGTATCTAGACAAAGATAATTTAAACAATAAACATTTCCACACCTAGTGCCTGTCAAGATGACCTCTTGGTCACTCGACCTCTTAATCTGACACTCATCCTTGCGGAAGACAATAACATAGCCAAGATTAGAAAGTTAGCTTATGCTTAATAGGTTGTGTTGCAACCCTTCAACATAAGCCACTTTTGTGATGGTGACTATACCATTGCTAAACTTACCATAGCCTCTAATCACCCCTTTATATGAACCACCAAAGAGAACCTTGGGTCCATATTTTACTAGAGTGTACTCCTTCAAGTTTCTCCTTATCCCAGTCATGTGCCTGTAACAATCACTGTACAAGTACCATACAGGGGTATGGGAACTTGTAATAACCATCATCACATAATTTATTTTACCTTAGGACCCAAATATCTATTGGGTACTAGGTCCATATTAGTCTGAAAATGAACTTGTCGACCAGCAGCATTTCTGATTGGTGGACTAACAGTTGCTCTTGACACACTTGGATTATGCCAATAGTCTATAATAAAGTGGCCCACTTTATCACAACAATAACATTCATGAATGTTGTATATTATTTTCTATGTTGGCCTAGTAGTTTGGTTAACTACTGGATGAATAGTAGGAAGAGGACCAACAGCTTTCTTCAGATTCCTTTTAGCAAGGATTTGACAGAGGGTATGTATTCTAGCTGGCTTGTTTGGCCTGCTCTGAGTTCTAGTAGCAGCAAGTTTCTTTCCAGAAAGCATGCTCTTGATGGCATCAGACACAGCCAAACCAGGGTTGTATGATGATTGACCCTTGGTCTGAGTCTTTGCTGAATGAACCTGAGCCATTGTAGCAGCCACATTCCTGAGAGTGTGGGCTAGAGCACCAAAGACAAATGGTCCAGGATGGTCCAATTGAATTTCTTCATTGGAAGCCTTAAAGGAACTCACCCTGCTATACCTACCACTTTGGCTGTGAAAATTTTTGTTCACACCAGTGGATCTGTCATTCATCTAGAGACCAAAGCTGATTTCTTGGTCATAGATGTTTGAAGGCAACTAAACTTTCCTAAAAGGATTGGGAGGCATGGAAGCACGAGGCTGTGCAGGAGCTGGAGCATTGCACTTCCCTCTGGAAGGAGCAACTCTTATGTTTCCTTTGAATCCTTGATGAGTACGATTATGATAGGATTTTTACTATCATAATTGTAATCATGTCTACTATTTCCTGCCCCTTTTTATGGTGATTTCACGATAATAGTAAAGAAATTGTCGTATCATAGATGAAGAGCGCATTTAGAAGTCTTTGGCATTCCTTGCAATAAACTATTTATTGATTCTTTCATTTTTCTATTGCAGGTAATGCTAACCTATGGAACTAAAAGTCGTGGAGCAAACAGAGGAGTTCACGGAGTCAACATGTCTGATGACAGGATGAAAATTTGGCGCACACGGCCGGACTCACGGTCGTGTGCCTACCCGTGTCCTATGCACCTGGAGCTGAAGAAACTGGGCGCAGGAGATTGAAACTCACACGGGTAGGGCACACGTCCGTGTGCCAACCCGTGTCATATTGAACACGCCTACCGACCAACCCGTGTCTGAAGAACACGGCCGAACACACGGCCGTGTCCATACCCGTGTCATCTGACACGGCCCACTACCAGACACGCCTGCTCGTGGGGAACCGCCTAGGAACCGTCTACACAGCCTGACACACGGTCGTGTTGGAACCCGTGTCCGACCTGTTTGCAATGGGACTATATATTTCCTGTAGAAAAAATTGTTTAGGACTTTTGGATCATTTCTGGATTGGAGAACTGCTGAAGGCCGAAGGGGAGCATCCAAGACGAGGAGGATTGAAGGGTATTTTATATGTATTTTTTATCTAATCATTAATCCCTTTTAATCCTTCCTTTCTCTTGATGATTCATCTTTGGTTATTGTTTTAATTTGCATGAACTTCTATTTGAACATTCTAGTAATCATGTATCACTTTGTTTATGTTAAATTTGTAGTATTTTTTTATGTTTATGCTTGCAAACAAAGAGTTTAATCTTCCTTATGATTTACTTCTTTGCTTTACATAATTTGCAAATTGCTAGATTGAGAAATTGGTTCTTTGCAATGATATTTGTATATTCATATTGTGATGTTAATTCTCTTTGTAAATCAAACTCTATGATCGTGATATATTTTGTTTGGAAAATTAGAACACGAGTAAAAGGATTCATGGTAATTTAGAGATAAAACTCATGAATTTATGTAGTAATAAGGGTACTTTACTTAATACGAACTTGAGTGTTGTAAATTGTTCGAGAGAAAATTTACTATCTTAGGTCTAGATTTGGAACTGCTCGAGAGAGAATTTTGATGAACATTTAACATTTATATTACAACAAATTTAATAGTCTTTTCATTTCATGATCACTTAGAATTGAACTAATAAATGAATTCGTTCATGTAATCGTTTAAAAGCTTCATGTCTTTTATCATTTTTACTTCTCCAATGTTGAATCATCCAAATGGTCATAATTAGGTTAATGTAGTTTAGATATCACTTTTATATAGAGGTATGATAATGAAGGGAGGGTGAGTACGAGTAGTTGAAACGACCCTGTGGAATATGACACGAGATGTAGATTTCTCCTATACTATGATGGATAGGTGCACTTGCCTGAATGCTAATTCAATGTAGTTTAAGCCCATCTACATAGTTGTATTAGAATGTAGAATGAAATCACATTGAGTTATTACTTGTTAGCAAATCAAATCACCAAGTTTTTGGCGCTGTTACCGGGGATCGTTTTCAATATTTTGAAATCCTAATCTTTATTAATCTACCAATTTTCATTTATATAGTTGTAAATTAGTATTTGATTAACTATATTGCGTAATATTTTTTTTGTAGTCTGTTAGTCTATGACCAGGGGCAGAAATTCTGGG
The DNA here is from genome assembly GCA_039583875.1 of Platanthera guangdongensis. Lineage (NCBI taxonomy): Eukaryota > Viridiplantae > Streptophyta > Magnoliopsida > Asparagales > Orchidaceae > Platanthera > Platanthera guangdongensis. Next base: position 142,315,027 of record CM077150.1, read on the forward strand.
CTAGTGCCATTTCATCCTGACCCAGAACGAATTCTCCATAACACTAACCAAAGGGACGTGGAAATTAATACCACAGGTATTTCAAACGAACTATCAGAAGAGGAGACAGTGAACCAAGGAGAGAATCATCCTGAAAACCTAGATACCATGGCTAACCAAAATGAGCAGACCATGTCTGACTTTGCTAGACCTAATCTCCACGGAACCGGGTCGAGCATCGTTAGACCACCAATAGTTACCAATAACTTTGAATTGAAGCCTAGTGTGATACAAATGGTTCAACAGTATGTCCAGTATGATGGCTTGCAAGATGAGGATCCTAACACCCACTTGGCCAGATTCATAGAGATATGTGACACATTTAAGATCAATGGTGTTTCCAACGATGCCATTCGATTGAGATTGTTTCCATTTTCACTAAGGCATAAGGCGAAGAAATGGTTGAATTCATTACCTAGAGGGTCGATCACTACTTGGCACATGATGGTTGAGAAGTTTCTGATGAAGTATTTTCCACCTGCGAACACTGCGAAGTTAAGGAATGACATCTCTACGTACATTCAATTGGAGTCTGAATCATTGTACGACACATGGGAATGATTCAAGGAGTTGTTAAGGAGATGTCCCCACCATGCTCTACCTTCTTGTCTTCAGATTTAGACCTTCTACAATGGTCTAAATCCGGCCACTAAACAAATGATTGATGCGGCTAGTGGAGGCACTTAGAACAACAAGACACCTGAAGCGGCTCAGCAGTTGATAAAGGGCATGGCTATGAACAATTACCAATGGACTACCGTAAGACAAAGGCCTAGCAAGCCCACAGGAATTTATGAAGTAGATGTCGTCACCGCCTTAGCTATTCAAGTGGAGAAGCTTCACCAAAAGATGGACAACCTTGCCTTAGCATCACCTTCCATGGCACCTCAACAATGGGACTCTTCATGCAGTGGAATGCCTGGTTGTGAACCACAAGTTCAAGAGCATGTTGACTATATGGGTAACAATATTAGACCACCTTTCAATCAAGCCAACAACCCATATATTTCTACATATAATCCTGGATGGAGAAACCACCCCAATTTCTCTTGGGGAGGACAAGGAAATCAAGGGAAGCAACCCATGTTTGGACAATAACCATAGTTGGAACCAAGGAAGTCTACATTGGAAGATGTGCTTACCAAGTTCATGCAAACTACCGATGTAGCCTTCCGGAATCAAGAGGGTTCAATTCGGAACTTGGAGAATCAGATTGGTCAGCTTGCAAGGATGGTTTCTGAAAGGCAGCAAGGAACACTTCCGGGGAACACTGAGATAAATCCAAGGGAGCATGCAAAAGCCGTTCAATTGAGGAGCGGAAAGGAGTTACAAGACCCAAGGCCTTCAAAGGAAGCACCCCAAATGGAGTCTAGCGGCGAAGGATCAAGCGAGATGAATGTGCAACCGATGGAGTACCAACCAGCAATACCATACCCAGCAAAGCTTAACAAGGAGCGCATGGATGCGCAGTATGGTAAATTTTTATCCATGTTTAAACAATTACATGTTAACTTACCTTTTTCTGAAATTATTCAAATGCCTAAATATGCAAAATTTCTTAAGGATTTGATTTCTAATAAAAAGAAAATAGAAGAATTATCATTAGTAACATTAAGTGAAGAATGTTCTGCTATTTTGCAAAATAAATTGCCACAAAACCTTAAGGATCCCGGTTCATTTTCAATTTCATGCTTAATCGGTGATTTACAAGTAAATAAGGCTTTAGCAGATTTAGGAGCGAGTATAAATTTAATGCCTTATAAACTATATCTGAAACTAGGCCTAGGAGAACTTAGCCCAACTAGAATGAGTATTCAATTAGCAGATCGATCAGTTAAGTATCCTAGAGGAATAGTAGAAGATGTATTAGTTAAGGTAGATAAGTTTATCTTTCCTGCTGACTTTGTTATTCTAGATATGGATGAAAATATCGAAGTACCACTCATACTAGGTCGTCCATTTTTAGATACATCTAGAGCACTTATTGATGTTTTTGATGGTAAATTAGTATTGCGAGTAGGAGAAGATGAAGTCACTTTTCAAATTGGCAATATTATGAAACAATCTTTAGATAACGATGATTATTGCTATTTTTCTCATGGTATTGATGACTTTATGTCTTCTATAAATTCTAGTTTTTATTATAAAGATCTTTTAGTAATTTGCATAACTAATAGCTATCTAGAAGATGATAAAAATGATGACATTGTTGAACATTTATTTTTTCTAGAAAATTGTGTTGCCATGAATAGAACAACTAAATATAGTTTAATTACTGAAGGTGATCATAAAGCTCTTAAGAATAATACTTAGAATCCACCAATAGTAGAATTAAAAAATTTACCGGATCATCTTGAGTATGCATTCTTAGGAACCAATTCTTTGTACCCAATTATCATATCTTCAAATCTTTCCAATACTGAAAAATATAAATTAATAACTGTATTGAAGAAATGTAAAGGTGCAATAGCATGGCAAATATCTGATGTAAAGGGTATTAATCCTAGTTTTTGCACTCATAAAATCCTTTTGGAAGAAAACTATAAGTCTTCTATTCAACCGCAAAGTAGGCTAAATCCTAATATGAAAGAGGTAGTTAAGGCTGAAATTGTTAAGTTATTAGATGCTGGTATTATATATCCTATTTCAGATAGTTCATGGGTTAGTCCTGTCCAAGTAGTTCCTAAGAAGGGTGGCCTGACTGTGGTAGCAAATGATAGAAATGAATTAATTCCAATGCGAACGGTAACAGGTTGGCATGTCTGTATAAACTATAGGAAATTAAACGATGCCACTAGGAAAGACCATTTCCCTCTTCCTTTCATTGACCAGATATTAGAACGCTTATCAGGACACTCTTATTATTGTTTTCTAGATGGACTTTCTGGATACTTCCAAATTCCTATAGCACCAGAAGACCAAGAGAAAATAACATTTACCCACCCATTCGGTACTTTTGCCTATAGACGTATGCCTTTCGGGTTATGTAATGCACCCGCCACATTTCAAAGGTGCATGTTAGCCATCTTTAACGAGTATGTTGAAGATATCATGGAAGTGTTCATGGATGATTTTTCTGTTTTTGGCGACTCCTTTGAGTTGTGTTTGAATAATTTAGAGAAAGTTCTTAGGAGGTGTGAGGAGACGAACCTAGCGCTTAGTTGGGAGAAGTGCCATTTCATGGTACAAGAAGGGTTAGTACTTGGCCATAAAATCTCAAGCCAAGGAATTTAAGTTGATCGAGCGAAAATAGAAACCATAGAGAAATTACCACCACCAACCTCCGTTAAGGCTATAAGAAGTTTCTTAGGACACGCAGGATTTTACAGCCGGTTTATTAAAGACTTCTCTAAAATAGCTAAACCACTTACAAGGCTTTTAGAAAAAGACACACCTTTTATTTTTGAACAAGAGTGTCTACATGCCTTTGAGTTCATAAAAGAGAAATTAATTAATTCTCCTATTATGATCGCACCCGATTTTAGCCAACCATTTGAGATCATGTGTGACGCTAGTAGTTTTGCGGTAGGGGCTGTTTTAGGACAACGCCGAAACAAACATTTTCACCCAATATATTATGCTAGCAAAACACTTAATAATGCACAGGAGATTTATACAACTACCGAAAAAGAACTCCTAGTAGTGGTATTCACCTTTGATAAATTTAGACCATACTTAACATTGTCCAAAGTGGTAGTTTACACGGATCACTCTGCCCTTAGATATTTGCTAGCCAAAGCGGAAGCAAAGCCTCGTTTAATCTGTTGAGTTCTTCTTTTGCAAGAATTTGATTTAGAAATTAGGGATAAACGAGGAGCGGAAAACTTAGCGGTAGATCATCTTTCACGTTTAGAAAACCCACTACGATCAATGTTAGATGAATCTGAAATTTCTGAGGCATTTCCTGAGGAATCACTATTTGCCATATCTACAAATGTACATCTTGATTATCCATGGTTTGCAGATTATGCAAACTATCTTGTGGCTAAGTTCCTTCCAAAAGACTTTTCATATCAGCAGAAAAAGAAATTTTTCTCTGACTTGAACTATTATTTTTGGGAGGACCCCTTTCTTTTCCGGATATGTGCAGATTCTGTTATAAGAAGGTGTGTATCAGCGGAGGAAGGTTGGAAGATTTTGGAGCAGTGTCATGCAGGGCCTGCTGATGGTCACTATGGAGCGAATCGCTCTGCTAAAAAGGTTCTTGATTCCGGTTTTTATTGGGCCCTTCTATTCAGGGATGCCCAAAGGTATGTGCTTTCATGTGATTCTTGTCAGAAAGCAGGTAATATTTCTAAATTACATGAAATGCCGCAAAAATTTATCCTTGAATGTGAAGTATTCGATGTGTGGGGTATAGATTTTATGGGACCATTTCCAGTTTCTTTTGGGAATAAATATATTTTGGTAGCTGTAGATTATGTATCAAGGTGGGTTGAAGCGCAAGCTTTGCCTACTAATGATAGTAGGGTTGTAATTAGATTTTTGAAATCCTTATTCGCACGATTTGGCACACCACGTGCACTTATTAGCGATAGGGGCTCACACTTTTGTAATCTACAACTAGAGAAAGTATTACAAAAAATATGGAGTTACACATAGGATAGCCACTACGTATCATCCTCAAACTAGTAGGCAAGTTGAAGTTTCCAATAGAGAGCTTAAGAGGATCCTAGAAAAATCTGTAGAAGGGAATAAGAAGCAGTGGTTTAGGAAGCTGAACGATTGTTTGTGGGCATATAGGACCGCCTACAAAACACCTATAAGGCCACCCCTTTTAGATTGGTCTACGGTAAATCTTGTCACCTACCTATAGAATTAGAACACAAGTCATATTGGGCAATACGTTCTTTAAATTTTGATACTAGTTCTATAGGGGAGAAACTAAACCTTCAACTTAATGAATTAGATGTGTGGAGAAGTATGGCCTATGAGAACTCCCAGATTTATAAGGAGAAAACTAAGCTATTTCATGACAATCACCTTCGCAAACCCAAGGTATTCCAAAAAGGTGACCAAGTCCTCCTTTATAATTCCAGATTACGTTTATTCCCAGGAAAGTTAAGGTCTAAGAGGTCCGGACCCTTTAAGGTTAAAGAAGTCTTTCCCTACGGTACCGTCGAGTTAACTCACCCTGAGAAGGGAGATTTTAAGGTTAATGGTCACCGACTTAAGCCTTATTATGGTGAACTTCCTAGAGACTTCACTCGTCTAAAGACCTGCCTCCGTCTAGATTAGTTTCATGTTAAACTATAGTAAGTGTTTCTTAGTATCTCTATTTTAGTATAAATCTAGTTAGTTGTAATGAAAAATATAATGAAAAAAATTATAATGAAAAAAAAAATTCCAGCAAAATTTTAATAAAAAAAAAATTTTCTGTAAAAATTGTTGGAGAAATGCAAAACTGGAGGGGCACACGGCTCACCACACGCCCGTGTGGGTGCCCGTGTACGCGACACAGCCTCAGGCCCAGCCTTGTGGATTAATTCCGCAAAAAGGCCAAATTCTTCCCGAGCACAACACGGGTTCACACACACCCGTGTGGCTAGCCATGTCATCCGCTCGGCGATCGTCGAGACCGACACACCAGTGTCGGATGCCACACGGCCGTGTCACCTACCAACCCGTGTCCCATGAGTTTTTAATGCCCGTGTCAGCTCAGACACGGGTCAACACACGGCCGTGTCGATGCACGTGTCCACCTGCTACGCTGTCCCCTGCTAGTTCGACCACACGGACCGAGGCACCCCATGTTCCACGAGGCCTCAGATTCCCTAACACAGGTGCATACACACGGCCGTGTGCGCACCCGTGTTCTCATCCAACACACGGATCGACGCACCCCGTGTTCCACGAGGCTGCGGATTCCCTAACACGGGTTCACACACGCCCGTGTGCGAACCCGTGTGCAAATTCCTTAAATAGGGCCATGTGATTTTTTTTCCTGCTCATTCCAAACCTTCTCCCAGCACAGATCTCCCCATGGCCTAATCTTCAAGGCGTCATCTCTTCCAATTCTCGTCTTCCTTTACTCACATTTTCTCCTTCTACATCATGTCGTCCGGAAGAGGTCAAGGTCGTCGCCGTTGCCGACCAGAGCTGCAAGTCTCAACGGAGAGGCGGGATGCCGTTGCTCCGCTAATATTCACCGACGCATCGCACACCGCCCACTTCAACCGCTTGCAATCAAAAAAATTCAAGATATCCGCATGATTGATTGGAGCGTGCTTGAAGAAATAAATTTAGCTGGAGATGCCAGGGCATTAATTTCTGTAACGGGTTGGGATCAATTTTTCGCCATAGAAGAGTTAGGATTTAGGGAACTCACTTTAGAGTTCCTGTCTTTGTTTTATTGCAACTTTTGGCCTAACTTCATTAATGCGCCTCATGCACCCGAGGGGATAATTTCGTTTCGAGTGGGTGGCAGCTTCTTTACACTCTCCATGCTCGAGTTCACCCAGTATTTAGGGGTGTATGAGGCGTCATTCCTCTTTAGTGCTGCCTACTCCGAGCTCCAGTTTGACGCGATATGGCCGGCGGTATCTGGTGCCAGATTTCTTTTGACACTAGCACCTATGAGGCCAAGCGATCTAAGGCCTCTAAGTTGGTTTCTCCCACTCTCCATTATATTCACCATCTCCTTAGCCACAGATTGTGCGGCTGGGGCGAAAGCTCCGGTGTTGTCAGTCGCCAGGACCTGTTATACCTCTAAAGCACGACTTCACATTATCCTCTACATCTCGGTTATCTTCTAGCCCAGTTCATTCTCCATCAGGCTGACACCCCCGCATAGGGTCTATTTGTGTAGCACCCTACATTACACCCCTCGTGAAGAATATGGGCATCTTTTCAGCCCTCCCCCAGATGACAGTGGTCGCGAAGATCGTGCCTATCATGATAGCTAGTCTTTGCTCCCTCCGCCTCGTCACCGCCCATCAGGGCCGGGGAGGCGTCATATATTCTATTGCATGACATGGGCTGCATGTACAGGATGACAGTGATGATGAGGTAGATCCTGACCTCGATGTGTCGTTGGTGCCTCCGCCCCATTCTACTTACGCTCATGGCGAGTCTTCTACTGCACCTCCTCCACCTCATTCACGGTACTCGCGCGAGTTTTGACATTTTTTCGAGACCGAGCTCTCGTCGTGCCTACAGCACATTGAGGAGTCGCAGTAGTGGACCGAGGACCTCCTCATCTAGATCAGAGACCATCTAGGGATCGCTCCTCGCCAGCCGCCAGCTCCAGCCCCGCCTTCCTTCCCTGATGATGCGACCGACCAGCCTGCATACTTCTGATGTATATCTATGTAGTGTTATCTTTATGTATTATGTCTTGTATTTTTTTTATATCAGTGTATTTAGTTCTGTAAGCTATTATATATCAGTGCATTTCATTACGGCTCCTATTTCTTTACTGTGTTCTTCTACTTATTATGACAGCAGTTTTTTTTTCTTATATCATCGTGAAATTACTCTATGTCCGCTTTTTACATTGTACTGAGGACATTGTAAATTTTAAGTCTGGGGGTAGAATGGCTATTCATGTGGTTACAATTAATTCTAATCTGCTTATCATAATACTCAAGTTTGTTATACCCCCTATAAATTTTTGTTTGATCTTTTAAGCTCTCATTATTCATTCATTTGGGATTATAACTATCTAATTTAACTTCGCACGCTGATTAAAATGAATTGATGTAGACTCATAGAGTATTCAACTTTGTTGATTTCGTAATTAAGCATAGAAATTCATTAGCTTAATTTTCTCTATATAATTTACTTTTAAGATTACTCCTCTATATTAGTAACTATCCAACACTCTATTTTAGAAAATATAATTATCTATAATAAAGTGAGTCGATGAGTGTAACATTTTTATAATTTGGTATTAGGGGTTTAAAATGAAAAATTACTCTCTATTGATGTCTAGGACTTACCCTCTAGCATTCCTCAAAACATTACATAGGTTAACTAGTAAGGGCAGAAATGACTTAGGCCTCATATTGGATAGCTTGAGCCTTGTTAACCCAAAACTTTTAACATGATACCCTTGCACACCAAATTTGAACCTAATCCCTATTCTTTTGACACTCTACTACTAAAATTCACCAAGGCCAAATCCTTACCTATTAGCACACCTATCATTGATGCCTTCTTGGAATGATTTGTTCATTGTGATATGTGGCCTGAGTGCGTGTATACTTGCACCCACTTGGAATGATCCCTACTTTGAACCAAAAAAAAGACATAGTGATATGTGGCCTGAGTGCGTGTTTACTTGCACCCACTTGGAATGATCCTTACTATGGTCCCTTGGTTAAGAAAAAAAATATATATAAAAAAATAGAGTGCCCTTCAAAATGTGGGAAATATACAAATTGCAAAGTCTGGGGGTGTTTATATAAAATTAAAGTATGTTAACGTATCTTCCAACATAAGGCTCAATCAATATTTAGGTGTGAAAAAATTCATCGAACTTATCTTTGATTATCTCACCTTTAATCTTCTATCCCAAGACAAAAAGGCTACACCAAAATACAAGTTCTAAGGATCTGACCTTACTAATTCTAAATAGTGCTGTGATGAGGGTGTAAAAAGGGTAAGCTCATGATTATCAATATGGGTACTTATAAGTTTTGAAATACTAATACGTATCTTATAGAGATTGTTATTTTCTCCTCATATTTGTTAAAGATGACTATACTTTTATTTCTAAAAGCGAGTGAGAGATAGTTATAAGATATATTAGAGGAATTTTAAGATAAATCTATATTTAGAAAAGTCTGCGAAACTATTTCCTTTGTGATTACATCATCAAAGTTCTCTTAAATTCATAGCAACCAATGTACGGAGACAAAATTATTTAATGGTAACCCAAGTGTTTGAATTAGTTTGCTTAGGGACAAGCAAACATATAAGTCTGGGGGTATTTGATGAGTACGATTATGATAGTCTTTTTACTATCATAATTGTAATCATGTTTACTATTTCATGCTCCTTTTATGGTGATTTCACGATAATAGTAAAGAAAATGTCGTATCATAGATAGAAGAGCGCATTTAGAAGTCTTTGGCATTCCTTGTAATAAACTATTTATTGATTCTTTCATTTTTCTATTGCAGGTAATGCTAAACTGCGGAACTAAAACTCGTGGAGCAAACAGTGGAGTTCACGGAGTCAACATGGCTGATGATAGGACGAAAATTTGGCGCACACGGCCAGACACACGGCTATGTGCCTACACGTGTCCTATGCACCTAGAGCTGAAGAAATTGGGCGCAGGAGATGGAAACTCACACGGGTAGGGCACACGTCCGTGTGCCAACCCGTGTCATATTGAACACGCCTGCCGACCAACCCGTGTCTGAAGAACACGGCCGAACACACGATCGTGTCCATACCCGTGTCATCTGACACAGCTCACTACCAGACATGCCTGCTCGTGGGGAACCGCCTAGGAACCATCTACACGGCCTGACACACGGCCGTGTTGGAACCCGTGTCCGACCTGTTTGCAATGGGACTATATATTTCCTGTAGAAAAAATTTATTTAGGACTTTTGGATCATTTCTGGATTGGAGAACTGCTGAAGGCCAAAGGGGAGCATCCAAGACAAGGAGGATTGAAGGGTATTTTATATGTATTTTTTATCTAATCATTAATCCCTTTTAATCCTTCCTTTCACTTGATGATTCATCTTTGGTTATTGTTTTAATTTGCATGAACTTCTATTTGAACTTTCTAGTAATCATGTATCACTTTGTTTATGTTAAATTTGTGGTATTTTATTTGTGTTTATGCTTGCAAACAAAGAGTTTAATCTTCCTTATGATTTACTTCTTTGCTTTACATAATTTGCAAATTGCTAGACTGAGAAATTGGTTCTTTGGAATGATATTTGTATATTCATATTGTGATGTTAATTCTCTTTGTAAATCAAACTCTATCATCGAGAGATATTTTGTTTGGAAAATTAGAACACGAGTAAAAGGATTCATGGTAATTTAGAGATAAAATTCATGAATTTATTTAGTAATAAGGGTACTTTACTTAATGTGAACTTGAGTGTTGTAAATTGTTCGAGAGAAAATTTACTATCTTAGGTCTAGATTTGGAATTGCTCGAGAGAGAATTTTGATGAACATTTAACATTTACATTACAACAAATTTAATAGTCTTTTTATTTCATGATCACTTAGAATTGAACTAATAAATGAATTTGTTCATGAAATCATTTAAAAGCTTCATGTCTTTTATCATTTTTACTTCTCCAATGCTGAATCATCCAAATGGTCATAATTAGGTTAATGTAGTTTAGATATCACTTTTATTTAGAGGTATGATAATAAAGGGAGGGTGAGTACGGGTAGTTTAAACGACCCTGTGGAATACGACACGAGATGTAGATTTCTCCTATACTATGATGGATAGGTGCACTTGCCTGAATGCTAATTCAATCTAGTTTAAGCCCATCTACATAGTTGTATTAGAATGTAGAATGAAATCACATTGAGTTATTACTTGTTAGCAAAGCAAATCACCAATCCTAACCCGTTCTTACCCTTCTAAGAGGAGAAGAGTCTATCAAGGGCAACACAGTTCTTGGCTTAGAATAGCTAGCCACTATTCTTTTCTCCCTCTGGAGATTCTCTTCAAGGTCTCTTATGAGACTATCCTTAAAATTGATGGTTCAAATCTGAATGATAGTGATGTTTCTCAGTTATCTAACTTCCCTTACTTTCTGATGTAGCATAGTTGCTATTTTATTCAGCTGGGCAACAACTAGCTGAAGAGAGGTAATCTCCACAACTTGCTTTTTAGTTATCTTCTTGAACCTCTTAAATGCATCCAGAAGTTCACTATATCTTTCAATCAATTGATTGATATCTTCTTCTGATTTAGAGTCATCTTCACCACTGGATAATGAAGCTTCTGTATCGGGACTACTGTCATATCCAGACTCAGAAGAAGAGCTTGATAGTGATTTTACCTTGCTTTAACCAGGCTAATCCTGGCTTGATTCCTCATCAGTCATTGTCATCAGCCCATAATAGATGTAGGCATCTTATTCATCATCCTTATCTAGCTCTGAATCACTGTCTGAATGTGATAGAGGGGCCCTGATGCCTATCCTGGGAGCAGGATAGTCTTCATCTACTGCTACAACCTATTGGTCAGCAGTAGAACCAACTAGCCCAATATAGGTTTCTTCTTCTTCAGACTCATATGAAAATGCGTCTGTCCAGCTCTTCACTTTCTTAGCAATAAGGGACGTCTCCTTCTTGCCCTTATGCTGGTGCTAATTTGATGGCGTGCCCCCTCCTCCACTAGTTAAAGACGATGCTGACGATGCCGATGATGATACGGTTGATAAGGCAATACAACTCAAGGATGTGAGGCGGCACGATGACGCTAACGGAAGGCTATGCTACAACCTCCGCCTGCGGCGTGCTACCTCCACGGCAAAGCATTAGCTTTATTTATTTTCTTTTCTTGCACTCTATTTTATATTTGGAATATAAAATTATCCTATGCTTATATGATAATTTTATATTCATTGCATGTTTGTTATTTTTCATTTTGAACATTTTTAATATTGGTGTGCATTTAGCCATTCGGATGGATGAGATTACATCTCCATCATGAAGGGCTAAGGCTTGTTTGTAACTCCTATATAAGGAGGCTTTCTTATGAGATCATTAGAGAAGAATTGAAAACTAAATCCCCCCTTGAAAATTTCGGCCATGAGGAGTGTTCTCCAAGCCGCCGGCCCCCCCTTGTGTGGTGTGAAGCCGCCACCCCCCTTGCTCCCTCCATCCGTTCGGTGCGACTCCGGCGCGGATTCCTTCGGTGCGACTCCTTGGAAGAAGGTTGCAAACCATTCGGTGTGACGCCGGTGGATCTGTGGAGAGAGTGATTCTCCCACAGTTATCTTGTGTGAAAGCTTTCCGGTTGGTTAATCTCTTCCCCTCCCTTGTGTGATTTCTTCTCTTTAGTTATGGTGGCTTTTCGCAAATCGTTTTCTCCGGAACGTTAATTTAATCGCTGCAAGTTTTGAATCGAAATCGCCGTTGCAAGGCTTTTTATTTTCGGATCGGGTGGATCCTATTTTCCTGAGCGGATCTTGGCCTATAGCCTTGGTCTTGTTCTCAAAAAGGAGTGGCAACCTTTGTGTTTTCTTGGGGAATACTCCGACTCAAATTTCCGATCGTTGTTTTCGAGTCAACCATTCCTCCTTTGTTGTTTGTGCTGCGTTCTTGTGACGAGAAACTATTGTGGGCGATAGGTGGTGTGTAGGTGCGGTAGATCTACGACGTGTAGAGCGGAGATAGAGCGTTAGCTTCGTGGAGATCTCCGATCCGACATCCCTATATCAATTTGGTATCAGAGGCGGTTGTTTCAACTCCCACGTTGTAAACATCCTCTCTACGTTTCTTGTTGGACGATCGGATCTTGAAAAATCAAAAAAATTATTTTTTGTGGTCTGCCAATAGCGGGCTGAAATCTTTATTTTTCAGCACAATTTCAAAAAAACAATTTTTTAATGATCCACGTGTTCCTCACATCGGGAAACTATAAAAATATCTTATTTTCAGTATAGCTACAGCCCTAGGAAAAATCACCTTTCCAAAAATTTTCTAAACCTGAATGCGCACTAGGCACGGATTAGAATATTCGACTCTGTCTACATCTAGGATGGCTGCGAATGAGCATGGGGATCCCAACACCACGGCCATAGCAGTGCTGCGTACTGAAATAACAGAGCTTAGGGACATGTTAACACAGATCCTACAAAATCAAGCTAGGCCACCCCCGCCACACGTTAATGTTGACCGGCCCAACCTGCACCAACATAACTCTGATTCGGATTCTGATGGGGACTCCCCACGGGTGCCCCCTAGAGGACACCGCCCCGAGCGAGACGTTGATATTACTAGGGCCATTAAGATAAATGCCCCCACTTATGATGGCATGGGAGACCCCCAAATCTTCCTTAACTGGACAGTGGACATGGAGTGTTACTTCAAGTGGCAAAACCTGACGGATCCCCAAAAGGTCCAAGTTGCCCGGATGAAGTTAACCGGTCGTGCAAAGATGTTTTGGCTGAATGAGGAGCGAAGGTTAGGAACCGGACACGGAGCCCCCCTTATAGGTTGGCCAGTAATGAAGAACTTGTTGACCGATCAGTACGTTCCCGCGTACCATCGGACGCTGATGTTAGATGAGCTTTCCACTCTGCGGCAGGGCTCAAACTCGATAGCTGAATATATGGGTGAACTTAAGGACCGTATGGTGAGATGTGACCATAGGGAGATCCCCGAAGTTACTTTATCTAGATTTCGAAAAGGCCTTAACTCTGATATCCAAAGGAAGCTCTTGCGATATGGGCATACGGACTTGAACACGACTTTCAATGCCGCCTTGGACATTGAAAAACACCTAGCCTCTAAGGCTCACTCCCGTTACGCTCATGCGAAGAACAAGTCCACCACTGGGGCATCTTCTTCCACATACCCTGATAAGGTAAAGTTCAAATCCACTGATTCGAAGTCAATCGTGATCACCGCTAGGAACACCAAGAACCCTGCGAGTGAGCGTGTCCCTATATGGAAGGTTAGCAAGGATAACACCACTTGTTACTCTTGCGGCATTCAAGGCCACTATGCCTATGAATGCCCATCAAAGACAAAAACCCTAGCCTTATTAGAGCCAACTACCGACCCTGACGATTATGTATACGAGGCCGCAGAGGAGAGTGACCCCGAAGGAGTCCCTAGTGACTTAGAGGACGATCACCCCCTTATGGTGATGCGTTGTATTTTGACCACTCGTCGTCCATTAGATGATTGGAAGAGGACGAGCATATTTTCTCTGATTTTTAAGAGCAGTGAGAAGCTTTGCAAGCTGATTGTTGATAGTGGTAGCTGCGTGAATGTCGTATCTGAGAATGTTATTGCACGTATGTCCTTGATCACGGAACCACACCCGACCCCATATCAGGTCGCTTGGATCAACAAGCTCTCTGTACCCGTTACCAAGCGCTGCCTGGTCCCACTCTCAATCAAATCCTACATTGATGAGGTGTGGTGTGATGTCCTTCCGATGGACGCTTGTCATGTGTTGTTAGGCTGCCCTTGGCTATACGACCGTGATGTTACACATTTTGGTAGAGCCAACACTTATGAATTCAAATTCCATGGCAAAACCATCACTTTGAAGCCGACCATCCCAAAGGAGCCCGTAGTCTTGGCTAAGGACACCACTATTCCGGTAGAACGGAAAACGTTGAATCTAGTTGGTAGGAAAGAGTTTGAGAGAGATCCGTTCTTTGATGGAATTATGTATGCGCTAGTCCTCTTAAGTGCGAAGCCCGATTCTAGCATTTTGGATGAGTTACCTAGTGAGTTACGGGTACTGTTGGAGGAGTATAGGGACGTGTACCCGGATGAGTTGCCGCCCACGTTACCCCCGCTTAGGAATATCTAGCATGCGATAGATCTCATCCCGGGGTCTTCCTTGCCAAATCAGCCCCATTATCGACTCCACCCCGCAGCTCACCTGGAGTTGCAGTCTCAGATAGAGGGCTTGCTAGCGAAAGGTTTTATTAGGACTAGTATGAGTCCATGTGATGTACCAGCCCTACTTGCCCCCAAGAAGGATGGTACATGACAGATGTGCATTGATAGCCGGGCTATCAACAAAATCACCATCAAGTATAGGTTCCCCATTCCCCGCCTAGATGATTTGTTGGATGTCTTGTCTGGAGCCACCATATTCTCCAAATTAGATCTTCGGAGTGGCTATCACCAGATTAGGATACGAGAGGGCGATTAGTGGAAGACGACGTTTAAGTCGAACGATGGTCTGTACGAATGGCTTGTGATGCCCTTTGGGTTGTCCAATGCCCCTAGTACCTTCTCCCGGATGATGACACATGTCTTTCAGCCATTCATAGGGAAGTTCATTGTAGTCTACTTTGACGATATTCTGATTTATAGCACCTCTACTACCGAGCACATCTCCCACATGAGAGTGATCCTTTCCACCCTGCAGAAGGAGACTTTATTTCTCAATATTAAGAAATGCACTTTCTATGTCTCGGAGGTAGAATTCTTAGGCTATATAGTCGGCTCTGAGGGAATTCGAGTTGATCCAGGCAAGGTTCAGGTCATTAAGGACTGGCCCGTGCAAACCACCCTACGTGAGGTGCGTAGTTTCCATGGGTTAGACACGTTCTATCGTCGTTTCATACGAGACTTCAGTAGTATTATGGCACCTATCACAGACTGTATGAAGAAGGGAGAGTTTACGTGGACGAAGTCCGCCACCCATGCTTTTGAACGAATAAAGGATCTTATGACTGAGGCACATGTCTTACGTCTACCTGACTTTGCTAAAGTCTTTGAGCTCACATGCGATGCATCTGGGGTGGGGATTGGAGGTGTCTTGAGCCAGGAGGGCCATCCCGTTAGTTATTTTAGCGAGAAGTTGTCCGGCCCTAAGCTGAACTATTCAAATTACGATAGGGAATTTTATGTTGTAGTCCGATGTCTACACCATTGGAGGTACTATCTCCTCTCCAAAGAGTTTGTGATCCTCTCCGATCATGAGGCTTTACATTTCATCAACGGCCAGCATAAGATCAGCCCACGACACGCTAAGTTGGTAGCTTTCTTACAAGGTTACACGTTTAATCTCAAACACCTTAAGGGAGCTGATAACCGAGTCGTGGACGCCCTTAGTCGTCTTACGCTTTTACTCACCTCTATGGAAGTACATGTTGTAGGATTTGAGCGGATTAAGGACGAGTACGCCACGTGTCCAGAATTCCAGCACTTCTATTTATCTACCCAGGATAGCTCCCCACGACGATATCTGCATACGTCATCAAGGACGGTTACCTGTTTAGGAACGGGAAGTTATGTATTCCGCAGTCATCATTACGGTTACATATCATATGGGAGTTGCATAACGGAGGGTTGAGTGGCCACTTCGGTAAAGATAAGACCATTACGTTAGTCGAGGACAAATTCTATTGGCCAAAACTTAAGGTTATGGTGGGACAGGTAGTGAGTAGCTGCCGCACATGTCAGGTGTCTAAGGGTAGTAAGACCAACGTAGGATTATATACACCCTTGCCTATTCCCACCATGCCTTTGGTAGACGTTAGTATGGATTTTGTACTAGGCCTCCCAGTACCCTGCGCCGTCACGACTCAATTTTTGTAGTTGTGGATAGGTTTTCAAAGATGGCTTATTTCATCCCGTGCAGTAGGACAAATGATGCGTCTCATGTCGCTAAACTTTATTTTAAAGAAGTCGTTAGTCACCGTGGAGTGCCAAAGACCATAGTATCAGATAGGGACGTAAAATTCACTAGTTATTTTTGGATGACTCTTTGGATATTAATGGGAACAAAATTATTGTTTTCCTCTGCCTATCATCCTCAAACTGATGGGCAGACGGAAGTGGTTAATCAGAGCTTAGGAAATTTGTTACGATGCCTTGTGAGTGATCACAAGAGCACTTGGGATCTTCTCCTTCCCCATGCCCAATTAGCCTACAATAATTCCAAGAATCGGTCTACGGGTCTATCTACAAATGAGATTGTCCACGGGTATAAGGCTCCTGTGCCGCTTGACTTGGTGCCGTTGCCCCCAACGTACAAGGCAAGTCAGTTTGCACAATCCTTCGTCCAGCACATCCATGATTTACACTAACGTATACGGGACACCTTGACTACACAATATGACTCTTATCAAGCGCACACTAATTTACATAGGAGAGTCTCAGACTTCAAAATTGGCGATCTAGTTTTAGTCTGTTTGGTTCCCGAGCGCTTGCCAACTGGCACCGTTAAAAAGTTAGCACCAACGCGCGCCGGCCCTTTTCGGATTATTAATAAGTTAGGTTACAATGCTTTCATTTTGGACTTGCCTGCTGATTGGGGTATCTCCCCCATTTTTAATGTTTCGGATTTAACAATGTTTGTGTCACCACCACAAGAGTTGATTTCTTTGTAATCTTCTTCTCCCACTCTAAATTCTCATGGGTTGGGGAGTGGTAGTACGGATGATCTCTCTCTTTTGGTCCCCACAGGTATATCATCGGATGGTACGTTGCCTTCTTTCCTGCCTACTGCTAATATGTTTTCCAGGTTTCCACGGACGTTTTCCACTCCAGAGATGATACTTGATGCTGAGCCTGTTACCACTGCTGATGGCGATGCCCACCGCTTTCTCATTCGTTTGCGTGATCGGCCCCCTTCGGATGACTCTTGGGTACTCGAGACGGAGCTGCAAAGTTTGGATGCCGCTCTCCTTCACCGCTATTGCTTGGACCACGCAATGGAGACGCGTGCATTTGAGCGGGGGAGGATTGATGGCGTGCCCCCTCCTCCACCAGTTGAAGACGATGCTGACGATGTCGATGATCATTCGGTTGATAAGGAAATACAACAAAGGATATGAGGCGGCACGATGACGCTAACGGAAGGCTACGCTACAACCTCCGCCCGCGGCGTGCTACCGCCACGGCAAGGCATTAGCTTTATTTTTTTTTCTTGCACTCTATTTCATATTTGTAATATAAATCTATCCTATGCTTATATGATAATTTTATATTCATTGCATGTTTGTTATTTTTCATTTTGAACATTTTTCATATTGGTGTGCATTTAGGCATTCGGATGGATGAGATTACATCTCCATCATGAAGGGCTAAGGCTTGTTTGTCACTCCTATATAAGGAGGCTTTCTTATGAGATCATTAGAGAAGAATTGAAACCTAAATCCCCCCTTGAAAATTTCGGCCAAGAGGAGTGTTATCCAAGCCGCCGCCCCCCCCCCCATTGTGTGGTGTGAAGGCGCCGCCCCCCCTTGCTCCCTCCATCCGTTCGGTGCAACTCCGGCACGGCTTCCTTTGGTGCGACTTCTTGGAAGAAGGTTGCAAACCATTCGGTGTGACGCCGGTGGATCCGTGGAGAGAGTGATTCTCCCACAGTTATCTTGTGTGAAAGCTTTCCGGTTGGGTAATCTCTTCCCCTCCCTTGTGTGATTTCTTCTCTTTAGTTGTGGTGGCTTTTCGCAAATCGTTTTCTCTGGAACGTTAATTTAATCGCTGCAAGTTTTGAATCGAAATCGCCGTTGCAAGGCTTTTTATTTCTGGATCGGGTGGATCCTATTTGCCTGAGCAGATCTTGGCCTATAGCCTTGGTCTTGTTCTCAAAAAGGAGTGGCAACCTTTGTGTTTTCTTGGGGAATTCTCCGACTCAAATTTCCGATCGTTGTTTTCGAGTCGACCATTCCTCCTTTGTTGTTTATGCTGCGTTCTTGTGACGAGAAACTATTGTGGGCGATAGGTGTTGTGTAGGTGTGGTAGATCTACGACGTGTAGAGCGGAGATAGAGCATTAACTTCGTGGAGATCTCTGATCCGACATCCCTACATCATAATTCTTCTCAATAGCTTCATTCATCTTCATTAGGCAGTCAACTATCACATGCCCTGGTTTGCTACAACAGTAGCAGACAACTTTAGAGGAATTGTATTACTGGATTTAGAATCATACCTATCAGCCTTGATGTGATTCATCCTGTGCTGAGAAGAGGTGGAAGGTTTGCTATTCCACTATTTCTTCTTCATCGGCTTCTGAAAGTGCCTGGAGAAGGCAATAAAGTCCTCATCTAACATGCTGCATTCTGATGCATCTGACTCTGAGCTGTCTGAATCAGCTGGTCTTCTTGGAGGAAAGGATATCCTCTTCTTACTCTTCCTGAGGATGTATGCCTTGAATGCCAAGGACTTATCCATGGCTTGGGATCTACTGGTGTCCTCCTCCTTTTTTATAGCAGCTAGGTGCATCTTATAGGAGTGCAGCTTTCCAAATAATATTTGGGGAGGAGTTTTAGCAAGTTTGGCCACCTCTCTTATGGCATAGAGCTTAGTATCCCAGTCTCTAGTGAGATATCTTAGAAACTTATCATTTATTTCATAATGATTGAAGACCCTCCTAGAGATCCTCAGTTCATTAATGATCCTGAAAAATCTTTCATAGTAAGTAGCTATGTTCTCTTTCAGGGATTGCATGAAAGCCTCATACTCTTTATTGAGCATGAACTTTCTATCATCTCTTACCTCTTCAGTACCCTCCATGTAGACCACAAGGATGTCCCACATCTCTTTGGAGGTCTGGTAGTGGACCTTGTTCTGAAAGATAGAATCATCAATAGCACTGACTATGATGTTCTAGGCTCACTTGTCCAAGACGTCCAACATGACCTCATCCTTGGTCATTTCAGTATAAGTTTTGTGAGTCTGGACATTTGCATCAAGAACAGAGATCATCATCGGTATGCTGGATCCCTCCTTTACTGTCATAAAGATCCTAGGGTCATTGTCTTCAATAAATAGCCTGACCCTCTCTTTCCAGATTCCAAAATTCTCCATTTTGCAGATAGGGAGTTTCATGGAACCTAGCTCCTTATGGCTGTCTCCAGAACCCACAAGTATAGAGTTGTAGCTACACTTGGAGATCACTCAAATTATTAAATTCTTTTGGAGCAACGTCCCTCTGATACCACTTGAAAGTCTTTGTTTTTAAGGTAGCTTGCAACCTAGACGGGGTGTGGGGTTGAATAAGGTTTTTAGTATCTTGTGACTTTCTTTAAGTTTCTTCTTTAAGCGCATAGTATGTTAGTAGTAATCAGCTTTCAATAACGTGCAATAAAGAAATAACATAGAAAAGCACAAACATAATATATAGTGGTCTCCCAGATTATGGGTACATACACTCTTCTCCCACCTTTCTAACTTTCTATTCGACAAGGCACTTCTCCAAAACTCAGCTCAAAGAGCTTACAACTCAGATCCCTCGAGATCTCTTAGTCTTCTCCAAGACTTACAACTCAGGCACTAAGCCCTACAAATTAGTGATCAACTGATCACCTACCTCAAGCTAAAGGCCCTACCACTAAGGTTCGGAGGACAGCCCTACCTGAGAGCAAACTTTCTCCTACTTCAAGCTCAAAAGCCCTATAGCTCAATGATCAAATGATCACCTACATCTGGTCCAAGCTGGATCTTACACTCAGAGAGTATAACACTCCTACAGCTCAGTGAACAAATGATCACCTACCTCAGATCCAAGCTGGATCCTACACTAAGAGCGTATAACTCTCCTATAGATTAGGTAAATTTGCCTTACCTCAGGCTCAAGTGCCCTACAACTCAGATCAAAAAGGATCCTACAAAAAAATAGTGCTTTTAATTAATTTGACACAGAGAAATTTCTCTATGTTAACACCTAGGGCTGAGTTATCTCAGCTCTATATATCTTCACAGCAGCAGCAAGATGTTCTTTAATAAAAGGCTGCCTATACTAGAAGTAACTCAGAATGTTATTTCTAAACTTACTGTAGAAGACTGAAGATCAGTTATGTCTTGAGTTCTTCAAACAGCTAGCTGAACCTGCAGAAGACTGAAGGTTCTCCTCTCTTTCTTTATCAAAAGTATTTTTGATCTTGCTATAGAAAAAGAGAATGCTACAGCTAACTGAAATTTTTGTTCTGCTGGAAGAGTTCAAGATTTTTCTCGGCAGCAATAGTGAGGAAGATGAAGTCCAGCCGCTCATTTTTGTTTTTTGAGTAAAGCCCTTAAAATGTTTTTTTCAACATCCAGAAGCTGTCCATTTTATATTCCGCCGATTAACGGCTCCAGGAAGTTGTGGGGACCACCTGCAGGAGATAGCTGCATCTTTCTTTAATGGTAGAAGACGTACAGTAGATCTCCAACAGTGTTTGTCATGTTTTGTAGCTTTCTCTCACTTAATTTGAACTCAGTTGACTTGTTGACTTTGCTAACATCACCATCTGTTGACTTAGCCAAAATCAAACATCTTTAGTATAGGCGTTGAGTGAATAAGCTTCACTTAATGCCAAAAACACTTTGACAAATAATCTGTCATTAGACATTGAGTGAGTAACCTTCACTCAACGCCAAAATACATAGAATATATTTTCTATCTCTAGGCATTGAGTGATTGAGCTTCTCTCAATGCCAAAATGATTAACTGGAGTTCTATCACTTGGCGTTGAGTGAGTAAGCTTCACTCAATGCCATAAGACTTAGATTTGTATTTAGTCACTTAGCATTGAGTGAGTAAGCTTCACTCAATGCCAAAACACTTAGCCAACTTTTTGTATCTGAAAACACTGGCTCTGACTGTCTAAGGTTCAGTCAAAGCTTTTTATCACATGGAATTGACTGATTAATGTTAACCCCAAAATCGGTGATCTATCTCAAGGTAGCCAGCTTGCTAGTAGCGGCCTGCTACAGATTCTCCCTGGAGGTCGCGACCAGTCCAAGTATGGGCAGACAGAATTCTCTGTCCGCCCAGGACGCGCGGCTAGGGCAGTCTTGCTAGTCTGACCACCCAGGTCACACCTCAGATGTCTGCTCTGCAGGGGCTACATACTGCTTCCTCAGTCCGCCCCTGCAGGACGTGTGGTTTGATCAACTAACTATGTCATATTTCTCTTCACTCCGACAGGATTACCCAACCAACTGTGGCAGACTCATATCGCCATCTGCACAGACCACCCACATTCATTTCGCTCCAATAACAGTGACCTGCCTCTAGGCCGCCCACCATCAGCAGCGGCGACAACACTAGCTCATCGCATATGAAGAATGGCGACCTGCCTCCAGACCGCCAGTCAGGAATGGCGACCTGCCTCCATGCCGCCAGTCAGGAATGACGACCTGCCTCTAGGCTGCCAGTCAGCAACAGCCACATGCTCTACCTCGCCAGCATACGCTACCTTCCTTCGCAGTTTGCCAGGTTGCCTGGCCGTTGCAGCAAGCCTTTCCCTCCAACAGGTGGCGGACTGAAGAAGCACGACCACTGGCAGCACGCGGACTCTGTTAAAGTCTGCCAAAAGAGTGTGACCTTGCTCCAACACTAATCTCGTCCAACGCGGGCTGGGCGGACTTATCCTTCAGTCCAACCCTTCATTCCGCAGGCATGGATGAATCCTAACTCCAGCTTCTCAGTAGAAAACAAATTCTTCTCCATTCAACAGCATAGGTGGACTCGACTTATCCCTCGTGGACTCGGCGGATTCGCTTTGCAGCCCACCGTTCAACATCAGCATCCTGGCACCCGCTTCTTCCCAACAGCGGGCGGACACATCCTCAGCCCACACAACATGGTGCGGGCTCGCTCAACATAGCAGAGGCGGACTCCTATCAGTCCGCCAACAGCAGAACAGTGCCAGAAGTCAAGTCTCAGACCGCGCGGCCTATTGCGGACTCGGCGGACTCCACTCTCTATTCACACAAGTTACCGACTTACCGGGGGTAACGTTACCGAAATTCGTTACCTACCCGGGCCGATAAATAGACTCCCATACCTCTCGGTTTTAAGGGGATACTAACATCTCCTCACGCTCGAGGACAGCCGATGACGAGCTCATGGCATCAGCCCTGCAGACTCCCTTTCTCAGTTCGCACACCCTATTCAGCTAACCGCGCGGCCTGCCGACATAACTTCCCAGTCCGCGCGTACTCCTCTTTGTCACCTCCTTTCCTTAGCTGCCAGCTTCCCCCTATGTACCCTTTATTCGCTTTCCATGTAAAGGTGTAACTCAAGCTGTACTACTCAATATTAAATCAAAGGAAAGCCCGTCGTAAGAGTAGCATTTAAGCCGCGGCGGGCGAAGTCTACTGCTGCCACTGCTAGCGGCCCCCCTCTTCTTCTCAACTCAACTCTCTCAGTGTCAACCTGCAATCACAACCGTCAAAGTAACCATCTACTCAACAGCTCCTGATCAACCATTCCTACCATCTCCATACTCGGATCGACACTGTGCTCTCCTCTATCCGCGCAACCCTTGAACAAGTGTTTGCTCCACTCTCGAGCACTCAGAAGCTTTCTCCTCTCCTCTATCCCCGCAATCATCAACCTCTTCACCTCATCGCCTTGCCTGTGAGACCGAACACATCCTGTTAGCTGCTAGTGCTCGCGACCACCCTCTACTTCTCCTCTCATCCATTTTCGCGCATCAACAGTTAACACGAGGCCTTCAGATCCGAACGGACGGTGAACATCGAATGTTTGCCATGTCAGATCATTAATCGGACGATAACTTTGCTCTAAGTCCTGGTGAAGAGTCACTCTGGGAGGACTTGGAGCAATCACATCGTGAAACTGCTCACCAATTTCAAGCAATCAACCAAACCATTGCTGCAATCGCGCAGCGATTAGAAACACAATCTGCAGCAGCTCTAGTTGCTCTAGCTGCTCCAGTCAATCCAACACCAACATTGTAGAATAAACAAGATTTTCCTCCAGCTTATCACTAGTCTATCCTACTTTCACACCAACCTTTCCTCAAGGGCCTGCAGCCCCATTGCGTCCTCAAAATGACGAGTTTGCTACTCGTCAAAACTTCTTCTGGGAAACTTCCCGGGGAAGCCCAGCATGCTTTACAAACTTTCAGGGAAGTCATCCTTACTCATCAGCTCCTGCCTTTGCTCATGCAGCAACTTTTCTCTTTTATCCACCTGCTTCTTTTGCTGCTACAACTTATGCTCCCTTCTTTCCTTATGTTATAGGGGAGCAAGAAGAGACGTCACCATTTTCAGAGAACATTCATCATGAGCCAAATCCAGCCAATTTTAGAGAGTCGTGGTTACCAATCTACATAGGAGAGACTGATCCAATGAAGCATCTTCACGCCTTTGAATCAGCTGTAGCTCCCAAGACTCTCTCAGATTCTACCAAGTGCAAGCTCCTTGTGATAACATTTGATGGACAAGTGAGGGATTGGTTCTTTGGTATGTGCCCTCAGTCCATCACTTTCTTTGCTGATCTGCGAAGGGAGTTCTTGCTCAGATTTTCTACTTCAACAAAGAGAAAGGGCGGACCAGAAGCCCTCTTTGAGATCAGGCAACGCCAGAATGAAACTTGGTCTCAGTTTGTTGATCGATTTCAGAGAGAAATCTTGGACATTGAGATCGTTGATCAAGATATGTATCAGGTGGCTCTAATAGACGGTCTCCGTGAAGGGCGGCTCAAGTTTGAAGCTAATGTCCGAGCACCAAGAACTTATCAAGAGTTGATTGCCTTAGCCAACTCATACATCCGAGTTGAAAAGAGCAACTCCAGCTTCATCTCCAGGATTATAGCCGAGAGTGATTCTCCTTCTCACAAGCAACCTCTAGGGTCTCCTCGCAAAGATTTCCCATCTCACTCAAGGAAGGGAAGAAGATTTCAACGTTATCAACACTCCTTCCCAGGCCATGATCGTACTCAAGATCACTTGTTGGTGCTACAACCTCTATCCGTACTGCGAATTCCATAAAGAGCCAGGCCACCTAAATGAAAATTGCTGAGCACTTCGTCAACTAGTACAAAGGATGCTTCAGAAGGGTAAGATGAGTGACTTGCCCACCAAGGATGATCACCCTGATCCATCAACCTCAAAGGGCAAAGAAGTTGCAGAAGCTCCTTGTTGCTCAAAGCGGGTGTGTCAAATCGACAATCACCCCAACCTCAATGTTTTTGAATGCTACGATGCCAATGATGAGGGCTCCCTCGGAAGACTATTCTGAGACAAAAAAGGACATCACAGTGACTCAAAAGCTCCTCGCACTCATTACCATTTACTCTTACTCAACTATACATGTTTCAAACGTTTTCTTTACAAAGAACTTATAAGTGTTCATTCATTTCAATAAAGTTTACATCAGGGATCCCGTACTGACATAATTCCCTTTTTGGAATGCTTCTTCCTCTATTTTCTCTTTGCCAAAGAGATCACTGAACCGCTGAGATATCACCGATTCATGTTGTTCCCTCCGTAGATTGTTCTCCGGCGTAAGGCCGCGATGACCACATAATGTGGGGAGTGTTCATGTATGTGCAGCGGGTGCTGTTCAACCTACGATGGTGGGCATCAGACTTCGAATCCTAGCCAGCATCCGACACAAATTGGTTATCAACGGAGGTCCCATGTGTTAGATTTGTTGTGTTTCGTTAAGGATACATTACCGTTACGATGATATTTGCTTTACAAGCAATGGTGATCAAGCGTAGCCTTGTCTCTTTGATCATATCACAACTGTGATGGCCGAACACTCTATGGTACTCTCAATTTATGCCTTCACAGGGCCCACAACTCCCCTGATCTTTGTCACAGGCAAGCAATGCTATAGAACACTTGGTACACCTGGCCTGACCGATCAGCGATGTTGTAACCCGAGGAATGAGAGCAGTGTATCTTGTAACACCTCCATCTGTCATATGGAATATAATGGTGGGTCCGCCCGGGGCCCCACGCCATATTTCACAGACAAACGGCGGAGTCACGTGTGAATATCAAAATCTCGTTCTACTCGCACCCTACCTCAGAGCATTCTAGCACATCATTCTAAGTTGTAAGAACTCAACATACTGAATGTCCACTAATATATAAACGACATATATATATATATATATATATATATATATATATATATATATATATACCAGAAATGTATACAACATACACACGCTCACGGCCTTAAGGCCTTACAAGTTGCTCTTTACAAATATACAGCTTCATACATCGGCACGCTGGCTGGCCACATATGAAATCCAAGAATTCTTTGCACGGCCTTCAAGGGCCTTTATGTAGTAAGTCTTCATTCCGCTCAATTCAATTCACCTCATCATCACCTGCAATTATACATCCACCCAAAGAGCGGTAAACAAAGAAACGGTCAGCATTAGCTGACCAATTATAACGACTCTACCCTTACTCGGGGCAGTGGTTCCTTCCCTGTATGCATTTCCAAATATCTAGCTATCACAACAAGTAGCACAATAGTATCATAAATGTCGGCCTCCTCCAGACGCTCTGTGCACTCAAGGCACCTTACGGTGTACCGGACTCCATGGCAACACCACCGATTAGAGGTTTTTAACATGTTGGCTTGCCGGTCCTTGTCACCCCAACATGCATGCTGGGAACATTCCTCCCAAACCACTCAGAGGTGAGAACCTCACGACAAACTTGAGCATTTCCAAATCAGATCGACCCACCACTGTGGTGCAGTAAGTCGGGTCTATCTCGCGTCCCACAAGCCTACCAACAATCGATCTCCCAAAACAACCAGGGGCAGGTCAGCCTTTCCCGTGCTGAAACCGTCAGTAGCGCACCACTAGATGCAGGTCGGCTTTCCCTCCTGATTAGACACAACTTTTCGCTCTCTCAAAGCAATTACCGCTCATCGTGCTCACACCACAAGGAGCTTACACAAAGCATCCAAGATCAACATCCATACCAAAAGAGACTACACTCACAATTCATACGCATCCATACAACACAGTGTCTTCTCTGGTTTACCCATAATCATCACCAATCCAGATTAACCATCCGGATGGGCTTCACACAGCATGTCTATGTCGTACTACACACTTCCGACTCTAGATGCAGACTCAACTGTGAATCGCTTGTACTTTCCACCTCTTGGTTGAAGATTACATGCTATGCATAAAGAAAGGACTTCACATGTCCAAGAAGGAGATCGTTACCCTTGATGATCGCTTTGGAGCCATGAACTAGCTGGATGGAGATCATCGCCACGACTTTGCCTCCACGAATCCGCACTCGGCTCACGAATCAGCCTGCTGAAGCTTCTCCGACAGCCGTCTCCCTTCTTCTTCCTCCTTCCTTGCTTTCTTCTCTCTATCCCTTTAGAAAGAGAAAGGCTAAGATGGAATGAGAATAAACCATCCATCCTCAGCCTTATAATAGCAGGGAAGGGCCTGAACCCTTGGATCCAGGATGAAGGAAATGAACAGCCTTGATTTGCCCAGAAATAGGCTAAACACAGCCTAACACGCCCTATGACACGCTCGTGTCATAGGCCGTATCGCTTAAGCGTCACACAACCGACTCAAATCCAGTACACGGCCATGTGACACGGCCGTGTCACATCCTACACGCCCATGTCACGTCCGAGATGTCCGTGTCTAGGAGCCGTGTACCTCAAACAGCACACCACCAACTCAACCCGAGCGGGACACGGCCCTGAGACACGCCCGTGTCCCAGGCCGTGTACCCCAAGACACACCCATGTCCAGTATCACACGCGTCCCCGACTGATGCCTAGAAGAACACGGCCGTGTGATAGTGTCACATGTCGTGTACTCAACTCGACTTGCAGCTCGAAGATTGTCGAGCGCAGTTCGTCAACCAGAGGAGGACATGCCCTCTAACACGCCCGTGTCACAGGGCGTGTTCCTCTCAAGAACTTTTCTAATGCATTTCGTCAAGCATTCGAGTCGTTGCTCAACCCGAGCACGACACGCCTTGCGACACGCCCGTGTCCCAGGCCGTGTCACCCAACCTTAACCCAAATTGGGATTTGGGGTGTTACAACCCTCCCCTCCTTCAAAACAAATTTCGTCCCGAAATTTAGCTCAGCTACAGACATCAACATAACCACACCATTCCTTCACAAAATGATCGGGTTAGAGCTCAGAGGCCGCAGCTTGTCTCGCCCCATGACATCGCACAAAGCAGTCACTAACATACATACATACATAACAAACATAACATACATATATCAACAATATTCCTCTCTTTTATCCCAGATATACATACATCAACAGAACCATTCCTTTATTCCATCTTGATTGACTGATCACCAGGATAAAAGAAGGTGTACACAAACATCTTATTATTCATTCCTTATGTACAACATTTATTTACATCACCAAAGTAATACAAGTCACTCTTCCATTTTTACTTCTGCTCACCTGCCTCATCTTTCATAAGTCGTTTGATAGCCTCTTGGAGTTCCAAACTAAACACTCAAGGCTGTACTTCACCGATTGAGCTTTGTGGCTCTCGCAATTCAAGATTATGCAGTCGAGGTTGCGTCCGGGATATAGATGACTCGGACACTGCTTTACCCTGTTCTTCATAAGACGCACCTATCCTTTTCTCACTCCTTGGTGGGCCACTCCAACAATCACGGACTGTATTTAAAACGTGTGCGTGTTTCAACTCATTCTTGTCCATAGGTTTCTCCCGAGGAAACAGATGGAGGAGTTGGTTCAGTAGGCCTGAACCTTTTCTTGTCTCGTCCCCTAAAATCCGACTGTTCTGACTATGGAACTTTAAATTCCGGCTTCTCGACCACCAAGCTATTCTTATCGTGCACCCGTTTGAAATCTTTCTCCAGTGCCCGGGCTGTATCGACCAACACATGGAAGCCTTGGTTCACTGAACTCGGGAGTGCGAACCTCAACTCATCACATAGTCCCTCATAAAATCGATTCATCTTTCACGCTTCCTCAGGGAAGATAGACCCCGCATAGCACCCTTGTTGGGTACATTGGTTCTAATGTACCTGATTTGAAGAAGCCTCACACAACTCAATGATATACATCAAAAATGTATTTGATGTGTTTTGAGTTTACTTGTGCAGGTTAAGTATTTACAGGAAAGATGGAAAAGTTTCTAAGTCCATGTGTCGACACCCAGAGGGAAAGTGTCGACACCCAGGCAAGCAGTGTCGACACTTGGAGTATTTGTGTCGACACCAGGGATGCTGAGTCGACACCAGACAGAAAGTGTCGACACAAGGAGCTGTGTCGACACTCAGTGAAGAAAAGTGCAGTAAAGCAGTGTCGACACTTAGCAGTTGTTGTCGACACCCAGAGAAACTGTGTCTACATCAGAAAGTGTCGACACTTGGAGGCTGTGTCGACACTCAGCAAAAGTCACCAGAGACTAAGTATAAGTGTCGACACCCAGAACAATGTGTCGACACTCAGCAGAAGAGTCAACACTTGAAGAAAGTGTCGACACAAGAAAGTATGTGTCGACACTCAGCTGAAGACTCAACACTTGAAGAAAGTGTCGACACAAGGAGCTGTGTCGACACTTAGCAAAGTTCAAGAATATTCTAAGTACAAGTGTCGACACTAAGGAGTTGTGTCGACACTCAGCCAGAGTCTCGACAGAAGAAGAATGTGTCGACACCCAGAGCAATGTGTCGACACTCAGCAAGTATCAACACTGAAGACATGTGCCGACACCAAGAAGCAGTGTCGACACTTAGCAGATTCAACACATGAAGATGTGTCGACACAAAGGAGTTGTGTCGACACTTACAAGAAGTCAACAAAGTGCTGAAGAACAAAGTGTTGTGTCGACACTCAATATTAGTGTCGACACATGAAGAAGAAGCAGTGTCGAGATATAAAATCTACAACACAAGGAGTTGTGTCAACACCTTGTAGGCTAGTGTCGACACTTAAACAACATGTGTAGACACTTGGTCTATAAGTGTCGACACTTAAAGACAGACAGTCTCGACACTTTCAGACAGTTATAGAATTTTCAAGAACTGACTGGATGACTTGACAGCTGCCATTCCAGCCGGTCTACTGCACCTGTCAGAGTTGTCAGAATTCAGTTATGAACCGGACCAGCCGGTTACCATGAAGAAGGCCTATAAATAGGCTTATACAGTCTACAAAAACTGTTGTTGAGATTGAAAAGATTGAACACAAGTCCAAGTGATCAATATACAAAGAAGATCTAGCTATTTCTTGAAGAACCAAGTGCAGATCTAAGAAGTTAGAGAGAGAGCTCCATCCAAGAAATCAGCCGTTGGAACTAGGCTGAGAAGAAGGATTCAGATTTGTTCTGAATCTTAAGTAGCAGAGATCAAGGATCAACTGCATAGGAGGTCAATATTATTGAGTTCTACATTCAAGAAGCTTTGAAGAAAGCCAAGTCAGATTGATTTCAGCTGAGTTCTTCCAAGAACTCATCAAGAAACTCACAACTCTTCTCTCTTGTCTCTGAGTTGTAGAGTTAACATTTTGTATTCATTTTATCTTGTAGGATCCTTAGGGATCTGAGTCTTGTAAGCCTGTAACTATAAAGGTTTAGTGTATGGCTTGAGTGCCTGAGTGTAGGAGATTGAAATCTCTGAGTGTAGGCCTGTTGTGGCTGAGTGTAGGCCTTGGTGGCTGAGTGTAGGCCTTGGTGGCTGAGTGTAGGCTTTGTGAAGAAGCTGAGTTGTAGGGCCTTGGGCCTGAGTTGTAGGAACCTGTGTTGTGGGTTCTGAGTGTAAGATCTGAGGATCTGAGATAGTGGAGAAGTTGGGCCAAATCTAGTACACTGCTAGATAGGCGAAGGGGGAAAGTGGATGTACCCAAACCTTGGGGAACCACTATAAAACTGTGTGTCTACTGTGTGCTGTGGAATTCTGTGTTTGCTGAATGTGTGTTGTGATAAAGTAGCTAGAATTCTGTGATATTATCTGATTGCTGCCTAAAAAGTAAAAAAGATTCAAGTCACCTATTCACCCCCCCCTCTAGGTGTTTAGGTACAATATCTTTCAAGTGGTATCAAAGCCAGGTTACTCAAAAAGGGACATAACTGTCTGAGTAGATCCTGTTGGCTGATTCAGTCTAAGTCAAATTACAGAATCAAGAAAATCAAGAACCATGGGTTCCACTGAGAATCACAAGGAATTGGGATCCATGAAGCTACCCATATGTAGGAAAGAGATCTTTGGTATCTAGAAGGAAAGGGTGAGACTGTTTATGTAAGCCTCAGACCCTACGATTTATATCACAGTGAAAGAAGGGCCATATGTGCCCATGAAGGTGTCAGTCTTAGATGCAACTCAGAGAACACCTAAGGATTTCTCTGAAATGACAAAGGATGAAATTGTTCTAGCCACTATGGATTAGAGGGCTCAGAACATCATAGTGAGTGTCATAGATGATGCAACTTTTCAGAATTTGATACACTGTAAGACAGCTAAAGAGATGTGGGATACTCTTATTGTGTATATGGAGGGTTCTGAAGAAGTGAGGCAAGACAGAAAATCCTTGCTAAACCAAGAATATGAATGTTTTAGACAAGGTAAGGCTGATAGCATAACTGAGTGCTATAAGAAGTTCTACAGGATTGTGAATGAGCTCATGTCCTATGGCAGAGAGTTCAGTAATTATGAACTCAATGATAAGTTTCTAAGGTCCCTAACAAAAGATTGGGACACCAAGATCTGTGCCATTAGGGAAATGGCAAAGTTAGCAGAAATTCCTCCACCAACACTGTTTGGCAAACTGCTGTCCTATGAAATGCAGTTAATGGTGAGGAAAGAAGAGGAGAAATCAACAAGAAATGAACACAAAGAAAGGACAGTGGCCTTCAAAACAGAAGCCCCCAGAAAGTACAGGAGTAAGTCACCAACTCCACCTCCAAAGGTTGCTGAAACTGAATCAGATGAGTCAGCAAGTAGAAAGTCTGAAAGCAGTGAAAGTGATGAGGACTTTGCTGCCTTTACAAGACATTTCCAGAAGTTCTTAAAGAAGAAACAGTGGAGGACAAGACCATCTACTTCACAGAGAAAAGAAGACTATTATCAGAATAAGAAGTCTTCAAAGAAAGACAGGAAAAAGACTAAGTATAGCAAAGCAACTCTTTCAAAAATAGTATGCTATTGCTGTAATAGACAAGGCCATGTTGTTGCAGATTGTCCATAAAAAAGGAAGGAGTCTAGTGACAAGAAAAGGACTCAATACAAGGGCAAGAAGGAAAAGTCTTTTGTTGCCAAAAAGGACAAGAGCCTGTCAGATATTTTTTCATCAGAAACTGAGTCAGATGCTGAGGCATATATATGACTGTTTGCTGAGGAAGAAGAAGAAGAGTTCATCCAGATTATGAACTCTATATATGAACAAGAGGACAGTCAGTGCCAAGGACTAATGGCATTGACAGAAAGTGACAAAATCCTGGAGCAGCCAGGACCTAGTAAGGTACAACATTGTTCTTTTAGTTCAATTTCTTGTGCCAGTACAGAATCAGATTCATCATCATCAAGTGATGAGAGTGCATCTGAGTCTGAAGAGGATATTCATCAGTTGATAGATGAATATAAAGTTCTGTTGCAAGCTTATAAGAAGAGCAAGCCCCTAGCCAAAAGTCAGGAAAAGGAAATTGCTAATCTCAAAGCTGCTGCAACTGATTTTGAGAAGTTGTTTGATCAAAAGCTTAATGAGATAGCCAGACTGAAGCACATAACTGTGATTCAGATGGGGACTATATCATTTAAGAATGATCAAATCAAGAGTCTGGAGATTAATCTTCAGAAGGAGAAAGACTTAGTTGCTAGGTTTTCTAAACCTAAGTCAGTTCTACCCTTAATTGATGAATTTGTTCCTCACAAAGGTAAAGCTGGACTGGGATTTACTAGACCTGCAAGGACTGTTCAGTCCAAGTCCAAGTCCAAGGGCAAAGCCCCAACTCTCAACAAGTCAGCTGTAGATAAAACAGCAAAGACAGTACCTAAGCAAAGGTACAATAAGTTTGAGTGTTGGTGCTGTGGAAAGTTAGGCCACTTTGCAATGGACTGTTGGCACAATGCTAGTGCCAAAGTGAGTAGCAAACTGCCTGTTGGAAAACCTGCAGGCAGCTTTATTAGGATGCAAACTAACCAGTACCAAGGACCCAAGAATTCTTTGGGTTCTAAGGTTCACTAATCTGTTTTGCAGGTGAGTCCAAGTGGTCATGCCCCAATATGGTACTTGGACAGTGGATGTTCCAGACATATGACTGGAACAAGGGGTTTATTGAAGGACTACACACCTATAAAGGATGGTCCAAAAGTCACCTTTGGTGGTTCTGAAAAAGGAATCATCAAAGGGTTTGGTAACATTTCTAGTAACTTAGTTACCATTACTCAAGTGGCTTATGTTAAAGGTTTGAAACACAACCTAATTAGTATAAGTCAATTAAGTGATGTAGGATATGACATCTCATTTGTTAAGGATGGTTGTCATATCAAGAGATCAAATGATCAAGAGATTATTTTGACTGGCTATAGAAAAAGAAATGTCTACTGCTTAGACATTATGGTTGAGAACAATGGTTCTCCAGTATGTCTTGTAGCTGATGAGACAGTCTCTCATTGTGTCAAATGGCACAAGAGGCTAGCCCATCTAAACTACAAGACAATTGGCAAACTCTTTAGCAAAGAGTTAGTGAGGAATGGTCCTCAAGTTAAGTGTATTAAAGATGGTATTTGCTCAGCTTGTCAAAAGGGCAAGCAGACTAGATCCACCTTTAGAAGCATTGAAAACAAAGATGCTGTGAGGTGCTTATACCTCTTGCATATGGATCTTTTTGGTCCAATGCCAGTTCACAGCCTAGGTAGGAAGGTCTATACCTTTGTAGTTGTAGATGACTACTCAAGGTTTTCCTGGGTGTTCTTCCTTAGACAGAAATCTGAAACACCTAGTGTCTTCTATAGCTTTGTCAAACAGATTCAGAATGAACTAGCTAGTACAGTGGTCAAAATAAGAAGTGACCATGGTACTGAATTTCAGTCTGATAGCATGACAAAACTATGTGAAGAATTTGGGATATTTCAAGAGTTTTCTTCACCAAGAACACCTCAGCAAAATGGCATTGCTGAGAGGAAGAATAGAACCTTGATTGAGGCTGGTAGGACCCTATTAAGTGATACATCACTACCAGAATACTTCTGGGCTAAAGCAGTTAATACTGCATGCCATGTTATTAATAGGGCTACCATAACTAAAAGCCATAACAAAACCCCCTATGAGGTTGTGAAAGGCAGAAAACCAAACCTATCCTACTTCAGGATCTTTGGTTGTAAATGCTTTATACTTAACAATGGAAAGTCTTACTTGACTAAGTTTGTTTCCAAGTCCCAAGAGGGAATTTTTGTTGGGTACAGCAACAACAGTAAGGCTTATAGAGTCTATAACTTGTCTACACAAGTTGTAGAAGAGACTGTACACGTAGTATTTGATGAAACTAGACTTATTAACAATGAGTTGTCTAGTAGTATTTGCAGCCCCACAGGTATAACTAAGAAGTTGGACAAGCTCACTATAGAAGAAAGACCTACTACAAGACAGCAAGTAGAAGACAGTGGCTGTTGTCCAGGGGGAGTACTACATGTACCTAATGCAGAAGAAGTACAAGGAGTACAGCAAGATGAAGAAACTGAAGAAGTTCAACCTGAAGTCAGGATGCCTCCAGCCAATAGGCATCTTAGAGATCATCCAGCTGAACAAATCATTGGTGATCCAATACAAGGGGTACAAACAAGGAGCAGAAACCTGAATGCAGCAATCTACTCCAGTTTTCTATCCCAAGTTGAACCAAAGAAATTTGAAGAAGCAATACTAGACCCTCTTTGGATTGAAGCAATGCAAGAAGAGCTGAATCAATTCAAGAGGTGCAAGGTCTGGGAGCTTGTTCCTAAACCAAAAGACCACAATATAATTGGGACAAAGTGGATCTTTAGGAACAAATGGATGAGCATGGAGTCATCATTAAGAACAAAGCAAGATTGGTTGCTAAAGGATATAGGCAGGAAGAAGGTATTGATTTTGATCAAACCTTTGCTCCAGTAGCCAGACTGGAAGCCATAAGGATGTTCCTGGCCTATGCAACCTTTCAAGGATTTAAAGTTTACCAAATGGATGTCAAGTCAGCATTTCTGAATGGTAATCTTAAAGAGGAAGTCTATGTGGAACAACCATCAGGTTTTGTTGATTCAACTCTACCTAATCATGTCTATAGACTTAGGAAAGCTTTATATGGGTTAAAGCAAGCCCCTAGGGCTTGGTATGAAACCCTGTCTAGTTTCCTCATTGAGAATAAGTTCACAAGGGGGAAAATAGACAAGACTCTATTCCTTAGGGAATCAAGAGGCAAAGTAATACTAATCCAAATATATGTAGATGGCATTATATTTGGGTCTACTGAAAGTAGCCTTTGCAAAAAGTTTGCAAAACTAATGCAAGGTCAATTTGAGATGAGTAGTATGGGAGAGATTAAGTTCTTCTTTGGTCTCCAAGTAAGACAGACTGAGAGTGGTTTATCCATATGCCAGTCTAAGTTCACCCTAGAACTCATAAGGAAGTATGGTATGGATTCATCCAGCACCATGAAGACTCCTATGGGGTCAAGTATGTCTCTTAGCAAGGATGATGCAGGGAAACCTGTAGATGAAACCTTGTATAGAGGGATAGTTGGCTCCCTATTATATTTGACTACAAGTAGACCAGATATCATGTATGCTACATGTGTCTGTGCAAGGTATCAAGCATGCCCTAAGGAGTCTCATTTGACAGCAGTCAAGAGGATATTGAGATATCTAAAGGGCACTCCTTATCTAGGCCTCATGTACCCTAGGAATGGGGATTTTGAACTAACAGGTTATTCAGATGCAGACTTTGCAGGATGCAAAGAAGACAGAAAAAGCACAACTGGAACCTGTCAATTCCTAGGTGGAAGACTGATTTCTTGGAGTAGCAAAAAGCAAACAAGTGTGGCTATCTCCACTGCAGAGTCAGAATATGTGGCTGCAGGAAGTTGTTGTGCTCAACTTCTGTGGATACAACATCAGCTTGAGGACTATGGAATTCAGGTAAGTAGAACTCCACTCTTTTGTGATTCTACAAGTGCTATATCAATTGCACATAATCCTGTTTCCCATAGTAGAACTAAACATATTGAAATAAAATATCATTTTCTTAGGGAGCATGTAGAGAAAGAGGATATTTTACTAGAATATTTTAAAACAGATAACCAACTAGCTGATATGTATACTAAGCCCCTAGAAGAAACTAAGTTCAATAGGTTTAAAATTGAACTAGGAATGATAAACTTAGAGTAAGTTTATAGAATTGGAAATGGCTAAGTAAAAAGGTGTCGACACACAGAGATCTCTGTGTCGACACAGAAAAGTGGTGTCGACACTTCAGTGAAAAGGTGTCGACACGTCTAGGAAGTTGGTGTCGACACTTCAGAAAATTAGTGTCGACACATGACAAGTAGGTGTCGACACATCCAAGGTGGTGTCGACACTTAGGTTTTACTCAGAATTGTCTAAGTAAAGTCTCGACTATGTGTCGAGTTAAGTGGTGTTGACACATAAACAAGTGTCGACACATATAATCTGTTGACTAAACTTGTGTCGAGACATAAGTGTCGAAACATTATAAGTCAGTGTCGACACTTATCGACAGTGTTGACACAATTTGAGTTAGCTTACCCGTCTTTTCATCTTCAAACCTAGAAAGGTATAAATAGGATTTTGCCTTTGTCTGTCGACACGCTTTCAAAAGTTTCGAGACCAAAACTTGTGTGTCGACACCTCTCTTCTCTCCAGTCAAATTCTTCAAACCCTAATGGCGCCAAAGCTTGAAGAAAATGTCAACGAAGGCTATGAGCTGGTGCGCAATGCTTTTGATGATGCAGACCCGGAGATCCAGAATGTGGTAACCCTAGTCGCAAACTCAGGGTTAGAATTCCTTGTTTTTGAGCCCACTAAAATCTGGAAGAAGGAAGTTCTAGAGTTTCTAAATGGAGCTAAGGTCGACGAATCTATACTCAAGATCAAATCCAGGGTTCATGGAGAAAAGGTGAAGGTATCACCTAAAAGTTTGAGGAAAGTACTACAGTTACCAAGAACTAAGGAAGAGGAAGAAGTTACTGCTCCTAAGACCAGAGAAGCTTTAACTTGGTGTGGACTGGATGCAAAGATGAAAATTGGTTCAGTCTTCAATAGAAAGGGCATGAATAGCCAGTGTAAATTTCTATCAGAAATTGTTGGCAAAGTGATCTTAAGCAAACCTGGAGGGCATGACAGGGTATCAGCCCATATGTTCAGTATTATGACAAGGATAATCTTCACTTTAAAAACAGATTGGTTTGTTATTGTCTTTGATAAGATTAAAGAAAGTCTGAAGAAACCCAACTTAGGTAGAATCATAAGTTTATACTTGGCTGGTATTATACCAGAAGTTATGAGTCAAGCTACTGGCAGTAAAATCAACCACATGAGAAGAATGGACATGAGAATCTTCTCAAGATGGGACAGAGTTTTGACAAAGGAAATTTACTCCTGAGAAAGATACTTCACACAAGAAGAAGAAGAAAGCTGCCCCAGTGGCTCAGGTTTCATCTAGCAGCTCTGATAGTGAAGAGCAAGTTGTCTTCACACCTGATGAGCACGAAGAAGGGACTGTTGAGAAGACTCCAGCTCAACAAGTAGTTGCTGAAAGGCAGGGGGAGCTACCACCAGCTAGCCCCTTACACCAGGATCAAATCCAGGGGAAGCCACTAGTTGTGGAAGAGCCCACTCCTCTTGAGAGTGAGCAAGCTACAAACACAATTCTAGAGCAACCACAGATTCATAGTCAAGTCCCAGATGTTGTCATGGAGGACACATCTGTTGCAGCTCAGTTAGTATATGATTCAGTGGTGGATGAGCAAAGAATTTCTCCTGCCCATTCTCCACAAGAAATTACAATGGAAGATTTATTTCTTAATCTGGATCAAGAAGATTTTGACAAGGAAACTGCTGCTGCTGAAGGGGAGAATGCTCCAGTTGAGGGGGAGCAACTACAAATTCATGAAGAACCTGCAAGGCTAGACACTGAGAAGGGACAAGAAGTGCAGAAGGAGATACCCCCAAGCCCTAAGGAGAGGGTAGAGATAGCCAGCACATCTGCTTCTGAAGATGAGGAGACTACAAGGGCTAAGAAAAAGAAGTTTCAAGTTTTCAAAAGAAGAAGCCAGAATTACAAGAAGGCCTTGCAAACCATAGCACCACAGCCTATATCACAGCTAGCATCTACTGTTGATTATAGTGCTCTAATGGTTACAATGCAAATTAAGCTTGATGAGCACAAGCAAGCCATTGAGAAGTATGTGGATGAAGGGCAAAAATCATTAAAATTTGATCTAGCCCAAGATATAAAGTCAATAAGATTTGAGATGAATCTCAATAAGAAGGAGATGACTGACTGCTTCCACAAGGGAGGGAATGCAGTAGTCTATCTAGCAACTCATCAAGAGAACATAAAATCTCAAGTAAATGACATAGCACTAAAGCAGGGATATATTCTAGAGAACCAAATCAGAATGAATGACAATTTGACAGAATCTCACAATGCTATTGTCACAGAGATGAAGAACATTGCTGCTGGCCTGACAACTTCTACTGCTACTGCTATGACAGCTTTTGACAAAGCATTTCAAGAAGAAATAGCTGCTGTTAAGACTGTCATCCAAGACTCTCAGAAGATCATAACTGAAAAACTCCAACGGTTAAAACCTTTCTATAGGGATGGAGTCAATTATCTCAATGCCCAAATCAGATTTCAAAAAGATGATTTAAGGGATCACATAGAAAGAGAAGTCATAAAGGGGGAGAGGGTCTTAGTCAAAGCTGGCTCTGACCATGCAAAATGGGTTTCTAATTCCATCAGAGCCACTCTTGGTTATCCTCCTCTTTGTTATGATGATAATGTGGCAGAATCTGGAATTACTCTGCATATCTTGGAGGTGAGCAACCTAAAGTAGCTCAAGTTATCTATCCTCCACCAGATTTTGAAATGGTACATGCTGATATTCAGTCCATGTATAGTCCATCTGATGGTACTCAGAAGGTTATTCTAGAAAAGGTTGTTCAGCCAATATCTGAAGCTATGCAAGAAGCTCTACAGAAAGAGGAAGAAACCATATTGTCTAAGAAGAGGTTCAAGGAGCAAGCTGAACAAAGACCTGACTTTGAGCAGTGGATCCCCACCTCAAGAAATATTATTTTGACTGCCTGGAAAGCTGCAAAAGATAATGTGCAAGACAGGAACAAGTGGTTTTCTGAATCAGAATGGAGAAAGCATGAGACAAGGCAGGAGGCCATAGTCCAATATAGAAGAAAGGCCAAGATGGGAAAGCTACCTCCTACTGCCTAGGAGCCTAGCAAGTACTTTCCCAAGCCTTATCATTATTTTGAGAGGCAAAAGATCAAAGCTGAAGAGCTAAAGAAGAAGGAGCTTAAAGGGAAAAAGCATGCTGCTGCTGAAGACACTGAAGCCTCAGTACAAGCCAAAGTACAAGCTGGAAAAGGAATAGTGATCAAGGAGCCTGAACAAAAATAGCATAGAAATTTTCTTAAGTTTACTATGTAATCTTTTGATGTAAAACATTCTGTAAACTTTAGCATTATGAATATGACAAGCTATTAGAACAATGTCTGTGTGATAAATTTGCTATGTGATGAATTTATTTCATAATTGTTCTGAGATAATGTCTATGTATACATGTTTGTTTGACACATGTTTATGTTTGCCCTGCTATATATAATTCTGCCTTACATCATTTTGTAATTTTATTATGAATGGTGTATATCATTGACTAAGGGTTATGACTTCTCCAAATAGGGGGAGATTGTTGGGTACATTGGTTCTAATGTACCTGATTTGAAGAAGCCTCACCCAACTCAATGATATACATCAAAAATGTATTTGATGTGTTTTGAGTTTACTTGTGCAGGTTAAGTATTTACAGGAAAGATGGAAAAGTTTATAAGTCCATGTGTCGACACCGAGAGGGAAAGTGTCGACACTTAAGAAGACTTGTGTCGACACCCAGGCAAGCAGTGTCGACACTTGGAGTATTTGTGTCGACACCAGGGATACTGAGTCGACACCAGACAGAAATTGTCGACACAAGGAGCTGTGTCGACACTCAGTGAAGAAAAGTGCAGTAAAGCAGTGTCGACACTTAGCAATTGTGTTGACACCCAGAGAAACTGTGTCTACATCAGAAAGTGTCGACACTTGGAGGCTGTGTCGACACTCAGCAAAAGTCAGCAGAGACTAAGTATAAGTGTCGACACACAGAACAATGTGTCGACACTCAGCAAAAGAGTCAACACTTGAAGAAAGTGTCGACACAAGAAAGTATGTGTCGACACTCAGCTGAAGACTCAACACTTGAAGAAAGTGTCGACACAAGGAGCTGTGTCGACACTTAGCAAAGTTCAAGAATATTCTAAGTACAAGTGTCGACACTAAGGAGTTGTGTCGACACTCAGCCAGAGTCTCGACAGAAGAAGAATGTGTCGACACCCAGAGCAATGTGTCGACACTCAGCAAGTATCAACACTGAAGACATGTGCCGACACCAAGAAGCAGTGTCGACACTTAGCAGATTCAACACATGAAGATGTGTCGACACAAAGGAGT
This sequence comes from Platanthera guangdongensis, assembly GCA_039583875.1. NCBI lineage: Eukaryota > Viridiplantae > Streptophyta > Magnoliopsida > Asparagales > Orchidaceae > Platanthera > Platanthera guangdongensis. The sequence goes on from CM077150.1 coordinate 142,355,161, forward strand.
TGTGTCAACACTTACAAGAAGTCAACAAAGTGCTGAATAACAAAGTGTTGTGTCGACACTCAATATCAGTGTCGACACATGAAGAAGAAGCAGTGTCGAGATATAAAATCTACAACACAAGGAGTTGTGTCGACACCTTGTAGGCTAGTGTCGACACTTAAATAACATGTGTCGACACTTGGTATATAAGTGTCCACACTTAAAGACAGACAGTCTCGACACTTTCAGATAGTTACAGAATTTTCAAGAACTGACTGGATGACTTGACAGCTGCCATTTCAGCCGGTCTACTGCACCTGTTAGAGTTGTCAGAATTCAGTTATGAACCGGACCAGCCGGTTACCATGAAGAAGGCCTATAAATAGGCTTATACAGTCTACAGAAACTGTTGTTGAGATTGAAGAGATTGAACACAAGTCCAAGTGATTAATATACAAAGAAGATCTAGCTATTCCTTGAAGAATCAAGTGCAGATCTAAGAAGTTGGAGAGAGAGAGCTCCATCCAAGAAATCAGCCGGTGGAACTAGGATGAGAAGAAGGATTCAGATTTGTTCTGAATCTTAAGTAGCAGAGATCAAGGATCAACTGCAGAGGAGGTCAATCTTATTGAGTTCTACATTCAAGAAGCTTTGAAGAAAGCCAAGTCAGATTGATTTCAGCTGAGTTCTTCCAAGAACTCATCAAGAAACTCACAACTCTTCTCTCTTGTCTCTGAGTTGTGGAGTTAACATTTTGTATTCATTTTATCTTGTAGGATCCTTAGGTATCTGAGTCTTGTAAGCATGTAACTATAAAGGCTGAGAGTAGGGCTTGAGTGCCTGAGTGTAGGAGATTGAAATCTCTAAGTGTAGGCCTGTTGTGGCTGAGTGTAGGCCTTGGTGGCTGAGTGTAGTCCTTGGTGGCTGAGTGTAGGCTTTGTGAAGAAGCTGAGTTGTAGGGCTTTGGGCCTTAGTTGTAGGAACCTGTGTTGTGGGTTCTGAGTGTAAGATCTGAGGATCTGAGATAGTGGAGAAGTTGGGCCAAATCTAGTACACTGCTAGATAGGCGAAGGGGGAAAGTGGATGTACCCAAACCTTGGGGAACCACTATAAAACTGTGTGTCTACTGTGTGCTGTGGAATTCTGTGTTTGCTGAATGTGTGTTGTGATAAAGTAGCTAGAATTCTGTGATATTATCTGATTGATGCCTAAAAAGTAAAAAAAGATTCAAGTCACCTATTCACCCCCCCCCCCTCTAGGTGTTTAGGTACAATATCTTTCAACCCTAGTCGAGTAAAATCATGCAAGTAAGTATCAATATTACTCTCACCCTGCACCAGACGTAGAAACTCATTCTCCACGGCAATCTGCTGCGACACTGGCAAATACTTGGCGAGGAATAATCGTGAAAATTCTTCGATCGATATCTCTTCCAATCCTCGACCTGCCAAGTAGTGCAATTCCACTTCGTCCCACCAAAGCCTCGCATCCCCTTCCAACAAAATAGTAGCTAAGGTCACTTTCTGCGCCTCCACAGTCCGGATTGCTGACAAGATCCTCTTCACTCTTGCAAGCCAATCTTCTGCCTGCGTTGGGAAACACGCCCCTCCAAATGTAGGTGGATGAAACTCCATAAACCGCTTCAGTTGCTCATCCGCGGTTTGCTCATCAACCACCACTTCAGCATGCTCTTGCCTTGCACCAAGACGTACTGGCACCCCTGCAGGCCTTGCCTGCCCAGTAGGCTGTGCATGTAACACTGCGAGCACCGTCTCAGTCACCACATGGATGGTCTCCGCCGAGAGAGGTGTCGGCGCCTCCACTGCTGCCACACTCTCATCCTACCGCTGTGGCTCAGACTGCCCAGCACCACTCCTCGTCACCTATCAAGGTACAAAACACCATTAACAGTCAGTCCATAACTGTAACTGTACATTGACTACACACTCACGATCCTCACGTGCATGTATTCCATTCCGAGTGGACATTCTTGAGTTCAAATATGTTCTCCCTCCGAAAAATCACAAATCTGGCTCTGATACCACTTTGTAACGCCTCAATCTGTCATATGGAATATAACAGTGGGTCCGCCCGGGGCCCCATGCCATATTTCACAGACAAACGACGGAGTCACGTGTGAATATTGAAATCTTGTTCTACTCACACCCTACCTCAGAGCATTCTAGCACATCATTCTAAGTTGTAAGACTCAACATACTGAATGTCCACTAATATATAAACGACACATTTATATATATATATATACCTGGAATGTATACAACATACACACGCTCACAGCCTTAAGACCTTATAAGTTGCTCTTTACAAATATACAGCTTCATACATCGGCACGCAGGCTGGCCACACATGAAATCCAAGAATTCTTTGCATGGCCTTCAAGGGCCTTTACATAGCAAGTCTTCATTCCGCTCAATTCAATTCACCTCATCATCACCTGCAATTAGACATCCACCTAAAGAGCGGTAAACAAAGCAACGGTCAGCATTACCAGACCAATTATAACGACCCTACCCCTTACCCGGGGCAGTGGTTCTTTCCCTGTATGCATTGCCAAATATCTAGGTATCACAACAAGTAGCACAACAGTATCACAAATGTCGGCCTCTACCAGACGCTCCGTGCACTCAAGGCACCTTACGGTGTACCGGACTCCGTGGCAACACTACCGATTAGAGGTTATTAACATGTTGGCTTGACGGTCCTAATCACCCCAACATACATGCTGGGAACATTCCGCCCAAACCACTCAGAGGTGAGAACCTCACGGCAAACTTGAGCATTTCCAAATCAGATCGACCCACCACTATGGTGCAGCAAGTCGGGTCTGTCTCACATCCCCCAAGCCTACCACCAATCGATCTCCCAAAACAACCAGGGGCAGGTCAGCCTTTCACGTGCTCAAACCGTCAGTAGCGCACCACTAGATGCGGGTCGGCTTTCCCTCCTGATTAGCCGCAACTTTTCGCTCTCTCAAAGCAATTACCGCTCATCACACTCACACCACAAGGAGCTTACACAAAGTATCCAAGATTAGCATCCATACCAAAAGAGACTACACTCACAATTCATACGCATCCATAAAATATGGAGTCTTCTCCGGTTTACCCATAATCATCACCAATCCAGATTAACCATCTGGATGGGTTCACATAGCATGTCTATGCCGTACCACACACTTCCAGCTCTAGATGCAGACTCAACTGGGAATCACTTGTACTTTACACCTCTTGGTGTAGGATTCCATGCTATGCATAAAGAAAGGATTTCACATGTCCAAGAAGGAGATCGTTACCCTTGACGATCGCTTTGGAGCCATGAACAAGCTAGATGGAGATCACTGCCACAGCTTTTCCTCCATGAATCCGTACATGGCTCACAAATCAGCCTGCCAAAGATTCTCTGGCATCCGTCTCCATTTTCTTCCTCCTTCCTTGCTTTCTTCTCTCTAGCCCTTTAGAAAGAGAAAGGCTAAGATGGAATGAGAATAAACAATACATCCTCAGCCTTATAATAGAAGGGAATGGCCTAAACCCTTGGATCCAAGATGAAGGAAATGAACGGCCTTGATTTGCCCAGAAATAGGCTGAACATGGCCTGACACGCCCTATGACACGCCCGTGTCACATGTCGTGTCCCTTAGGCGGCACACAACCGACTCAAATCCAGAATACTACACGGCCATATGACACGCCCGTGTCACATCCTACATGCCCGTGTCATATCCGACATGCCCGTGGCTAGGAGTCGTGTACCTCAAACAGCACACCGCCAACTCAACCCGAGCGGGACACGGCCATGGGACACGCCCGTGTCCCAGGTCGTGTACCCCAAGACACACCCGTGTCCAGCAACACACGCATCCCCAGCTGATCTTGAGAATACCACAGCAAAGTGACACGACCGTGTCACAGTCCGTGTACTCAACTCGACTTGCAGCTCGACGATCGTCGAGTGCAGTTCGTTGACCAGAGGAGGACAGGCCCTCTGACACGCCCGTGTCACAGGGAGTGTTCCCTCTCAAGAACCTTTTGAATGCATTTCATCGAGAATTCGAGTGGTTTCTCAACCCGAGCACGACACGTCTTGGGACATGTCCGTGTCCTAGGCCGTCTCACCCAACCTTAACCCAAATTGGGATTTGGGGTGTCACATATCTAACAATCCTTCTCTGGATTTCCCATTCTTTTTGCTTTTGTGCCTTTCTAAAGGATGCACAGCTAGTCCGCTCTAAGTAGGACTATACTCATGATGACCTTTCTCAGGCAAGCAATGCATAAGGCCCACGGGTGATCTCCCGTGGCAGCATCCAGTCTTTCTTGTTCATCTCTATAACGCCCCCGGTTTTTTATATATTTTGTTTGATCGTTGTTTGGAATTACGATGACGTGTTTCTGGCCTTTTGCCATTGTTAGAGCGTGGTCTTAGCTCTTTAGGTTCCTTGAGTGGACTATTTGTAGCCTGTTTTCAAGATTCCCCAGCTAGCCGAAGTCTGTTTTTGTGACTCAGCCGAGCCTCAGGGAATGCTTGTACTTTGGCTTGGTGGGAGTTAGCCCGAGTGTTTGATCATCGAATGTTGTTTTCGACTTCGTCGTTATTTTCGTAGCTTGGTTGTTTAGCTACGGTGCGAGTTTTGTCAAAATCCGAGATCGTTTATTTTCGCGTCGTTTCGACATTTGCTTGTTAGCAAGTAGTAGTTGCTTTTGTGTACATGGCCTTGAGTGGCCGAGCTTGGTAGGGCTGGTGCCCTGTTTTTAGGCTAAGTGTTTAGTTGTTTTCATTTCGTGTATATATATATAAATATGTCTAGATAACTAGCTAATGATTTTGCTGTATAGTAATAGTTATATATTTATAAGCTTAGTTACAGGCCGATTGTTTGCTTATGGTTATTTTATTAGCCAGTGGGGTGTGTCAACACCAGGGTGTGTCGGGTGTCGACACCATGGTGTGTCGACACCATGGTGTGTCAACACCATGGTGTGTCGACAGATTGTATCGACACTGGTGTGTCGACACATTGTGTAGACACCGTGGTGTGTCGACACATTGTGTAGACACCAGTATGTCGACCTTCGACTCGGACGTTACTATATATGTATTTAGAAGCCAGATGTCCTCCTCTTCCTCCTCATTTTCTCTTCTTTTCCCGAAGCTAGTTGCTGGCTTCTAGCGGAAGGAACTTGGGAGCCGGAGGAGCTGGGAGCTTTGGTCGATGATATTTGTTGAGTTAGGGCTGGTTTCTCTCGGGTAATACCAGATTTGAGCTACTCTTGCCGAGATCTTGCTTCCTAGGTTTGTATTTTAGCTTTTCGGGCTGTTTTTAGAAGCTTAGGTTCCCACAGTTCTTCCTCTTCCTCGCTAAAAAGCTCCAGGTTTTCAGAAAATAGGTGGCTGGAGGTATTGGTGGCCGTTTCTTTTGCAGCTGGTGTTCGGTGGTGTTGCGGCTATTTTCTTCCTGCCGAAGTGAGGCATGTGGCTCCTTGCCCTTTCCAAATGATTGCTTTCCAGCTTTTCCCTTGTTAACAACTATTGATTCTTGTTCTGCCAATTATTTTCAGCTAGAAGATATGTCCAGGCCGAGTTTTCTTAAAATAATTTTTTTTTCCATTTCACCATGCTTTCGGGTTGGAGTCATGTTAGGTTTCTAGGATTAGTGCTGGGCTCAGTTTAGGAGTAAACCTAAGATTTTGGCTTCAGTGGATCGAATAGGAGTAGTGGTAAGAGAGTTGGAAATGATTTTCCAACTCTCTAGTTTATAGGCATTGAGTGGGTTGGGGGTAGGCTTAGCTCCAGGATTTTAGGAATTTAGCTAAGTAAAAAGCGTTGAGTGAGTGGACCTCACTCAACGCCTAGACTGTTGGGCCTTGGCATTAAGTGTGGTGTACTCACTCAACGTCATAGCTATCTTTATTTTTTTGCGGCTAAGTCATTTGGCGTTGAGTGGGAGGACCTCACTCAACACCGTGGATAGTGTTGGTGTTGAGTGTGTGTAACCCACTCAACGCCGCGTCATGTGAGCACGACGCTTTTGTCTGGGGTTGTGTTTTCCAGTAGGGCTGTTAGTGTGGTTTTTCCCTAGGGGGGATGGGTGTGTTCGGCTAGTTCTTTTGCATGCCGACTCTTGAGTTGTGGCAGGTGGTGGAGTTTTGGTGCCTCTGTAGGGGTGGTTTTATGTGGAGAGTCGTGGCCACCACATTTTTGCCTCAGCTTGGGCTGGTGTGTTGGACCCTAGAACTGCCGCTGTTTGACCCTTTAGCCCTTTTTGGATCTGGTTTTGGTTATGTACTCAGATCCATGTTTTGACCCCTGCCATTAACCCGCATAGTTAGGACTGTTAGCTCCTTTCCTTGCTTATGGCTATTTCTTTGGTTCATGTTTATATGCCTTGTTGCTTCTGCAGGTTCTTCTTGCAGAGCGGGTTGTTATTGTACTCACACTTAATGTGTTTTCTTTTACCGTTCAATAGACAATGTTCTTTTCTTATTGTCCTGCTTTTCTTCTTCTGATAGCATTTATTATTGTCGTGTGGTAAACCCTTCTTTACTTGTTCTTTAAGCTAATGCTCTATTTATTTTGACGATATTCTTGCTGAGGTGTTTTTTCCTTGAATGCCTTAGGTCCAGGTTATAGCCGGTTGAGCGACTAGTTCTTTTGGTGGGCTTTGCTGTTAGCCTCCTGGGTAGCTGAGGTTGCCGATCTTCACCCTTGTGAGTTAGTTATTTTCCTTTCGGTATAGACATGCATACTCACAAGTGGGTTCGTGTCTGGTTGTTTACGCCTACTGGTGGCTTACTTATGTTGCTGAGTATGAACTAAAACTGCTACTTTTCTCTATTTGAGGTTGTTCTCTTGTTTTCTGGGAAGGATTTATGCTAGGTTGTATGTTAGGTATTTTAAACCCTGAAGCGTTACTATATGTATCTCATGCACATCATATTTATAAAACTAAGTCACTACGTTTTCTTTCTAATAACGTAAAGACTATATTTTTATATATACTATATTAACCTTACAGTCGTGCATACCATGAGTGGTCCCTCGGGGACACTTATGCTCATTTAGGATGTCAAAATAACTTAATTAAAGTATTTTCCGCTGCGAATAAATATATTTTTAATCGTGGACTAGCTGATCCACTGTGCCGAGGGATACAACCATTAAATAAAATTGGTTTTCTATTCATTTTAACTTATGAATTTTCATGATTTAGAGTAGTGGTGTTTTGCCTGAGCGTCGGCAGTTATCCCCTACTCGACGCGGCATCATAGCGCGTGTTTTCTCATACTCTGATTGTAAGACCCCCCCCCCCCCCGAATCCCAAAACACGGCATGAAGGGGGGGGGGGGGGTCTTATGTAACACCCCAGATTTTGATTGCATACGCTTGATGGGCGTTACGTTGGCTTTGACCGTTGTTCGAGCATGGTTTTTCCCGCGGGCTTGCGAGTGGCTGTTTTGGTAGCCGAGTTGCACGATTCCCCAGCAAACCGGAGTCCAAATTGGGGACTCGGTGAGGCCTCTTAGGGAATGCTTGCACGTTTTCACGCCCCGGTAATGTTGTTCAAAATGGGTTGCTTGTATAGCAAACAAAAAAGGGTAAAAAGTTCTTAAGGCAAAAATGGTCTAGGACTACACAGAAACACTTTTCAAAACAGGGAAAAATAGTCGTTTTTGAGCGTGACACGCCCCCCGACACGGGCGTGTCGGGGCGTGACCCAGGGCGTGACCTGGGCGTGACCTCCTTGACTCGACGAATGTTTCTTGTGTCGAGTTGAGCTCAACGAATGGGGTACACGCCCCGTGACACGGGCGTGTTACGGGCCGTGTCCCGCAGTGTCGAGTGTCGAGTGTCGAGTGTCGAGTTTCGAGTGTCGGGTGTCGAGAGAGGGGACACGGCCTGTGACACGGGCGTGTCACAGGGCGTGTCAAGCTGTGTCGAGTGTCGACACTTTTGGTCGACGAAGTGTCGAGACACGGGCTACACGCCCTAGGTCACGGGCGTAACCGACCCGTCACGGGCGTGTACCCGGCCGTGTACCGTGTGGATAAACTTGGATTTGCCGACTTTCTGCGCCGCTTAAGGTACACGCCCTGCGTCACGGGCGTGACAGGGCCGAAAATCGACTTTTTCCCGTTTTTTTTGTGCCGTTCTTTTCCTTGGTTCTGCATCTAACGGTCCAGCTCTGTTCTGGAGGAAATAAGGCCGAAACAGAAATTTCTCCTCCTCATTTCATCTTCTTCTTCATCTTCTTCCTCATTCCAAAAGGAACTCAAGGGAGCAAGGCTAAAGCAAGGCAAGGAAAGAGAGGAGCAGGCGTCGCGGCATCGTCTCGATTCAGGCAAGCGGTGTTCTGCACCCTTGCCAATCTTATTTCTTGTTCTTTGATTGGGCAACATAGCTAGTTTTCCTCTTTCCATTACCTAGCTTGTTCTTCTTGTTTTGTGTTATCCCTCACTAGTCTTATGATGCTCTTGAATTTCACTATGCTCAATGAATTTGATTTTCCATGCTTAGTTTTGTTTAGTTATCAAGTCTATGCTAGGTTGATTCATATAGCCTTTCTAATTTATGTGCTTCTTTCTTGTTCATCTCAAAAGCATGTAATTCTTTCTTGGTATGTAATTCAGTTAATCAAACTCTATCAAGTTTGACATAACTTTGGCCATTTGTGAGGATGAAGGAAGGAAACGTGTGTACTTGGGTTATAGTGAGATTTGCTTGTGGTGTTAAGGTTAGGTTCGTTTATGGTGAGTTTTGTGAGGCGAATGGTGAACCATGGCAGAAGCGTTTGTGTGAGGATTCGGTAAGGGGTGGTGTGGGTTAAGCCTTTGTGGCCACCGGGTTTGGATTTGTGGTGTAGAGCACCATTTTGGCCCCGATTTGGGTTGGCTTTTATTGGTGCGTTCCACTTTAGGGCTGCCACCAAAAGACCCTTGCTGAATCGCATTTAACCGCTACTTATGTTTCACTCATCGAGTTGTTTCTTGTACTAAGGATGATGGAATGGGCATGTGTTTTGCCCTTTTGCTCCTGCGGGTTGAGCAGGACGTAATGAAACTTGTACGCACTTGGTGCGTTCGGCATGTGTTTTGTTGCGTGTTCCACTTGTTTTGTTCACTCACTTTACTTACATGAAACATTGCTACGGGGTCGGTAAGCCCCTTCGTCATATTTTCTGAACTTCCTACTATATTGTGTAGCTTTGATAATTGCTGAGGTGTTCGTTCTTGAATGCCTCAGGTGCAGGTTGTAGCCGGTTGAGCGGCTAGTGCTTGGATAGAGTTTCTTGGGAGCTAGCCGAGCTTACTGAGCGAGGTAGTTCTTTTCTTTGTTGTACAGACATACATGTGCCCCAATGGGTTCGTGTCAGCTTGTTGGCGCCCATTGGTGGCTTTCTTTACTTGTGATATATGAATAATAGACTGCTAATGTGACTCATTTGGATGAGATGATGTCTTCTTTCTCTTGGGAAGGATTTATGGTAGGTTGCATTAGGTATTTTTAAGCTAAACAAAACTATTATTGTATCCATGCATAACATGTTTTGGTCACCAAACACGTATTTGCCAAATGACGTAAATAAAGATGATTTCTTATAATAGTATCATTATAGACTGCATATAGGAGATCGTCATAAATAAACAAAGTATTTCCGCCGCGTACAAACACACATTTTGATGCCTAAGGCCGAGGGATACGGCCATTAAACTCAAAAGTTTTCTTGCATTTAACTGCTGGATTTCAACTCATAAAGTAAGCGTCAAGGGTTGCCTGAGCATGTGCAGTTATCCCATGAACGACGTGGCATCATAACCCGTAGTTCCTCTTGCTCTGATACGAGGTACTCGTTGAGGAAATGCGGGTTGTGACAGTTGGTATCAGAGCCAGGTTTGCATGACAATTGGTCTGGCAAACTTTCGTTTTTGGTTGTAAGCATCATATCATACACACACTGAAGTGCTATCAGTATGTCTTGGCCGACGCACACACACTACACTCATGGAATGACAAGAAGTATACGGGGCATAATATATGGTTGTATATGGATCCACCATAGGGGCAACATGTGCGGGTTATGTAGTATGGGATGCATAACCTTACCACATGGATGCGACTAGCACGTTTTCTTTTCATCGTTGCATGCAATGCTATGTAGTATGGGATGCATAGCATTGTGATGCATACGACCGCTCATGGCATGCATTAAGGCTTTTTTCTAGAATGCATAGCACAGCACGCATAACATAACATTGCATGAGCACAACGTGCCAAGCTAACGATGTACATGATGACACCTGTACACTCATGGTTTTGGCTCAAATAAAGTCATGCATTCATCGGTTAGGCACAAGTTAGTGGGATGACAGTGAGTCATCTTTAGGCTAGGCATACCATCATTCTCAAAACTCCCAGAGCAAGTTAGCAGTTGATGTTCATATTTCTATATGTATGGTCTGTACATAGCCGTTGTGTGTTTTGTTGAGTTTGAGCTTGACACGAGTGAACGTGTTGATAGGATGTCGAAGCGTCCAGTGACAAGGCAAACTCTCCAATCCGAGGGTGAGTCTTCGGGAACGCAGAATAATGCCCTGATGGATAGTCTATGCCAAAGTAATGAGGCTTGACGAGGCAGGTGCAGGAAGTGCAGTCCCAGCTCCAAGCTATGTCCTCAGCGATGTCTGGACTGGCACCAAGAGGGCAAGAGACAGTCCGAGGCCCCACCATTTCTACTCCTTCCATGGTAGTGATACCCCCAATTGTGGTTCCTCCTGCGATGACTTTCATCTCGCAGTTTCAGCGACTTGGACCACCGACTTATGATGGAAAAGCGGACTTTGTGATCTTGGATGATTGGGTGATCACGTTGGAAGAAATGTTTGGTTATTCTGGCGTTACTGAGGACCAGAAGGTGATGCTTGCCGCCTATCAACTCAAAGGGTTGGCTAAAGGTTGGTGGTTGCGAGAAAAGGAGAGCTTAGGGGCGGGATGTTCGTGGGAAGCGTTTAAAGACATGTTACGGCGCAAGTTTATACCGTCAGTTGAAAGGGACCGCCTGATGAATGACTTCTTGTACCTGAAGCAGAGGAAACTCACAGTTAGTGAGTATGAAATGGAGTTTAGCAAGTTAAGTCGGTTCGCTCCGAGCTTGGTGACTACGGAAGCGGACCGAGTAAAGAGATTTCTTAGCGGACTCCGCAGCGACGTGCAGCAGTTCGCAAGTGCTTATGGAGCGACGAGTTACACTACTGTGGTTGAGGCTACGTTGAAGGTTGAAGCTATTGAAACTGCAAAACAAAGAGGACAACTGATGAGGAAGGATAAGAGGAAGCTGATGGGAGGGAAAAGCTCCCACGAATCAGACGTAAGGAAGAAGAACAAGGAGACGTGTAGTTTCTGTGGCCGGTCAGGTCACCCGTTTGAGAAATGTTTCAAGCGGTTGGGGATGCAAAAGAAGGAGCAGGTGCACGCCATTCAGAGTGCGCCAACCAGAGACTTGGAGTGTACAGCTTGTGGGGGAAGAGGTCATGATATGAGCCGCTGCTGGGTCAAAGACAAGGTGTGCTTCCAGTGTGGCAAACAGGGACATCTGAAGGCAAGGTGCCCACAAAACCAACCCGTGCTGCAGCCAATGCCACTTCAGACTTTGCCTCCGCCTCCGCGTTTGGACAAAGGAAAAGGGAAGTTAAAGGTGATCTCCTCAGAGGAAGATCAGATGTCACCCCAGGTTATCTCAGGTTCGATTCATTCCACTGGTTCACGTTTTGTTTATGCCTCTTACGCGTAGTTCTTAGCTACATATGTACCCTTATAGGAAACTTTAAGGTAAAGAACCGTTGGGCGCGTGTTCTCTTCGATTCTGGCGCGACCCATTCATTTGTGGCTCGAACCTTTCTGGATCGGTATCATTTGACACCAGATCGAGTGGGGAATGCCTTTTTGGTGAAGTTCCCTTCCGGTGCTTCTGTGGTGGCAGACTGGGGTCTTCTTGATTGTCCCATTTTGTTGTGCGATTTCTTAGCAAAGACTGATTTCAAGGTGATCGAGTTGGAGGATTTTGACGTCATTCTGGGCATGGACTGGTTATCCCGCTATGACACCGTCATCCAGTGCAATGGGAAGCGCTTGGATTTTATCAAGGACGATGGTCAGCCGGGAAGTGTTTATGGTGATTCATGCCAGGATACTCCAGGGATTTCGGCGGTATGTGTTCGGACGTTGTTTGTTTCTGACTGTTTTGCTTGTCTAGTCTCAGTTGTGGGGACTAGTGTTGTTTTGCCGCGTTTGGAGGAGATTCCGGTTGTGCGTGAATTCCCAGATGTTTTTCCTACTGATCTTCCTGGTCTTCCCCCTGATTGTGATGTCGAGTTCGTTATTGATTTGGAACCGGGTACGCGGCCTATTGCGAAAGCGCCGTACAGAATGGCCCCGCGTGAGCTAGCAGAGTTACGTTCACAGCTGGATGACTTATTGGCAAAAGGGTTTATCAGGCCGAGTTCATCACCTTGGGGTGCACCGGTGTTATTTGTGAAGAAGAAAGATGGGTCGATGCGGCTTTGCATCGATTACCGGGAGTTGAACAAGGTGACGATTAAAAACAAGTACCCACTGCCAAGAATTGATGATTTGTTTGATCAACTGCGTGGCAGTTCAGTATTTTCGAAGATTGATCTCCACTCGGGCTATCATCAGCTCAAGGTCCGGGAGTTTGATATTCCGCGGACTGCATTTCGATCAAGACATGGTCATTTTGAATTTCTGGTGATGTCGTTTGGTTTGACCAACGCACCATCAGCCTTCATGGATATGATGAACCGGGTGTTCAAGGACTACTTGGATAAGTTTGTGGTGGTTTTTATTGATGACGTTCTCATCTACTCCCGCAGTGCTGAGGAGCATGAACAGCATCTACGATTGGTATTGGCCACTTTGCGAGACCAACGGTTATTCGCCAAACTAAGCAAATGTAGTTTTGGTTGCCTCAAGTTGCCTTTCTGGGTCATGTCATTAATCAACATGGAATTTCAGTGGATCCCGAAATGATTGCTGCAGTCATGGAGTGGAGGAGACCGGAGACACCCAAGGAGATTCGGAGCTTCTTGGGATTGGCCGGCTATTATCGTAGATTTGTAGAAGGTTTTGCGACGTTGGCCGCACCTTTGACTCGCTTAACCCAGAATAATGTGGCGTTTGAGTGGAATGACAAGTGTGAGGCCTCATTCCTTGAACTCAAGAACAGGTTATGTACCGCTCCTGTGTTGATCTTGCTGACAGAAGGGATACATTATGACGTTTTTGTGGATGCGTCGCACGTTGGACTTGGATGTGTATTAATGCAAGACAAAAAGGTGATTGCGTATGGGTCTCGGCAGTTGAAAAGTCATGAAAAGAACTACCCAAAGCATGATTTGGAGTTCGCAGTGGTGATATTTGCATTGAAGTTGTGGAGACACTTACTTTATGGTGCGCAGTGTAAAATCTTTACGGATCATAAAAGTTTAAAGTACGTCTTCACGCAAAAGGAACTGAATCTGCGCCAACGGCGATGGCTTGAATATGTAGCTGATTATGATGTGGACATTCAGTATCATCCGGGGAAAGCGAATGTTGTGGCCGATGCTTTGAGTCGGAAGACGGGGAAATTATTTCATCTTTCAGTCGACCGTCTTGTGGAGGAATTTCTATTGATGGATATTTCCGTGGGAAAATATGACCCGCAAAGTCATTCGACAGTAGAAGAACCTTCATGGCTGGTGCTTGCAAGACAACACCAAAAGGATGATCCTGATCTTTTACATCTATTGCTTCGGACTGAAAAGGGGGAATTACCGGATTTTTCTATTGATGAGGGGGGCACGTTAAAGTATCGTGGTCGATTTTGTATTCCCGCAGTTGGAGACATTCGCGAGAGGGTGTGTCGGGAAGCACATGGCTCAAGTATGGCCTACCATCCAGGCTCAACCAAAATGTACCGTGATTTGAAACAAATTGTCTGGTGGTATGGAATGAAAAGAGATATAGCGCAATTTGTATCTGAATGACATACCTGCAAGCGGTGAAAGATGATCATGGGAGGCCTGGTGGCAAGTTGACACCATTGGAGATTCCAACATGGAAGTGGGAAAGCATCTCAATGGATTTTATTACAGGCCTACCAAGATCTCCACGAGGACATGACTCCGTGTGGGTTATCGTGGATAGATTGACCAAGTGTGCTCATTTCATACCATTTAAGGTCAACTACCCGATGAAGACAATAGCGGAGCTATATTTGAACGAGATCATCCGACTGCATGGAGTGTCAGTCAATATCATATCAGACAGGGATTCCCGATTTACTTCTCGTTTTTGGAAGAGTCTACAAGAGGGTTTGGGGACGGATTTGCGGTATTCCACTGCTTACCACCCTCAGATGAATGGCCAAACAGAACGAGTAAATCATATTGTGGAAGATATGATTCGATGCTACATTCTTGAGTATGACGGAGCATGGGATGAACGTTTGCGGCTTATGGAATTCACATATAATAATAGCTATCAAGAAAGCTTGCAAATGGCTCCGTTCGAAGCTTTATATGGGCGTCGATGTCGGACTCCCCTCTTTTGGACTGAGGTTGGCGAGCAGCCTTTGTTGGGCCCAGAGGCGCTCGAGGACATGGAAGTTGTCGTACGACTTATTCGGGAGAAGCTCTGAATCGCCCAAGAGCAATATGAAAAGTATGCCAACCGAAGAAGGTCGGAATTAGAGTTTGCGGTGGGGGATTCCGTTTTCTTGAAAGTCTCCCCAATGGTTGGGATTAAAAGGTTTGGAAAAGAGCGCAAATTAGACCCAAGATTTGTGGGTCCCTTCAAGATTCTTGCGCGAGTTGGTGTATCCGCTTAAAAAGTAGAATTACCCGTGAACTTTCCTGGTGTTCACGACATGTTTCATGTCAGCCAACTTCGCAAGTGTGTGCGACATGACACGCAAGTGTTGGACGTGGTGCCGCAATTGGCGCCAAACCTTTCTTATGTGGAGATGCCCATCCGGATATTGGACTCCCAAGATCGCGTGTTGCGGAAAAAGAAGATTCCTATGGTCAAGGTGCTATGGAAAAATCAGAATGTGGAAAGCGCGACGTGGGAGCTCGAGTCAACGATGAGGGCGGCTCACCCTCATTTATTCTCGTAAATTATCTGGTATGTGAATTGGTTTTTTTTGTTGCATTAGTGTTTTTGGTTTGCTACCTTCTTTGATTGAGATCAAAATGATTGAAAAGTTTCGAGGCGAAACTTTTTGTTAGGGGGAGTGACTGTAACACCCCGGATTTTGATTGCGTACGCTTGATGGGTGTTATGTTGGCTTTGACCGTTGTTCGAGCATGGTTTTTCCCGCGGGCTTGCGAGTGGCTGTTTTGGTAGCCGAGTTGCACGATTCCCCAGCAAACCGGAGTCCAAATTGGGGACTCGGTGAGGCCTCTTAGGGAATGCTTGCACATTTTCGCGCCCCGGTAATGTTGTTCAAAATGGGTTGCTTGTACAGCAAACAAAAAAGGGTAAAAAGTTCTTAAGGCAAAAATGGTCTAGGACTACACAGAAACACTTTTCAAAACAGGGAAAAATAGTCATTTTTGAGCGTGACACGCCCCCCGACACGGGCGTGTCGGGGCGTGACCCAGGGCGTGACCTGGGCGTGACCTCCTTGACTCGACGAATTTTTCTTGTGTCGAGTTGAGCTCGACGAATGGGGTACACGCCCCGTGACACGGGCGTGTCACGGGCCGTGTCCCGCAGTGTCGAGTGTCGAGTGTCGAGTGTCGAGTGTCGAGTGTCGAGTGTCGGGTGTCGAGAGAGGGGACACGGCCTGTGACACGGGCGTGTCACAGGGTGTGTCAAGCTGTGTCGAGTGTCAACACTTTTGGTCGACGAGGTGTCGAGACACGGGCTACACGCCCTAGGTCACGGGCGTGACCGACCCGTCACGGGCGTGTACCCGGCCGTGTACCGTGTGAATAAACTTGGATTTGCCGACTTTCTGCGCCGCTTAAGGTACACGCCCTGCGTCACGGGCGTGACACAGGGCGTGACAGGGCCGAAAATCGACTTTTTCCCGTTTTTTTTGTGTCGTTCTTTTCCTTGGTTCTGCATCTAACAGTCCAGCTCTGTTCTGGAGGAAATAAGGCCGAAACAGAAATTTCTCCTCCTCATTTCATCTTCTTCTTCATCTTCTTCCTCATTCCAAAAGGAACTCAAGGGAGCAAGGCTAAAGCAAGGCAAGGAAAGAGAGGACCAGCCGTCGCGGCATCGTCTCGGTTCAGGCAAGCGGTGTTCTGCACCCTTGCCAATCTTATTTCTTGTTCTTTGATTGGGCAACATAGCTAGTTTTCCTCTTTCCATTTCCTAGCTTGTTCTTCTTATTTTGTGTTATCCCTCACTAGTCTTATGATGCTCTTGAATTTCACTATGCTCAATGAATTCGATTTTCCAAGCTTAGTTTTGTTTAGTTATCAAGTCTATGCTAGGTTGATTCATGTAGCTATCTTGATTCATGTTCATGTAGCCTTTCTAATTTATGTGCTTCTTTCTTGTTCATCTCAAAAGCATGTAATTCTTTCTTGGTATGTAATTAAGTTAATCAAACTCTATAAAGTTTGACATAACTTTGGCCATTTGTGAGGATGAAGGAAGGAAACGTGTGTATTTGGGTTATGGTGAGATTTGCTTGTGGTGTTAAGGTTAGGTTCGTTTATGGTGAGTTTTGCGAGGCGAATGGTGAACCATGGCAGAAGCGTTTGTGTGAGGATTCGGTAAGGGGTGGTGTGGGTTAAGCCTTTGTGGACACCGGGTTTGGATTTGTGGTGTAGAGCACCATTTTGGCCCCGATTTGGGCTGGCTTTTATTGGTGCGTTCCACTTTAGGGCTGCCACCAAAAGACCCTTGCTGAATCGCATTTAACCGCTGCTTATGTTTCACTCATCGAGTTATTTCTTGTACTAAGGATGATGGAATGGGCATGTGTTTTTCCCTTTTGCTCCTGCGGGTTGAGCAGGACTTAATGAAACTTGTACGCACTTGGTGCGTTTGGCATGTGTTTTGGTGCGTGTTCCACTTGTTTTGTTCACTCACTTTACTTACATGAAACATTGCTACGGGGTCGGTAAGCCCCTTCGTCATATTTTCTGAACTTCCTACTATATTGTGTAAGTTTGATAATTGCTGAGGTGTTCTTTCTTGAATGCCTCAGGTGCAGGTTGTAGCCGGTTGAGCGGCTAGTGCTTGGATAGAGTTTCTTGGGAGCTAGCCAAGCTTACTGAGCGAGGTAGTTCTTTTCTTTGTTGTACAGACATACATGTGCCCCAATGGGTTCGTGTCAGCTTGTTGGTGCCCATTGGTGGCTTTCTTTACTTGTGATATATGAATAATAGACTGCTAATGTGACTCATTTGGATGAGATGATGTCTTCTTGCTCTTGGGAAGGATTTATGGTAGGTTGCATTAGGTATTTTTAAGCTAAACAAAACTATTATTGTATCCATGCATAACATGTTTTGGTCACCAAACACGTATTTGCCAAATGACGTAAATAAAGATGATTTCTTATAATAGTATCATTATAGACTGCATATAGGAGATCGTCATAAATAAACAAAGTATTTTCGCCGCGTACAAACACATATTTTGATGCCTAAGGCCGAGGGATACAGCCATTAAACTCAAAGGTTTTCTTGCATTTAGCTGCTGGATTTCAACTCATAAAGTAAGCGTCAAGGGTTGCCTGAGCGTGTGCAGTTATCCCATGCACGACGTGGCATCATAACTCGTAGTTCCTCTTGCTCTGATACGAGGTACTTGTTGAGGAAATGCGGGTTGTGACATCTTATGCCTGGAACAGCCGCCTTGCGGTAGCATTAGCACACGGGCTAACCTGTACCACAAGACGCCTATTCCACCGGCTACAACCAATATCAATATATACATGCCAACCCAACCAAAATATAAATAGAGAAGAAGCCAAATCCACACTAAGCATATATGACCAAATACATCAAATAAGAGAGAAGCTAAAACATGCTTCTATAATACCAGAGTACAGCTATAAGAGTTGCCCAATCGAGCTACATCAGAATCTCACAACACTCACATCCGTAACCGACGGTAGCGACTGCTCTACCTGCGGGGTGACCTCCTAAAAAGTAAGACGTAGCAACCGTTAGTCGAAAAGACTAAGGGGCTTCACATCCGCTCGCCCGGCGACTCCTCAGCACCGGGCGGAGAAAAGAGCAAGGGTACAAATAAAATAATTTGTAAAACAGGTGCAAGCAGGTGGTAATGGTATAATAAGATTAATAGCATTATATTGTAACAGTTCTATATAATCAATAAAAAACTAGCAAGTGCAAGTATCTACAGCGGGAAAGTAACTTAACTTATAAGGATTCCCATATAAGCTTATAAGTTAAGGATCAGGTTACATAAAAGTAACTCATCGTATAAGAGTGCCCATACAAACTTATACGATGAGGATCTTGTTTGTGCAATGCTATGTATGGTATGTATGCTATGCAATGACTCACCCATGATCACACACATGCAATTGCTATGCTGACATAGACTATAGTTCCTACTATTCGAGCAGGTAGCTAACCTCTCATGCGTCAGCCGCCGTCGCCAGGCGGTGACAGTAGAGCAGACATCTATACTACTAGGTGGGTATCCACACTACTTAACCTAGTCCTCCGTATGCCTCAATGCTAAGAACACAACAGTGGAGCCCATGCGTACTATGGATCAGCAGGAGCCTCGGGTAGATGTGCACCGAAGACCAAGCCCCGAACTAACCTTGTGTGACCTGGAAGGAGCCTCATAAGTAAGCACGGGGACCAAGCCCAGCCGTTCACCTGGCACGGAAGGAGCCTCGGGACAAAGACACCGAGGACCAAGTCCAACCGCCCAAAGTCTAACTGTCAACTCCCGTCGATGTGGCGATCGGCGAGCCCGTAGACCTTTCACACTATCCTTAACCCAGGATTACGACACCGCGTGTCGACTCACACCGTATGCAAATGCCACATCACTGTGGCATGGAAGGGGCCTAGGAAGTAAGCACGCGGACACAGCCCAACCATCCACTGGGCACGGAAGGGGCCCCGGGACATGAACACCGAGGACACAGCCCAACCGATCGTCTATACCTCATCTCAACACTAACCCAACTAGTGACAGTCAACACCGCACTTACATCCTTCCACAATACTACCCATGGGGAGACTACGCTCTAAGTATTGGACTACTAAATTTCATTCCATCCATCAGACCTACTCATGGCCATAGTTTATCCTTCTATATGTCATTCCAAATGATTTCAACATAATATAACATAATGCGCATAAATAACGGTCTACCAATTTCTAACAAGTCATTTCGTTTAAGTAAGCTTGCTTCACAATTCAGTTATATGAAATCCAATTAATAATATTCATCATTCATAGCACTATGGTGGTTAACATAAAATAGTTCACCAAAATCTTAAGTTAGTTTATAACGTCGATTCCATCGAATCCAAATCTATATTATATAAAAACCCAGAATTTAAGTGCAGAATAAATCTGGACAGAAATTTCAACCGGCGATTCCCAGAGGTACAAAAATCCGGTTAAGGCATGTAACCCCTCGATGGAAAGTTCTTTCCATGAGCTACAATGTTTATGTTCAGACCACAACCCAGATTCAATGGTATCATACTTGAAATCAGCCTTGAAGTCCACAGCATACAGAACACAATTTCTGCATGCTGGATTTATCGGACGTCATATTCGTCAAGACTTTCCTATGTCTATAAACATCGCTTGAAGTCGTACAACCATTCGTTTGAAAGGTATTTTCAGGGGCTTCAACTTTTGTGTTTAGTCGAAAGCCAAGATCTGGCCAAAACCTACATGAAAATGGCCAAGAAGATCGTTACGCGGAGAATACAGATTCTGCACGTTTCTTAAAGAGGAATGAACGGCATCGGTTCATCTTCCTCCTGAAGTCGATCCTCCAAAATCACCTCCAGAAATTCCTCCACCCTTATTCACCCTCATGAGGCCTTTACTCTTCATGAAGCCATCCCCCATATTCACATAGAAGGTTGGAGAGGTTGAAGACACGACTAGCCTTAGAGCACAAGCCCTAGGGCGGCCTCTTCCTAGAGAAATCACCATCTCGCAAGTCTAGACTCTTTTGAGTCGACATCTCGCCTATGTAACTACAGATCTAGCACCAAGGGAGAGGGGAGGAAACTCACCTCATTTTCGGCGTTTCCACTATTTCCAGCCATGGATCGTGTAACTCTTCTTGGCGGCATCTTCTCCTTCACGGCGACGGCGGATCTTCTCCTCCAAAACTCTCCAGTAGTTTCCCTCTCTACAGAAGTTTCTCTCAGGAAATATGGGATGAAATGAGCAAGAAAACGGCTAGGGTTTTCACTTCCCCTTATATATGAAATTTGACACGGTTAGGGACACGCCCGTGTCCTTACCCGTGTCCTGCTTCGGGCGAAGCGTCAACGACGGTTTTAGCGTCGGTTCAACACTCGACACGGGTAGGGACACGCCCATGTCCCGACCCGTGTCCACATGATACGGCCGTGTTCCCTGGCCGTGTCCTTCTCTGGACTCATTTCGACGAACTCAACTCGACACAACGACACACGGGTAGGGACACGCCCGCATCTCTACCCGTGTCATACAATTCGTCGATCTCAACACGTAGTTCGTCGATCTCGACACGCCTTGTCGAGTTCAACTCGACACAATGGCACACGGGTAGGGACACGCCCATGTCTCTACCCGTGTCATACAATTCGTTGATCTCTACACTCCTCATCGAGTTCAACTCGACACAATGACACACGGGTATGGGATACGCCCGTGTTTCTACCCGTATCAAACAATTCGTCGATCTCGACACCCAGTTCATCGATCTTGACACGCTGGGTCGAGTTCAACTCGACACACATGCACACGGGTAGGGATACGCTCGTGTCTCTACCCGTGTCACTTCACATGGGCAGTGACATGCCCATGTCACTACCCGTGTCCTTCTCTGTACATACTCGAGTCATCGACTCGAGAGCTGGCCACTTCTACATGGGTAGGGACACGCTCGTGTCTCTACCCATGTCCCATGCTTGACTGATTTCTCTTCCTTTTTACATGTGCTGCCCAGTTGTCAGCACACCCCCTGAACCCAAGTCAGCTCTCCTGACTCAAAAACACGCACGAGGGGCCTAGTACGATTCGGGACGTTACAAATCCTATAAACAAAATATAAGATTTTGTCCCTGAAATCAGGCTTATGCTATGGGGAGAAAAGCATAACAGAAAATATAATATGCTTTTAAATAAAATTACCTTGAGCAAACAACTCCGGGTAGTGTTTTTACATCAAATCCATCGGCTCCCATGTATATTTCTCCTTCCCGTGATTAGACCATAGCACCTTCACCAAGGGAACACTTTTGCGGCGGAACATTCTTGTCTCGTTATCTACGATCCGCACCGGTTCTAGTCGCACAAACCTATCCGACGCCACAACACCATCAATTGTAGGGATGTATTGATCGGGCTGCAACAGCGCCTTCCGAAGCGACGATACATGGAACACGTCGTAGAGGTTCTCTACCTCAGAAGGTAACTCCAACCGATGGGCCAACGAGCCAATCCTTTCCAATATAGTATAAGGCCCGGCATACCTTTGGCTGAGCTTTTTCACACCACGCACACGTGACACTCCATGCATTGGTCGGATTTTCAGGAACACCTTATCACCCACTTGAAACTCCACCATCCGGTGCCTTGCATTATAATACTTCGCCTGCCGACTTTGAGCCTCCAACATGCGATCCCATATCAGTCTAACCGCCGCATCGGTATCATCAATATATTAAACACCCAAAGCCTTCGGGTCTTCTTCTTGCACCCAAGACAAGGGGGTTCTACACGTTCTTCCATAAAGAGCTTCATGAGGAGCCATGCCGATACTAGCCTGGTAGCTGTTGTTGTAGGAGAATTCTACCAATGGTTAGAGCCTTTCCCACGGCTCTCCTCTATCTAGCACTCATAATCTCAACAAATCTTCCAATGTTTGGGTGGTCCTTTCAGATTTCCCATCCGTTTGAGGATGAAATGCGGTGCTAAAAGTAAGGCGCGAGCCCAAATACGCATGTACCGCTTTCCACTCCTTGGAGGTAAACCGACCATCATGATCAGACACGATCATCTTAGGCACGCCATGATACCTTACTAATTGCTCCACAAAGAGGCGTACTAAGACATCCACATGAGCTTCTTTCTTCATTGGGACAAACCGGGTTACTTTCGTCAGGCGATCAACTATCACCCACACCGAATCATTTCCTGAGCGTAAGCGAGATAACCCATGGACAAAGTCCATAGAGATATCCTCAAACTTCCACTCGGGGATTGGCAACGATTGTAGCAAACCACTGGGACTCTTGCATTCTGCCTTCACCCTTTGACAAGCTTCGCATTGTATAACAAAATATCAGACATCCTTTTTCATTCCCGGCCAACACATGGTCTTTCCTAAGCCGGGGTACATCTTAGTAATGCCCGAGTGCACCGAATATCGAGAGCAATGCTCCTCCTCCGTCTTTGAGTAGACCAAGATTTCATCGATGAAAACAATGACGAAGACATCCAAATAAGGTTCAAACACCTTATTCATCTGGCTCATGAAGGCCGAAGGGGCATTTGTGAGCCCAAACGGCATTACCGTGAACTCGTACAGTCCATATCTTGAACTAAAGGCCATTTTCTGGATGTCACCTTCTTGTATTCTCAACTTATAATACCCTGAGTGCAAGTCCAGCTTAGAAAACCGATGCGCTCCCACTAGTCTATCGAACAACTCGTCGATCCGAGGTAGCGGGTAAGTGTTCCGCACCGTCAGCCGATTGAGTTCCCGATAGTCTATGCATAAATGCAGGGTTCCATCCTTCTTCTTCACGAACAATACAGGGGCTCCCCAGGGTGACGAACTGGGGCGAACGAACCCTCACTCCACCAGTTCTTGCAGTTGAACTCTAAACTCCGCGAGTTCCTTCGGGGCCATTCGGTAAGCGGCCTTGGATACCGGCTTGGCACCCGGTACTGGATTAATCTTGAATTCAACCTCTCTATGCGGGGGTAATCCTGGCAGTTTCTCAGGAAATACCTCGGGGAAGTCCCGCACTACCCATATGTCTTTTATATCCAATCCTATCTCCTTCAACTCGAACCAGATCACGAAGACTTCATCCCCCTTCCTATGGGATTTCACTGTCTGAACTGAAGATAGCAATATGCGAGGTGCTAAGCTAATACCTTGGAAGATGGCATCGGAGTCCCCATCCTGCTTCAATTAGTCCTTCAGCGAGTCTCTAAACGCTTGTCTGAACACACAAAGGACCCGCTTCTAACCACTTTAACATATCCATTATCTCCACCAAGCTCAAGTTTTCTATAAACAAAAGTGGTTGCCCTAGGGAATCTGCCATGTTTATTAAATCTGATAGATTCAATATCCGTTATAAACAAAAGTGCTTGCCGAGGGGATCTCGCAAGAATATATACAATCAGTTTATATACCTAGGGTCGTCTCAACTTCAGGAGATCAATGTATAAAGATACATACCTAAGGTCAGGTTGGCTAATATTAAGGTCAAAGTTGGACAAACTTAGTGTGAATTACATATGGGCACACCACAGCTTCCGCTAAGTCAGTTTGTCCGCAAACTGACTAATCGAACGGGGGTGGTACCATTGTTGAATAACTTCATTAGTTGAGGATCGTGGCAAACTGATACCATTTGTAAGACCCCCCCCCCCCCCCCCCCCCCGCTCCCGGATCCCATAACATGGCACGAAGGGGGGTCTTATGCCCAGAACAGCCGCCTTGCGGTAGCATTAGCACACGGGCTAACCTGTACTACAAGACTCCTATTCCGCCGGCTACAACCAATATCAATATATACATGCCAACCCAACCAAAATATAAACAGAGAAGAAGCCAAATCCACACTAAGCATATATGACCAAATACATCAAATAAGAGAGAAGTTAAAACATGCTTCTATAAGATAAGAGTACAACTATAAGAGTTTCCCAATCGGGCTACATCATAATCTCACAACACTCACATCCGTAACCGATGGTAGTGACGACACCGTCACTTCAGGCCCTGTCATCTTGGCCTGGCTGTCCTGCTTTAAAGTATGTGGCTGCTCTACCTGCGGGTTGACCTCCTAAAAAGGAAGACGTAGCAACTGTTAGTCGAAAATACTAAGTGGCTTCACATCCGCTCCCCCGGTGACTCCTCGGCACCGGGAAGTTCGTCGATCTCGATATGCTGGGTCGTGTTCAACTCGACACACACGCACACGGGTAGGGACACGCCCGTGTCTCTACTCGTGTCACTTCACAGGGGTAGTGACACGCCCGTGTCACTACCCGTGTCCTTCTCTGGACATACTCGAGTCATCGACTCGAGAGCTGGCCGCTCCCACACGGGTAGGGACACGCCCGTGTCTCTACTCGTGTCCCATGCTTGACTGATTTCTCTTCCTTTTCACATGTACTGCCCAGTTGTCAGCACACCCCCTGAACCCAAGTCAGCTCTCCTGACTCAAAAACACGAACGAGGGGCCTAGTGCGATTCAGGACGTTACACTGATGCCCCCTTAATTTCGGAGAAATGCGGGTTATGACAGTTGGTATCAGAGGGAGGTTGCTTGACAATTTGGTCAGGCAACCTTCCCTTGCTAGTGTTAGTAGTTTAGCATCATACCATACACACACCAATATGATATCAGTACATCTTGACAGAAGCATGAACACTACACTCATAAGCATGAATAGTAGTATACGAGACATATTATGTAGTATGGGATGCATAACATGTGTTTGTATATGGATCCACCAAAGGAGGCAACATGTGTGGGTTATGTAGTATGGGATGCATAACCTCAACACATGGATGCGACTAGCACGTTTTCTTTCTTCGTTGCATGCAATGTTATGTAGTATGGGATGCATAGCATTGCTATGCATACGATCGCTCATGGCATGCATTAAGGCTTTTTTTTAGAATGCATATCACAACATGCATAGCATAACATTTCATCAGCACAGAGTGCCAAGCTAAAGATTTGCATGATGACATATGTACACACATGATTTTGAGTAAAAAAAAAGGGAATACAAATACATGCATTCATGGTCTAGGCACCTGGGTTAGTGTGATGGTGGTGAACCATCCTAGGATAAGCATAACATCATCATTGTAAAAAAAATCCCAGGGCATGTTTAGCAGTTGAAGTTCATATTTAAGTATGTTCGTCTATATCGGGTAGTTTTGTTCTAGCAATTGGGCTAGGTTTTAATTTGTGCTAACACGATTATAGGATGGTGAGACGTCCTTCGATGAGATTGATTCCCCAATTTGAGGAAGAGTCTTATGGAGCGCAAAGTGAGGCTTTGATTGAGAGTCTGCGACAGAGTAATGAAGCCTTATCTAGGCAGATGGTGGGTATGTAGACTCAGATCCAGACTCTGTTAGTAGTTGTGGCAGGACAGCCTCCGAGAGTGTCGGACCCTGCCGTAGGCGTAGCTGTTCCTGTTCCTCCTGCTACCCTGGTACCTCCTGCTGTGTTGCCCCCGGAGATTACATTCATATCACACTTCCAGTGACTAGGACCTCCGACTTATGATGGAAAGTCAGACTTTATGGTGCTGGATGATTGGCTTATAGCCATCGAGGAGATGTTCTCCTATTCTGGAGTTACCCCTTATCAGAGAGTGATGTTAGCCGCCTATCAGCTTAAGGGATTGGCAAAGAGTTGGTGGCTGAGAGAGAAGGAATGTTTGAAAGAGGGATGTTCTTGGGAGACCTTCAAGGAGATGCTGTTAAGGAAGTTTCTGCCTTCTGTCGAGCGCGATCGCTTAATGAATGATTTTCTTCATTTGAAGCAGAGGAAACTCACAGTTAGTGAGTATGAAATTGAGTTTAGAAAATTGAGCTGGTTTACTCCTGGTCTGGTAAGTGTTGAAGCAGAACGAGTTAAACGATTTCTAGGTGGTCTGAGAAGTGACATCCAGCAATTAGCAAATGCTTATGGAGCTATGAACTATTCCGATGTGGTTGAAGATGACTTGAGGGTTGAGTCCATTGAGAATGCAAATATTAGAGGCCAGTATATGAGGAAGGACAAGCGGAAGTCGTGTGGAGGGAAGAGCCCCCAGGAGCCTGATGATGTCTCGAGGAAGAAGAACAAAGAGGTTTGTAGCTTCTGTGGCCGACCAGGCCACCCATTTGAGAAGTGTTTCAAAAGGTTGGGAGCGCAAAATAAGGAACATGTTCATGCAATTCAGGGTGCTCCCAGAGGGGATTTGGTGTGTGCCTTGTGTGGAAGGAAGGGGCATGATGTTGCCCGTTGCTGGTTAAAAGATAAAGTCTGTTTTCAGTGTGGGCAGAAGGGTCATCTCAAGACAAGGTGCCCACAGATCCAGCCTATTCTGCAACCAGTTACCCTCCAGGATTTGCCACCGCCTCAGCAAATGGATAAAGGAAAGGGTAAGCTGAATGTGCTTTCGACAGATGAAGCGCAGACTTCGACCCAGGATATTTCAGGTTAGATTTCTACCTAGCTTGAATGTTTTGTTTCTTATATTGTTTGACTTCTGCTTTCCTTAGTTACGTGGGCTATCCTATAGGAAGATTTAAAGTGAAGAAACGCTGGGAGCGCGTTCGCTTTTATTCCAGCGCTACCCACTCGTTTGTGGCTAGAGCCTTCGTGGAGAGGTTCTGTTTGGGCCTAGATCGTGTTGGTGGTGCCTTTTGCGTTAATTTCCCTTCCGGTGCCTCTGTGGTTTCAGAACCGAGTATCAATGATTGCCCAATTTTGTTGTGGAAATTTCCAGCGAAGGCAGATATGAAGGTGATTGACCTGGAGTACTTCGATGTTATCTTGGGCATGGACTGGTTATCCAGGTACGATGCAGTTATCCTATGCAAGGGTAAGCGCTTGGACTTCGTCAAGGATAACGGTCAACCTGGGAGCATTTATGGATATTCTCGCCAGGATTCTCCGGCCATTTCGGCGATATGTGCTCGGGAACTTTTAAGTTCCGGCTGTTTTGCTTGTTTGGTTTCGGTGTTGGAGACCAAGTCTTGTTTGTCGTGTTTGGAGGAGATTCCAGTGGTACGGGAATTTTCTGATGTTTTTCCTACTAATCTTCCTGGTCTCCCGCCCGAGAGAGACGTGAAGTTCGTTATTAATTTGGATCCCGGTATGCGTCGTATTGCTAAGGCGCCATATCGCATGGCCCCGCGTGAGCTGGAGGAGTTGCGAGTCTAGTTGGATGAGTTGCTGGAGAATGGTTTTATAAGGCCGAGTTCTTCGCCTTGGGGCGCGCCCGTGCTATTCGTTAAAAAGAAAGATGGGTCGATGAGGTTGTGCATCGACTACCGGGAACTCAATAAAGTGACCATTAAGAACATATATCCTCTGCCAAGGATTGATGATTTATTTGACCAACTGCGTCGTAGTGCCGTGTTTTTCAAGATTGACCTTCGTTCGGGCTATCACCAGTTGAGGATTCGGGAATCAGATGTTCTGCGAACAGCGTTCCGCTCTCGTTATGGTCATTTCGAGTTTCTTGTGATGTCGTTTGGTTTGACCAACGCCCCGTCTGCATTTATGGACTTGATGAACAACATTTTCAAGGATTTTCTGGATAAGTTTGTGATTGCCTTTATAGACGATGTTTTGGTGTACTCTAGAGATGCTGAGGAGCATGATCGACATTTGCGACTAGTCTTGGCCACTCTGAGAGACCATAAGCTATACTCCAAGCTGAGCAAATGTGAATTTTGGTTGCCTCAAGTTTCTTTCCTGAGCCACGTGGTTAATAAGGAGGGAATATCGGTGGACCCAGAAAAGATCGCTGCTGTTATGGAAGGGAGAGACCTATTACTCCCAAAGAGATCAGAAGCTTCTTAGGTTTGGGTGGCTATTATAGAAGATTTCTAGAGGGATTCTCTACCTTGTCTGTGCCGTTGACCCAGTTGATGCAGAAGAATGTAGCCCTCGTATGGGATAATAAGTGTGAAGAGGCTTTTGTAGAACTAAATAGAAGATTATGTTCAGCTCAGATTTTGTCTTTGCCTACTGAGGGTACGGATTATGATGTATATGTGATGCCTCGCATGTCGGACTTAGTTGCGTGTTGATGCAAGGTGGGAAAGTGATTTCGTACAAGTCGAGGCAACTGAAGACGCATGAGAGAAACTACCGTACGCATGACCTAGAATTTGCAGCCGTCATTTATGCGCTAAAGTTATGGAGACATTTGCTTTATGGAGAGCAGTGCAAGATTTTTACTGATCACAAGAGTTTGAGGTATGTCTTCACCCAGAAGGAATTAAACCCGCGCCAACGTCGATGGTTGGAGTATGTGGTCGACTACGATGTCGAGATCCAGTATCATCCGGGCAAGGCTAATGCGGTGGCTGACTCCCTGAGTCGGAAGTCAGGGAAGTTTTTTGATCTCTCTGCCGGGCTTTTAGTGGAGGAGTTTCTTTTGATGGGCATTTCTGTGGGAAGCTGCGATTCGCAGAGTAGTTTGGCAGTGGTAGAACCTTCGTAGATTGCGCTTACGAGACTGCATCAGAAGTATGATCCTGATCTTCTGCATTCGTACCTTCGAGCTGAGAAAGGTGAATTGCCAGATTTTTCAATTGATGATGCGGGTACCTTGAAGTACCGTTGCAGGTTTTGCGTCCCCGCCGTTGGAGATATCCGGGATATGGTGTCCAGGGAAGCCCATGGATCTAGTGTTGCCTACCATCTAGGATCTACCAAGATGTTTCATGATTTAAAGCAGATTACTTGGTGGTACGGGATGAAGGGAGACATAGCCAAATTTGTTTCTGAGTGCCACACTTGCAAGCGTGTGAAAGCCGATCATGGAAGGCCTGGTGGCATGCTGACTCCCTTGGAGATTCCGACTTGGAAGTGGGAGAGCATCTCGATGTATTTCATTACACGCTTACCGAGATCTCCTAGGGGCCATGATTCAGTTTGGGTGATCGTGGATAGATTGATAAAGTGTGCCCACTTCGTACCGTTTAAGATCGACTATCCGATGAGGAAGATAGCTGACCTGTATTTGAACGAGGTCATCCGATTGCACGGTGTGTCAGTCAGCATTATTTAAGACCGAGTCTCCCGGTTTATATCTCATTTCTGGAAGAGCTTGCAAGAGGGTTTGGGTACGGATTTAAGATATTCTACTGCTTACCACCCGCAGATTAATGGCCAGACAGAGCGCGTCAATCAGATAGTGGAGGACATGATCCGATGCTACGTTTTAGACCACGGAGGAGCGTGGGATGAGCGGTTCGGCTTATGGAGTTTGCGTATAACAACAGTTATCAATAAAACTTGCAAATGTCTCCTTTTGAAGCATTGTATGGGAGGCGCTGCAGGACTCCCTTGTTTTGGGCTGAGGTTGGCGAGGGACCTTTGTTTGTTCTAGAGGCGCTTGAAGAGATGGAAATTGCTGCGAAGCTTATTCGGGAGAAGCTTTGGATAGCCCAGGAGAGATATGAGAAGAACGCCAACCGGCGTATATCTGACTTGGAATTTGCTGTGGGGGACTTGGTGTTCCTAAAGGTTTACCCGATGATTGGAGTCAAGAGGTTTGGAAAGAACAGGAAGTTGGACCCGAGGTACGTGGGGCCATTTTTTATTATTGAGCGGATTGGTGTATCAGCTTACAGGTTGGAGTTGCCCGCCAATTTCCATGGCGTGAATGATGTATTTCACGTCAGTTAGCTGTGGAAATGTGTGCAGAGTGGCAGACAGGTTTTGGATTCTGTGCCTCAGTTGGAGCCGAATCTTTCGTATGTGGAGATGCCTATCCGCATTTTGGATGCTCAGGATCGCGTGTTGCGAAGGAAAACAATTCCTATTGATTGGCCCGCGAACAGACTCTTACTGTGGTTGGTTTGGTGAGTCGATCGCCGCGGGTTTGCTAGGGTAGGCAAGTGCACCTATCGCAAGTACTACTCAATATTCGGGAGAATATCGAGGTCGTATTATTCCTGGAAACGGGTTGATTACACCTACTGCTCCGAAAACACTATTATTTTACCGAAATAGTAGTTGAGGGTTTTAATTAAAATAGGACGAAAATAGATTTAAGAAAATAATCGATGAAAAGAAAACTCCCGGTATCGAATTACGTTAGGAATAAAAATAGATTTAAATAACTAGAGATCTAAAGTTTCAATTTAATTAAAGCGGAAACTTGGCCGTGGAGGTTCAAAATAATGAGCTCACCTATCTCTAGGAATATCGCTCACCTGGACATTAAGGCTATTCGACCGGGCTCTCGTCCGACGAAGGATTCCCCTTAATGCCCGCAGTACGCTAAGAACCCCGCTATTGGGAGGGGAACCCAATCCGGTAGAGTTAGCGCGCCTCCCCTCTCGAGGGTTAGTGCAGAACTCTATTTACCCAGGGGTGATCTGTCCATACGCACGGCCACTTGGCTAGCTAGCGTATGGATAACGAAAATAGAGCCCGCACATCAATATGTGGTTCTACGCGTCGTTAACCCGAGTTAAACCTTAAGTTTTGTAATTAAATCGAAAAATTAGACATTTGGTTATTTAAAACATTTTATATCCCAAAGCTCTTCGATACCGAGGGATAAAAGCAATTAGCCACTCATCGGAATGGGGATAGCTTATATGTTTGGTTATGTGAGTGTTCTAAACTATTCGCTGAAGGGTAATAAAAAAAATAAGAAGAAAAGTAAAATACCCTATCATTAGAAATGTTATTACAAATAAACACACCCGCACTCATTCAAACATATAACAAGAGACAGAAATAAAACTAAGTTACACATAAGAGAAAATTTGCATAATTGAAATTTGCAGGTCCCACTCAAATGAGTGGGGGCGGGAAATAAAAGCTGAAAATTGCAAGTCCTACTCAAACGAGTAGGACTGAAATGAAAGCGAGTCCTACTCAAACGAGTAGGAGAAAATAAATGCGATTACAGGGCTTTCTCAAATATTTACAGGGAAATAAAGACACGCCATTTAACTCTTAACGAGTAGGCAAAAATAAATGTGAGTACAAGTCATACTCAAACGAGTAGGCGGGAAATAAAGTCCGTCCATTTAACTCAAGTGAGTAGGCGGAAAAATAAAGAAAGGCCAGTCATTTAACTCAAGTGAGTAGGCAGTAAATACAAATACCCACACTTGCTTGAATAAAACCCAGGCATTTAACTCAAATTAGTAGACGGTAAATAAAAACAACACACGCACTTTACTTGAAAGTAACAACTCACGCACTCGACATAAATAAACACACACACACACACACACACACACTTGCATAAATTAAATAAGATGATAAAGATTATCTCATACACTCACGCACTCGTGCGAGAAATAAGAAAAACAAAGTTATCGAACAATTAAAATGACTGCATTTCTACCGCTGGATTGCAGTAGAAATACATAAAAAGGGAAGATAAAAATTGTTTGAGCAAAAAGTTTTCAAATTAAAGTGAGAAAGGCAAGTGCCCGAAAAATTAAAACGTTTACATTTTTACCGTTAAAGTTTGATAGAAATGTGTTGGGTATTGTATCCACAATTACCTGGATTTGAGGAAGCCGCCTGTCAAGCTAAGATGAATTCACAATGTATTTGATAAAATATTTCAAGTTGTGCTTGCAGTTATTCCACGCTAAGTGCACACCAATGTCAGGGTGCAGTAGGTCAATATACACGGGTCTGCACGACGTAATCCCTCGTTGAGCAGATCAGTGTGTTGGCCTACGTGTACTCTCTCTATTGGAGTGCACTTACTTTCAAGTACTGGGCTGTGTTTATGCAAGAGCAGACAAGGAGCAAGGATGAGTCAAAGAGCAGCTCAGAGGCGTAAGATGAAAAATCATCTAAGTAAGAATCGACGAGAATCACCAAGTGATTCTCGCCGATTCGGCGAGAATCACTAGTGATTCTCGCCGAATCGTCGAGAATCACTGGCTGATTCTCGCCGGCTAAATCAGAGTGCAATCAAGTTAAATTCGACGAGAATCACCTTGTGATTCTCGACGAATCGTCGAGAATCACTTTTTGATTCTCGCCGAATCGTCGAGAATCACCCTTGATTCTCGACGATTCGACGAGAATCACAGGCGATTCTCGCCGATTTTTACTTGGGCAATTTTCGGGAAAAAGCTGGACCGGATTCTGCCGCTGGCACTATTTTGAACCGGATTTAGGGTTTCTTCTTGTGGGACCCACAACGGTCATTAAGGTGTTTACTTGTGTATATATATACGGGTATTTTTGAACAGTAGTTTCAAAAAAGAAGAATTGAAAAAGACGAGTCGCGACGTGACCTAGATCGCGAGTTCCGCTCTGCCGCCGCCGCCGTCGCCGCTCGAGCAAGTTGATCGTCGGTCTTGATCGTGGTTTCTTCCAGATCTCCCGTCGACAGAATCTTAGCCAAGCTTAGAGTCTCACGTGTCTAACCGGAGATCTCTTGTCTCTTGATTTGTTGATCGGGAAAATCTTCCCCATCCGAATCGATCGAGACGATTGATCCTAGTGTGACCGTTGGTAGACCTAGCTAGCTTCGCTACGAAGTTTGGATCTCCAAAGTACAGCAGCCGCACATCATTGTCGCCGCCGATCCCGTGAACCTAGCCGCCGCCCATCTTGCCGCCGCCGGTTCCGGGGAGATTCTCTCCAAGAGAGATCTAGGGTTGTGGACTCTTCGTGGACTTCAAAAACACGTCGTCAACGAAGAGGGACACCTTAGTCTCCAAACGTAGTTTGTATCTCTTGTACATTCTAGTTTTACTTTTGTTGTAAAGGAACGTTGGTTCCTAGTTGTAAGGGTTGGGTGCAACCCGTGTTGTGGGAGTGTTGTCTCCTACGTGTGGAAGGGTTCCTTCCGATAGTGTAAGGATTGGATTTCAATCCTGTTGGTGAGGAGACCGAGTCGTCCCTTGTTGGGAGATAGGTCGAAGGGGGAAAGTGGATGTACCCAAATCGGGGAACCACTATAAATTGCTTGTGTACCTTCTTTGCTGTGTTGTTTTATTTTCGTGTGCAGGTACAATCTTAATTCCGCAAAAACGCTGCACGTCACCTATTCCCCCCCCCCCCCATAGGTGAAGATAGTTGACACTAGGTGGACTTTCAAGTGGTATCAGAGCCAGGTTACTCATCAAAAAGGTTTACACCTTGAGTAGAATCCTGCCACCAGTGTCAGAAGCATGGAGCTGGATCATGAGATATCGCCACTAAGACTTCCCACATGCACAAAGGAGTATTATCCCGTCTGGAAGATGAGAGTGTCGTATCACTTGGAGGCTATCGATCCTCGAGCATCTTTCATCCTGGAAGAGGGTCCTTTTATTCCTATGAAGACCTCCGCCTCTGGAAAGAATATCCAAGTGCCCAAGTGCATTGCTGAGATGTCAGAGACGGAACGCTCATTATTTAATCTGGACAAGATGATTCGTCAGATTATCATGGATATCTGGTCTGGACCTTCTCGCTCCAGATTGGAAAAATATGGGACGGCCAAATCTATGTGGGTGATGATCTCAGAGCTGATGGGGGGATCAGAGAAAGCTGGAATCTGCTGTCAACTAGAGGATGAAGCCTATGTAGGGGGTCCTCGCCTCTGAAGATGAAGGCAAGGATCAATCGGACAGCATCAGAGCTCCAGTGTCTGTGTCAGAGACTGAAGAGGCCAGTGAGGAAAGCAGCTCTGATGAGGATGACACAACGGTCACTGGCTCTAATGACAATAACACTGAAGAGCAGGTAACTTTTTCATCCTGCCCCGTCTCTCTTGAAGTTTCTGAAGACAGGAACTGTGTCCCTTCAGAAAATTCTGATTCCCTGAAGAGAGCCCTTCAGAAAAGCAACCTGCTTGTTGAAGAACAAGCTTAGGAGATTGCACGGCTGAAGATCTTGTTGGTTCTCCAATTGGCATCCAACAAGGTCAAGGACTCTAAAATCTCTGATCTAGAGAGTAGTCTAGAGATTGAGAAAAGGATAGTATCAAACTTTTCCAAGGTTGATGTTATGAAGAGAAAGGAAGAAACGGGTGGATCTCCCGAATTATCAATTCGTGGAGAAATGAGGAAACGGTATTCCGACCCCCCACTCCAAACAGGAAGGGTATTCATCATGCCTTCAGGTATGACCACAGGAATAATCGTGGTCACTGCAAGGGTGATCTGTCCTCATGTGGTGACACCCATAGTGCAAGGGCTGTCATGGCCACCCATGAGAGAATACCTAAGGCTCATTCTGAGCTCTTTGTATTCTCGGCCACTGCCCCTACTCGGCATGAATCGGCTGGTATCAGCTCTCAGAACTCTTCTCTCCACCCAAGGACACAGGAAAGGGGGGTTAGAAGTCATGCTGTAAGTTCTCATGGGGCCTCAGGAAGGGGGCTGTCTGAAAGGAAGGCACCACCTCCCAGACCTCGTGATGCTCGCTGCATGCATTCATTCCACCCTTCCACGTGTCACGGTGGAAGAGGCAGTTCTGGGAGCAGATCCAGATCTATCCCGTTTGGACCTAGGCTCATGACTACCTCAGTCACTAGATCAGGTCAGAAATGGAGATACAATATTCACGAGTGTTGGTGCTGTGGCAAGGTGGGACACTTTGCCATAGACTATTGGCACAACCCCTCTGTGTCAAGGGCAAGGGCCTATCCACATCTCCAGGGCAGAGGTAGTCTTCCTGTCAGGATTTTTGAAGGAAGGTAGTCGAGTGTTTATGCTAACAGGAACCTAGGACCCAATATGTATTGGGTTCCTAGGGTAAAGTAACTCTCTTTTGCAGGGTAGTCTAGGTTCCCGTAAATATAATGGGAACTAGACAGTAGATGTGTCAAGACTGAATTGGAACATGCATCTGGAATAACAGCAGTGATATCTATATGGGCATACTCACATCGAGCACCTGGTATGTTTTAGTCAGAGAAGCTAAATGATAACTCTCATAATCCCAGGTATTTTTCATCAGCTCCAAGACTTGAGTCATTTTCTATCGATATTTACATATATATATATATATCTTTATATATATATATATATATATATATATATATATATATATATATATATATATATATATATATACATATATGTGTGCACATCTAAGGATAGGTTAACACGGTGAATATAAACCTTAGATACATCATTAAAGAGTTATCGGTAATTCCACTGGTAGATTCGAGAACTTACATCTACAGGCGTAAATTAGTTCACTGAAAACTAACGAAGATACGTCTTTGGAAATCTCGACAACGAAGATACGTCATTGGAAATCTTGCCATCAAGAAATGTATGGAAAAGCCCGGTTCAAGCCCTAAATAGATTGGTTTTAAGAAGTATTTATATATTTAGAAGATTTTTAAATTGACTTGACATCGGAAGACTTCGAAAATCCGGGATGTCTCTTAACCCGTAGATTCCTGTTAAAGAATTCCTTCAATTTCGAATTAGACAAACGGAAACCCTTTAAAATCCCTTTTTAAACCCGTCGAAATCTTGCCAGTCTCCCGCCGACCCTTCATATTCCGCAGGAAATCCTTTTTAAACTCGCCGATCGCCTCTTTCATCGACAACAACAGGACTCTCGCCGATCGCCACTTTCGTCGACAACAGCAGGAATCGACAACAGCAGGACTCTCGCCGACTCGTGAAGATTCCCACAAGCTTCTTCCCGTATGTCTCTCACCGAAGGACTCTCACCAAAGGAACCGTGATTCTTCCCCTTCCGTCGACATCACGCAAGATCTCTCACGAAGGACCCTCGCCGACTCTTCCTATTCGCCGATCTCGCCGATTGCCTTCCGTGGATCTCTCCTCTCTCTCGTCCAGGGATTTCTCTGCGGTTTCGATCATTCACAATCGCGGGCACCTACCGGGTGTCCATCGTCTTCATCGAACTAACTCACCGTCTATGCTTTTGGGTAACCACATCCTCACCCTTACTTGGACTTTATCACTAGTGTCGCTCCCCTTTTTGACTTTTGATTAAGCGTAGAGTAGGGATTCTCTCCCTAGGTTTGCAATGTCTCCAAGGACAACCGCTGGGCTGGTCACTGGATGCGAGCTGGTTCGAACAGGGTTCTCTCATGCTTCAGACGAATTCAGAAACATCATCCTTATGCTTGAAGAGGCTGTACTCTCATTCGTACTGGAGCACCCCTGTAAAATCCTGGACAAGGAGGTGCTGGAGTTCTTCGCTACCGCCAAACTCCGAAATGAAGACTCTCTCATTAAGAGCAAGGTTGCAGGGGCAACGATCAAGATGTCTGCAAACAAGCTAACTCAATACTTGCAGCTCACTAGTTCAGAGCACGAGGATTATCTTGAGGAAGAAGACAAAACCAGGACTCTATTATTCTTTGGACTCGCTCGAGGAACTCGATCGATAAAGCGTAAGGATATGAATGAAGAAGGGAAACTTCTGTCAGACATCATTGGAAAGGTACTCATATGCAAACCGGGTTCTCATGACCACATCTCTGCGGACATGTTCAAGATCCTGGTGGCAATTGTCTGCAGAAAAGGATTCAACTGGGGGGCATTGCTTTTTGAGAAGATAAAGGACACCCTCAGATCTCCTAGCTTTGGCCGAGTCATCAGTCTGTATCTCAATCAGTTGAACGGAGATAAGTATGATATGAGTAAAGGTATTCCTCTACATTACTTGAAGAAAATGGACTCGAGTGTTTTTGACAGATGGGAGAGGCGCATTGGGCAGGCTGCCGTGGTAGAACAACAGGAAGTATCTCCAGCCGAGGACGGAATGGTGGCTGATTCCTTAGTTATCCCAGTGAAATTCCTGATGCTTTGACTGCAGGAATTGAGGGGGAGCCTCTACCCACTGATGCTAATATCGTATCTGACATCTCCCAGATAGCCAGAGATGCAGTGGCGGATATACAAGAAGAAAGTGATGATGTAGAGGAGACTGCTGACGAAGGGTTGGAAGCTGATGCTGATGAGAATGATCTCATGGATGATGAAGGTGAGGAAGAAGGCAATGAGGGACAGGAAGCATTGGAGACTCAGGATATCACTGAAGTTCCATCTGACAAGCACGCTCCTAAGTTCGTCCCTGAGAACATTGGTGCAACAGTGGAGGGGGAGTCCGAGAAATCTACAGAGGCCGCAAACATTCCCCCCTTAGAGACTGTGCTCGTGTCCAGCTCTACAGGTGCATCTGCTGAAGAGCAAGGCCAAGGAGTGCCTCAGGAGCTTCCACTACGAGATGATCTAGCCAATCACACCGTGAATGTCATTCAGGGTATAGTGGATGAGCTTAAAGCATCTTTTGAGAAAGCTCGAAATAAACTGTTGAAAAGAATTAAGAAATCGGAGAATCTCATGCTCAAGAACATGGTGGAGATCAATCACAAACTGGACGTGATGGAAAAGAAGTTTGAAGATAAATATACAGCGGCCGGCCAAGCTGTCACTCTTCTTATGGAGGGATTAAAAAGGAACACTGATACTCTCACAATCGTAAATCAGAATGCTCATGTCGTAGCAAATAACATTCAAAAGTTTGATGGCAATATGGTAACTCTCAACACAATTCAACAAGCCTTGGTCACTGAATTCTCCAGGACTACAAAGCATATTGATGAGTCACTGCATTCTTATGCAAACTCCATTGCAGTCGAAGCCAAAAAGGGGGAGAAAGAATATATCGCTAAGATGGCCGAGCTTCAAGAAATCATCATCAACAACTTTGAGCAGTCAAACAAATATGTTTATGACAGTTGCTGGTGGATGCTCCAACAAGAGTTAGGCGTTAATATCCCTGAAAATCCCCAGGGTGCTCCTGCTCCTGAAGATAATACTGTGGCTGATGAGGGCGCCAGTGTTGAAGAAGTTCCTGTAAGTGAAGCTGATGTTCATAGGGCTGCTAGGGCCTCCTCCAAGGCAAAACTGATGGCAATGTTTGATCAAGGAGCCCTAGCAAAAGCCAGGGACAAGAGAAAATCTCAAGAAGGGACATCAAAGGAAACACAAGCTGAAAAGAGAATCAGACTGAAGGAGGAGGATGTAAGAAACGAAAAGTGGAGTCCAGTATCCAATAGCATCATACTGGACACATTCTGGCTACAAGAAAAAGGGGAAATCAATCGAAACGATGTATACAGCCAGCATGAGTGGGAGCTGCACAAGACCTATGAAGCCAAACGTAACATCTTCTTCAGGACCAACACTGCGACAGATAAAGCTCCTCCTCTCAGATACTATCCAAAGCCTAAGGAGTATGTTGAAAGGCAAAGAAAGAAGTTTTTGGCTCGGAAACTCAAGGATGACTTAGCCAAAGAAAAATAGTCAGAAATGTATAGCTTTTCATTCTCTCATAAGAACAATTAACGTGTATTATTATTATATGAACAATCTTGAAATTATATATATATATATATATGTATATGAATTTATGAGTGACTCAAGTTTTGGTCTGTTTGCCTATACTCTCTTGTGCTGCATCTTTAAATTCTGTATGTTGTATATATTATCTGGTTGGTGGTATTCATCTTAGCTAGTAGGATTTTGGCTTCGTCAAATAGGGGGAGATTGTTGGGTATTGTATCCACAATTACCTGGATTTGAGGAAGCCGCCTGTCAAGCTAAGATGAATTCACAATGTATTTGATAAAATATTTCAAGTTGTGCTTGCAGTTATTCCACGCTAAGTGCACACCAATGTCAGGGTGCAGTAGGTCAATATACACGGGTCTACACGACGTAATCCCTCGTTGAGCAGATCAGTGTGTTGGCCTACGTGTACTCTCTCTATTGGAGTGCACTTACTTTCAAATACAGGGTTGTGTTTATGCAAGAGCAGACAAGGAGCAAGGATGAGTCAAAGAGCAGCTCAGAGGCGTAAGACGAAAAATCATCTAAGTAAGAATCGACGAGAATCACCAAGTGATTCTCGCCGACGAGAATCACTAGTGATTCTCGCCGAATCGTCGAGAATCACTGGCTGATTCTCGCCGGCTAAATCAGAGTGCAATCAAGTTAAATTCGACGAGAATCACCTTGTGATTCTCGACGAATCGTCGAGAATCACTTTGTGATTCTCGCCGAATCGTCGATAATCACCCTTGATTCTCGACGATTCGACGAGAATCACAGGTGATTCTCGCCGATTTTTACTTGGGCAATTTTCGGGAAAAAGCTGGACCGGATTCTGCCGCTGGCACTATTTTGAACCGGATTTAGGGTTTCTTCTTGTGGAACCCACAACGGTCATTAAGGTGTTTACTTGTGTATATATATACGGGTATTTTTGAACAGTAGTTTCAAAAAAGAAGAATTGAAAAAGACGAGCCGCGACGTGACCTAGATCGCGAGTTCCACTGCGCCGCCGCCGCCGTCGCCGCTCGAGCAAGTTGATCGTCGGTCTTGATTGTGGTTTCTTCCAGTTCTCCCGTTGACAGAAGCTTAGCCAAGCTTAGAGTCTCACGTGTCTAACCGGAGATCTCTTGTCTCTTGATTTGTTGATCGGGAAAATCTTCCCCATCTGAATCGATCGAGACGATTGGTCCTAGTGTGACCGTTGGTAGACCTAGCTAGCTTTGCTATGAAGTTTGGATCTCCAAAGTACAGCAGCCGCACATCATTGTCGCCGCCGATCCCGTGAACCTAGCCGCCGCCCATCTTGCCGCCGCCGGTTCCGGGGAGATTCTCTCCAAGAGAGATCTAGGGTTGTGCACTCTTCGTGGACTTCAAAAACACGTCGTCAACGAAGAGGGACACCTTAGTCTCCAAACGTAGTTTGTATCTCTTGTACATTCTAGTTTTACTTTTGTTGTAAAGGAACGTTGGTTCCTAGTTGTAAGGGTTGGGTGCAACCCGTGTTGTGGGAGTGTTGTCTCCTACGTGTGGAAGGGTTCCTTCCGATAGTGCAAGGATTGGATTTTAATCCTGTTGGTGAGGAGACCGAGTCGTCCCTTGTTGGGAGATAGGTCGAAGGGGGAAAGTGGATGTACCCAAATCGGGGAACCACTATAAATTGCTTGTGTACCTTCTTTGCTGTGTTGTTTTATTTTCGTGTGCAGGTACAATCTTAATTCCGCAAAAACGCTGCACGTCACCTATTCCCCCCCCCCATAGGTGAAGATAGTTGACACTAGGTGGACTTTCAAAATGCATAAAAAGTGAAAATAAAAATTGTTTGAGCGAGAATATTTTTTTTGTAATTACTTAAAATGAAAGTTGATGAAAAATAAAAATA
Source organism: Platanthera guangdongensis (assembly GCA_039583875.1). Classification (NCBI taxonomy): domain Eukaryota; kingdom Viridiplantae; phylum Streptophyta; class Magnoliopsida; order Asparagales; family Orchidaceae; genus Platanthera; species Platanthera guangdongensis. Next base: position 142,395,518 of record CM077150.1, read on the forward strand.
ACAATATATACATTCTTATAGCCTTGAAAAATGGTTTAAAAAAATGGGAGTAAGCTAAAAAGAAGCAACAATTTTATAATTAAAACAAAGTTGTTGGGTATTGTATCCACAATGTACCTGATTTGAAGAAGCCCCTGGACAGGCTAAGGTCAATAGACTATGTATTTGATAAAATCTTTCTAGTTGTGCTTGCAGTTCTTCCACGCTAAGTGCACACCAATGTCAGGGTGCAGTAGGTCAATATACACGGGTCTGCATGACGTAATCCCTCGTTGAGCAGATCAGTGTGTTGACCTACGTGTATTCTCTCTATTGGAGTGCACTTATTTTCAAGCACAGGGCTGTAAATATGCAGGAGCAGACAAGGAGCAAGGATGAGTCAAGGAGCAACTCATAGGTGGAAAGACGAAAATTCGTCTAAGTTTAAATCGACGAGAATCACCAAGTGATTCTCGCCGATTCGGCGAGAATCACTTGTGATTCTCGCCGATTCGTCGAGAATCAGAAGTTGATTCTCGCCGAACTCGTTCCAGCCACTTCTAAGCAAGCACCTCTGCGTCTAAGTAAGAATCGACGAGAATCACTTAGTGATTCTCGCCGATTCGGCGAGAATCACTAGTGATTCTCGTCGAATCGACGAGAATCACTGGATGATTCTCGCCGTCTCGACCTGGCCTAAAGCAGTGCGTGCAAACAAGGCAAATTCGACGAGAATCATCTTTGATTCTCGCCGAATCGTCGAGAATCACCTTTGATTCTCGGCGACTCGGCGAGAATCACTTTCGATTCTCACCGATTTTGACTTGGCGTTTTTCTGGATGTTCCTGAACCGGATTCTACAGCTGTCAATTTTCTGGACCGGGATTTAGGGATTTCTATTGTGGGTCCCACAAACGGTCATATTGGAGTCAACTACAGTATTTATATACGGGTATTTTGAACGGAATACCTAGACAGAAAGAAGCCGAGCGAGTGCAAACCCTAAAATCGCGAAATCTCTCCGCCGCCTCCGTCGCCGCTCGCGCTAGTCCGTCGCCGCTGCTGATCGCATTTCTTCCCGATCTCCGGCGACAGAAGCTTAGCAAAGCTTGAGTCTCACGTGTCTATCCAGAGATCCCTTGTCTCTCGATTTGTTGACCGGGAAAAACTCCCCCGTCCGAATCGATCGAGACGACCGATCCTAGAGTGACCGTTGGTAGACCTAGTTTGCTTTGCAACGAAGATTGGATCTCAGAAGTACTGCTGCCGCGCACCTTCGTTGCCGTCGATCCCGAACCAAGCCGCCGCTCGGATTGCCGCCGCCGGTTTCGGGAAGATCCTTTCCAAGAGAGACCAAGGTTGTAGACTCTTCATTGACTTCACAAACACGTCGTCGAACGAAGAGGAACACCGTAGTCTCCAAACGAAGTTTGTATCTCGTGTACATTCCATATTTACTTTTGTTGTAAAGGAACGATTGTTCCGTGTTGTAAGGGTTGGGTGCAACCCATTTTGTGGGAGTGTTGACTCTCACGTGTGGAAGGGTTCCTTCCGTTAGTGCAGGGATTGGATTTCAATCCTTTTGGAGAAGAGACCGAGTCGTCCCTTGTTGGGGAGATAGGTCGAAGGGGGAAAGTGGATGTACCCAAGTCGGGGAACCACTATAAATTGCCTGTGTATTCTGTGTGCTGTGCTTTTTATTTTTATTGTGCAGGTACGTTCGTAAATTCCGCAAAAGCGCTACTCGTCACCTATTCCCCCCCCCCATAGGTGCACATAGCTGACACTAGGTGGACTTTCAAGTGGTATCAAAGCCAGGTTACTCATCAAAAAGGTCAACACCTTGAGTTGAATCCTGCCCCTAGTGTCAAGAAGAAGACAAATATCTACTATGGACGGGCTCAAGTTCTCCGGCAAGATCCCAGTATGCACCAGGCTAAACTTTCCGATCTGGAAGGAAAGAATCAGGTTTTACATGAAAGCAGTCGATCCTCGACTCTTCATGATCGTGGAGGAGGGACCTTATGTCCCCACCAAGGCCTCCACCATCGATCCCACCAAGAAGGTGCCGAAGACACTTTCTGAAATGGACAAAGACGAGATGGTGCTCGTGGGACTGGACAAGAAGGCACGAAACATTCTGGTAAGCGCAGTTGATGATTCCATGATGCAAAATTTCAGCAACTGCAGGACTGCTCAGGAGATCTGGCAGTGCCTGATCATCCTAATGGAGGGCACGGATGAAGTGAGGGATGATCGGAGATCCCTCCTGAACCAAAAATATGAGGCCTTCAGGCAAGGGCCTAAGGAAGAGATCGGAGTCACATACGAGAACTTCCTAAAGATTGTCAACGCCCTCAAGGGCTACGGAAGAGTGTTCACCAATGGTGAACTCAATGACAAATTCCTTAGGTCCCTTACTAAGGAATGGGACACAAAGATCTGCGCCATCAGAGAATTTGGCAGACTAGCAGAAACTGATCCACAAATCCTGTTTGGGAAGCTGATGTCCTATGAGCTTCAGCTGAACACCAGGAAAGCAGAGGAAGAAGCAGAGAAGGCTGCTGCAAAAGAAAAGACTGTGGCCCTAAAAGCTAGTTACTCCAGAAAGGGCAAGGGTGCGATGTCATACCGTACGAGGAATAAGGAAGAGGAGGAGGACTCTGAACCATGCTCCTCCGGCTCAGAGCTGTCGGAGGAGGATTTCTCCCTCATCACCCGAGAGTTCAAGAAGTTCCTCAAGATGAGGAATCAAAGAAAGAAAGACAGCTCCTCCTCCAGGCATCAGAAGAAAAATTATTCTTCTGACAGGTATGCATCTAAACCTAACAAACATCGTTCTTCTGATATTATTTGCTTTGGATGCAACAAGCCAGGACACGTCGTGGCCGACTGCCATCAAAGCAAAAGAGAAAAAGGGAAAGGAGAGGAGCTCAAATCCTCCAGAGATAAGAAGGAGCGGAGCTACATCGCCAGAAGGCCAAAGACACTAAGTGAGTCTGATTCCTCAGACTCCAGTGATGATGAGGAAGCCTACTTCGGGCTGGTGGGTCGCTCCGACTCAGAAGGAGAATGTCCCCCATTTACTGGGAAGGTAAAAGCTCACACACCTCTCTCCGACTCTGACTCTGATCCTGAGTCTCAGGATGATGAACCTGAGGATAGCCTTTCGGGCCGCGAAGCTGAGCTCCTCGAGAAGTATGAGCTTCTGCTCAACACCTTCGAGGAGTGCCGAAAGAGATTGAAGGCTGAGAAAAAGGAAGTAAAATTCCTTAAGGGCGAGTGTGTTTCCCTAAGGGAAGAGGTCACCAGCTTGATCTCTCTCCGACGGGAACACCTCGACCTGACTTCAAAGCACTCAGAGTCTCTTAAGCTCCTTGATCTTAAGCAGGAGGAAGTCGACAAGTTGGAAGAACTACTTGCGGCAGAAAGGAAGATCGTCAAGAGCTTCTCCATGCCAAAAACAGTTCTTCGAGTCGTTGATACCTTCTCTGCTCAGGCCAAAGGAGCTGGCTTGGGGCATAAAGGGGAATCTGGTTCTTCATCTAGGAGAAACAAGAACCAGAGGAAGAATAAGGCCGCCAAGAAGGCCTCTGCTGATGAAAAGGGTAAGGCTCCTCTTAGTCCTGTTGCGTTCAGAAAGCCTGGCTTTCCTTGCAACCAACACGACTTTGAGTCAACATTTGGGCATCATTTTCGGCCCTCAGTTGCAAAGCCAAAGAGCCGGTATGACGGTTGGAACTTTCCCCGGAACTTCGGTGAGAGTGCCTTCACGGCACCTTATGAGGAAATCCACATAGGAAATTATGGTCCGTTCTCTAGCGGCCATAATGGAAAGCAGGCACCAAAAGCCAAGCCTGTTATACAGAAGGTGACAAAGTCATGCGACTGTTGTCACCATGAGGCCTCCACCTCCAGATCCAAGGCCCCAGCAGTACCCACCATTCCCAGGGTAAGGCAGGAGCCCAGGAAGAGGTACAACAGATTTGACTGTTGGTGCTGTGGCAAAGTCGGTCACTTTGCCGTGGATTGTTGGTTTAATCCAAGGAATTACGAGACTCCCCATGTTAGCAATGCGAGACCGACCACTCGTAGGGTTAACCAACCGAGGGGGAGTGTGCTAACCAGGAATCTAGGACCCAAGTTCGATTGGGTTCCTAAGGCAAATTAATTTTGTTTTGCAGGAATGTCCAAAGGCCACCAAAACGCCGATCTGGTATTTGGACAGTGGATGCTCCCGGCATATGACCGAGACAAGAAGCCTGCTGCGTGATTACACTCCAGTCGAGAATGGACCCAAAGTCATCTTTGGAGGGTCAGATCGAGGAGTCACCAGAGGTTATGGTATGATTTCCAACGGTATAATCTCTATCACCGACGTGGCTTATGTTGAAGGGTTAAACCATAACCTGATCAGTGTAAGTCAGTTATGTGATAAAGGTTATGACGTTAAGTTCTGCAAGGATAAATGTCTGATAATTTCACGTACCTCTTCTGAAACGGTATTATCAGGCATTAGGAGCAGAAATATCTTTTGTTTAGATTTTCTCAGTTTAGATTCATCTACCCCCGTATGTCTTGTGGTAACAGGCAGTGCATCTCTTTGTGAACAATGGCACAAGAGATTGGCACATATTAATTTCAAGACAATTAGTATGCTGTTTTCTAAGGACTTGGTAAGGGATGCTCCCAGTATCAAGTGCATCAAAGATAGCCCATGTCCTGCATGCCAGATGGGCAAACAGACTCGGGCTACCTTTAAGAGCATCGCTGACAAAGACTCTTCCCGATGTCTTTACCTTTTGCATATGGACTTGTTTGGTCCAATGCAAGTTCATAGCTTGGGAGGCAAGTCCTATACGCTAGTGATAGTTGATGATCATTCTCGGTTTACATGGGTGTTCTTTTTGAAACGAAAGTCAGATACGTTTGACATCTTCACTAATTTTGTCAAGCAGGTTCAGAACGAATTTAACTGCTCCGTGGTCAAAATCAGAAGTGACCATGGAACAGAATTCGAATCTGGTGCAATGACAGAATTTTGTGAAGAACAAGGTATCTTTCATGAGTTTTCCTCCCCGCACACTCCTCAGCAAAATGGAGTTGCGGAGAGGAGAAATAGAACTCTCATTGAAGCCTGCACGACAATGTTGAAAGACGCTTCTCTCCCGGAATACTTCTGGGCAGAGGGTGTCAATACGGCTTGTCATGTACAAAACCGAGCATTGATCAACAAGCATCATCGTAAGACGCCCTACGAGCTACTGAAAGGCAGGAAACCAACCATGTCCTACTTGAGGATTTTTGGTTGCAGATGCTATGTACTGAATAATGGGAAGTACCCGCGTACTAAATTCGGTGAACAATGCTTCGAAGGCATATTCATGGGCTATAGTTCCCATAGTCGGGCATATAGGGTCTTCAATAAGAAAACCCTAGTGGTAGAAGAATCAATAAATGTTGTATTTGATGAAGGAAGTTTGCTTAACAGCAATTCTTCCAGTAGTATTCTTGAAGATGCAGGTGCTAGACTTGAACAGCTGAGTCTGGATGAGACCGCTAAAGATGACGCTCCAAAGTACGTCAAAGTTTCCACCTCCACGTCATCTGAAAATGTTGAAGATCAAAATGAAACAAATATCTTAGAAGAAGGAGAAGCCCAAGAAGTAGTCGAAGTTCCAGACGCCAGACTTCTTGAGCGCCGGCACGTGAGGGATCATCCTAGAGATCAGATCATCGGAGATCCTCGTGTCTGTGTCAGAACTCGAAGAGGTACAGTTAACGAAGTATTACATCTTAGCTTCCTGTCACAGGTTGAGCCAAAGAAGTTCGACGAGGCGAACAAGGATGCGGCATGGATTCTGGCCATGCAAGAGGAACTACATTAATTCGAACGTTGCAATGTTTGTACGCTGGTTCCCAGACCATACAAGCAGAATGTGATTGGCACGAAGTGGATCTTCAGAAACAAGCTGGATGAACATGGTGTCATCGTAAAGAACAAGGCCAGGCTGGTGGCTCAAGGTTACAGACAGGAGGAAGGGATTGACTTCGACCAGACCTTCGCACCAGTAGCAAGGCTCGAGGCAATCAGGTTGTTCCTGGCGTATGCTTCACACAAAGGATTCACAGTCTATCAAATGGATGTGAAATCGGCATTCCTGAACGGAGACCTGAAAGATGAAGTATACGTCGCTCAACCCCCAGGTTTTGTCGATCCTACTTATCCCAATCACGTTTATTTTCTTAATAAGGCCTTATATGGGTTGAAACAAGCTCCACGAGCTTGGTATGAGACTTTATCTAGTTTTCTTCTTGAGAACAAGTTCTCCAGAGGTAAAATAGATAAAACATTGTTTCTCAGGGAAGTCAAAGGCAAGATTTTGCTGGTGCAAATCTATGTCGATGACATAATTTTCGGTTCAACGGACAACAATCTTTGCAAAAAGTTTTCTAAACTTATGCAAGGAAAGTTTGAAATGAGCAGTATGGGAGAGCTCAAGTATTTCTTAGGACTTCAAGTGAAACAGTCTGAGGATGGAATCTTCATCTCTCAGACGAAGTTCACAAATGAACTCCTTAAGAAATTCGGTATGGAGAGTGCAACCTCTATGAGGACTCCAATGGGATCCACCATGTCTCTGGATAAGGATGAGAAAGGTAAACCTTTCGATGAAACCAAATACAGAAGCATCATTGGATCCCTGCTCTACCTTACTGCCAGTAGACCGGATATTATGTTCTCCACATGTGTCTGTGCCCGATATCAGGTGAACACTAAGGAATCTCACTATGTCGCCGCAAAGCGAATTCTAAGATACCTTAAAGGTACTCCTAATCTTGGCTTGTGGTACCCGAGAAACAATGATGTCGAGCTAATAGGCTTTTCAGATGCTGATTTTGCAGGGAGCAGGGATGACAGGAAAAGCACCTCCGGGACGTGTCAATTCCTCGGCAGGAGGCTTATCTCATGGAACAGCAAGAAACAGAATTGTGTTGCAACCTCCACAGCAGAGTCCGAGTACATCTTAGCAGGAAGCTGTTGCGCACAACTTCTATGGATCAGAAACCAGTTAGCCGACTACGACCTTCAGTTCAAGGAAGTACCCATGTACTGCGACTCCTCCAGTGCAATTGCCATTGCCAACAATCCTGTATCGCACAGCAGAACGAAGCATATTGCAGTGCGCTACCACTTCATTCGGGAGCACGTGGAAAACAAGGACATCTCTCTCTGTTATGTCCCCACGGACAAGCAGATTGCTGATATATTCACAAAGCCCTTAGACGAGGCCAAGTTCAATCTTTTCAAGACTGAATTGGGGATGCTCAAGTATGAGGACTGAAGACTACAGAAGCTCCAGGCTCATGCATGATCTGAGGGGGAGCAAGGAACTCCAGCGTGAGCACAGATGCATGAACTGAGGGGGAGCAAAGGGCCAAACGCTACAGACCCCGATTTGCAGAAGCCGAAAAGGGGGAGATTACCCTCTCAGCTAAGGCTAAGGTGGCTCCAAGCTTGCTCCCAAGAAATTGGTATTGGTAAGGGATAACTCTCTCAACTCAATTTTACGTTTATGGTTTTCATTCCCATTTGCTCTATTCACCTTAGCTTGTAGGGTTTAGGCTTCTTCAAATAGGGGGAGATTGTTGGGTATTGTATCCACAATGTACCTGATTTGAAGAAGCCCCTGGACAAGCTAAGGTCAATAGACTATGTATTTGATAAAATCTTTCTAGTTGTGCTTGCAGTTCTTCCACGCTAAGTGTACACCAATGTCAGGGTGCAGTAGGTCAATATACACGGGTCTGCACGACGTAATCCCTCGTTGAGCAGATCAGTGTGTTGGCCTACGTGTATTCTCTCTATTGGAGTGCACTTATTTTCAAGCACAGGGCTGTAAATATGCAGGAGCAGACAAGGAGCAAGGATGAGTCAAGGAGAAACTCATAGGTGGAAAGACGAAAATTCGTCTAAGTTTAAATCGACGAGAATCACAAGTGATTCTCGCCGATTCGGCGAGAATCACTTGTGATTCTCGCCGATTCGTCGAGAATCAGAAGTTGATTCTCGCCGAACTCGTTCCAGCCACTTCTAAGCAAGCACCTCTGCGTCTAAGTAAGAATCGACGAGAATCACTGGATGATTCTCGCCGTCTCGACCTGGCCTAAAGCAGTGCGTGCAACCAAGGCAAATTCGACGAGAATCATCTTTGATTCTCGCCGAATCGTCGAGAATCACCTTTGATTCTCGGCGACTCGGCGAGAATCACTTTCTATTCTCACCGATTTTGACTTGGCGTTTTTCTGGATGTTCCTGAACCGGATTCTACAGCTGTCAATTTTCTGGACCGGGATTTAGGGATTTCTATTGTGGGTCCCACAAACGGTCATATTGGAGTCAACTACAGTATTTATATACGGGTATTTTGAACGGAATACCTAGACAGAAAGAAGCCGAGCGAGTGCAAACCCTAAAATCGCGAAATCTCTCCGCCGCCTCCGTCGCCGCTCGCACTAGTCCGTCGCCGCTGCTGATCGCATTTCTTCCCGATCTCCGGCGACAGAAGCTTAGCAAAGCTTGAGTCTCACGTGTCTATCCAGAGATCCCTTGTCTCTCGATTTGTTGACCGGGAAAAACTCCCCCGTCCGAATCGATCGAGACGACCGATCCTAGAGTGACCGTTGGTAGACCTAGTTTGCTTTGCAACGAAGATTGGATCTCAGAAGTACTGCTGCCGCGCACCTTCGTTGCCGTCGATCCCGAACCAAGCCGCCGCTCGGATTGCCGCCGCCGGTTTCGGGAAGATCCTTTCCAAGAGAGACCAAGGTTGTAGACTCTTCATTGACTTCACGAACACGTCGTCGAATGAAGAGGAACACCGTAGTCTCCAAACGAAGTTTGTATCTCGTGTACATTCCATATTTACTTTTGTTGTAAAGGAATGATTGTTCCATGTTGTAAGGGTTGGGTGCAACCCGTTTTGTGGGAGTGTTGACTCTCACGTGTGGAAGGGTTCCTTCCGTTAGTGCAGGGATTGGATTTCAATCCTGTTGGAGAAGAGACCGAGTCGTCCCTTGTTGGGGAGATAGGTCGAAGGGGGAAAGTGGATGTACCCAAGTCGGGGAACCACTATAAATTGCCTGTGTATTCTGTGTGCTGTGCTTTTTATTTTTATTGTGCAGGTACGTTCGTAAATTCCGCAAAAGCGCTACTCGTCACCTATTCCCCACCCCCCCCCATAGGTGCACATAGCTGACACTAGGTGGACTTTCAAAAGTAAAAGATAAGTTAAGAGGGATGAAAACCACCTTTTTAACGTTTCACAAGTTCATAAGAATGTATTTGGAAACAAAATTCTAAGTCTAATCAATTTTAAAGAATGTGATAAGGAAAAAACGGCTATAGTAACGGCTAGAAAGTTTGATAAATTTGAAAATAAAACAGAAAGATTTTCATTTTAAAAACATGAATTTCGCCATTTTAAGTTCATATACACACACGTATTATGAAAATGAAAACTAAATTACGTAAGATTGATGAAAAGGAGGCTTTTTGGAGAAATCTCAAAGCATGTAAGGATGAAAAAATGACGATTTTTATTACAAAGAAGGGTGATTACAAGAGATTAAACATACAAACTTAAAGAGGAAGGGGGGGGGGGAATCCTTACATAGCACTAAAGCAGCTCCAACGACAGCCCTAAGTCATCAAAATGGTTTCAAAAATTGGAACCCCTAACTCATACAGCAGCTGCCCTTTTATGGGCAAAAATTTCCAAGTACACGCCCTCCGACACGGGCGTGTATGTGGGCGTGTCAGCACTATTTAACAGCAGAATTCGTTGATCTGACGGATTTGATGGCGATTTGACTTTGCAGCCGAAAACGCGGCAGTCACGCCCCAGGTCACGGGCGTGATGGTGGGCATGTCGTTCGCCGATTAAATGCGTTGTTGACTTCGGGATTCGCCGGCGGCAGTTTTTCGGGCCAGGTGGCGGGGTCACGCCCTAAGCCACGGGCGTGACGCTAGGCGTGTTGGGTTGAGTCGACACTCTACAAATGTCGAGCGGAATTTATCGAGAGGAAAATTCATCGGGCGGGAAGAGGAGTCACGCCCCCAGTCACGGGCGTGACGCTGGGCGTGGCGCTGAGTCGATGATCGTCGAGTTGAAATCATCGAGCGGGATAGACACGTGCTTGGTCACGCCCCGTGTCGGATTGACACGGGCGTGTGGCCGGGCGTGTCAGGCTTTTCTCTTCAAAAATTGGTTGAATCACTGGTTGTTGACGTGTCACGCCCTGGTCACGGGCGTGACCCAAGGAACACGGGCGTGTACTTGCCAATTTTGGCAAATTTCTGCAAATTTTTCACAAAATCAAAAATTAACTAAGTTAGAAAATATTTACAAAATAGGAGCAATTTATTACAGAAAATGAAGTAAAAATAACAAAAAAAAAGTAAAACCATTTTTTAATGTACATCAAAATAGTCATATTTACAATTCATCAAATACTCACATACTTAAGCTTTTTGCTATTCCAGAGCAAAAGTTTGAGCTGAACTTATAAGGAATTGAAACAAACTCTAAGTTTAGCTACCGCTTAATCAATTATAAGAGAGATCTAAATAAATAAACGGGATGTAAGAGTTAAGTCCTAAATTTATGAAGATGATTTAAGTAGCGCAAAAGTTTTGGCCAAAAGACTTCTTGATATAATCAAATATAAAGCAATAATTATAATGGTTAGATTAACAAGAATAGTTTGCAATTATATGAACTTTTAGTTTATAGGAGTTTTACTGGAAATAATGCAATTTACAAATTATTCTCTCAAAAAATTTTTTGAATTAAATATAGAATCGTGAAATTGGCAAGGGGATTGATGTTGGTTTATGAAGAGGGTTTTGATTTTGAGGCGAGGTAATTTTTTCTCGAACCTCCACTTTTTTTCTTTTTTGATTATTAGGAAAATAAAATCTTATTTTCCTAATATCATTTTTTTTTCAACTTCATAATAAAATTTAACCCAATGTATATGTGTACGAGTAATGAATTTTATCCTCTTACTCCATAACATATAATATATTGGGTGCCTAGGTTTACAGAATGAAATCTTATTCCCATTGACATAGGATCTTTTAAAGATAACAATTTTTATCATGCTAAGTAAGTTATGATAAGAAAGGTGAGAAAAGAAAACTAGATTTTTAATTAAAAATAATTTTGAGAGCAACCTTAATAAATTGTAAGTTCTAATTTTTCAAAAAGCTCAAAGTAAACATAATTGAATCATATAGTCGTTATTTTCTAACATAATACATGTGCTCCTATCAATGAAAAATTAGAAGTAGTGCCTAAAACGAGTTCGATATTTTTAACAAAGCATAATGAATTCTTTAAAACTTAACCCCGAATATTAAAATTTTTCAATCAATAATTAACAAACGAATAACAAATAAAAAATTAATAAAATTCACATATAAATAAACTCAAAACAAAATTTTTGGATAGTAAGAAACTTAAGGATGGTATATTTGATTTAGTTGTTTCAAAATATTTTTTTTGTTTTTTTTAGAGTTTTTATCATCTTTTTTTTTGTTTGAATTTTTGTTTAGTTTTCATCTTTTTTTGAATTTTTTTTGTTTAACTTATTATCTTTTTTGTTTTAAATTTTTTACAAAAATATTTTTGAAAAGGAAGGGGGAGAGAGAGAAGATTATTTACAAAAATATTTACAAAGATTTTTACAAAATGTAACTAAATATTTTTGGAATTTTTCGTTTTATAAGTTTTTTTTTTATTTTTGTTTTACAATTTTTTTAGAATTTTTGTTTTATAATTATTTGGAATTTTGTTTTACAAAGAAAGAAAAAAAACAAGACCTTAAGTTTTTGGGATTTTTTTTTAATTTTCAAATTTTTTTGTTATTTTTATAGTTTCTCTTTTTTTGTTTTCATATAGTTTTATTATTTTTAAAGTGCAGAAAATAGAAATACATTGCAGAAAATAGAAGTGCGAAAAAGAACGCGAGAAAACACCCCCATACTTAAGTTCAATATTGTCCCCAATGTTGTAACGTAAGTATGCGGAACAAAACAGGTAAGAGAATATATACAAAGAAAAGAGAGGGGGGGTAGAAGCTTCCCTGATAGGAGGTGGGGAAGGCGCAGTTTAGGAACCCTGAGGATCGGTCCGTTTTGGATCGATCACCTCCTTTCCGCTACGGAGGGTTATAACGTTGATATTTTCCCGCGGATTGGGCTCCTTGTTTCCCGGCAGTGCCCCGAGCGCACACTCGGACATCATTCGCGCAAGCTGTCCAACTTGGAGTTCTAAGTTTTTTAGCGATCTGGTGATGTTCCGGATATTTGACTCATTGGAAGCGATATATTTAGAAAACTTCTCCTCCATCAGGGAGGGTTTTGGAAGAGGGGGAGGCGGCAGAAATCCGGGCGCGAAAGAATTGGGTGGGCGCTGCGCATTATTCGCATTGCTCCATGAGAAGTTGGGGTGGTTCCTCCAACCCAGATTATAGTTTTTGCTATAAGGGTTGTTGTTGGGGTTGAAGGAAGGTCGCCCAGCAGTTCTCACGAAGTCTACGAATTCATTGACCACGCCAGCATTAGGGGGAATCGCCAAGGCGGAGTGGTGGAGGCAGCAGACATCTCCGCCACCTGCTTCGTCAGCCTTTCAACTTGAAGGGCTAAGTGGGGAGTGGGATCCACTTCGAAGAGGCCGGTCGCCTGCTTGGGATGTCCCCGCAGGACGTTCCATTGGTAGGCGTTCATAGCCATCTCTTCAATAAGAGCTTGGGCAACCTCGGGGGTCTTATTATTCAAGGTACCCCCGGCAGCCGCGTCAATCATTTGACGCGTCTGATAGTTAAGCCCATTGTAGAAGATTTGGACCTGCAACCACGCAGGCAGCGCGTGGTGCGGACACTTGCGGATGAATTCCTTAAAGCGCTCCCAAGTCTCAAAAAGAGACTCAGAATCATTCTGCACGAATGAAGAAATGTTCACCCGCAACTTTGCAGTTTTGGCGGGCGGAAAATACTTCGTTAAGAACCGTTCCGCAAGGTCGGCCCAGGTGGTGATACATCCTCGTGGGAGGGAATTCAACCATGCCATAGATTTGGATCTGAGGGAGAATGTAATAAGGTGCAAATGAATGGCGTCATCAGTGACGTCATTGATCTTAAAAGTATCACAAATCTCCAAAAAACTAGACAAATGAACGTTCGGGTCCTCATCCGGCTGTCCGTCGAATTGCACGGCATTTTGGATCATTTGGATAACGCTTGATTTGATCTCAAAATTATTGTTTGCCACCGTCGGGCGAACAATACTGGACCCAGTATCGTCCAAATTCGGTCGAGCGTAATATGACATTGTACGCTCGACGGCCGCGTTCGGATTGGGGTCGGTCATAGCAACGGCAGAGGGTTCTCCGATGGATTCTTCGGGATCCAAAGTGGGATTTCGGCGTTGAGACCTAATACGCGCAAGCAAGCGTTTGATCTCCGGATCAAAATCCAAATTTTCGGACTCTGAAGGCTGTCCACGGGTCATACACCCTAAAATAGAAAGTACAAAATTAACTTCTTTTTTTTTTGGATTTTGAAGAAAAGTTTTTAAGTTTTTTTTTAAAGTTTTTTTTAGAAATAAAGGTAAAAGTAATAGACTTCGGATTCGGAATAACAACTCAAAGAGTCCCCGGCAACTGCGCGAAAAACTTGATTGGCCCGCGAACAGACTCTTACTGTGGTTGGTTCGGCAAGTGCACCTATCGCAAGTAGTACTCGATATTCAGGAGAATACCGAGTTCGTATTATTCCCGGGAATGGGTTGATTACCCCAACTGCTCCGAAAACCCTATTATTTTACCGAAATAGTAGTTGAGGGTTTTAATTAAAATAGGACGAAAATAGATTTAAGAAAATAGTCGATGAAAAGATAACTCCCGGTATCGAATTACGTTAGGAATAAAAATAGATTTGAATAACTAGAGATCTAAAGTTTCAATTTAATTAAAGCGGAAACTTGGCCGTGGAGGTTCAAAATAATGAGCTCACCTATCTCTAGGAATATCTCTCACCTGGACATTAAGGCTATTCGATCAGGCTCTCGTCCGACGAAGGATTCTCTATAATGCCCGCAGTATGCTAATAACCCCACTATTGGGTGGGGAACCCAATCCGGTAGAGTTAGCGCGCTTCCTCTCTCGAGGGTTAGTGCGGAAATCTATTTACCCAGGGGTGATCTGTCCATACGCACGGCCTCTCGGCTAGCTAGCGTATGGATAACGGAAATAGAGCCCACACATCGATATGTGGTTCTACGCGTCGTTAACCCGGAGTAAATCTTAAGTTTTGTAATTAAATCAAAAAATTAGACATTTGGTTATTTAAAATATTTTATATCCCAAAGCTCTTCGATACCGAGGGCTAAAAGAAATTAGCCACTCATCGGAATGGGGATAGCTTATATGTTTGGTTATGCGAGCGTTCTAAAGTGAGAAAGGCAAGTGCCCGAAAAATTAAAACATTTACATTTTTACCGTTAGAGTTTGATAGAAATGCATAAAAAGTGAAAATAAAAATTGTTCGAGGGAAAATAATTTTTTTTAATTACTTAAAATGAAAGTTGATGAAAAATAAAAATAACAATTTATACATTCTTATAGCCTTGTAAAATGGTTTAAAAAAATGGGAGTAATCTAAAAAGGAGCAACAATTTTATAATTAAAACAAAGTAAAAGCTAAGTTAAGAGGGATGAAAACCACCTTTTTAACGTTTTACAAGTTCATAAGAACATATTTGGAAACAAAATTCTAAGTCTAATCAATTTTAAAGAATGTGATAAGGAAAAAACGGCTATAGTAACGGCTAGAAAGTTTGATAAAATTGAAAATAAAACAGAAAAATTTTCATTTTAAAAACATGAATTTCTCCATTTTAAGCTCATATACACACACGTATTATGAAAATGAAAACTAAAGTACGTAAGATTGATGAAAAGGAGGCTTTTTGGAGAAATCTCAAAGCATGTAAGGATGAAACAATAACGATTTTTATTACAAAGAAGGGTGATTACAGGAGATTAAACATACAAACTTAAAGAGTTAAGGGGGGGGGGGGAATCCTTACATAGCACTAAAGCATCTCCAATGGCAGCCCTAAGTCATCAAAATGGTTTCAAAAATTGGAACCCCTAACTCATACAGCAGCTGCCCTTTTATAGGCAAAAATTTCCAAGTACACACCCTCCGAAACGGGGGTGTCTGTGGGCGTGTCAGCACTATTTAACAGCAGAATTCGGTGATCTGACGGATTTGACGGCGATTTGACTTTGCGGCCAAAAACGCGGCGGTCACGCCCCAGGTCATGTGGGTGATGGTGGGCATATCGTTCGGCGATTAAAGGCATTGTTGACTTCGGGATTCGCCGGCGGCAGTTTGTCGGGCCCGGTGGCGGGGTCACGCCCTCGGCCATGGGCGTGACGCTAGGCGCGTCAGGTTGAGTCGACACTCGACAAACGTCGAGCGGAATTTGTCGAGAGGAAAATTTGTCGAGCGGGAAGAGGAGTCACGCCCCCGGTCACGGGCGTGACGCTGGGCGTGGCGTAGAGTCGATGATCGTCGAGTTGAAATCGTCGAGCGGGATGGACATGGGCTTGGTCACGCCCCATGTCGGATTGACACGGGCGTGTGGCCGGGCGTGTCAGATTTTTCTCTTCACAAATTGGCTGAATAACTGGTGGTTGACGTGTCACGCCCTGGTCACGGGCGTGACCCAAGGAACACGGGCGTGTACTTGCCAATTTTGGCAAATTTCTACAAATATTTCAGAAAATCAAAAATTAACTAAGTTAGAAAATATTTACAAAATAGGAGCAATTTATTACAGAAAATGAAGTAAAAATAACAAAAATAAAATAAAACCATTTTTTAATGTACATAAAATAGTCATATTTACAATTCATCTCCTATGGTTAAGGTTTTGTGGAGAAACCAGGATGTGGAAGGTGCAACTTGGGAGCTAGAGTCGGCAATGAGGAAGGCCTACCCTCATCTGTTTCCCTGACTTGTGCCTGGTATGTTTTGTGCTCTCTTTTATATAGATTTTGCTTGGCTATTTATTCTTCCTTCTTGATAGAAGGGCTGAGTGTTAAGTTTTGAGGCGAAACTTTCTTTTAGTGGGAGTGGTTGTAACGCCCCCGATATTTTTTGTGTTTTGTTTGATCATTGTTTAGCGTTACAATGATGCATTTCTGGCCTTTTGCCGTTGTTATAGCGTGGTCATAGCTCTTTAGGTTCCTTGAGTGGCCTATTTGTAGCCTATTTGCAAGATTCCGCAGCTAGACGGAGTCTGTTTTGGTGACTCGGCTGAGCCTCTCAGGGAATGCTTGTACTTTGGCTTGGGGTGAGTTAGCCCGAGTGTTTGATCATAGGATGTTGTTTTCGACTTCGCCGTTGTTTTTGTAGCTTGGGTGTTTAGCTACTGTGCGAGTTTTGTTGAAATTCGAGATCATTTGTTTTCGTGTCGTTTCGACATTGCTTGTTAGCAAGTAGTAGTTGCTTTTGTGTGCATGGACTTGAGTGGTCGAGCTTATTAGGGCTGGTGCCCTGTTTTTAGGCTAAGTGTTTAGCTGTTTTCATTTCATGTATATATATATATATATATAAATATGTTTAGATAACGAGCTAATGATTTTGTTGTATATTAATAGTAATATATTTATAAGCTTAGTTAGAGGCCGATTGTTTGCTTATGCTTATTTTATTAGCTAGTGGGGTGTGTCGACACCAGGGTGTATCGGGTGTCGACACCATGGTGTGTCGACACCATGGTGGGTCGACACATGGTGTCAACACCAAGGTGTGTCGACACCATGGTGTGTCGACACAATGGTGTGTCGACACCATGGTGTGTCGACACCATGGTGTGTCGACACCATGGTGTGTCGACACCATGGTGTGTCGACACCATGGTGTGTCGACACCATGGTGTGTCGACACCATGGTGTGTCGACACCATGGTGTGTCGACACCATGGTGTGTCCACACCATGGTGTGTCGACACCATGGTGTGTCCACACCATGGTGTGTCGACACCATGGTGTGTCCACACCATGGTATGTCGACACATTGTGTCGACACTGGTGTGTCGACACAATGTGTCGACACCCTGGAGTGTGGACACTGGTGTGTCGACACCGTGCTGTGTCGACACTGGTGTGTCGACACATTGTGTCGACACCGTGGTGTGTCGACACCAATATGTCGACACCAATATGTCGACCTTAGACTCGGATGTTACTATATATGTATTTAGAAGCCATCTGTCCTCCTCTTCCTCCTCATTTTCTCTTCTTTTCCCGAAGCTAGTGGCTGGCTTCCAGCGGAAAGAACTTGGGAGGTAGAGGAGCTGGGAGCTTTGGCCGGCGATAGCTGTTGAGTTAGGGTTGGTTTCTCTCGGGTAACAACAGATTTGAGCTGCTCTCACCGAGATCTTGCTTCCTAAGTTTGTATTTTAGCTTTTCGGGATGTTTTTAGAAGCTACGGTTCCCGCAGTTCTTCCTCTTCCTCGCTAAAAAGCTTCAGGTTTTCCGAAAATAGGTGGCTAGAGGTGCTGGTGGCCCATTCTTTTGTCGCCGGTGTTCGGTGGTGTTGCATCTGTTTTCTTCCTGCCGAAGTGAGGCAAGTGGCTCCGTCCCCTTGCCAAATGCTTGCTTTCCTACTTTTCCCTTGTTAACAACTATAGATTCTTGTTCCACCAATTATGTTCAGCTAGAAGATATGTCCAGGCCGAGTTTTCTTAAAATAAATTTTTTTTTCATTTCACCATGCTTTCGGGTTGAAGTCCTGTTAGGTTGCTAGGATTAGTGTTGGGCTCAGTTTAGGAGTAAACCTAAGCTTTTGGTTTCAGTGGATCGAATAGGAGTGGTAAGAGAGTTGTAAATGATTTTCCAACTCTTTAGTTTATCGACATTGAGTGGGTTGTGGGTAGGGTTAGCTCCAGGATTTTAGGAATTTAGCTAAGTCAAAAGCGTTGAGTGAGTGGACCTCACTCAACGCCTAGACTATTGGGCCTTGGCATTGAGTGTGATGTACTCACTCAACGGCATAGCCATCTTTCTTTTTTTGCGGCTAAGTTGTTTGGCATTGAGTGGGAGGACCTCACTCAACGCTGTGGATAGTGTTGGTGTTGAGTGTGTGTAACCCACTCAATGCCGCATCATGTGAGCACGACGCTTTTGTCTGGGGTTTTGTTTTCCAGTAGGGCTGTTAGTGTGGTTTTTCCCTAGGGGGTGTGGTGTGTTCCGCTAGTTCTTTTGCATGCCGACTCTTGGGTTGTGGCAGGTGGTGGAGTTTTGGTGCCTCTAGAGGGGTGGTTTTATATGGAGAGCAGTGGCCACCACCTTTTTGCCCCGGCTTGGGCTGGTGTTTTGGACCCAAGAGCTGCCGTTGTTTGACCCCTTAGCCCTTTTTGGATCTGGTTTTGGTTATGTACTGAGATCCATGTTTTGGCCCTGCCATTAACCCGCATAGTTAGGACTGTTAGCTCCTTTCCTTACTTATGGCTATTTCTTTGGTTCATGTTTATATGCCTTATTGATGTTGCAGGTTCTTCTTGCAGTGCAGGTTATTATTGTACTCACACTTAGTGTGTTTTCTTTTACTGCTCTTTAGACAGTGTTCTTTTCTTATTGTCCCGCTTTTCTTCTTTTGATAGCATTTATTGTTGTCGGGTGGTAAACCCTTCTTTACTTGTTCTTTAAGCTAATGCTCTATTTATTTTGTCTATATTCTTGCTGAGGTGTTCTTTCCTTGAATGCCTCAGGTTCAGGTTATTGCCGGTTGAGCGGCTAGTTCTTTTGGTGGGATTTGCTGTTAGCCTCCTGGGTAGCTGAGGTTGCCGATCTTCATCCTTGTGAGGTAGTTATTTTATTTTTTGTATAGACATGCATACTCACCAGTGGGTTCGTGTCAGGTTGTTGACGCCCACTGGTGGCTTACTTATGTTGTTGAGTATGAACTAAAACTGCTACTTTTGTCTATTTGAGGTTGTTCTCCTGTTTTCTGGGAAGGATTTATACTAAGTTGCATGTTAGGTATTTTAAACCCTAAAGCGTTACTATATTTATCTCATGCACATCATATTTATAAAACTAAGTCACTACCTTTTTTTTCTAATAGCGTAAAGACTATATTTTTATATATACTATATTAACCTTAGAGTCGTGCATACCATGAGTCGTCCCTCGGGGACACTTATGCTCATTTAGGATGTCGAAATAACTTAATTAAAGTATTTTTCGTTGCGAATAAATATATTTTTAATCGTGGACTAGCTGATCCACTGTGCCGAGGGATACGGCCATTAAATAAAACTGGTTTTCTATTCATTTTAACTTATGAATTTTCATGATTTAGAGTAGTGGTGTTTTCCTGAGCATCAGCAGTTATCCCCTGCTCGACGCGGCATCACAACGCATGTTTTCTCATACTCTGATGCCCCCTTAATTTTGAAGAAAATGCGGGTTGTGACAATCTCCGAGTATAGACCTCTTTTTATCAACTGTCTCTTTTACAGGTGAACAGGTTAAATCCGACATATCAAAAGGATTTGCAACAGTTATTTTGCTTACTCTCATCTTATATGCATTGCTTACTCAAAACTCTATCAGATGATGATTTACAAAGCTCTTCATTACTCTTATCAAATGTTAATGACATCAATCTTTGATTAATGAATCTGGCACTCCTTTATTAACAAGCCGTGCTATTGGAGTCTAATTAAGATGATTTCTTGTTTTTGATCTGGACTTCATATTAAAGATGTAATTTCTAATTTAGCAAGAGGATCACCATTCTGGTTTGGTCTTCATTCAGTTATCAGCGGAGTTCTTCGGACATTTCCTCTGTTATATGATCACTTCTATCTTATCTCATCAGCAGTTAGCATTCGCAAGTCTCACCCAGGTACTTGCAGCTTAGTTCATTATATTATATCTGCTGCTCACACTTTTACTTGCAGTGATTAGCAGGCATTTGCAAGTCTCACCCAGGTACTTGCAGGTTAGTTCATTATATTATATCAGCTCCTTACTCTTTTCCTTGCAGAGATCAGCAAATACTTACAAGTTCCTTTCAGGTACTTGCAACCTACTTTCATACATCATATCTGCTTCTAACTACCTTCTTATATAGATTAGTAGATACTTTCAAGTTTCCTTTTATGTACTTGCAGCCTATTTTCATACAACATATCTGCTTCTAACTCTTTTCTTGCAGAGATCAGTAGATACTTGCAATTTTCCTTTCAGGTACTTGCAGCGTACTTTCATACATCATATCCGCTTCTAACTCTTTTCTTGCAGAGATCAGCAGATACTTTCAAGTATTCTTTCATGTACTTGCAGACTACTTTCATATATCATATTTGCTTCTAACTCTTTTCTTGCAGAGATCAGCAGATACTTGCAAGTTTCCTTTCAGGTACTTGCAGCCTACTTTCATACATCATATCTGCTTCTAACTCTCTTCTTGTAGAGATCAGCAGATACTTGCAAGTTTCCTTTCAGGTACTTGCAGCCTACTTTCATACATCATATCAGCTTCTAACTCTTTTCTTGTATAGATGAGCAGATACTTACAAGTTTCCTTTTAGATACTTGTAGTTTACTTTCATACATCATATCTGCTTCTACCTCTTTTCTTCCAGAGATTAGTAGATACTTGCAAGTTCCTTTCAGGTACTTGCAACATATTTTCATACATCATATCTGCTTCTAACTCTTTTCTTGAAGAGATCAGAAGATACTTGCGAGTCCCTTTCATGTACTTGCAAGTTATTATTCTTCTATGCTTTCATCTCATCTCAGTTTTGTAGATCTCAGTGGAAGACACTCACGTCTTCCTCATTTTGCAAAGGCAAACTCAGGTACACATAAGATGCACCCTCCTTATTTGCCTACATTAACTATTCCTTTGCAGGAAAAGGACAGACATTAGCAAACTCCTAAGGACAGACATCGGGTTCTATCTCTCATTACCCCCTCCTTTTTCTTTGGGGTGGATCACGATTTTCATCGGTCTACTACCTTTTCGAAGTTCCCTTCAGAACTTAAAAAAGTGTGGGGATTATGTTAACCCCGATATCGGCAATCCATCTCAAGGTAGCCAGCTTGCTAGTCGCGGCCTGCTCTAGATTCTCCCTGGAGGTCGAGGCCAATCCAAGTATAGGTGGATAGACTTCTCTGTCTGCTCAGGCCATGCGGCTAGGGTAGTCTTGCCAGTATGACCGCCCAGGTTGCTTCTCAGTCGTCTGCTCTGCATGGGCTGCGGACTGCTTCCTCAGTACGCCCCTGCAGGATGTGCGGTTTGATTTGCTAACCGCACCATATATCTCTTCATTCCAACAGCATTAACCAACCAACAATGGCGGACTCATATTGCCGTCCGCACATACCTCCCACAGTCATTTCACTCCAATAATGGCGACCTACCTCCAGGATTCCCACCATCAGCAGCGGCGATAACTCTAGCTCACCGCATATCAAGAATGGAGACCTGCCTCCAGGACCTCAGTCAGGAATGGAGACCTGCCTCTAGGCCGCCAGTTAGGAATGGCGACCTGCCTCCAGGCCGCTAGTCAGCAACAACCACCTGCTCTACATCGCCAGCATGCGCGACCTGCCTCTGTAGTCCGCCAGGTCGCCTGGCCCTTGCGGCAAGCCTTTCCCTCCAATAGGAGGCGGACTTCAGCAGAGTGGAAGACCTGCTTCTTCAGTCTGCCAGGTCACCCAGTCGATTAGCACGACCACTAGCAGCATGCAGACTCCATCCACATCCGCTAGAAGAGCGTAGCCTAGCTCTAACACTAATCTCATCCAATGTAGGCTGGGCATACGCGTCCTTCATTCCAACCCTTCAGTCCACAGGAATTGATGAATCCCAGATCCAGCTTCTCAGCAGCAGGCAGCCTCGTCTCCATTCAGCAGCAGAGGCGGACTCGGCTTATCCCCCGTGGACTTGGCGAATTCTCTATGTAGCCCGCCGTTCAACAACAGCATTCCGACACATGCTTCTTCCCAACAGCGGGAGGACACCTCCACAACCCTCACACCTTGGCGCGGTCTCGCTCAACACAGCAGGGGAGGACTCCTCTCAGTCCGTCAACAGCAGAATAGCTCCAGAAGACAAGTCCCAGACCATGCAGCCTGTTACGGACTCGGTGGACTCCACTCTCTATTCGCACAAGTTAAAGACTCACCTGGGGTAACGTTACCGAAAGCCATTACTTCCCTGGGCCTATAAATAGACCCCCATACCTCTCATTTTTGAGGGGATACTGACATCGCCTCGCGCTCGAGGAAAACCGATGATAAGATCAAGGTAACAGCCCTGAAGACTCGATTTCTCAGTCCGCACACCCTCTTCAGCTAACCGTACGGCCTGCCGACCATACTTCCCAGTCCGCGTGGCCTCCTCTCTGGCACCTCCTTTCCTTAGTTGCCAGCCTCCCCCTATGTACCCTTTATTCGCTTTCCATGTAAAGGTATGACTCAAGCTGTAATACTCAATATTAAACCAAAGGAAAACCTGTCGCCATAGTGGCCTCTAAGCCGCGATGGGCGAAGTCTGCTGTTGCCGCTGCTAGCGGCCACCTCTTCTTCTCAACTCAACTCTCTCGGTGTCAACCTGCAAGCACAAGCATCAACGTAACCATCTGCTCGACAGCTCCTGATCAACCTTCCCTACCATCTCCATACTCAGATCAACACCCTTCTCTCCTCTATCCCCACAACCCTTGAACAAGCGTTTGCTCCACTCTCGAGCACTCAGAAGCTTTCTCCTCTCATCTATCCTCACAACCATCAACCACTTCACCTCATCACTTTGCATGTGAGACCGAATACATCCCATTAGCTGCTGGTTCCCGTGACAACCCTCTACTTCTCCTCTCATCTATTTTCGCGCATCAACAATTAAGCTTCACTCAATGTCTGTTGACTTTGTCAAAAATCTACACATATTTTATGTGTCTTTGACTAACTGAGCAATACTCGATGATTATGGAGTATGGCGTTGAGTGAGTTGACTTCACTCAATGCCTGTGGACTTGGCCACATTTTTGTTGTTTCTTCTTAGGCTTTGACTGCCTTAGCCTGTCTCATAGATTTTTGCAATTTGGCATTGAGTGAGTAGACTTCACTCAATGCCTAAGGACTTTGCCACATCTTCAGCTTGCCAATAGCTCAGCTAAGACTATACTCCACACTTTTACTAATGTAACAGCCTAAAGTCTGAACTTGGCAAAAATTGGGTGACACAGCCTGCGACACGGGCGTGTCCCTGGGTGTGTCCTGCTCGGATTGTGTCGTGAGGCGCGAGGTCGACGATTTTTCGGTCGACGAAATGTTTGGGTGGTCACGCCCTGTAATACGGGCGTGACAGGTGGCGTGTCCCATCGGTTCGACGATCGTCGAGCTCAAATCATCGAACGCGCTGATCGTCGAGGACAAATCGTCGAACGCGCTGATCGGCGAGCCTAAATTGTCGAACAGAGATCGACGATCGCTGGCGAGCTCGACGAATCGCTGCCTGATCGTCGAACGAAGATCGTCGAGTGGGTGTCACGCCCTGTGATACGGGCGTGACTGGGCTTACATAGGCGTGACATAAACGTGTCAAATTGGCGTGGTTAAGTTTGGAAAAGTCTGTTTGTGCACTGCTTTGGGGTACACGGCCTGTGACACGGGCGTGTCACAGGGCATGTCTGGGCCGAAACATGATATGATGCTTGATGATGCTTGATGATAGATGATGGCAATGCATACAGGGAAGGAACCACTGCCCCGAGTAGGGGGTAGGGTCGTTATAAATGGGTCAGCTGATCGTCGAGCCCAAATCATCGAACGGAGATCGACGATCACTGGCGAGCTCGACGAATCGTTGCCTGATCGTCGAACGAAGATCGTCGAGTGGGTGTCATTCCCTGTGATACGGGCGTGACTGGGCTGACACGGGCGTGACATGAACGTGTCAACTTGGCGTGGTTAAGTTTGGATTGAGTTAAGGATGCGAATAGAATGGATTGATTTAAGGATGCGAATAGAATTTGATTTCCACAAGTAATTCCACTACTTGTCTGTGACATATGGCGTGGGGCCCCGACCGGACCCACCGTTATATGCCATGTGACGAATAGGGGTGTTACAACTAACCTAGCATTGACTGAACGGACTTCACTCCATGCCTGTGGACATAGGCGATTTCCAGACTATCCAGCATCTTCACTTTGTGACCACTTGTCACATCACTTGGAATACATGTCCTATCAATGTTTCAAGGACTAACCTGCATGCATGAACTTAAGCATACATCAAATACAAATTCATGTATATCATTGACATGATTGACTTCTTCAAATTCGGGACATTATGGGCAATGGACCCAATAATATTTACTGCACGGGGGTAGCTTGGTTTATGGCCCGGAATATTGAGTTCCACTTCATTTTTTGTCCCATATATTTGTTCTTCTGAGCGGTAGAGAGAGGAGAGTGAAGGAGAGGAAGAGAAAGTAGTTTACTTTGCCGTTGGAGTTTGAATCTCCGAGTCACGAGCAGTGTTTAGATCCGCAGGGGCAAGTCCATAGAGGTCATCTTCATCTAGTTAGATTCTCTCCCACGACGTCAAAACTAATGTCAAGGGTAACGATCTTTCTCAAATATGGGAAGACCTTTATTTTGGCATGTGAGGGTAGACGCTCTACAAGGACGTGGAAGTGGTTATCCGGGCGGGTTGATCAGTTGTATCCCCGTTATCTTTCCATTTAGAATATGGAATCGAAGTATGAAATAGGGATGGTGTGTGAAGCCCATCCTGACAGGTGATGATTATTTGTATGTTGGAGCCGTGGTAAACGTGTGATTTACGGAGTCACGGGGCGTGAAGATGCGGCAGTGAGAGTACTAAAAGTGCCTCTTGGAAAACACCCATTTTGGGGGAAGAATCGATAGTCTGTTCCCTATCATGCGGTGGTAGTGTTACTGTCGGCGGTAGCTCCCAGTGAGCATTGTGATTGTGAGGCCTGTCTCTTGGAGACATGGGGGCCATTGTGATAGTTAGGTCTGTCTCTTGGAGACCTGTGGGTCATTGTGTTGAGCTGAGAGACCATGAGGCCCAGCTTAGGCGACCGTGAGTGCTAGCCTTGGAACATAACAGAGTTATGTATCATGTGAACGGGAAAGGGGAGGCTGACCCGCATTGCTGTTTGTTGAGCTCAATGATTGGAGCATCGAGAAAGTGCTAAACTGTACCCATCCCTATGTCGTTTGACTTAGAGTGAGACATTGAGTGGATTGAGGAGATCACCTTGACTTTATCATAGCCATAGGAGCGGGTCTTTATCTTCGGCCCAGAAAGACTAGTTAATGCTCAAATTATGGTGACCGTCGCTGAGTACGGAGGTGTGACCCTAGTAAGGTCTGGTACATTAATAATGTACCCTGAGTGCACGGTGCATGTGGCCAGTAGTGCCAACGTCTGTGGTGAGTGGTCCTTAAATTGCACATTCTATCGCTAGTTTATATTTATGTTAATTACCTGCAGGGAAGGAGCACAGCCGTCCCAGGTGTGGAGTGGCGTCGTTATAATTTGGTCAGCTAATGCTGACCATTGCTTTGTTTGGCCCTATTAGGGTAGAATTATTTCGTGCAGGTACAACCAAGCCGAGCGGGAAATAGCGGGTTGATGCCCATGGTTTCTATCCCGACCCTCGAAGTCCAAATCAATGTTGTGTTTAATATTTACTGTTTCATGTATGGTCGGCATGTGTGCTGAAGTATATAAAACACTTCTATTTGTGGAAACCTTTGTAAGGACTTAAGTCTATAATGTTTTGTATATTTAAGTTGTCATTCATGTTTAGGTTTAGTGGACATTCATTTGGTTGGGTTCTAAGCTATCAAATTATCTTCCACTAGAATGCAATCAGAGTTAGGATGCGTTAATAGATTATGGTCTCAATATTCAACACCGCTAATTGTCTATAGGATTTGGCATGGGGCCCTGAGCGGGCCTTCTGTTATATTCTACATGATGGATGTGGGTGTTACAGTGGAGATGCCCACTCCACTATCACCATTTGGTCATGAATGGTGATGCCTGAGTGGGTTGATACATCTCGAAAAGTGGGAACTCGGGTGTTTGTTGACATAACCATCAGAGTGCATGTGTAAGCATTATTGCATCATCATACATTCATTGCATTGCACCGCATAAGATCCCCATCATATAAATTAGTACGAGCTCTTTTATATGGTGAGTTACGTTTGCTATACCAGACACTTAAATTATAAGTTTGTATGGATATCCTTATAAGTTATGTTCAATTCAGTTTTTACATTTCTATTATTATTTAATGCTAGTATAACTGCACTTTATACTCTTGATGATGCTCCTTGTTAATTCTTCTCTTCTTAATATCCTTATAATGAAAGATAACTGCCTGATTATTAATACATCTGGTCACTTGCTTGTTGTACTACTATGTATATTGTGTCCCCTCTTTCTTCCTTCCGCCCGGTGCCTAAGTGTAATCGGGGTGAAAGGATGCAAGGCCACTTAGTCTTTATGATTAACAGTTACTGCACAAATTGTCTTAGGAGGACACCCTGCCGATGGATTAGCAGCAACACCCCGTAAAGGAGGGCAGCCAGGCCAGGGGGATAGGGCATGACACTACGATACCTCCACTCCCCTCAATGGTAGATGTGATCTTTTGAGCATTTTGTTGTAGCCCTTTCAGTAAAATCTGGAACTATAATATTACAGGAGCTAGTGTAGCTTACTATTATGTTGTATTAGTTTTGGACATTTACTTATGTGGATCATGACTTCGGTGTTTTTCTCTTTTGTTGTATTGACATTGTGATATCATAAATTAGCTAGAGAATAGGCGACATGTGGTACAGATTTGCTCGTGAGCTGATGCTACCATAAGGCAGTTGTTCTAGGCATAAGACTCCCCTCGGCCATGTATTATATTCCGGGAGGTGGGTTTTACAATTGGTATTAGATGCACCGATCCTATGATAAAGAAGTCATTGAATAGTGGTGTTAACCCCGCTCGATTCTTCGATTTGCGGACAAACTGAGTTAGCCGAAGTAGTAGTGTGCCCATTTATGATTCACACTAAATATGTCCACTCGTAATCCTACGTTAGCCAACCTAACCCTAAATTCATGCATTGTGCGTAGATCCTGGTACAAATAGAGCCAACGATGGGGATTGTCGTTCCTCCGATCCCTAGTACCTTCCAATAGTCAGAGCTGGGGCAGACCTTAACTATAATTTTAGATGCCTTCAGGTCTCAGAAGGGCCCGGTGCAGCAGTAGGCCCTAGGCTCCAATTGGCTGAGCACCTTTTGAGCTCTTTCTCCAACCGCTTATCACGGGACAGAGTCGGTTGATCGCATGAAGGAGTTGTTAGATTTTTTGTAGGAGTTGATGGCTGGAATACGATGTCCAGAAAGCATGGCTGTTAGATTAGTCGTATCCATCCTAGAATCACACGCCAAGAGGTGGTAAGAGTCTCTTTTGGGCTCCACTTTCGAAGGATGCGTTTACACTGACATCAGTTGGAATGGTTCTCTGACGCTTTCCTAGAGCATTTTGTTCCCTCTACTGCTCGTGATAAACTCGAAGAAAGGTTCTTGCTGCTAAAACATGGATCTAAATCAGTTATGGAGAACCAACGGGAGTTTCAGTACCTTGCTAGGTTTGCTGACTCCTATGACTTGGAGGATCGCAGTTATGTGAAGCGATTTTATAAAAGTTTGTGAGATCCCTGAGGAAGGTTGTTTTTTTATAGCTGACTCAAGCCTTTCTCAGTTTATAGATTTGGCAAAAAGATTAGATGCAGACCATCTTGGGGTCCAGGTTAGTGGGAAGAGGCCTTCAAAATATGTAATGGAGGCATGAATTAGTAGGAGGAGGAAGATTGCCAGAGGCAGAGGAGGAAACCAAGGAGGAGGTGACAGACATTTCCATAAAAATTTTAGAACGGAGCGTCCGGCCCCACAGTTAGCACTACCCCCATTCCAGCAGTCTCAGACATATTGGCAGTCTAGGGACCACATTTGTGAAGGTTTATTCCATTGTTGCCATCCAGGCCACATTTGGCGCTTCTGCCCACGGCTGTTTTAGAATGTTCCAAATTGTCCTATATTCCCTCAATTTGGGAGCTCAGCGAGGACAAGGACGTGGTCGAGGAAGAGGACCACAATGTAGGAACCCTGGATTTGCTCAAGAGCAGGTGTTCTCTTTGGACATGACTGAAGAGCAGGACCCACAGTACATCATTGCAGGTATCTCGTAGTCAAACTTATTATGATATGCTTATAAACAATTGTCCCTGACATGCTTGATATTGCGCTAAAAATATAGTCTTGAAATTGTTATAACTTAATATTTAGGCTTCGTGACTGTTAGTGGGAGGCCTGCCCATACTTTATTCGATACCAAGTGCTACCCATTCATTTGTCTTAGTGGACTTTGCGAAGGATCTAAATGGTGTGCAATATTTCATTTGAGTCACTCAGAGAGTACACCTTCGAGACGGCTCCGAGATGACCTCATCCGCCAATTGTGACTTGGATGTGTACATTGGAGGGAAGCTTTTTGAAACCTCTGCGAAGATTTTGGAGATGCCAGAGTTTGATCTTATTCTGGGTATGACATGGCTGGATTGGCATCATGCCAGGATTGATTGTGCGGCAAAGCAGATCACCTTGAGACATGGAGATTCAGAGATCATCTTTCATGGTATTAGACACGCAGCCCGAATGGTATTATCTTATATTAAGGCCATTAAGGCCCCATAAGCAGGGGGAAGAGGTGTTCATAATATATCTTGATTCGAAGGAGATGGACGCTAGCATGAAGGATATACCAGTGGGGCGGCATTTTTTTGAAGTTTTTCCCGAAAAGCTACCTAGTTTACCCCCACCTAGGAAAGCAGAATTCCATATTAGTCTAGTTCTAAGTGCTAAGACCTTCTCTCAGACCCCCTACAGGATGGACCCAAAAGAACTAGTAGAGTTTAAGGTTTAGATGAAAGAGTTAGTGGACTTAGGGTTTGTTTGTCCTAGTTCGTCACCATGGGGAGCCCCTATTTTGTTCGTTAAGAAGAACTATGGACCACAACGATTGTGTATAGACTATCAGGAGCTTAACCGACTGACGTTGAGAAACAACTATCCTTTTCCCCGAATCGATGAGCTATTCGATTAGATGGTGGGAGCACATTGGTTCTCCCTCGATTTGAGGTCAGGGTAGTATCAGCTGAGGATACAAAAAGAAGATATCCAGAAAACATCTTTTAGCTAGAGATACAAATTATACGTGTTTACTGTGATATATTTTGGACTCACAAACACCCCCTTTGCGTTCATGAGCCTGATGAATTTGGTGCTTAAGCCGTAATTGGATGGCTTTGTCATAATATTCACTGATGACATTCTGGTCTACTCAAGGACATAGGAGGAACATGCATGGCAATTGGCCCTAGTTTTGGAGAAGCTGAAGGAGCACTATTTGTTTGCTAAGTTCAGCAAGTGCGAATTTTGGCTACGAGAAGTTGATTTCTTGGGACACATTATTAGTGGAGCTGGACTAGCAGTAGATCTGTCCAAGGTGCGTGTCGTGAAGGAGTGGTATCCTTTGAGGTCAGCGACTGATGTGCGAAATTTTCTCAGGCTTGCTGGGTACTACCGTAAGTTTGTGAAAGGATTTTTGAGGATCGCCCTTCCCCTCACTGCCCTTACGAAGAAGGGTGTACCTTTTGTGTGGGCACCCAACTGTGATGCTGCATTCCAAGAGCTGAAGGTCCACCCTACCTCCGCCCCAATCCCCCCTCCCTTCAAGGAAGGAAGGAATTAAGATTTATACTAATGCATACTATCAGGGTATGAGGGCGGTATTGATGCAGCATGGTCACATGATTGCATATGCTTCTGGACAACTTAAGAAGCATGAAGCGAATTACCCAGTGCAAGACTTAGAACTGGGAGTAGTGGTCTTCGCTCTGAAGATTTGGAGGAACTATCTATATGGCATCGACTATGAGATATTTTCAGATATAAGAACTTGGAAAACATCCACACCCAGGAAGGTACGAACTTAAGGCATCAGTGGTGGCTGGAGTTTCTACGTGATTATGTGTTTACCTTGAACTACGACCTCAAAAAGACAAACTTAGTGGCAGATACTCTAAGCAGGAAGGCACCCGTGTCAAGCCTCGAGCCTAAATTAATTGATATGAAGTTGGCTCGAGTACTTGAATAGATGGAGATTATGCTGGTGTCTAAGGCTTATCCTGAGGCATATGTGGAGTACCTAGCCACCATGAGTATTGTTTGTGATATTCGAGATTGGATCTGAGCAGAGTAAGGGAAGGATGCTGCTTTGGCCCCTATGTTTCATGCAATTATGGGAGGATCTATCGAGGGGTACATACTAAAAGAAGACCTCATTCAGTTTCATGGTAGACTTTATATACCTGCAGGTGGTGGGATTCAGGACGACACCTTGAGGTAGGTCCATGGTACTAAGTATTCGGTGTATCTCGGAATTGCCAAGTTATACACTGACTTATGGAGGACCATGTTTTGGCCAGGAATGAAGAGAGATGTCACGTACTACGTTATGCACTGCGAAACTTGTCAGATGGTGAAGGTGGAGTGCAAGTGCCCTCGTGGATTATTGCAGTCGTTGCACATCCCAGAGTTAAAGTTTGAGGATATTTCCTTGGATTTTTTTCACGGCCTTCCCCGAGGAATAATTCAATTTGGGTGATAGTAGATCGCTTAACAAAGGTTGCCAGGTTTATCCCGATAACAAAGGAAGCACTTGTTGATGTGCTGTTGCATCTTTTTGTGGAACAGTTTGTTATGTACCATGGGGTGACCAAGGTAATAGGTTCAGACTGCGATGGCTAGTTCACCTCTAAGCAATGTTGGGCAGTTCAGTCGTATTTGGGCTCTTAGATTACCTTCAGCACGACTATTCACCCTTAGACTAATGACCAATCTGAGAGAACTCTTAGGACTATGGGGGACTTACTGTGGTTATGTGTTTTGGATAAGGGAGAGCCGTGGGAGAGATATCTACCATTGGTATAGTTTTTATATAATAACAGTCACCAAGAAAGCATTGGAATGACACCCTATAAGACACTTAATGGTAGGAGGGACAAAATACCTTTATTGTGGGTCCATCATAAGGATCCTAAGGGATTGGGGGTGGAGTACATCAATGATACCAGCACTATGATTAGGTTGATCCGGGACCGCATGCTAGAGGCTCAGAGCCGACAAGCAAGGTGCTATGATTCGAAACAAAGGTTGGTGGAATTCCAAGTGGGTGATAATGTATTCTTGAAGATTAGGCTAATGTATGGGGTGTCACGTATTCGTGGAAGGAAGAAGATCAGCCCGCAATACATGGGGACTTACACCATTTTGGTGAGGATCAGTCCCTTGGCTTATATGCTGGAGAAACCAAAGGAACTGGAAAATTTACATGACATCTTTCATGTGTCTTCCCTTCAGAAGGCAATACTTTGGCCTGAGCAGTTTATCACCGTTACGTCTGGCCCTGTGGCTTCTGGTAGATCTGTCCTGCTACAGCCTGTGCGGATAGTAGATACTGATGTGTGAAAGCTGAGGTGAAAAATTGTTCCTTAGGTAAAGGTCTTGTGATCCAACCATGGGAAAGAGGATAGACTTGGGAGCCTATGGACCTTATGCAGCAACGCTACCCGGGATTGTATTCCTGAGGTAAATTCAAAACTTACCTTGTATACCTTGTACGTTGTTAACTGTAGACTTCACCTCAATTTTGGGGATGAATTTTTTTTTGTTTATAAGATTTATAACATCCCATTTTGAGCCAGAACCTTCATGCAGGGTGGCTGGTAGACCCGGACAGAAAGGGAGAAATCCTAAGTAGGCTCGACGAATTGTCAAAAGGAATTGAAGAATCGTCGAAAGGACTCGTCGAACACGTCGACAGGACTCGACGAACCCGTTGAAAGGAATTGACGAACCCGTTAAAAGGAATCGACGATCCCGTCGAAATGAATCGATGAATCCATCAAAAGGACTCGATGAACCCGTCGAAAGAACTCGACGAACCCGTCAAATGGACTCGACGAACACTTTTTATTGTCACTCATTATTTATGACTAACGATTGCTCCACCCACTTTTTAGGAGGACACCCCACTAATAGAGTAGCAGTAGCACCATGTATAGGAGGATAGCAAGGCCAGGGGGATAGGGCCTGACACTACGATACATTCACTCCCCTTAGTGACAGATGTGAGCTTTTGAGCATTTCGTGGTAGCCCTTTCGACAAATTCTTGTTGTATGATATTATAGAAGCTGCTGTAGCTTCTTGTTATGTTGTATTAGTATTGGATATTTACTTTTGGGGATCATGACTTCTGTATTCTTCTCTTTTGTTGGTTTGGCATTGTGATATCGGAAATTAGCCAGCATAATATGCAACTTGAGGTACAGATTAGCCCGTGTCCTGATGATACCACAAGGTGGATGTTCTTGGCATAAGACTCC
Organism: Platanthera guangdongensis; assembly: GCA_039583875.1. Taxonomy (NCBI): domain Eukaryota; kingdom Viridiplantae; phylum Streptophyta; class Magnoliopsida; order Asparagales; family Orchidaceae; genus Platanthera; species Platanthera guangdongensis. The sequence goes on from CM077150.1 coordinate 142,428,153, forward strand.
CCTCGGTAGTGTATTTGTGTTCCGAGAGGGGGGTTTTATATCTTCTGCAAGCTATTCATCTACCGAGGATCCTGCGATGATGTTGTCTTTTTCTCTAACTCGTACTTAGGATCACGAGACAACCAATAAGAATCACCACTGGACCCGAAGTTCATCTTCATCTTGGGGAACCTCGATAATATTCCCTACTCGTCAGAGCAACATTCCAAGGACACTTACTGCTCCCCCATCTTTTGTCTACAATTTTTTTTGGTTTATTGAATTTCACTAACCGTCTTTTCAAAGTAGAGAGATGGGTCCCGGTGAGTCAACCCTACGTGAGTGCCACCGAAGCCAACCCCGCGCTCGCTTGCGCGAAGATTACTACTGATGCGGCAAGGAAAGAGCTTGCACCATCTGTGTCGAGCGACAAGAAGCGACTTGACGTCCTCCTCAACAACTCACCCTCCTCCCCATCGTCCCCCAAAAGGCTCAAGAAAACATCCTAGAAGGACAAGGGCTAGGAAAAGATTCTTCCAGAGGGGAAGCGAACCTTGCACGTTTAACCCACCATACCTGCAAAGTCAAGGCCAGATATTTTAGGGAAAGATGAGACGCCCATGCTTTTCCTCTCAGGTTCGGGCTTTATGGCACGGACAAGGACAACAATAATGAACAAGGACAACACCGATGAACCTCTGGTCCTAGGGATTGAGAAGGCGAAACTGATCTTGATCTAATTGCTCTTTCCCTCTTGGTTGGAGCGAGATCCTCCGAGCAGCCACGCTTTTGCTCTCGGGTTTGGGCTTTATGGCCGAGAGGATGAGAAGGCTTACAATGACATGAATCATGAAAGGATCATGCAAGAGAGTACACGCGCTAGTCTACGCTCTTTTGAGCTCACGTATATGTGTGCACATCAGTGTTTCACCCTCGCATGTGATGCGGCCAAAGGTGAAGATCTCGTGGAGTGCAAAGTCAAGGACCTGGAGCAGAGGCTTGCAACCCACGACAATCACCTCGGTAAGAGTAGCGACGAGGTTGTAAGTTCCGATTGTTTTCAAACCATATGTTTCTTAGGATCCTTACTTGATATTTTTCCTGCAGATCATTTGCAGGATGACAAGACCGCTGACCGCATGTGCTCGTGCATCGTGAATTTGGAGGAGGATAAAATGTTGATCACACCTTAGGTGGACTCCCTACTCTCCAGTATCCTTCCCCCATTCCCTGACGAGTCGTCCAAAGGAGAGGGTCTATCGAGGCGGTTCTCTAAGAGGGAGGTCGACAAGGCGTGCTGGGTCACCGCTATCAAAGCCATCGGGCAGCTTCTGAAGATGTTGAAATAGCTTAGCATGGTGAAGCAGGACCACAAGTCCATCACCGCCAAGGAGATTATTCACCAAATGTACGTGCCTCTCGACTTATCTAATGACATCGACCTTTACCTCGATGGTGAATATGCGGATGCCTCCAACTCATTCGAAGAATAGGCTAGGAAATTTTCTTATTTTTGACATGATTTTTTAACTTACCACTTTTATTTTTTATGTCCTTGCTCGCGAGGCAACGTATTGTAACATTCTGACACTTAATTACTATATTTGCTTTTCAACTTGATTTTTTTTCTTACTTCCATGTTCGTGTGCTGGTGGTTGTTCACCACTTAGCCTGTCTTGGACATGCTTGCTCTCACTAATTAGAGATAGGTCATCTTTTTAAATCTTACATCCCTTAAGCGCTCGCAATTCTAAGAACCCCAGCACTTGCCCTCTTAGGATTTAGGCGTGAGTGGGTGAAAAAATTCAACTCGCCTTTTATCTCATTAGAATTCGAGGATGGCCCTTGGCGATTGGTTGATTGGCACGATCTAGCTTGGAACACCCCAACTCTCCTAGTCTCCATTTCCAACCTATGTATGCCTTGACTTTGGAATTTTGGATATAAACTACCTCTGAGTGACTTCCAGCCTTGTGAGGCAGTGGGAGCCTGGTCAGCGGGATCTTCTCAAGAATAATATTTCAATATTCCATCGAGTGACGTCCGACACTGCCAGCTAGGGGGAGACTATTCAATGGGATATTCTCAGGGCTAACATCTCAATTTACCACTGAGTGACTTCTGTCCCAACTAACTATTGGGAGCCTGGTCAGTGGGATCATCTCAGGGCTAACATTTCAATCTTCCACCATGTTACTTTCTGCCCTACCAGATATTGGGAGCTTGGTCAACGACATCTCCTCAGGGCTAATATCTCAATCTTTTAATGAGTGACTTCCTACCATGCTAGCTAATAAGAGCCTGGTCACCGAGATCTTCTCGGTGCTAATATTTCAATATTCCATCGAGTGGCTTCTGACCCTGCCAGCTAATGGGAGCTGGTCAGCGGGATCTTCTTGGGTCTAGCATCTCAATCTTCTACCGAGTGACTTCTATCCTTGCCATCCATTGTGAGCATGGTCAGCGGGATTTCTCAGGTCTAACATTTAAATCTTCCACTGAGTGACTTCTGACCTTGCGAGCTAATAGGAGCCTGGTCACCGAGATCTTCTCAGGGCTAATATCTTAATATTCCACCAAGTGACTTTAGATCATGTCAGCTAATGGGAGCTTGGCCAACAGGATCTTCTTGGGGCTAACATTTCAATCTTCCACTGAGTGACTTACGACCCTTCTTTCAAACTGGAGCCTGGTCAGCAGTGAAAGTGCAACTAGATCTGATATACTCTAGAGGGGGGTGAATAGAGTATATGGTGTTTTGAAACTTTTGAAAAACTTTTACAACAATTGTTGTAATATGTGTGAGCAGGGAAGCAAATATAAACCTAATCACAGAACTAAACTATGCAAAAACTAAGCACAGACAAATCAAGGCCAGAAACAAAAAGTAAACAAGCAGAGCCAGATGACACAAGGAAATATAGTGGTTCCCCAAACTTGGGTACATCCACTCTTCTACCACCCTAGGTAGGAATCCACTGCAGGATGAGTTGATCAGGTGTCCTGGGCACCAATGAGCTTTTGATAAGGTGCTCAAAAACCAAAGCAGATTTTTTGATCAGGTGTCTTGCCACCAATGAGCTTTTGACAAGGTGCTCAAAAACCAGATTCAAACTTTTGAAGGGAGTTTGAGAAACCCTTTACAGAGTGGGGGTGAGAGAGTGATGGCAGTCTTCTCTTTCTCAAACAACTGAGAAGACTATGTGGATTGATGTCAAAGCTCCCCCTGAGTCCTTGAGATCTTCAGGAAGAAAAGCTTTGCTGAGGGTGATAGGCCTTCAAAGGTAGATCTCCAGCAATAAATGATTTCAGCAAGCTGAAATGTTGAGTGTCTGGAGTCTTGAGATGATGTTGGCCTTGAACACTTTGAAAGATGAAGAGATCTGATGATTTTTGATAACTTGATCTCTTTGATGAGTGTTCTTCAGAACTCTTTTTGACAGAAGTTTTTGAGAGAGTCTCTGTATTCTGAGTTGTGTGTCCTCTACTTGTTAATCTCTGTATCTCATCTATATTGATTCAAAAACATTCTGTCTTTTATTCTCTGTGCCAGAATAGAATATCACTCTGTCAAAGATAGCCGTTGGTCTGCATTGATTGCATCTTTTATTGCATAATCTCTTCTGGAGGAAAGTCCACAGAATTATTCCTTGGAAGATCCCTTGAAACTTGGTCCAGAAATAAATGAAAACGGCTAGCAAATCTTCTGAATTAATTGCATAATAACTCCTAACTGATTTGAATTTGAATTCTGGAAGTTATCTGAAATCGTCGAACTGAGCTCTGCTATCGTCGAGCTGAGCTCAGCGAACTGGAAAACTCAAGCAGCAAAATAATCGTCGATCTGAGCTCAAAGATCGTCGAACTGAGCTCAGAGATAAAGATTCAAAGTAGAGTCAGAATCGTCGAACTGAGCTCACCGATCGTCGAATGGAGTTCGACGATATTGTGAAGTTGAGCTCAGCGATCGTTGAATGGAGCTCGACGATCTGCCGAAGTTGAGCTCGACGATCGTCGATCTGAGTTCGACGAATCGTCGTGCTGAGCTCGACGATCAGACTTAGTCTCCAGACAGAAAAACTTGGTCTTCAGGGCAGCTTCCAATCCTAGACTTCTAACCCTTAGACTCAATTCTAATTGACCTATTAAGCTATACAGAAGGTCAAACACAGATTCCTAGAGACATAGTGATCCTGACCCAAATTAGTAATAGGGTGTTCCAACAATCTCCCCCTATTTGGGTTAGGATTACTATTTACAGACTTTGGAAATTCAAATAACATCATACAATCATAAAAGCATAAAAACAACAGCAGCTAGACATTGCAGAAACATCACAGAGATATATATATATATATAGCATCCAGATAGCAGTCAGAGAATCCAAAGATTGTCACCTTACAGAGTTACTTCTTCTCTTTGCCTTTAACCATTTTGATTTCTCTGTTTGGATTTAAGGCTTCCTTGTTGGACCTGGTGTCATCAGCTGCACCCAAGTATGTTTGCTTTGAAGTCCTGGGAACCACAGCAGCAGGATGCAACTCCATATATCTGTCTGCATCAAAGAATTTGTTGGAGGCATATCTTTCTAATTCCTTTTGTCTTTGCTCTGACATGGTAGAAATATTTGAAGTGTCTAGCCTTTGTTCTTTGGCTTTCTTTATCTGGTCTAATGCAGCCAACTCCTTCATCCTAGCAGTCCAAGCAACAGGATTCTTCTCAGGGTCCTCAAATGGTACAGGTGGCTCATACATGTTGGAAGAATTATCTTGAGGAGGCCTAGCAGACACTGTCTCTCTTAGCTTGTAGGGGAATGGACCAGAAGTAGTGTCAGCTGAAACATGTCCTCCCCTGGAGTATGGGTGCTGCCTGGAATGCCCTTTAGAATAAACCTGAATATCTCTTTGACTACCCCTGTATCCTCCTCTCCTGGAATAAGAACCCCTAGGCTGGCTTTCCCTTTGGTATGATCTGGCATGGGGTTGGTAGGGAGCCTGGCTTCTAGATGGGGCTTGACTTGCAGAGCTGCCACCTGCACCTGCATCAGGAGGAGGTGGTGGAGGAGGATGAGGGTGTTGGAACTGGGAGGAGCCCTTCTCATACTTTCTCTTCTTTTTCATTGCTTTTAGCTGATTTTTGGAGTACTGCATCCAATGTTCAGTAATTTGGCAGTTATGCAGAATATAATAGGGAATATCATTATCATCTTTTACTTTTGCAGGAGGAACCCTTTTCATAGCTTTGCTTCTAGCCTTCCTCTTCCTGGCAATAGTGGCAGCAGAGTCATCAGAGTCTGTCTTGAACTCATCAGAGTCAGAACTCTGGGCATCATATACAGCATCTATTTTCTTCATCAATTCTTTCTTCAATTGAGCAGCAGCAGATGAGGCAGAAGTAGAAGGAGCAGCAGCAGGGACAGTAGCAAATACAACAGTAGATACAACATCAGATACAGGAACAACAGCAGATGGGGCAGCAGATGGAGCAACAGAATCATCAGCAGATACAGAAGGAGAAGCAGAAACAACAACAGTAACTTCAGGAGTGATGGCAGCAGCAACTTCAGTAACATCAACAAAATCTTCAGCAGGCTCAAAATCAGTGGCCTCTGTCATCAGAAAATCCTTGGATATCTGCTCATCAGAGGCAGTTGGAATTTTAGCAGCAGCAAAAACAGTTCTTTCTTCAACAGCAGCAGCAGCAGCAGTTACTAAGAATACAAAGGAGGATATAATGCTGGGGTCATAGCCAGAGAAAGGCACCAGTGCCTTGGACAAGTCTTCTGGGGGCTGGACAGCATTAGGCTTTGGGAGATAACTGAAGTATGCAGTATCAAAGGCAGACAGCAAAGACCTTAGGTCTGTTGCCAAGACTGCAGTAGGAGCCACAGGAACAGCAGATGCACAAACAACAGCAGCAGCAGCAGTATCATGATCAGCAGGAGCAGAAGCAACAGCAACAGCAGCATGAAGGCTTGCTTCATATGACATCTCCCCCTGCCTGGATGTAGATGCATCTGTATCAAGGCACACTGCTGGAGGTGCTGCCTGAGGAATGAGGGAGGAAAGCCTGGCAGAGAGAGCTGCCACTGACTGTTGTAGAGGAGCTAAGGAGGCCTCCATGAGAAGAGAGAGCCTGGGGGCAAGTAGCTCATACAACATGTCAGCTAAGGCTGGGAGAGTTACATGCTCAATAGCAGGAGCAGTGGTAGATGGAATAGGGATGGCTGAGGATGTTGGAAGTGGAGGGATGGTTGGCTGAGGTGTGGGGATGGTGGAGATGGAGGACAAGGATATGGATATGGATGGAGTGAATGATGGTTGGTCAATGATATGGTGGAGGAGATCTTGGAAGGAGGTTGAGGAGGAGGGTAATTCTGGAGGAGAAGAGGGGGAATCATCCATGTAGGAGTCATCCAGAAGGGTGAATGATGGTATGGATGGTGAAGAAGTGACATCTGGTGGTGGATATGAGAACAATGGGTGGAATTGGTCTACTGGAGGTGATGAAATGGTTGTTGGAGATGGAATTGATGTTGGGGAAGGGCTAGAGATGGTAATGGTGGATGGAGCTGGAGTGGTGGATGGAGCTGGAGGTAGGGTTGGACTTGGAGGAGGAGGATAGGCAGCAACAGCAGCAGTCAGGTCTTCTGCAGGAGCAGAGACCTGTGGGAGAGTGACTCTGTGAGTCCTGGTGCCTGAAGGAGCACTAGATGATGGCCTGCTTGGCTTGCTGATTTGCCTGTCCCACTTGCCAAAGAGGGCACAGGTGAGTCTCTTGGAGGCATTTATGTGCACTCCAGAGGAGACTAGCAAGGTGGGGCACTTGTTCTGCAGGAAGACTCCAATAATCCTTCCAAAATTTACAAAGCTTTTATTTATTTTCTTCTTTATTAGGTCAAAGAAGACCTCTCCCCAGTTCAGACTTTTCTTATCTACCAGAGCTCCCATAAGGCAGAGCTGATGTCTGGAGATAGTGTCATGTGCAGAGTGCTTTGCCAACAGCACTTTTCCTACAACATCTGCTAGGAACCTGTACTCAACAGACAAGTTCCTTTTGAATAATTTGCTAGGGTTTCCCTCAGGATGACCCATCCTGGCAAGTATGTCAGAAAACTCTTCTCCAGATAATTCAGCAGTTTCTTCTCCATTTCTTAAACCAAAAACCTCTGTTAAAGCTGTGGGGGTCAGAGGTACCTGGGTTCCAGCAATAGAGCCAACTATAGTGTTGTTGTCTAGATTGTGAGCAGTATAGACCCATTCCTTTATTTCATCTGAAGCAAGCTTGATTCTAGTGGTCATGAGGGCAGACAAGTGCTGATCCTTGAATAAATTCAGAATGTCTTGGAATATTTGATCAGTAGTGTTGAACGATTCCAGATCAATGTCAAAGCCTGCATCAAACTTCATGGCAGCTAGAACAGCAACTGATACGGCCATTGTACCTGCAAAAACTTAACAAACAAAACGAACAAGCGTAGAACTGTTTGGAGGGAAGAAAATTCTTGCAGAGAAATTGAAAGCGCAAGAGAGAACGACGGCGAAAAATGAGTTTTATATTAGGGTTCGACGCAGAATTGGAAAGATCATTGAACTCGGTTCGACGATCGAGGCTTCTAAAGGAATCTGAAGAGACTCCAACATCGTCGATCTCCGTTCGACGATCTGGAAAGGCATCGAGCTCCGTTCGACGATCGTTCAGGGAACAAAATCGTCGAGCGCCGTTCGACGATCGTTGACCGAAGGAGATAGTTCATACTATCTGAGAGGCGCTGAACTCAGTTCGACGATTCTGGAAATCGTCGATCTCCGTTCGACGATCTTTGGGGAAATCGTCGAGCGCAGTTCAGAGATCAGAAAATTCTAGACACTAAGAAAAATCAGAATTTTGCCTAGTCTTGGTCAATTTTTAGCTTTCAAAATCTTGGATATTATTTAAGACTTCCTCCATCTAACATTCCTAACTGATTTAGGAAGAAGGTGTGTTTCTTTTCATCCAAAGGCTTGGTGAAAATATCTCCCCTTTGTAAATCAGTTGGGATATATTGTAATTCAATTTTATTCTTTTCAACATTGTCCCTTAAGAAGTGATGCCTAATCTCTATGTGTTTTGTCCTACTATGGAGGACTGGATTTTGAGCTATGGAAATAGCACTTGTATTGTCACAAAAGATTTTTGACTTCTCTATGTTGTAACCATAGTCTAGGAGTTGGTTTTGAATCCACAATATTTGTGAACAACAACTACCTGCAGCCATATATTCAGCTTCAGCAGTTGAGGTTGACACAGATGTTTGTTTCTTACAAAACCAAGAGACAAGTCTGTCACCAAGGAACTGACAAGTTCCACTGGTGCTTTTCCTGTCAATTCTGCATCCAGCATAATCAGCATCAGAGAATCCAGTTAAATCAAATGCTGAATCTTTTGGATACCAGAGACCTAGATTTGGACAACTTTTAACATACCTGAGAATCCTCTTTACTAATGTTAGGTGTGACTCTCTAGGGCTTACTTGGAACCTAGCACATATACATGTAGCAAACATTATATCTGTTCTACTAGCTGTAAGATACAGTAAAGAGCCAATCATTGCTCTATATGCTGTCTGATCAACAGGTTTCCCATGTTCATCAGCATCCAATAAAGCATTGGTAGGCATGGGTGTTTTCATACAAGATGCCTCAGACATACCAAATTTCTTAACCAGTTCATTAGCATATTTGGTTTGAGAAATAAAGATGCCTTCAGCATGTTGTTTGACTTGTAATCCTAGAAAGAAGGATAGCTCACCCATGCTACTCATCTCAAATTTAGAATGCATCAGGTTAGAAAACCCTCTGCACAATTTTGAGTCAGTAGAACCAAAAATGATATCGTCTACATAAATTTGTACTAGTAGGGTATGGGACTTATGGGTTCTAATAAAAAGAGTTTGGTCTACTCTACCCCTTATAAAATTATTTTCCAAGAGAAAGCATGCTAAGGTCTCATATCATGCTCTAGGAGCTTGCTTGAGACCATATAATGCTTTATTTAGTCTAAAAACATAATCAGGATAAGTTGGAGAGATAAAACCTGGAGGTTGTCTGACATAGACTTCCTCTTTGATGTCTCCATTTAAGAAGGCACTCTTGACATCCATCTGATAAACCTTGAAGCCTTTGTGAGCTGCATAAGCTAGAAATATTCTGATGGCTTCTAATCTTGCAACAGGTGCAAAAGTCTGGTCGTAGTCAATTCCTTCTTCTTGAGAATATCCCTGGGCAACTAGACTTGCCTTGTTCCTTATTATTACTCCTTGATCATCCAGTTTATTTCTGAATACCCATTTTGTTCCAACAATGGAATGATCCTTTGGCTTTGGCACTAGTTCCCATACTTTGTTCCTCTCAAATTGATGCAACTCCTCTTGAATTGCAATGATCCAGTGTGGATCTTGCTCTGCATCTTGAATGGACTGAGGTTCAATTTGAGAAAGGAAGCAGGTGTGCAACAGGTTTTGGTTGACCTGATTTCTGGTTTGCACACCAGCTGAGAGTTCTCCAATTATTTGGGTAATTGGATGGTCTCTTGATGTTACTAGATCAACAGGGGGTGTTGATTGTTCACCATCCTGTGTTGTTGTTTCCTCTTGTGGTACAACAACTGGCTCTTCAAGTGGAGCTTCAATGTGTTGAGCATTGCTTTCATCTTCACTGCTTTCTTCTTCTTGAGCAACCTGTAGCTTGTTCATATCTTCAACTAGAGAGTGTTCCTGCAAAGGTTCTATGGTAGAAGAAATCTTCTCCTTGAAAGACATGTTAGTTTCATCAAAAGAAATATGAACAGATTCCTCAATTTTCAAAGATGATTTATTGTAGACCCTATAGGCCTTGCTGATCATGGAGTATCCCAGAAACACTCCTTCATCAGCTTTGGCTTGAAATTTTGCTAAGTATTTCTTGTCATTATTGTGAATATAGCAAATGCAACCAAAAATTCTGAAATAGTCAACTTTAGGTTTCTTCCCTTTGAGTAATTCATAGGGAGTCTTTCCCTTCACTTTATGTATCAGACTTCTGTTCAGCACATAATTGGAGGTGTTCACTGCCTCTGCCCAAAAGGATAGAGGTAGATGAGCATCTGACAACAATGTAGTGGCAGATTCAATAAGGGTTCTATTTTTCCTTTCAGCTACCCCATTTTGTTGAGGAGTTCTAGGAGCTGAGAAAGTATGCCTGATCCCTTCACTCTGACAGAACTCTTGCATAAGAAGAGAATCAAACTCTGTCCCATGATCACTTCTGATCAAGGCAATGTGAGTATTGAACTCAATCTGTATACATTTGAGAAACTTTGTCAGACACTTAAAGTTATCAGACTTCTTCCTTAGAAAGAACACCCAAGTGAATCTAGAGAAGTCATCTACAATTACTAAAGTGTAGGATTTCCCTCCTAGGCTTTGTACTGTGATGGGTCCAAATAGGTCCATGTGTAACAGATACAATATCCTAGGTGAATCACTCTTATTAAGTGACTTAAAACTGTTTTTAGTTTGCTTGCCTAGTTGACAAGCCTTGCAGAGTCCTTCCTTCTTGTAGGGGCCAGAAGGTAGTCCTCTAACAAGGTTGTCCTTGGATAGCCTAGCAATAGTTCTAAGGTTTAGGTGTCCTAATCTCTTATGCCATAACACATTTGGTCTACAGACTAAGTTAAACAGGCAAATATCTATATCAGTTGAAAGAAAGTCTACTAAGTAGATGTTACCTTTCCTTATACCTGTCAACACAGTTGTGTTGTCCTCTGACTTGATTTTGCATAAGGTTTTGTTGAAGGTCACCTGGTAGCCTTCATCACATAGCTGACTGATGCTGATCAGGTTGTGCTTTAGTCCTTCCACATATGCTACCTTCTTGAAGGTTACTGATCCAATCTGTACTGCACCATATCCTTTAGTTTGTCCAAAGTTGGAATCACCAAAGATAACTTTGGGTCCAAGCTTGGTTCTAAAGGAAGTGAGGTTGTCCTTATTCCCTGTCATGTGCTTAGAGCACCCACTATCCAAATACCATTGCTGGTTAGATGTTGGATAGGTCTTCACCTGCACATGAAACAATTTACTTGTTTTTGACCCAGTTTACCTTGGGCCTAGGTTGATAACCTCTAAATTCAGAAATGAAAGACATCCCTGGCTGACTCTTATATCCTTCAGGATGATATCTCCTTGGAGGTAAAATCCATTCAGTATAAGGGTTGAAGGTTTGGGATGAAGAACCCTTAGGATTCAATTTTGATTTGCCTTTAAAAAAATTTCCAGAGTTCTGACCTCTGTTCGACGATCTTGGAGCTGCGTTCGACGATCTTGGGTCAGATCGTCGAGCTCCGTTCGACGGTCGACTATGGCTGAGGTCAGGTATATGAGATCGTCGAGCTGCGTTCGACGACTTTGGCTGAGATCGTCGACCTGCGTTCGACGATTTGTCCTGAGATCGTCGAGCTGCGTTCGGCGATCGTCGATCTTCATTCGGCGATCGTCGATCTCTGTTCGACGATTTTTGCTGGGACTTAGTTTTCTGAGGCAGATCAGAATTTTTCCTGGCAACCTCTACAACTCCCTTTCCCTTGCTAGAAATAAACTTGATGGGAGTTGTTAGGACTATAGGTTGGCTGGATGAAGCACCCAAGCCCAGTATACTGTTGAATCTAGAGTTCACTGTGCTTGTGATGTCCATCAGCTTGATGCTTCTCCCATTAAGGGATTCTTCAAGCTTCTTGGCCTCAGAGATCTCACTTTTCAGTGTAGCTATCTGTTCCCTACAGTTCTCCAACTCCTGAGAGAGTTTGAGGTTTTCTGACTTTAAACCATTGTGTTCAGATAATTGATTTCTGAGAGAGATAATCTCTTTCTCAGACTTTAGCAGGTCTAAACACAGTGATTTAAATTCAGATTTAAAATCTTCTGAAGTAAAATCAAAAGAGCTAATTACCTGATCTTCTTCAGGTTGAGTCTCTGAGTCTGACTCTGACCCCTCTTCCTCTGAGTTGTGTTGTGAGGCATTGATTGCCATCATGCAGAACTCCTTTTCCTCTGCATCATCCTCATCATCACTGGAGCTGGAAGAGGCTTCTGACTCTTCTTCAGTCTCACTCCAGGATTCAGCAACAAACCCTTTTCTTGTATGCTTATTCCTGCTTGAAGAAGGTTTGCCACTTCCATTCCTTTTGGGGTCCTTCTCCTTTCTTCTTTCTTTTCTGTCCCTTCTGTCCTTATTCTTGTTCTCTGGACAGTCAGGAACTATATGCCCTGGTTTCCTGCAACCAAAGCAAATGATGTCTTTGTTATTGCCAGTGGACTTGTCATACCTTGGCTTATCCTGCTCCTTGTATGATCTTCTTCTGAAGTCCTTTCTGGCCATCTTGTAGAATCTTTTGGCCAACAGGCTGAGAAGTTCATCATTGCCTGTAGCTTTATCTTCAGGCAGATCCTCAGTTGCCTTGAATGCTATGATCTTCTCCTTTCTTGTGGCTGGTGAAGCAGCCTTCTGTTCTTCCTCTCTGTTTTTGATGAGCAGCTCATAAGACTTGAGCTTACCCAACAAGGCTTCAGTGGTGATCTCATTTAGACTTCTGGCATCTTTGATTGGCCAGATTCTTGAATCCCAAGTGCTGGGGAAGCACATTAGGATCTTGTCATTAAGTTCTGTCAGAGAGATCTCTTTGTCTAATGTCTTTAGTTCACTGACAATTAAACTCAGTCTGTTATACATGTCTCCCACTGACTCATTCTCTCCCTTCTTGAAGTTCTCATATTGGGAGATGAGATGGGATCTTCTGTCCTTTCTCTCATCAGCTGAGCCTGAGACAATTTCTGAGAGCTTGTCCCAAATCTCCTTGGCTGAGTTGCATTCAGCTACCTTTTGGAATATGTCATCTGACATTGTCTGGGCTAGGATGTTCATAGCCTTGGCATCAGCTACTTTCCACTTTTTGATGTCAGCATCTGTTCCTGATGGAGGTGGAACAGCATTTGTACTTGTGCTTTCTGGGGGTCTTGGACACACTGTCAAAATAGAATTAAATATATCTTCATCAATAGAATTCATGTAGAGTCTAATCCTTGCTTTCCAAAGTACAAACTTTGACAGATTGCACACTGGAGGTCTGGTGCTAGCATAATCCTTGTTTTGGGCCATGATTTGTGCAAACAAAATCTAATAATAAAATACAAAAGAAAAACAGATCTAGTTTAGGATCTTGGGGTTCAGGTGTTAGCCTGTACAACCAACCAGATATGGTATGTTTAACCAACCTGGCTCTGATACCAATTGAAAGTGCAACTAGATCTGATATACTCTAGAGGGGGGTGAATAGAGTATATGGTGTTTTGAAACTTTTGAAAAACTTTTACAACAATTGTTGTAATATGTGTGAGCAGGGAAGCAAATATAAACCTAATCACAGAACTAAACTATGCAAAAACTAAGCACAGACAAATCAAGGCCAGAAACAAAAAGTAAACAAGCAGAGCCAGATGACACAAGGAAATATAGTGGTTCCCCAAACTTGGGTACATCCACTCTTCTACCACCCTAGGTAGGAATCCACTGCAGGATGAGTTGATCAGGTGTCCTGGGCACCAATGAGCTTTTGATAAGGTGCTCAAAAACCAAAGCAGATTTTTTGATCAGGTGTCTTGCCACCAATGAGCTTTTGACAAGGTGCTCAAAAACCAGATTCAAACTTTTGAAGGGAGTTTGAGAAACCTTTACAGAGTGGGGGTGAGAGAGTGATGGCAGTCTTCTCTTTCTCAAACAACTGAGAAGACTATGTGGATTGATGTCAAAGCTCCCCCTGAGTCCTTGAGATCTTCAGGAAGAAAAGCTTTGCTGAGGGTGATAGGCCTTCAAAGGTAGATCTCCAGCAATAAATGATTTCAGCAAGCTGAAATGTTGAGTGTCTGGAGTCTTGAGATGATGTTGGCCTTGAACACTTTGAAAGATGAAGAGATCTGATGATTTTTGATAACTTGATCTCTTTGATGAGTGTTCTTCAGAACTCTTTTTGACAGAAGTTTTTGAGAGAGTCTCTGTATTTTGAGTTGTGTGTCCTCTACTTGTTAATCTCTGTATCTCATCTATATTGATTCAAAAACATTCTGTCTTTTATTCTCTGTGCCAGAATAGAATATCACTCTGTCAAAGATAGCCGTTGGTCTGCATTGATTGCATCTTTTATTGCATAATCTCTTCTGGAGGAAAGTCCACAGAATTATTCCTTGGAAGATCCCTTGAAACTTGGTCCAGAAATAAATGAAAACGGCTAGCAAACTTCTGAATTAATTGCATAATAAACTCCTAACTGAGATTTGAATTTGAATTCTGGAAGTTATCTGAAATCGTCGAACTGAGCTCTGCTATCATCGCGCTGAGCTCAGCGAACTGGAAAACTCAAGCAGCAAAATAATCGTCGATCTGAGCTCAAAGATTGTCGAACTGAGCTCAGAGATAAAGATTCAAAGTAGAGTCAGAATCGTCGAACTGAGCTCACCGATCATCGAATGGAGTTCGACGATATTGTGAAGTTGAGCTCAGCGATCGTCGAATGGAGCTCGACGATCTGCCGAAGTTGAGCTCGACGATCGTCGATCTGAGTTCGACGAATCGTCGTGCTGAGCTCGACGATCAGACTTAGTCTCCAGACAGAAAAACTTGGTCTTCAGGGCAGCTTCCAATCCTAGACTTCTAACACTTAGACTCAATTCTAATTGACCTATTAAGCTATACAGAAGGTCAAACACAGATTCCTAGAGACATAGTGATCCTGACCCAAATTAGTAATAGGGTGTTCCAACAAGCAGGATCTTTTCGGGTTTAATTCTCAATCCTCCACCGAGTGACTTCTAGCCCTGCCAGCTAATGGGTGTGTGGTCAACGAGATCTTCGCGGGGCTAATATTTCAATCCTCCACAGAGTGAATTCTGGCCCTGTCATCTAATGGGAGCCAGGTTAGTGGGATATTCTCGGGGCTAATATATCAATCTTCCACTAAGTGACTTTTGGCACTGCCAGCTAATGGAGCCTGGACAGAGGGATTTTCATAGTGCTAATATATCAATCCTCCTCTAAGTGAATTCTGACCCTTCCAGCTAATGGGAGCGAGGTTAGCGCGATCTTATTGGGATTAAAATTTTAATCACACTTTACAAGACCATATAAATAATATTAAGACACTTTTATTAAGAGGAATTTATGGGAAAAATATTTTTCTTTCATTACAAAAGTATAAGGGAAAAAACATTTTAAATCATCTTACTCCAAATGCTACTTAGGGATACACCTTCTGTGACGACACAGTGCCGACCCACCTCTAGACCACATAAGGATCATTGTGGCCTCACTTGCATCATCGGGGCTGCAGCCCAAGCACCCCAACCACTCTCCATCAACAGGCGGGTTATTGGTGGCCACAATCTCCCTTTGATGAAGCAAACTCGATAGTCAAGTGCGCACCACAGGGACTTCCCATGAGGTCACCCATCCCAGTACTACCCCTTCCCGACCACGCTTAACCATGAAGTAGTACTGGTGTTTGGGAATTGTGCCCTATAATGTTCCTCATGATTTGAAGCGGCATCACCAATCATGTAAGGAGCATAAAGTATTTGATGTGTGCTTTAGTTCTTGCATGCAGGTAGTCCATGATTGGACATATGAAGAAAAAAAGTTTTGTTAGTAAACTCAAAATTCATCAAGTTCAGCTCGCAGTTCGTCGAGCTTAGCTCCCTAGACGTCAAGCTCCGCTCAACATTCCTTGGGATAAGCTCAAGGGCACAGGATTCAAACTTCGTCGAGCTCAGCTTGAATTTTGTCGAGCTTAGTTTATAAATTGTCGAGCTCAGCTTACAGATCATCGAGCTCAGCTCAACACTTGTCAAGCTAAAGCCAGAAAAAATAACTAAGGAAAAAAGCGCTAAGACCGCTGAGAAGATCAAAGGTCGTAAAGCTCAGCCCACAGATCGTCGAACGCAGCTAAAGCCAGAAAAACTGACTAAGGAAAAAAGCACTGAGACAGCTGAGATAGCTGAAAAGAAGGCGTTGAGACCGCTGAGATAGCTGATATAACTGATAAGAATGTGTCAGCTTAATTGTTGAGACAAAACTAGCTGGATTTCTCTAAGTCTAGAAGCATTGAGTGAAGCAGGATCACTCAACGCTTCTAATGAAGAAGGAAGCGTTGAGAGAGATGAGACAACTGAGAACAATGTGTCAGCTTAACCGCTAGACAAAACTAGCTAGATTTCTATAAGTTTAGAAGCGTTGAGTGAAGTAGGTTAACTCAACGGTTCTAATAAAGAAGAAAGTGCTGAGACATTTAAGTGGAAAATCGCTAAGATAGAAGATAGTCTCAGCTGTGAAGCAAAAATGGCTAAAACCACTGTGAAGATACTGCTGAGACAGAAACATGTCACAACTGATAAGAAGAAATAATTGAGATAAAGATCTGTCACATCTGTTAAGAAGAAACCACTGAGACCACTGAGACAGAACCGCTGAGACAAATCCAGAGAAAATTCACAAGTGTAGAGGCGCTGAGAGCCAAGATAGATGGCGTTGAGTGACTTAACATCACTCAATGCTTTATGGATTTCTGGAATATTTTCTAAGTCCATACTGTTGATGAACATACATATGCGGGATGCCATCAGAAGATGACACTCACAATACTAGTTGGCCTATATTTGTGTCGTTGATTCAAGCATTAATGTGTACAAACAGAGAAAAAACAACGAAATCAATTGGACATCTT